>CM075273.1:10000-1210000 GCA_037678475.1 x Bolboschoenoplectus mariqueter
GCGTGGTTAGGATAAATGATTGTTAATGGATCCTATCCCATAAAAAAAATTTAATATATTATTTATAAAATTTATTTCAGTCGTAAAAATAACGACAGAACTTTCAAATCCAGCAAATAAAATGTAATGTATACTTTATACACATTATATAGATATAAAATGATAAAATTTAATTTAAGTTTCACCATTCATCAAAATGACTGTTGACGCCTAAAATGTCAAAAAAATTTTATGGATTGTACAAGTTGAGCCAATTTATGGATTGTATCGGCATGTCTTCGCCCAAATTTTAAGGAGCTCTTTTTCTTCTTAACAAATGCAAGCTCTCAGGGAAATGCTTAGTTATGAAAAAATTGTAGGAAACCGGAAGGCTTTCCATTCCAGGAAAAAAATGAAAAACAACAAACGTATATGAGGCCATAATTCTTTTGAATCTGCTATTACATTTTTCAATTTAAAATTGTCATATTTTAGCCATGCATCAAAATTCTGCCCAACATTTCCTTCAACATGACACCAAATGAGAAAAAAAAGAACCTGAATTTCGGCTCATTTTTTGATACAAGTGCAGGCACCTAGTTCTGTTCTTTTTTTTTTTTTATGTCATTCTGTCTGAGATTTTTGGGCTATCTGGTGGAGGAACACTTGGAATGACGAAAATTCCACGCAGATACATTAACTTCTCATCTTTTTGTATCAAAATATTCTGATTCTCTGGCCAAGCATAAAAGCAGAGTCAAAAAATAATGATGCAGTGGTGCGCAGAAACTAACAATATTTGTTGAAGTAAATACTGAACATGAATCACATTCCGGTGAAAATTTGATGATTCAGAAATTCTGTTCGAAAATTAAAAAACATGATTATTTATAATCAAAATTATCTACCCTCTTCAACAAAGACCACATAGCTGATCTTTTGCTAATTAATTCTATTCTTATGTTTCCACATTATTATTTTTCAATAGATTAACCAAACAGAGTACAATTTTGAAGCAAAAATTTCAGTTTCATTCTTATTTTATTGTTGCCAAAATTATGAAATATACAGCCAAACAAAAGCTTTCATCCCTATATATAAGCAGACTAACCTGTCTGACTGATCTTGTATGCATCAGTAATTTGATTTAATGACTGTACTTGAAATGTTGCAGTACAAAGAAGTAGAATCGTGAGAAAAACTTGCATTGATCTTCTTGACATGGCTCACTTCTTTTTGTTGTATATATCAATCTTTCTAATTTGCTTAATCCATTGTCTTATGCAGTATTTATACGCCTAAGTGTACTTTCAATTCAGATTTCAGGTCAACGCCTAACTAGATTTTAACTGGGGCAATTTTTGTTGTTCCTTCTGGAGTAGACAGGTCTAGTTCTATATTGGTCCCGGTATATGATATCTCCTAGGATCTACAAGATTTTCTCATTTTTACATATAAAGGTGGATACCAAATGAAATACTTAATTTGGTCATTCTTGCATAAAACGGAAGAACGATTACCCTCAGGAGATTTAAAATCTAAAGAGGTATCCAATGCCCCCAACCACTTTTTGGTGGGACCTCATATTTAAAATGCAAAATTTGTGATTCAAATAACATATCAAAACCATTGACTGGAGTAAAAATATAAAATGACAATAAAGCATTTATGGATTAATTTAGTAATCAGGCTGGATTAATAGAAAACAAGTAAGAATGGTTCCCCGTCGATGGCGTGCTTATCCAAGGAACTTTTAAGTTATGGTGTCTTCTGGCAAATTAGAATTTAAAAGAATTTTACAGAAGAAAATGTCTAGTCCCGATGTTGTTGATAAATTTGGAAATATAAAGGTGCTATTTATCTCCTTATTTTCAAAATTTTCTTTCAATGTTAAACTTCCTTTAGGGTTTAGAGTTTAGGGTTTAGAGTTTGGGGGTTTGCGGTTGGGGTTGGGGTTTGGGGGTTTGGGGTTCGGGGTTCGGAGTTCGGGGTTCGGGGATGGGGGTTCGGGGTTCGAGGTTCCGAGTCCCGGGTCCCGAATCCAGGGTCCAGGGTCGAGGGTAATCAAAATTTGTAATGATTGCAACATTAAGTGGAATTAAAAATTTACTGAAGGAATAACTCACATCTTGATCTGTCCGACATGGGAAATGATCATTATGCAATTGTTGAATTGATGAATAATTTTGTGCAGAACTAATGAAGAATTTTGTGCCTACTAGTATTGGCATTGAAATGGGAGACGTAGATGAAATTGAGAGAAGCCATGAATTGAATCAGAAAGAGATAGAAGACGTAGATTGAGATGGATATAAAAAGAATCTAAAATGATATATGTTACTCCGATACTTCACATACCACATAGTACAGTGAAGCCACAATTACTCTCCAGATTTTCGCTCAGCAAAATAGGATGAAAATCTTGCAAGCACTGTGATTAGTCTGTGATTAGTATAGTGTTTTTCTTCTTATATACTAGATAAAGAGATAGAAACTTTTCTTATGACAATGCAGAAAAAGTTAATTCAACTCAATTTCCCCAGCTTCCATTCAACTAAATTACCACTATACTATCTATCAACTTGTGAATGTATTTTTTATATTATCATATTGAATACATTATAATCGCACATGTATCCTATATTTTTGAAAATTTCCGTATTGCCACACCCGCATCATACTGGATACGATACCCATACCGACACCCATGCAACACAGAGAATGATTAACAAGTTTAATTCTCTCATCATTTCTTACCAAATAAAACCCAGCTAACTATATTTCTTTTTTCCCATAATGCCCATCCTATATCATATGGTCCAATTGTTTCAATTTTTTTCTATTTAAAAAAGTGGTGTACTGGAGACTCACGCAATTTTGTTCTACGCACAGTACACAGTTTATAATAATATGGTGATGGATTGTCAATCTTCACTGTCAATGTAGTACCAACAAGTTGGGAGATGAAAAATATGTACGTGCTGATGTGATTTCTAAAATGAGGGTTTTCTTTTTCTAAAGCAATGAGGTTTCTGAAAATGATTGTGATGATCTCATCTATGAAAATGTACGGAATTACAAAACAACACCAATAAAGCTCACATCTAAGAGTATAGTGTATTGTATTTTAGCAGAAGATGTAACATTATAATAGACAAATTTCCAATTTCCAATTAGTTTCTTACAGAAAAAGGTAGCCTTAGTACTATGTCATACTTTCATTAGATATGAAACATGATTTACACAAACAATAGTAAGACGATAGTAAGATGGATATGATCTAATGACCCTTTCCCAAAAATAAAAACTGTGATCAGTGTAATGGTCTCAGCAATCTTGTTTACTTTACTGGCTCTCTTCCTCTGCAATATACTCCATGTACTAGCTAGCCCCAGCAATCTGTACCAGGATTATCTACATGAGAGAAATTGTCTCACTCCTGGTTTGTTTCCAGCATCATCCATCATTAAAACTCAGGTCTACATTCTAACTCCAGCAGGGTCTGCTGGTCCAAATTCTTCTTCAAAACTTATTTATGAACAAATGTAATTTCAACTTATTTCATTAGTACAGGGCATTCCTTTTTTCAGACAGCAACCCCCACCTTCTATCAACAAAAATACAAAAAAGAAAAATTGAGGAACATAAGTATTTCTCTTCATATTTGCAGCTGGTATAATAAGAATGACAAATCACACAAAAAAGTGCTCCTAAATTGCATAAATTATATACTCCATTATAATACAAAATGGTAAAACAAGAAAAGGTACAAAATTTTTGGCTAAAACAGCTAAACCAAAAACTGAATTGCTGATTTTGCTCGATGTAACCATCTTCCCCCCCATTTCATGTGGGTTTTATAGTATGTTTCCAAATTATGGAAAATTTTCTTCATATAAAAATTGCCAGAAATATCAAAGACTACACATTCTCCAAGCGATCTGAAAATATTTGACACCTCTTCCTCGCTTTCAAAATGATGTCCAATGATTCCCATACTAACAAGCAAGGAAACATCTTCGGTAGTACTGACAAGTTGGGAGATGAAAAGAACATATGCAATGGTATGGTTTCCAAATTGAGGTTTGGTTTGTTCCAGAGCAATAAGGTTTTTAAAAATTGTTGCAGTTATCTCATCTATGAAAATATACGGGATTTGCAAAACATCATCACTGAAGCTCACATCTAAGAGAGAATGGGGATTATTCTTGTCAAAGTCTCTTTTCTTGAACTTCACTCCTGCCAAATGGTACTGAACTGCCTGGTGCCACTGGATTGGTTGAGGGTTATCATAATCCAGTTGTGGGGGACACCAATCTCCATTTAAGGTAGGTCTAAAATACATATGGCATAGGTGTAATAAATGATTAAAATCTCTAGGTCTTTCTGATTCCTTGATGGGTTTGGGAATGTGACGCAAAATTTCTTCGACCAAGATAGCAACATTTTCTAAGAGTAATGCATCAATATTCTCTGTACTTGTGAAGAGTTCATATACTCTCTTCACAATGAAAAATGGAATCTGGTTTTCTATGAGGAAAAGATCACGTGTAACTAAATTACAATCCAGTGGGTCAAACTCTTTATCAAGATCCTGATCTAGCACTGCATTTGGATTTTTGGAACTCCACTTTGCTCCACAAACATATGCAATAATGAAGCATCCGTCAAGCAACAACATATGTAGAAATTTGTTGCTTTGTATTTCTATATTATCAGGATAACAGCTTCTAGCAACTGGATATAGCTCCCAAAGCTCCATAATGTAATCATAAAGAGTTTTCTCAGGATTTGCTTTCAAGATATACTTTAGGCTGTTCCATTTAACTTTTTCCATGTCATGTAGATTTGTTTTCTCATGGTGATAAGGCCCGATGCATACAACAATAGGCTCATAGTCACTCTTGTATGCATTACGAATAAGGTGTTGTACTTTGCAGATAGTGCTTGAGGTTTTGCTCTTAGCATTGAAGGTATGACATGACGAGCTATGCCGATCTATATTATTCTTCAAGGAACTTTGTAGTTTTTCAATGTCAACAACAACAGCTGAATTACTTTTGTCCTCCATCATGATCAAGATTGGCACTTAGGGTTTAAATAAGAAATTACTGCGAACAATAAACGAAGATTACAAAAGTATGATCAGAAAGACAAAGAGAAAGGGGCTATTGCATTGTAGAGACCTTTTATCATTATTACACAGAAATATCCTATATATATGATCAGTAAAACACTAAAATAGAAGTTATGGAACTCCATACCTCCTTTTTTTCCCAAAAAAAAAGGAATTGTGGATTTCATAAATTATAAAATGGTACTTCAAGATCCTAGTAAATAATTTTAAACATGAGAATGACTTGTACATTTATAAAAATTCCCAAAATGATAAAAATAAAAATATTGCATGAGATGACCCTCTTAGGATTGATAATGGTTCCCATTGAATGCTATATTCTTGAAAGAGGGATTGTAAATGGTTAATGGAGGTTAATACAATACCCTCAACACTACCCCTCTATTTCCCCCACTAACACAACAGTGGGCCCCGTCCACTGATGTTTTTAGGGGTTCCCTTTTGTTTGTGGTAGTTGGAGAAATGGAGGCACTGTATTGGGAGCCTTATATATTTTTTCATGGTTAATATATAATACATTTTTTCTATACAAGTCCATGTCTTTTACATGATAAAACTAGGTATATTCTGAGAACTTCAATTTATGACATATTGTTGCATTAGATTCCAGCAAAATTTTCACAATTAACTCAGAAAAAAGCAAAAAGAATACCACAAAAAATGATTTAAAACAAACTCGAAAATTGAAAGAAAATAAGGAGATAAGTATCACCTTAGGCTTCTGAATTGCATTGGACTTTCTCTTGCATTACTTGCCTAGTTTTGTAATTTGGGTAAAAGCAAAGATAAAGGTCTTCTCCCTAACCTTTAAATGGTTTCTTGTATAAACACGCCATTAACGGGGGACCATTCTTATTTATATGCTGAACAATTCATTGTCATTTGCTATTTTTATTTCAATTGATATGTATTTTTTTAGATTTACACAACTTTGTTGTCAGTAAAATGTTGGGACTATTGAATTGGTTAACCCAACAATAGAGCATTTGCTCACTTGGGTGATTTTGATGTTAGGAGTTACAATAGTTGAATTGGACTATATATAATCAAAACAGGGTACATGTGATTGAATACAAGGGATGCAAAATAGCATTTGATATGATCTTTTTTTATCCAAGGTATGCAATAATTTATAACAAAGGGCCTAGTAGGCTTTCATTGTTTACATTTTGATCTTGTAAAGCCGGTTTTTCTTGCATTTTCATTCAAAACGATATTAGTGTTATGTTTTGCACTCTTATCTGCACACCACAAGAGTTTATACTAAATATATAAATAATTTATATTCATATTTGTAAGTGAATTAGTATAGAAAATATTTATCACTTTTTCATTATTCAATGGTATGAAAATTTTCTAGTTGAAAACTTTGTTGCACAAATATAAATAAATTTTGTAAAACTTTTAATTCTAATAATATAAGATATTAAACACTTTTGTCATTAGGTATAAATAATTTTTGAAAGAAATATAAATATATTTAGAATGTAAATAAAGAATGTGTTTAAAGGTGCAGTTATCACTCCTCATGTATATTTATATGTATAAAGTAAGATAGTAAATCTCGTAGATTCTAGGAGATATTGTATTATAAGATTTTACTACCAAAGATTACTCTGTTATGTAAATATCAACATTAAACATTGCTCATGAACGGGTGAATCACCAAAAACAAGAAAAAAACATACAAACTCTGACCTTCATGGCATGATAGTATGATAGATTGGTACGACAAACTTTCATGCATTAGGGAATTAATGAATGTTGTTAGGCTCTAACCTTCATGGCATGATAGAATGAAAATGCTTGTAAATGATATGCAGAAGGCAAAGTGTGGAATTACTAAATTAAAAAGACTAAAGCCAACAAAAGAGCAATATTGCAAGTTTTTTTTATCATTTGTCTCCTCTTTTTGGCTGTAGAGTTTCAATGTGGAAAACTATGATGTCTGGAGGTATGGGTGTGCACCCCTTTTATAGGGCGTTGGGAGAGGGGCTAAGCACTCTCACCCCACTCATAACGTGCGTAAGCATGAGTCAGTTCCCCACGTCATGGGTGCTCTTGCGTCTGGGAACCATATCTTAGGACAAACTCAACACAACTTCCTCCCATAACCAACATGCTGCGGCCCGCAACATTGTGTTGCATACCGTGACCATGTCTCATGTCACCTCGTGACAGTTGCATCCATTGTGATCGCAGCACCTATTGCTACGATCCGTGACACCCTGCTATGACCCGCAGCAACTTCATCTGAAGTTCAATTTAGAGAATGATGTTTATCCCATAAGCATCGGGTTAAATTTGTCATCCCATGACATTGCTCAAGCATCACATGCTTGTGCGATCCTTTTTCGTAGTTTACAGGCGAGGATTGGCATCCTCGTCCATAAGAGAAAAAGGAGCAGGTACACTCTTACGCGTGTTTGTGCACTCAAGGATTTATTATTTGAAGTGATTGTGAGAACTTTTATTTTTTGACGAGCGCAAGCCCCCGCCGTTGATTATCCTGACTCTTACCTTGAGAACCTTTGATTGAAGGGCTAGAGGAAACAATATATAGGCTTATTTATTACTCTCCTTTTAAAATGAAATACATGCATATGCTGAATTTATTTATTTGATCTTGTTGTTTTATTATTATTATTATTATTTATTTTCTCTATTTTATTATCATTATTGTGCATATATATATATATATTTGATCATTCTATATTAAGATCTAGGCAATTAGAATGTATAATTCTCATTGGTCATTTATTAGACTAAAGACGTATAATTTAAAGTCGAGAAGAGATTTATAATCTCTTAAATCAGAGTTTAAGGATGTATAATCCGGTTAATCTCACAGATTTCAAGTTTGAAGCGCACTGTCAACTCGACACGCAATGAACCACAGATGTATAATCTTTATAAAGGTTCATGTCAAAGATAAGGACGTATTATCCTAAACTGACTTTTGACCTTCCAAATCTTGAAACTGAAGCATTATGTCAATTCAAAACATGGGAAACTGGAGAACAAGGAACGTATAATTCTTTATCAATCTCCAGGATTAATGAACATTAAATATGAAGTGCACTGCCGATTTAATGTTCTTTCAAACTTATTTGGACATGATTTGATGTGCTAGTTTGTTTTACCATGGTTTACACATATTTTGACATAACGGCCTATTTTACCAAAGTTTCAACATATTTGGTCAGTATTTGATTTTGAAAGGTATTTTGAGAATTTCGGTCAACATTTGACCACCTTGAGACATTCAAGGGCATTTTGATAATTTTGATCAACATTTAAACTCCATAAGGCATTTAGGGGTATTTTGATAATTTTGGTCAAAATTTGACCTCCCTAAAGCATTTATGGGTGTTTTGATAATTTTGGCCTTGACATTATATATATTTGGAAAAATCATGGACAAATTTATATGTTTAATCCTAATTTTAGATATACTGATATGTTTAGTCAAAGTTTGGACATATTTATATATTTGGATATAATGATATGTTTGATCAATTCTGACATTTTGAATATGATGACATGTTTAATCATGTTATGAATATAATGATGTGTTTCTTTTATCGTTATTTGTTACACATGTATTTGTTTATTTATTTTTTTTCCAAATGCACATACATGAAGAAAATTTATTTTGATCATCTTTATTTTGATTTTATTTATTATTTCTTTATCAAAAAGTTATTTATGATTTTATTTCAATTTTTGTTTGACTTTTATTTGAATTTTATTCAAAATATTGACTGATGTTTCAGACAACAGCCTTTTGGGTTGTCATCCAAGTCATCATCCCAATGGGCTAACCTTGGAGGGAGCTTCTATACCCTTCCCAAAAGGTTTCATAGGCAATGTGGGACTAAAGCTTGAAAGAATTGTGTATTTTGAAAGTTAATTAAATTTACATATTATGTTCATGAGTATGTAATTTAAATATATTACTGTTCCATGAGTTTAAATATGTTATATCTTATGAAGTATTCAAGAAGATGTTCTTAGTCTTGAATCATAAAACTCATAAGATGACAACGTATATCTCTAAATATGTTTATAAGTGGAGGTGATTAAAGTGAACACTAATCCCTAAGATAAGATTGTTATGTTATTAAAAGTATACTAAAGTTCTATAAGTGTTGGATATGAGTTATCATTTAATTACATGAGTATGTAGAAATGAGTTTCTACATACTGAATAATGACCAAACATAATACGACACTATAAGGAATGTGTTATGTGTCATTAATGTCTTATTGTGTCTTTAGAGTCCAAAATATAAGATATGTGTATTTCTCACATGAGAATTACATATCGTGATTATCATCTTAAACTAAATGAATTTAATGAATAGTTGATAATTCATGTGTATGACTTGTGTGGGAGAAATTCATATATCAATATTATCATTGTCCCTCAAAAGAGTTATGATATATTAGGCGCCCTTAGTAAAGTGAGATTATATAGTACATGTATAACTGGGGTAGTTATATATATAATTCACTTCAGAGACCAAAAAACAAATGTAACATGAAAATGACACAGTCATATTTCATATAATATTTATAATATCATGAAACAAGTACATACACAAATATTATGGATTGACGTAGTCATCTATTATCATTTGGTAACTGTAATGTAGTGATAGAATATATTACAGTCTATGATATGAAATTCTTATCATAAAAAAATCAAGATGACGTAGATCCTTATAAAGGTCACACCAACTAAACGGGAAACAACAAATATTTTGGTATTTTATAAAATATATATTATGAAAATACATGAGATAAAATATCAAAATAAAATGTCATTTTATGACATAGTTTAGATACATAACCAATTTTTGTAGATTTGTGACTATTATTTGATATAGTGACTGACATCATTATAAGAATAATATTATCACACAATATTGTATAATATAATATTATTATGTTATAAATTAATTAACCATGCAAGAGTGTTTGTTTGAGAAATAAGAGAGAGAGAATGACTAATTTGCGATTGTGCAAATTACCATTTAATTTCTTCATATATTATAAATTTGAAGAAGGATGAGGAGTCATAGTTTTAACACATACTTTATATCTCTCTCTTCTTGAGGCTAGCCAAATATAGAAGAAGAATAGTGTTCTTCTTCTTCTTCTTCCTTTAATTTCTCATATAATCTTACAATTTTACATTACCAATATCAAAAGGAGTAAGTTTTGATTGAAGTTACATAGTTGTATCTAAGCCTCAAACATTGAAACTCTTCTATCAAGAGTTCTTAGTTTGTTATTTAGGTTCAATGTGAACCGAGATGTGACGTGCAAGAGAAGAAGGCTCGGCAAACGACAAGGACGTGAGAAGGGCTTCAAGAGAATAAAATTAGTATCCTACAACTTATGTAAAATTAGAATAATATATATATATATATATAACATATATTATAGGATAAGTTTATACATAAGATTTCATATTTATCGCAAGAACAAATATTTATGTTGTTGTCAATTAAAGAAAAATTATTTCCGCTGCAAAACACGTAAAATAAAACCAACAAAGCTTGCAAAAATCGATTTTATGAATTTCCAAGGGTATTTTGATTAAATTTTATTTAAACAAATATTAAACTTGAAATTGAAATTTTAGTTTTGCATAATGTTCTAAAAATGAAACCAAGATTTTTGATATATTTTCTATGATTTTTTGGATATGAGAAAATATTTTTATTTAATGTTTTAAATCAAATTTCAAAACAGATTAATTTGGGTTGTCGGATTTGGGCTGTTGCGGCAAAATTTGCACTTTTGTTCAATTTTTAAAGCAACATTCAAATTCGACCATTGGATTAAAGCGTGCATCGGACTGAGATGGGGTTATGAGCATCAATATTCGAACTTTCTTTTTTTGATTGTGATCAAAGCCTTCTTGGCATCGGATCTCCGATCAGAGGGTATGGCTAGCATCACCAGAGCAAGAGGAGTCTAATGGTGGTGACCCCGTCCATTGTGACGATGTGGATCATCAGAAATGGGGGTAGCCACCTCGATTATATCCGAGGTAAGGCTGATTGACGAATTTAAGCTCTTTTTTAACAAATTAATTCGATTTTTTTGACATTTAACATTGTTTGGTCATGTTTAAGAAGTTTATGAAACTTGTTTTGAGTTTCTTTCACTGAATTGTGTTGTTTTGCTCATCAGTACCAACTATGCTCAATGAGCTTGGTACCGATTCTTGATTTTATTCATTTTAATTCATTTCCTCTTCAAATTGTTCTTTTAAAGGCATCATTAATCACGTTTAAGCATGTTTAATCAATCAATTTCAATTGTTTGAGTATGCATTGTCCTTTATGCACACTAATACACTCGGATACCAATTGAGTTCTCAGTCGATTGTCAAAATCCTGATTCAAAGCTTTTTTTAAGCTTTGTGGACATGTCCAGAGAGTTTTTAACTATATATAAGCATTTTTTTAATGTTTCAAGCTTTTATTTTTATTATATACATTAATTGTGAACTGTGTTGACTGACAGTTGACTCAGTTTTGAGTTTGAGATGTTTCAACTTTGAAAAATCACAGAAAATCAAAGGTATTGCAGAAAATTCTCAAACTTTGATCAAAAAACTTGTTTTGAGTATTCTATGCATATTTAATCTTTACAAGATGACTTATGTACAAAAGGGCAGTGAAATAGACTGAAAATAGCAAAGTATCAGTGTTGTCTCAGTTTAGAAGAGCTGAAACTTAAAAAAATTTACTTTTAATCGAAATCAAGCTCCAAAAATCATACAATTTAACATAGACATGTGTTTATGCATATATGACATGATTTTAATCTTTACCGATCATCTTTTATTCAGAAAAATGGGTAAAAAACATGAGGAACATGAATGTCAGAAACTGTTTTGAGTTTTCTGAGACTGATACTTTGAAAAATCCTTTAAAAATGCAAATAAATCTTGAAAAATGTCAAATCTTTGCAACGAAGTGTATTCTCATATAAGTAATATGACTTTGATCTTTATTTTTCAAGTTTGTTGTATTGTACTTATCAGTGGAAATCAATTCAACAGTTGGAAGCCGCTACAAAATAGAAAGATTCAAAAATATCAAAAGCAGAGGAAAATGGACAGCTAGGTCAGATCAGTTGACCTGCTGTTGACCATTTCCTTGTTTTTATGATGCTGAGATTCAAAAATTCACAGAAATTCATACAAATATCCAAAAATAGTAAAATTTTGTGATCAGATGCATGAAAATATTTTATAAATGCTCATAAAATTTCAGATCAATTAAAGCAACAGAGAGCATGATTTTGAATTTTTATTTAACTGAACAGAAATGCCCCCGGCAGATCATTTGCAGATCTGTTCAAGGCTTAACCTATGTGTTAAAGCCTAATTCTTGTGCTCAAAACCTTTCAAAACACTTTATTCGATGCAAAAGGAAAGAGAATCAAGAAGAAGATGAGATCTATTATGTAGATCAGAGATTTCAACTCAGTTTTGACTGAGATTTGACTGTTTAAGCTCAATTGAGCTGTCAAGCTTTGAAAAAATCATATTAATTCACAGAAAATTTCAAAAATGGAAAAATTTGAACTGTGAACTCATAGAGACCTACTCTACATGATTGAAAAGTCTCAAGATCAAAAGATAATCAGATAAAAAAATATTATCAAATCTCTGGTCTGATCATAAAAATACATATGTGATACATATCAATATTGTGTTTTTCTTTGCTCAAATATTGATTTGAACATCCAAAAACCTTTTTATTCACTACAAAGAGTTGTAAACAGCAAATAAAGGGAACAAAAACAAAAGATCAAACTTTCATTAAAAACATTGATTTTATTGCATGAATATGAACTTGCATATATTTAAATATAAATTCATAAGAAAATTGAGTAACATAACCCCTAGCTGAGCTCTATTGATTTTTTTTTCTTGCTAGAGGGAGAGAGAAAGGGAGGTTATCCCTTTGTCTTATTTGAGAGCATGTGAGGAGAATGAGGGGTTAACTCGTTGTAATTACAGCCCTTGGTGGAAGACACATTAAGAAAGTAAGGGGTTACCTCGTTGTAATCAGGGCCCTTTTGTGCCAACAAAGCTCAGCCATGGTTTTGGAGCTATATCTATTTGAAGTGTTTTCTCTATTTCTCTATAATTTGTTATGGAATGGGGGGGGGGGGGGCTTAATTGCTTGCTTTGAGGGGGTATTTATAGCCTAGAGAGATATATTTGAGCTAGACTATTGCGTTATCATCATCTCAGCCTTCAATTTGATCAAATGCCCATGATTGAATCTTCTCGAGGGACAACCATTGCTTTACATGGCCTGGCACCTATCCTCATTTATTCTCTCTATTTCCTCAAATCCTTGGAGCCTATCCATGATTGCCACGAGTCCTAGAGACGTTAGGAGAGCGTCAGAAGCATCCAAGGCGCATTTGGCCTCATTCCCAATTGGGTTTGGAGCATTTCATTGATTAACATCTTTTTAAACTTGTTCCACATCATGACATGCTCATTTGACCTTGCCAAGTCATGTTCAAATCTTGGTTTGATCTCTCGCAGTCCCTACTTGCTCAATTGAGCTCAAGCCGTGTGTGCTCAGGTGCATAGTCGTGCTCCCATCGATTGAGTACTCCACACTTCAAATTGCCACCTCAGGTAGCATCATAGACCCATCGTGAAATTTCTCCAAGTATTTATTAGGTCTCTCAAGTTTCCAATTGCTCAATTCACCTCTTGATCAAGGTACTTTCTTCTTTAATTTTCTCCTTATTTGCTTTACTATTTTCCTTGCTTTTTGTGGCACTGAACTCTCCTCAGAATATAGATTAACTACCCAAAATGATTTAGTTCAACTTGCCTTGTACACCCTTCCTCCATTTTTGGCTCTCGACTAAGCTTTGGAGCTCGAGGAAGAAGAAGAAAAGAGGGAGAAGAGTGCAATAAAGAGTTTTTCTTGAATTGATTTGGTTCACATACACCATTCTTTAATTTTAAAATTATCAGAGAGGGAAAGGCTTTACACCGTGTCTATCTCTCTTTCTCGCGTTAGCGCTAGTGCGCTTAAGCGTTAGGGCCCATATGCAGAGAGACAAAGGGCATGGGGTCTGCCTGTCAGATTTAATGAGACTTGCCCCTTAGCGAAAAATTGAGGGTTGAGCTATGGTCTTGATCCATGTACACGAAAGCATGATGTTAGTGAATTGGTATACGTGCACCGATTCTATTCAAGTCATCAATCAATGTTTTGAGTCTATGGCGGGTGGGTTCCAAGGTTGTTTGTTGTGCTTGAGGTCTCTAAATTGCACTCAAAACTTTATCAATTCCCTAAATTGCACACAGAAAAGTCTTCAGGTAGGATTTTTGGTATTTTTCTTTATTTCTTTGCCCTTTTATTTTATTTTTCATGCAATTATTTATATAATAAACATGAAAATTTATTGTAAAATTATAGAATATCTTTTCTATGATTTTATTATTTTTTGGATAATATTTTTGATACTTTGGGTTGTGAAATTAGATATTAATCTCACTTATATTCATTAATTGTATAATATTAGACATTTTAATCTTATATATTTAATATTTAGCATAATTATTTCAAGGAATTATTTTTTTATTCCAAGAAAATATTTTTTTAGGTATTTTTCATGAATTAAATTCATGATTTTGGGTTTGATAAGATTAATTACATGAAATTATATCTTAATTTCACACAATCAAGGTTTGTGCATATTCATTTGCACATTTAAAGAGATTTTGGTATGATCAATTATATGAAACTGTATGTTGAATTCAAATAATTGAGAATTGTGCATGTTTATTTGCACATTTGTAAGGATTTTGGATTGTTTAGAGGGTTGGGACTTACGGAAATTTCTTTTAGCTTTCGAAGCTCAGAACTAACTATTTGGCATAATTTTATGTTTAATTTCAATGGATTGAGACTTATAGGAATTCCATCAACTTTCAAGGCCCATAACTAACTGTTTGGCATAGTTTTAGGTATAATTTTAATGGGTTGGGACTTACAGGAATTTCATTAGCTTTCAAGACCCAGAACTAGCTATTTGGCATAGTTTTAAGTTTAGCATGTTTTGCTGGGTTTTGATATGGCATGATTTGAGGGTTTTAGTCTCAAGATTGGGTCTTACAAGACTTTTATCTAGCCAAGGCCCAAAAAGGTAAAGTTGATGAGCATTCCAACAACATGAGTTCACTCCTAAAGCACAACTACTGTAATGTAACCAAGCTAGGATCAAGCTCTGAGCATATGTATTTATACCCTTTAATCTGATTTAATCCCAAATTGTGGGACTAATCTTGCGTTGAACGTTATTGTTTCGATTCAGTTTCAAAGTCTTTTGTGCATATATTTTGGCAACTTTTTAGGGGCAATAATGTTTGATCTAGCTTACTTTCTTTTCATATGACCCAATTAGATCTATGTCATTTGATAATGAAATCAAAATCATTTTCAATCTATAAGATGTGAGTGGCACCTAGCAATGTGCATCGCATCTACCCAGACAACACAGATAATATGTACTATACACTGTTACGATCCTCAAATAATATTTATCTTGTGTTAATTTCTTATTATATGATATACCGAATGAATCCAAAGTAAGATTGTGTCATCATTGCAGATTCATCATTCTCTTGATTTTTTAAATGACATTAGTAATAATGATAAAAACTTAATCATATATGTACATCCACTAAATTATTTTATCAAATGATTAATATATATCATCACTTACATAATAACAAATATGAAAGACACTAGTATTCTTGATAATATTAATCTTTTGTAACATCCCAAAATTTTGATAATTTCTTTTGGACTATTCGTAATTAGAAAATTTATGGGTTATTTTGCAAAGTTGAAAAAAAAAACGTGGCTAGCCCAATTGACCTTGCGTGGCCATGATCCCTTACGTGGCGCACAGGCTACTTGCCACCTCTTAATCTCTCTCTCGCTCTATCTATATATGTAAATTACAGAAGTGAAAATAAAAAGGAAGAAAAGAAAGAAACCGAAGAAAAAAATAAGAGAGAGATACCAAAGAGAGAAAGAAAAAATATATATATAAATAAAAGAAAATTTGAGTGATAAATATCATTACGATTTGAATAGGGTATCTACCTCGTGTTGCGGTTTAATGAATGTCTCGACTAGATTTATTTATTCATTATTTGAATTTTATTTGATTGGTTTTTCAGTATTTTGGATTTATTAAATTCTGATTTTGATTATTTAAGTCCTCATGAATGGAAATTAGAAATAATTTCCAACAAAAACAAGAAAAACATATATAAATTGTTGCTATCCGTTAAACCAAAACTTGAATTGCTGATTTGGCTCAACGACATAGCCATCCTAACCCCCATTTCATGCAGCTCCAATAGTATGCTTCTACATTTTGGCAAATGTTCTTTAAACAATAATTGCCATAAAAATTAAAGACGACACATTCACCAAGTGATGTGAAAACATTTGACACCTCTTCTTCACTTTGAAAGTGAGGTCCAATAATTCCCTTATTAACAAGTATGGTTATTTCTTTTGTAGTACCAACAAGTTGGGAGATGAAAAATATGTACGTGCTGATGTGGTTTCTAAAATGTGGGTTTTCTTTTTCTAAAGCAATAAGGTTTTTGAAAATAGTTGTGATGATCTCGTCTATGAAAATGTAGGAATTGCAAAACATCGCCAAAAAAGCTCACATCTAAGAGTATGATCTATTGTATTTTAGCAGAAGATGTGACATTATAACAGGCAAATTTCCAATTTCCAATTAGTTCTTTAGACCTGGAAAATCGCGCAGGTCGAGTTGTGTTTGGGTCGGGTAAAGTCAAATTCGGATCATTTTCAGATTCAGATAAGTATTAGATTTGGATTATTTCGGATTGATTAATTTCGGGATTGGTGTGCTTATCAACTTGGAATCACTATATCACTCAGATCGAGCGAGTTCGGATTTTATCGGATTTCAGACCAATCTGGGCACGGGTTGACTCAGGTGTCAGATTCTTCTTGATTCGGATCACTGTGGATTACGGATAATTAAGGTCGAGTTTCGGATACAAATCGAGCCGGTCGGATTGTGTTCAGATCATATTAATTATTTAATTGATTTAGTGAACTTTGATAACTTTTTTATTTGATTACTTCGGATCAATTTTTTTATAAATTTTATGTGTTTGTGTGTTTAAATTATTTTTGTTCTGAGTTTCAGACTAATATAAATATATGATTTCATGTTCTATCATATCAGACAATCAGACTAAGCTGAATACATACTTAAATAAATATATCATGCATGAATATCATAAGCTAGTTATATTTAATAAACAAATCTATAAATATTTTTATTAAATTCAAAATGACACAAATATTTTTTAGGAAGAGAGACTTAGCACTATTAAAGTAGTTCCATGCATTTCTTATGAACATTTTTATTAATGAAGTGTTATTCAGACTTTTCAATCATTAATAAATATCTTCTCAAGTTATATTAATATATTCATAATTTTTGATCCACTTACACTTTCATATACCACATGTCATTTCGTTTCTATGATTTTTTTTTTTCATTTTTGCATTCTGATGATAGTGGGATTCATTGACCTATTTTAAATTTTTATTGATCATCTAAACGTGAAAAGATTTATATTAATAAACCATGAAAATAATATGTTCATGAAGTAGCCAGTAACCACTTCGTTTGGATGTGACTTAAAATTATGAAATATTTATTTAAAGAACACAATAATGAAGTAAAAGAAGAAGCAAATGAATATTATCGCACAATAATATAGCATTTACAAAATTCATTAACAGAAAAAGTTGAGAGCTACTAATACCTTAGCACATATGCAAAATTCTTATATGAATAAAATATCATATGTCGGATATTGATCCTTCTCGGTTCGAGTCGATTCAGATTCAGATAATTGTCCGTTTGGGTACCACATAGTTTTGGATCACTTTGAATTCGGACTTTTTCCAGATAATAGGTCATTCCGATTCAGATAATTTATAGTTGAATACTTGATTTTTTGCGGGTTTATACATATTTCAAATTCTTTTGGGTTCAGTCAAGCACGGGTTTAGATAACTTAATTTTTTAATTTTAGCAAATTCGAGTCGGATTCAGACGTCGGATTTGTCGGACGGACTATTTCGGTCCGGTCAACTTTTATCAGGTCTAAGTTTCTTACAGAAAAAGATAGCATTGGTACTGTGTCATACTTTCATTAGGCATGAAACATAATTTACATAGGCAATAGTAAGACAATAGTAAGATGGATATGATCTAATGACCCTTTCTCCAAAATAAAAACTGTGATGAGTGTAATGGTCTCAGCAATCTTGTTTACTTTTCTGGCTCTCTTCCTTTGCAATAATATACTCCCTGTACTTTTTTTTTTGAACGTTATATACGCCCTGTACTAACTAGCCCCAGCAATCCTCTCCAAATTTACTTGACTGTTATGTCATTTAGATTGTGCCACGTGGTAAATTTTTGTAATCTAACGGTGTAGTTAACAGTGAGAAAAGTCCGATAGCATAGCTAGTTTGGTCGACACCTGGGGGCCAGGGACTTGTTTTATTTTTTTTCTTTCTTTTTATTTAAAAATTGTACCACCTTTTTATTTCTTTTTTTTTTTTTGCCCTTCTTTTATTTTATCACGAATTCAAGAAACATGGTGTCTGGAGTCTTTGAGTCTCGTCCCTGTCTAACTACCTCTGAACTCCGTCATTATTAGATGGATTAAATCTTTTGTATGTATTTTTTCTTAGTGAAAAATAAATATTAGATTGTAGAGATAGAATAGTGTATTAATATTTGTATATCTGCTAAAATATAATTGGCTCAAAGTATGTTTTATTGTGTTAGAAATATCATTTTAAGTTATATAATATAAATTTTTTATATCAAAACCTTATAGGCTATCAAATTTTATTATTTAAATTTTTTTAATTATTTCTTTAGATTTTTCAAAAATAGATCAATTTTGATATGTACAATTTATTAAGGAACTTTACATTTCAAACATAATAAAATATATTTTGAGCCATTTGTATTTCAGCCAATATATAAACATTTGTACGTTAGTCCAAACTTAAGCTTGTGCATGTTTTCTACTTTTTAAAATTAAGCTCTTGAGTTTTCAAAAATAGGAGATATTGCTTGACAAATAGTTATTTTGACCATCTATACAAATTAATTTAAATTTCAAATTCAATGTTTTAGTCATTATCTCATCATGTATTATCTATTAAATATGATGAGTTTTTATATATATTTTACTTTAAATCAAATGATTTGAACTTTTAACAATCCAAAATCAACAATCCTTAATAGGTCATTTTATAATACTTAAAGGAGACAGTACTTAATGATGGATAATGGACATTTATACCCAAAATCAACATAATTCTCCAGCGCTAGGTCCAGCTTCCAGTCCATTATGTCCTACAACTATTTATACCCAAAATCTTGTTCTATTTATATCTCGTATTAACCCATGTCATGTTTAACACCTATTTGTATTAAAAGTTTGTGTTATTTATACCGAACAAACTAATTATTAATATCTCGTATTAAGTGATGCATAAAAAGCTAACTCATTTTCGTCCACATCAAATATGGACACTGTTTACAAGAATGAACGGTCTTATTTATACTGATTAATCTAGTTATTAATAATCATGGAACATCCTTTTCAATTACTGTTGAATTCTTAATTATGAAATTATTTATAATTGTGAGCAATCTAACTCATATCAATTAAACTAATTATTAATTTATTACAGTAAATGGCATTTGTGCTTGTCTTTTCGAAACAACAAATCACTTAAAAGATACATATTGGACTGAATAGCCTATGCATTACTTAGAAGCCCTACTTTGACTAAATTAAAGAAAAAATAAAAACAATTGATTTTTCATTTATACGCACATCATTTCTGCAGAAAAATAATTATTAAATATTTGAACTTATAAAATTTTATATATTAATATTTTAATATAGAATATTAAATGGAAAATCAAGAAAGCTGCAAAAATAATTCCAATAATAGATCTAAAATAGACAGGGTTTTTATGAACAAAACAAAAGATGTTTCTCAAAACTAGTAAGAGCATTAGAATACATATCTCTTGTGTTGGGGATCACAGCATCCCGGGATTTATGGTGTAAGTATGCAATAGGAATTTCAAAAATTATTTAATACATCAAAGGATCTACTTGTGCAGTTAGAATCAAACCGAATATAACTACAAATAACTTTATACCTTTGTCTTGCTGAAGCTTGAGCGATAAACGCTGTTGCGGTTGCTTGTTACAACCGTCAAGATTTCAACACAAAAACCCTCCGTCAATATCCACCCGAGAGCTGCTAGATGCTGGCTGACTCCTTGTTAGGGATATCTTTGTCAGCAGCACTCAAAGCTCGAAACTAACTTTGAGATGGTGGAATAACAGTGTTTCATTGTTTTGTACTGATCTAATCAGTGTTTGGGGTGCAAGAGATGCCTTAAAGCAAGGGGTATGCCCCCTTTATTTGATCTGATCATTGATTCCCGAAATGACTTTACTAATTCTGATTAACATTTAATCATATATGTACAGTTACTAAACCATTTTATCAAGTGGCCAATAGATATCATCACTCATATACTTACTTATACGAGGGACACTAGTATTCTTGACAAATACATTTTCTCCACGCAAGAAATATGCATTGAGTTAGAATCTACATGATTGTCAGTTATAGACAACGTTTGATAATACATACAAGCACATATTCCTCATATAGAAAATATACTGTCTCATACTTTAGAATTAAGGCACTTATGAAACATCAATGATACTAATATAATTATTATGATGTTTCACCCTAAGGTCAAGTCCAATGTCATGTTCTCCAACATGCATTTGTGTGATTAAACCGATAATAATTATCACATGATTTGTAAAATATAACCATCACAATAATCCACACACTGATTTTTATCTGTCAATTAGTGTTCTTCTCTAATTATTAAAGTCAAAGACATTATTTAGAATAACTTTATATTCTATTATCAAATTTCACATTTCGAGTTCTCAACTCAAAAGATCAATAATAAAGAAAATCCAATGAACACAATGAAAATATATATATCGAATATATAAATAATTCAAATTATATGAATCAAACGTATTTGGCTTCTATATCACTGCACTAATAATCTCTCATTTGAGCTAAAGCCTAATCCTCTGCATCCCCATGCATAAACTCTTACCTTGAATTAGCCTAAATACATCTCTATGTACAAATCTTACAACTAATGATTCATTAACCTAGTCCCCATGGATGAAGTGTGCATCTCATGATTGGCTTGAGATAAAGGCTTCGTTAGCGGATCAACTGTGTTGCTGTATGTATCTATCTTGCAAACTTTTACATCACCTCTCTCGACGATTTCTCATATCAAGTGATATCTTCGTAAAACATGTTTGGATCTTTGATGCAATCTCAATTTTTTTACTTGTGCAATAACTCCATTGTTGTCACAATAGGGCTCCACCGCGTTTGACGCGCTGGGAATCACGCCAAGCTCATATGTGAACTTCTTGATCCAACGAGCTTCTTTTGCTGCTTCAGAAGCAGCTATGTATTTAGTCTCAGTGGTTGAATCTGATGTGGTCTTTTGTTTGGAACTCTTCCAACTCACAACTCCACCATTGAGTATGAACACATATCCCAATTACGATCTCAAATCATCATGGTTAGTCTAGAAATTAGCATCAGTGTAACCTCCTTACAACGAGCTCAGATTCCCTGCCATCTATAAGGAACCTTTCCTTAATTCTTCTCAGATATTTAAGAATATTTTTTACTATTATCCAATGCTCCATACCCTAATTTGCTTGATATATACTAGTCAAACTCAGCACGTATGACACATCAGGGTGAGTGCATATCATGGAGTACATGATGGATCCAATTAGTGATGTATACGGAACCTTGCTCATGTTCTCAAGCTCAACAGCAATTGAAGGACACTATTTCTTGATTAGATACTTGCCATATGACATGGGCAGAAAACCCTTCTAGGAATCCTGCATGCTAAACATCTTTAGCACTTTGTCAATATACGTACTTTGACAGTAAGTCTCTATGATCTATCTCTATAGATCCTTATGCCTAATACATAGGCAGCCTCAACCAAGTCTTGTATTGAGAATACTTTCTTCAATGATGACTTAACAAATTTCAAGGTTGGAACATTATTTTTTATTAGTAATATGTCATCTACATATAGAACAAGGACTATGATTGTGCTCCCACTTAATCTTTTATATACATAGGGCTCTTCTTCGCATTTGATAAAATCAAACATTTTGATCTCTATATCAAAATGCTTATTCCAACTCCTGGATACTTGTTTCAATCCATAAATGGATCTCTGAAGCTTGCATACCTTGTTATCATTCTTAGGATTGACGAAACCTTTGAGCTGTATCATATACACATCTTCTTATAAATCCCCATTTAGAAAAACGGTTTTGACATCCATTTACCGAATTTCATAATCATAAAATGCGGTAATTGCTAACAAAATTCGAATCAACTTAACATAGCCAAGAGCGAAAATGTTTCATCAAAATCAACACCTTGAATCTGCCTAAAACCTTTCGCAACTAACCGTACTTTGTAAGTCATTAGGTTACCATCCATATCTAATTTCCTTTTGAAAAACCCACTTGTTCTCAATCGATTTTACCCCTTCTGGAGAGTCAACCAAGTTCCAAACCTGATTATCAAACATGGACTGTATTTCAGATTTCATGGCTTCAAGCCATTCCTTTGAGACGAATCTTGCCATCGCATCCATGTATATGAGAGGGTCTTCAGTGTCCATCACTGAAGACTCATAGAATCCTAGCCATCTTTCAGGCTGTCGACTCACCCTCCTTGTCCTATGAGGAATTGGTGTTTGTAGCTCAGGAGCCTCCACAACAACTTGTGGCGCTTCCTCTTGAACTTCCTCCTCAATGACTTGAGGGCTAAGTTCTCGAAGCGAAGGTTGAACCTCTTCCTCAACATCTCGTGAAATCGGTTGTTCATTCCTCCCACTGAACATGTTATCTATTAGAGGGATCGTGAAGTCAGCCCTGACTTCTTTCCCGTGTTCCACCTCTTGAACTTCTTCAAGACGGACACTGCTCCCACTACTTCCTTTTGCAAGAAACTCTTTCTCCAAGAATACTGTATGTTTGGTAACAACTATTTTGTTTTCAGACTTATGGTAGAAGTAATATCCCTTAGTTTCCTTGAGAAATCCAATGAACAAGCACTTGTCCAATTTGGGTTCAAGCTTGCCCGACGTCATATGTTTAACATAAGCCTCACAATCCCAAATCTTTAGAAAAGATATATTCAGAACCTTTCAATATCACATCTCATATGGCGTCTTCTCTAAGAATTTTGACGGCATCCTGTTTATTGTGAAAGTGGTTGTGTCAAGAGCATAACCCCAAAATGAGAAAGGTAACTCAATGATACTCGTCATGGAACTGACCATGTCTAACAAAGTCCTATTCCTCCTCTCGAAAACACCATTCCACTATAGAGTTCCAAAGGTGTGAGCTGCAAAACTATTCCACATTCCTTTATATATGTTTAAAGTCATTACTTAAGTACTCGCCTCCTCTATCTATTCGCAAGGTCTTAATCGTTTTCTCAAGTTAACTCTCTACCTCACGTCTGCATTCCTTGAACTTTTCAAAGGATTTTGACTTATGTCTCATCAAATAGATATAATTGTGTCTATTGAAAACATTAGTGAATGTGATGAAGTATTGATACCCACCTCACGCACTAATACTCAAAGGTCTGCACACATCACTATGTATGAGCTCCAATAAGTTTCCAATCCTTTCACCTTTCCTGGTAAAAGATGCCTTAGTCATTTTTTCAAGTAAACAAGATTTGCATGTTTCAGTTGATTCAAAATCAAATTGACCAAGAAGTCCAACTTCATGTAATTTTTTAATGCGATTCTCGTTTATATGACCTAGACGTCAATGCCATAATTGAGTCATACTCTCATGAAAAATTTTAAGTCTTTTATTAGTGTTATTGACATTAAGAACTTGTTTTTCCATTTCAAGTATATAAAGATCATTCTTCATATGAGAACATTCATAAAATAATCATTTGTGTCCATAGACGAAACAAATAAAATGTTCTTAGAAATGGAAGGCACAAAATAACAATTACCAAGTCCTATTACAAATCCACTAGATAAAACTAATTCTACTAGTCCTACGGCAATGGATGCAACGCTTGCTCTATTTTCGACTTGCAAAATTACTTCACCCTTGCTTAACATTTTTCTGTTTTTAAGAGCCTGCATATTTCCACAAATATGAGTACATGATCCAATATCCAATATCCAATCAGAATTAGAAGTAGCTAAATTAATTTCAATAACAAAAATACTTGACGAAGATGGGACTTTCCCATTCTTCTTATCCTCTAGGTATCAAGGGCAGTTCCTTTTCTAGTGTCCCTTGCTCTTGCAATAGAAACACTCAGAATTGGTGGCTAATTTAGCCTTCAAAGAAACTCGGTTCTTCGCTATGCCCTTCCCTTTGTTATCAATCTTGCGCTTGCCCTTATTCTTGCCCTTTTTGACCTTACCTCCGACCTTGTTCACCGCCAAGACATGAGGAACCTCTTTCTTTATGTTTGCCTCGGCCGTTTTAAGCATTACATGCAATTCTCCCAATCTCTTCTCCATACCGTGCATATGGAAGTTTGTGATGAACGAAGAGAACCTGGCCGAGAGAGAGCCAATGATGATATCTTGGATCAAACGGCTTTCCATTCTGACATCTAGCCTTTCCAACTGCTTAACTAAAGCTATCATTTTGAGCATGTGGGCACTTAAGGAGCTGCCCTCAGACATCTTGCAGCTTGTGAAAGCTAGTGTTGCATTGTACCGCTCTAAATCAGCCTGCTCTCGAAACATTTTTTGAGAGGGTCGATTATGTAGTAGGCCATGTTGGTCTTAAACCGCTTTTGTATCTCGGAACACATGATCGCTACCAATAGGCATGAGACATCCGGTTCATCATCCATGTGCTTGGTGTACTCATCCTTTATTTTCTTATCCTTATCATCGATTGATTTTTCAATTAGAGGCATCGTTAGGACATATTCATTTTTCTCGTGCCTTAAAACAATTCTAAGGCGATGATAATAATCCGGAAAATTTGAACCATCATTTTTAATTTTTTTCATTATTGAGAAGAGATCGCAAAGAGAAAGAAGATTTCGCCAACATGATCTACAAAATTAAAGGTTTGCGTATTTAGTTCATGGTTGTTGTTTTATTTCCAAAATAAAACTCACACTGCAATTTTATAAATCGTGATCCCAACGATGTAGCAGGTCCAAGATCTATATTTTCATCAAGCCAAGCCAGCGTCAGTATGAAACTTGAGTATGGCTATTTTGGATAAGCAATTCATTGCTAATCACATCGTATGTGACTCTTAATTTTCATCAAATCATATTTGACAAAAACTCTTCTTCAATGTCCAAAACCGTTTTGGGTACCTTGTCAAGTGAAACCTCTCCTAATTTGATTTGGCGGGTCCGACATACCCTACATCCTCTAAAGATAGAATGTGATGCCCATTGAGTGGATATAATACCAACAAACGATCAACAGTTCGATCTAGATAAGGAAGGAAGAGAAGACTAACTCAATTTTTTTTAGGGATCAATTTTATGTTTTATTTATTATCTGATAGTCATGAGCCATGCACCCATATCTATCTTATGTCTCTTCATAGAACGAAATAAATGAAACATATAATTCAATAACCACATCACACATCATACATGTGCGTAGATTTGTATAGCTTTTGGACTCTTGATCATCGTTTTTGCCAACATCTCCATGATTTAAAAATAATAATCTATATATCCATTCCCTTTAGAACTATTCTAAAAGAAAAACAAATTACAATTAAAGAATCCTCATTCCTAACCATAATTTTAGGAATGTAAGCCCCAAATGAATACACGAGAGGCAATTTAACATGGTTGCCTTTAAATAATTAATTAATTATAATGGGGCGCTTCATGCCTTGATTACAATCAAATACATGCATTCAATACAATACACAAGGCATTGATCACAGCTATACAAACCCACTCCTGCAAAACAGAATTAGCACAATGCAAAAATTGCAACAAATCAATCAATTGAATTCCCAAACTTGTACTTTCAATCCAATTCCTGGTATGTATTCATGTATTACATCTCTATCTACCTATCCTGAAGTGTCACGACCCACAGCATCACAAGCTGCGACCCGTAGCAGCCTGTTCTGGCCACAACAAACCCTTACTGCAATTTGTACCCCCTTGTCACGACCCGGAACAACTTGCTATGGCTCGTAATAGTTTTGTTACGGCTTATAATACCTTGTACAGCCCGCGATGAACTTGTTACGGCCCGTGACATACTTCTTATAGCCCGTAAAAGCCTTAACGGCCCGTAACACCATATTATAGGTCACAACAGCCTAGGAACGACCCATGACAGCATGTCACGGCCCGTAAAAACTTTTATCATGCCCCCGCAACATGCTTGACTGCTTGAATCAAAACCAATCTCGAGAAAAACCAGCATCGAACAAAGCACAAATTTGAAATTAAATCAATTAATCTAGCTAACGATTCAATCAAGACTAACTGCACAAGTGGAAACTAGCTCTGATACCACTGTTGGGGATCACAGAACTCCCATGATTTATGGTGTAAGTACGAAATAGAAATTTTAAAAATTCTTTAATACACCAAAAGATCTACTTTTGTAGTCAGAATCAAACTGAATATAAATACAAATAATTTTGTACCTTTATTTTGCTAGAGCTTGAGTGATAAATGCTGATGTGATTGCTTGTTACACCATCAAGGTTTCAACACAGAAATTCTCCGTCGATATCCACCCGAGAGCTGCTAGATGCTTGCTGACTCCTTGCTAAGGGAGATCTTTGTCGGCAGCACTAAACGCTCGAAACTGATTTTGAGATGGTGGAATAACAGTGTTTCATTATTTTACATTGATCTGATCAGTGTTTGGGGTGCAAGGGATGCCTTAAAGCAAGGGGTATGTACCCCTTTATATAGGCAATGCTGCTTTAGGTTATACCTAAATCGGTCAGTGTGTTACTGCCCGCAAATACCATGTGTGACATTATAATTGGACCATTGATGTCGGCTAGCTGATTTTGTTGATTTTTCCAGAGTGTTACAGCCCATAACACATTGTGTTATGGCTTGTAATAGTTCTGTTACTATCCATAACACATAGATATTCGTTCCCAAGTCGGTTTTGATGTCGGCATGCCGACTTAGCTGAGTGTTACGGCTCGTAACACTTTCATGTTATGTACACACATTGCGGCCCACAACAATCCTTATTAGGGCTCATAACACATTATGTTACGACCCGTCTAAAGCCCAGTTTTGACATCGGTATTTATCTCATAAACATCGCGTTAAGTTCGTCATCCTATGACATTACTCAAGCATCACATGCTTCTTCTAGCTCACTTTCGTTTGGTGTGATCTAACAAGATATATGTTATCTAGCAATTGAGTCGGAGCCATTTCAATCTATAAAATACAAGGGGCACCTAGTAATATGCATCGTATCTACCCAAACAACATAGATGATACGTACCATACAATACCACGATCCTCAAGCAGCATTTTGAAAGGATTGTGTGTTTTGAAAGTTAATTAAATTCATATATTTTGTTCATGAGTATGTAATTTAAATATATTACTGTTCCATAAGTTTTAATATGTTATATCTTATGAAATATTCAAGAAGATACTCTTGGTCTTGAATCATAGAACTCATAAGATAATAACGTATAGTTCTGAATATTTTTACAAGTCGAGGTGATTAAAGGGAACATTTATCACCAAGATAACATTGTCATGTTATTAAAAGTACATTGAATTTCTATAAGTGTTGAATATGAGTTATCATTTAATAACATGAATATGTAAAAATATGCTTCTACATACTGAACAATGACCAAACAGAATAATATATTATAAAAAATGTGTTATGTGTCATTAATGTCTTATTGTGTTTTTAGAGTCCAAGATATGAGATATGTAAATTTCTCACATGAGAATTTACATATTGTGATTATTATCTTAAACTAAATAAATTTAGTAAATAGTTGATAATTCATATCTATGACTTGTGCGGGAGAAATTCATATATTAATATTATCATTGTATCTCAGAAGAGTTATGATATTACTGTATGTCTTTGGTAAAATGAGATTATATAGTGCATAATATAATTGAGGTAGTTATATATATAATTCACTTGACAGATCAAGAAATGAATATAATGTGAAAATGACGTAATCATATTTCACATAATATTCATAATATCATGAGACAAGGACAGATACAAACATTGTGGATCAATGTAGTCATCTATTGTCATTTGGTAACTATAATGTAGTGATAGAATCTCTTACAATCTATGATATGAAATTTAATATCATAAGAAAATCAAGATGACGTCAACTAAACGGGAAACAACAAGTATTTTGATATTTCATATGATGTATATTATGGAAATACATGTGATAAAATATCAAAATAAAATATCATTTTACGAGATGATTTAGATACATAATTAATTTATGTAGATTTGTGATTATTATTTAGTATAATGATTGGCATCATTATAAGAATAATATTATCACATAATAGTATTGTATAACATAATATTATTATGCCATAAATTAATAAACCATGCAAGAGGGTTTGTTTGAAAAATAAGAGAGAGATAAGGGCTAATTTACAATTGTCTAAATTACCATTTAATTTCTTCATATATTATAAATATGAAAAAGGATGAAGAGTCATATTTTTTAAGACCTACTATCTCTCTCTCTTCTTGAGGCTAGTCAAATATAGAAGAAAAAAAGTCTTATTCTTCTTCCTCTATTTTTTCATATAATCTTGCAATTTTAAATCACCAATATTAAAAGGAGCAAGTTTTGATTGAAGATAGGTGGTTATATCTAAGTCTCAAAATTTGATACTCTTCTATCAAGAGTTCTTAGTTTGTTATTTAGGTTCAAGGTGAACCGAGAGGTGACGTGCAAGAGAAGAAGACTTGACAAGCGACAAGGACGCGAGAATGACTTCGAGAGAATAAGGTTGATATCCTACAACTTATATAAAGTTAGAATAATATATATATTGTATATATTATAGGACAGGTAAATACATAACATTTCATATTTGTCACAAGAACAAATATTTGTGTTGTTGTCAATTAAATAAAAAATTACTTTCGATGCGCAACACGTGAATAAAACTAGCACATTTTATCTTGTGCTAATTCCTTGTCACATGATCTCCCGAATGAATTCAATGTAAACTTGTGTTATTTTTGCAAATCCATTGTTTTCTTGATTCCCGAAATGACTTTAGTAATTATGAATAACATTTAATCATATCTGCGCAGTTACTAAATCATTTTATCAAGTGACCAATATATATCATCACTCATATACTTACTTATACGATGGAAACTGGTATTCTTGACAAACTCATTTCTCCGCACAAGAGATATGCACCGAGATAGAATCTGTATGGCTGTCAATTATGGACAATGCTAGATAATACCTACAAGCACATATTCCTTATATAAAAATTATATTGTCTCATACTTTAGAATTAAGGCACGTATGAAACATCAATGATACTAACACAATTATTATAATATTTTACCCTAAGGTCAAGTCCAATGTCATGTTCTCCAATATGCATCTATGCGATTAAGCTGATAATAATTATCATACTATTTGTGAAACATAACCATCATATTAATTTACACACTGACTTTTATCTGTCAGTTAGTATTTCTCTTTAATTATTAAAGTCAATGACATTATTTAAAATAATTTTTATATTCTATTATCAAGTTCCACATTTTGGGTTATCAACCCAAAAGATCAATAATAAAGAAAATCCAAGGAATGAATGAAAATATATATAAAATATACAAATCATCTAGATTACATCGACCAAACGTATTTAGCTTCTAAATCACTACACTAACATCTTGGTGGACATCAATGAATGCAAGATCAGTACAAAGGATAATGAAATGAAGAGAAATAAAGAAATAAAGAAAAGGCTTGATGAAGAGAGAGAAAAAAAGAAAATTAATAAATTGTTACGAATAATATAATTGATGGATGTTCATTTGCAAACTTTCAAAACTCATTAATATCTTAATTTTATCTCCTCTTCCATTGAATGTTATTGAATGAGGTGCTTTTTCTTTTTAGCCTATAAATAGAGGCTTTGTAAACTTGTATGAGATACCAGAAACTATATGAACAAAAGATATTCCTCCCCTTTATACAATATTTCTACTTTATGTTTTTCTTCTTCTTTCTTCTTCTCAATTTATAACACATTATCAGTACGAGAATTCTACCGATTCAAGATCTAAGGTAAATTTTGAGATAGTTTATTTTAATTTCATTTCAATAAATAATACTTCTATAACAAATGATAGTTGTTTTATTAAAATGAAAATTCTTGTGTGTATTGTAAATTAGAATTTCATACTTGAGTAAAGTTAGGGTGAGTTCAACTTAATCGAAACGACTTCAAATGATAAATTTGAGTAGCTCAATAAATTCTTCATATCAAAATCTCGTAGGATATCAAAATTTTTCTATTTTTAGAGTTTTCTAACTATTTTTTTCGGATTTTTCAAAAATGATTCTAAATTAATAATAATAAAATAATGAAGGTTGAAAATAGGTCATTCTAAAAAAATCTGAAAAAAATAGTTAGAAAATTTCAGTATTCTATAAGATTTTAATATGAAGAATTTATTGAGTAATTTAGATTTAAAAATTTAAGTCGATTCGATAGATTTTTGAGTTAAACTCACCAAACACTTTGGTGAACTTAAACTCATCCTACCTTTACTCTTCATACTTATTAGAATTTTAGTTTTGTCATTCTCTCTTGTTATAATTTTTTTTTGGAATATGTTGATCTTGAATAAAATAAGAAAAAAAAGATTTTATAATTATGTGGATATGCTCATTGGTTATAAAATGAAAATAAGTTGTATATTTATTTCAAAATTTGCAATATTAAAAGAAACGAGTCATAATAATGTTGTGCATTTTTGTAATACATATTTAGATGAATAATACCTCTAGTAAGTAATTACTAAATGGAATAAATTATAAAATAAACTAGAGTTGTTCTTGTCATACTCTATTGTTATAATTTTTTCGACATATTATGCAATGAAAAATAATATTAAATATCATGATCATATAACTATGCTAGTTGATGGTATATAGAGATTGCACACTTTTTTTAAAGATTTGCAATATGGTTCATATTAATCTATATAATGTGCAATTTTTCTTACATTGATTTAATCTTCATGGTATTAAATATTATTTATGATAGCATAATTATGTCAAACCTTCCAAAATATAAATTTGTGGCTCTTGACATTATGTTTATTGTCTTATTATTATTGAGCAAAATTAAAGTATTGATGATGTATGAATCTCGCTCAATTGTTTATACTTCATTCACTGAAGTGAATGTAGTAATTTATAGTAGTCACAATTCGAGATGAATTTGTGGACATAGACATGAAAATAACAATATATAATAGTCACAATTCCAGAAGAATTGTGAGCATGAACATGAAAATAGTTGATGTTATTATCGCGGTGATAAAGTTGAGATCACAACTTTTCACTGAAAGTGGAAAAATAATGAAGAAAAATAAATATTATCATAAATATATGAGTTCATGTTATCATAGATATTTATGTTGGTTGTGTACCTGTCATACGTCAAAATATTTTGTGGGTTTATATCATTAAAAAAGAAAAAGAAAAAGATTTAGATAAATCTTGTTTGAAAAAATGATTATGATGTTAGTCAAATTGATATAACTCATTTGGATATTACTAATTTTCTTTATGTCAAAGCAAATAAACGCAAATTAATTGCTCAATTGATGATAATAGTATTAAAATAAAGTTCTCGATATATGTCTAGTCAACGATAATTGTCTCCGAGTTCTTAATGACAATTTAGAGAAGACACAACTTTTCTGGTACTGGGCTAAACCCAAATCTGATATTGATAACGGAGCCTCCAATTAATCCCAACCCGACATCAGAGTGGATATTTTACTGATTTCCGCACACTTCGTTTTTTCGGTGCATAATTAATAAACCCTTCAAAAATCCACAAAGCACTGGGATATTTCTCCCCTCCCCCCTTCCTTCCTCTTTTCCTCTCCTCTCCTCTCCTCCTCTCTAAAATTAAAATGCATATTTCTCATTCCTTCCATTTACACCATCCGCCTTTCTCTCTTCTCCAATACCCTGCCAAATCCCTCCTTTTCCTCTCCAACCTTTCCCAAAGAAAGGCTACTTCCCGTTCATTCTGTTCTTCCTCCCACAATTGGCTCAACAATTGGCACAAAACCCAGCTCGTCTCTCTTCCCAAGCGACCTCAGTCGGTTGTCGATTACCGAGGCGGTTTTTCGAGCGATGAAGATGACGTTGGTACCAGCCGAAGTACTGGGAGCAGCACCATGGCAAAAATTGTGGAAAGTTTGAAGAAATTCGGGTACATTGGTGAGTCAGAAGAGAAGGAGGCGCCATTACCAGAAAAAGGCTCAGTCGAGGATATATTTTATTCGGAGGATGGAATTTTGCCGAATGCACAAGGTGGCTTGGGGTTGGATTTGAAAAAGGAGGTCAAATTTCCATGGGAGAGGCGATTAGAAGAGACGAGCTTGAAAGAGAAGCAAGAGGTACTTACTGGTTACAGGGTGCTTGAACAGTACTGATAGCTTGCCTCCTATTACATTTCTGCTTATTTATAACAAGACTGTAGGGCACCATAAATGAACAACCCCAGTAGAATAATTATACAGGGGAAGATGCACGAGGATACTAGAGTTCTACAAATTAGTGGTATTAAGCAGTCCAAAAGAAAATAAAGTAAAACCCTCCTAAAGAAATATAGTAATTATTAATATCATCCCTTCACCAATTATTGTGGCATTGTGATCCCATGACAGGATAGGAGGAAAAGAAGCAAGACTGCTCTTGCAGAGCTGACACTGCCAGCTGCCGAACTGAGAAGGTTGAGACACATGGCAATCAGACAGAAGTCAAAGACAAAGATCAAAGGGACCGGTGTGACGAGAGAGATTGTCGATGCCATACATGACAAATGGAAAACGGAGGAGGTTGTACTACTGAAATGCGAGGGCTCATCAGCTCTCAACATGAAGCGCATGCATGAGATTCTAGAGGTGCAGTACTGACTTTTTATAATAGTTACTTGTAGCAATTTGTGTATCAGTACTATTATCTAGTATCTGTGCTGATTATGAATTATTTTATTGGTACCACCCTCTGTACCACTAAAAGTTCTGAATGATGGGCTGGTTAGTCTGGAAACAAATGATTTATCAGTAGCATGAGTTGATGCTATTCCCTGCCAGTATTGTGTTCATTGCAATGTAGCACCGCTGGTGCTTAGGTGAGAATGATGATCCTGCATTACTTATGAGATGTATTGGTACAGTGCATAATTACATAGATGCATTATTGCAGCATGATCCAAATTCATTCATATAGCAAAAATGAAACTTAAACATAAATTGGTGTAAATTATATGTTGTAAAGAAAATTAGCAGAAAAAAAGTTGAAGGGAAATTACCTTGTGTGTTCTGTGTGCTAACTTAGCTCCCCTTTGATATAATATAGAGAAAAACTGGGGGCCTTGTAATATGGCGGTCTGGCACCTCAATCTCTCTATATCGAGGCGTCAGCTATGAGATTCCAAAACAAGAAAAAATACTGTACCAGAAGGGAAGGCTCCAAAACCTAGACACTCACCAGGATGGAAGACAAATCCAAAGCAAGTATGAATTAGAGCCAAAGATTGCATATGAAAATGAAATTGACAAGCTATTGGATGAGTTGGGGCCAAGATATACTGACTGGCCTGGATCTGACCCATTGCCAGTGGATGCAGATCTGTTACCAGGTGTTGTGCCTGGATACAAGCCGCCTTTACGAATCCTACCATATGGTGTCAAGCCCACTCTTGGTTTAAAGGACAGCACTGCTTTGAAGAGGCTAGCGAGGACATTGCCTCCTCATTTTGCACTTGGTATGTACTTGCGAGTTACACCCTCATGATATGTACAACTAATTTAACCTTCTCATTTCTTGCATCCAAATTCCGATTCCTTTTGGTTAGTAAAACCAAAAGAGTATAATATTGTAATAAAATGAATCACATTTAAAATTGACAATTTTAGCCCGCTCACTGACTAGCCATGTAGTTCCTTTAAAATTGGTTGGTTTTACCTTGGTCACCCGTTAATTTTTTTTTTCCCAGTTGTTTTGTGTGTTACTTATATTGTTCTTTTTAATCTATAGGGAGAAGTAGACAGCATGAAGGCTTGGCAGCAGCTATGATAAGACTATGGGAAAAAAGTAGCATTGCAAAGATTGCTTTGAAACGAGGTGTGCAACTCACCACTAGTGAAAGAATGGCTGAGGATATCAAGGTAACTTTACTAAAGAAAAAGAATCGAGAGGAATAAATTGACCATCTATAGTTGGGAAGTAGTGCTCTGATAAGTGACAACCAAACTTCCTTGACAACCATGGTAACTTATGTCAAGTCATCAAAATCACAAAATAAAACTATAGATGTCTTCTTTGTCATTTAGGATGTTCATTATTAAATTTGGTGTAATTTGAGAATAGTTTGCATCTGATCAAATGCTGAATTGAACCATTTATCTTTACAAATCGCTCAATGGGTGACCACCCAGCTGTAAAGTTTCACCAACACTCCTTAATATAGAGAACATAGCTACAATTTAAATATTTTGGTTTGTGACAAGCTTTGTATTGGTTCTTGCAGTTATCAAAATAAGTTTGTTGTTAGTATAACCAATTTTTTATAGTTTAGCATTTAGATGTAGTACTTTGAAAATGCTTGTAACTTGATTTTCTGTGCATGTTATGGAGCACATATTACGTACCTATCCACTTACATATACAGGTTGAGCCTTTATAATCATAATTTTGCATTGTAGGTGTTGTTTCATAATATGACTGTATGCACAGTATACGTGTATGTATCACTATGCTAAATTATCTCAATGGAGTGATGAAATTTTAATTATTTTACCTCAGAAACTTACCGGGGGGCTGATTCTCTCGCGTAACAAAGACTATATTGTGTTTTACCGTGGTAAAAATTTCCTCTCCTCTGAAATAACTGAGGCATTGCTAGAGAGAGAGAGATTAGCAAAAGCTCTTCAAGATGAGGAGGAACAGGCACGGTTAAGAGCTGCATCCTCTATCTCCTTCAGTGCCTGCCTAGATTCTGGGCACAGTGGAACTGGTACTTTAGAGGAAACCCTTGAGGCCAATTCAAAGTATGGTAATAAACTTGATGAAGAGCATGAAGAGATGATGAGAAGGGAGGTGGAGCTGGCTAGGCATGCTCACCTTGTCAGAAAGCTTGAGAGGAAGCTCTATTTGGTAAATGATATTTTGATTAACTTGTGAAAAGACTTGCACGGTAATAAGAATTGCAAAAGATCCAATATTTTGCAGAGTTTACAAAAAAAGAACCTGAACCAAAGTATAAATAAATAACATTGAACCCGCTGATTATTACATTATATACTAGTATACTGTTTAATTATTCATGAGATGATGACTACATATTTCCTATAATAGTAATGAAATTCTCCATTTAAAGATGTGGTGGTTCATTATTTTAGTTTTCTGGTGCATGACAGTTCACATCTAATATCTTTAAGCACTAATTTCAACAATAGTTATTGATCATTGCAAGGCAACAAATTGTTTCCTTTACATTTTGCTTGATCTATTTGTGAGTGCATAATAAGCTAATCCTGAAAGCTCCCAAAGGCTAATTGTTGGTTTTAGTTCCTTCAACAACTGCTCTTTATAATGTCTGAGAAGTTCTGGACTTTAGGTATTTTTTAATAATGTAGGACCTTTTTGCAAATTTTGTTATATACTTCTACTGTTAGGTAGATAATGGGATATGGCTTTATAATTTTGTGCAATTTCATTTGCAACGTTGTATATGTCACAGAAAACGAAAGATGTAACAAGTTCCCATGTTGAAGAGGGGACATATGAGATAATATTGTTTTTTTCTGGGGGTATAGATAAGGTATTGAGGCTTTCTAGGGAACTTTTGAAAGTTTTTCTTATTTTGTACTCTACATTTCCCATTAGTGTAAACTAAAACCAGTTTTTCTAGATTTCTTAATAAGATTAGCATATAAATTTTGTGGTCTAGCTAGCTGCACACAAAAGCAAGTGGTTCTATTAAATTTTCTATATTCTGTTCTATTTTAAAAAAAGGCTGAAAAAAAGATGAGAGGTGCGGAGAATGCATTAGCGAAAGTGGAAGAGAATTTGAAGCCAACAATACCTTCCCAAGAGCCTGAAACAATAACAGATGAGGAGCGGTACATGTTTCGCAAGCTTGGTTTGAGGATGAAGGCCTATTTGCTGCTTGGTACTTTTTGTTCTTTGATCTCTTTTTTTTCTTGGGAGATTTCAAGTGCCATACTGGTAGTTATTACTAGTTAGGTCTGGTCTTGCATTTATAATAATATAAGAAACTTAGATGTTTACATAAAAGTAGAAATATTGGATGTCATTTGCAGAAACTTTTGGGTCATTGATTGCAAGTAGTAAACGAAAATAGAAATTGTGCTGATGATCAGAAACCTGCCAGATGTCTGTTATTTGAGAAATGTTGGATTGCTATCCTCATTTGCACATTAAAAGAAGTTTTTCTTCGGAGTCAGTCAAAACATGTGAAACTGTTAAATGTGTAAAAATAGCAAAATATTGGAAATAATCTGCAAATAGTCTGTTTAGTCTTGGATTTCAGTTGTAGTACGAAGGTTCCAAGAAAAACTAGCTGCTGTTACAAATACACCAAATTACTGAGCATAATTGCCATAGAAAAATAAGTATGAGCTGTGCCAGGCAGGAGAGGGGTGTTTGATGGTACCGTGGAAAACATGCACCTGCATTGGAAGTACCGTGAACTGGTCAAAATTCTTATCAACTCAAAGAATATTAAAGAGGTCAGAAGCATAGCCTTGTCTCTGGAGGCTGAGAGCAGCGGCGTGCTAGTATCAGTTGACAAGATCTCCAAGGGGTTTGCCATCATTTTGTACCGGGGCAAGTCATACCATCGGCCTTCTAAGTTGAGACCCCAGAATCTTTTGTCCAAGAGGAAGGCTCTCGCCCGATCCATCGAGCTGCAGAGGCATGAGGTTAGTGTTTGACTTTTGACACCACAATCAGACCATTGAAGTGAGAAACAGGTCATCTGTTCATATCTTTTTGGGTCAATCTTTGTTCCATTGGATCAAGCAAGGCCATTTTTCTTTTTCCTCACCTGGTAGATGAAAGAAGATCGAGCAATATTCTTTTTTTTTTGTCTTAGTAACTGGGTGCAGGCAAGTTCTACTTAAATCAGTTCTTGGTCTATGGTCATTTAGATATATGGCTTGCTTACATCTGATATGCATTGAATCAAAACCATGTTCAGGTCTTAGTCATTCCTAAGTTTATCCTAGCAAAAGTTGTTTACAGTAGCAGTTGTTTTTTCGGCTCAGATCAGTTTTCTTTGATTCGGGTCAGGTTGGGCCAAATTCGGGTGTTTGAATGTTTCACGATTCCCATGTTCACTGCTAGATTGGGGATTAGTTTGAGTTGGGAGTTGCTTCAGCTCTGGGCTTGAGACTCTTTGGATTTGCATAGTGTTCTATAAGACATGTTTGCTGGTTTCACATGGCTTATTATAGTTGTAACCACCAGTTCCAGTATTTGGTATTCTTCTACCATAAATTGGCTTCGTGGGCAGGGCCATGAGGAAAATGCAACCCAAAGAGAAAAAAAACATGAATTAAAAATCCATGAACTTGAAACTAAAATTATTAAGAGTACCAACATAAATTCTTCTTTTTTTGCTTCATTTCAGGCACTTCACCGGCATATTTCGAAGTTAAGCAGAAAAGTGGAGCAACTAAAATCTGAACTGGTAACCTCACATTCACGTCTTTGAATTGTATTGAAGATTTTGTTTGAGAATTGATGAGTTGTTTAATATCTGATTATCCAAATTTCAGGAGAAAATGGAAAATGTAAAAGATAGAGGTGATGAGGATTTATATGCAAAACTCGATTCTGCTTATTCCTCTGAAGGTGATAGCTCAGAGGTAATTGTTCTAGGAGTACTTTTATGGAATGCAGAATCTGGACTTGATTGAAAAAACAAAACTAATAGCAAAAGTAAATAAGAAAAGAAAAATGAAAAGAGCTTGGCGAGAAAGCATGGAAGCTAATGACACCTCTATCCAATGTGTCCCTGTAGGATGATGCTGATGCAGATTATCTTGAAGGCTTCAATTCTGGCAAAGATAATGGAGGGGAGGATGGCAATGATGACAGGGATGATGATGTTTGTACCAACGATACTGTTGTCAATGATCCTAATGATCATGATGAGGATCAAATTGGTGATGAACTGGATGATGGGTTTGATTACCCTAATGATAGTTATAATGAGAGTTGTCAAGATAGCTTGTTCCCTTATTTGCATGTATCTGAAAATTCAACGGGTGAGGAGCAAAGTAAACCTTCTAGTGTTTTCAACTAGTTAATTGTTCATGTAAATTGTTCTTCTATTTTGTTGTTAAAGGAAGTTTGTGGTTTTATGTTTAGATAACTTTTTTTAATTGGAGCAAAGAATAATTAATTGCAATAATAGCTTGCTCCCTTATTTAGCCCTTTGTTTAGAAACTTGTTTTCAAAACGAAGTTTATCAAATAAAAAAATAATAGAAAATTTTGTTGGACAATATGATTGTGCCTTGTTTCTCTCAAGTACCAAAGGTTCTTTATGTTATATTTTTTTAACCCAGTTAAACCGCATAGAATATAATTCTGTACAAAGAGTTGGTTTTGGCAATCAAATGAACTTTAAACTTTTGGTACTTTTTAAATCTTTTTTGTATTTTGTGTCGGTGTAGTGATTGAAAAATCAATATAGTTCATATAATCTGAATGATTTATATATGTAATATTTATGTTTATTTTGTTTCTTGAATTATTTTTATTAATTGTTCTTATGGGTTGAGATTTGAAATGTAAAATTTAATAATAAAATATAAATATTATTTTAAAATGTCTTTAATTCTCTAATTTGTTAATTAGAGAGAAATATTAATTGAACAATTTAAATTAGTGTGTTGGATTAATATGATGGTTATGTTTTATAAATTATGTGATAATTGTTATTAGTTTAATAATATAAATACATATTGGTGAACATAGTATTGAACACGATTTTAAAATAAAATATCATAATAATTGTATTAGTGTCATTGATATTTTTTTACGTTTCTTAATTCTAAAGTATAAAATAATATATTTTATACTGAGAAATATGTGCTTGTGGATAAAAATAATTATTACTAATGTCATTTCGGGAATAACAAAATGATGAATCTATAAAGATGATACAAATTTATCTTGAATTCATTCGGGATATCATGTAACAAAAAATTAACATAAGATAAATGTTACTTCAGGATCGTGATAGTATATGGTACGTATCATCTCTGTCATCTGAGTAGATGTGATGCACATTGTTAGGTGTCACTCACTTATTATAGATTAAAAATGGTTCTGACTCAATTACCAAATGACATAGATCTCGTTGAATCACACCAAAAAAAATAATTTAGACCAAGCATTTGATGCTTAAACAATGTTATGGGATAACAAACTTAACTAGATATTTATGGGATAAACGTCATTCTCTAAATTGGACTTCAGATGAAACTATTTCGGGTCACAGTAGAGTGTGTTGCAGGTCATAGCAGGGTATCACAGTCATGACACTGCATGCTACGGATCGCGGCGCATGCATGTGTCACAGGGTGATATGAGGCATGGTTGCTGTGTGCAACACAATGTTGCGGACAACAACAAGAGTTGCTCTGGGCCACAGCGTGTTGGTTATTTGGGAGATAGTTGTGATGAGTCGGTTCCAGCAAGAGCATCCATGAAGTGGGGGGAACCGACACGTCCTCAGTGGGTGAGAGTGCCCAACCCCTCTCCCAACGCCCTATAAAAGAGGGTGCAGACCCTAGACTCCAGACATCACGGTTTCTCATATCAAAGCACTGCCGCTCTGCCCTCTAAGAAAATTTTAAGAGGTTAAGTATTGCCAACTCAACCTCCCTTAGCAAAGAGTTTGTTGACACCTAACGACTTTTTTGGTGGATATCAATATAGGGATTCTGCGTTGAGACCTCGACAGTGTTGACAGGCAATCATATCAACATTTAGTGCTCGACACTAGCTAAACGAAGGTATAAATTTGTTTGTATTTTGAATTTGATTTGATTCTAACTATATTAGTAGACCCTTTAATGCATTTGTAAATTTTTAAAATTTCTATTCCATCCTTGCATCATAAAATCCCGCGCAACTAACATTTTATCTATACTAACATGACTTAATTTATGATATTGCTTCACTAAGTATATATGCAATTTATTTCTTGTTTCTATTTGTTTTATTTTTTTTATAAAAGTATCCCAAAAAGGAATACCAGTTTCCATTACTTTTCGAAAGCGAGTTTATAAAATACGCTCTTCAAATATGCAATTGGTCGTGGTATTGGTGGATTCACAACTGCAGGATCCACAGTTTTTTTCTTTTCTCACTCCGTTTATAAAGAAAATATAAATAATACTAATTTGTCCAAATCGTAGTTCGGGGACCTCCTCACCTAACCTATGACTTTGTCCTTCTTTGATGTAGAGATTCAACAATCCCTATGAAGCTAAAAAAGACATAAGAAATCTATACCAAAATTTAGCAAAATATAATCCAACAAAACATACAAATATAAGCCCGTAGTCAATTTCAATAGATCTTGTTATGATTGGTACAATCTCATTAGAAGATTTCAGCAAATCAATTTCAATAGATACTGAGATCTTCTAATGAGTTAGAATGTTTAACATTATTGACTTATAAATGAAATCTTATGTCTTTAATTTTTCAATCTTTACGGTTCATAACACGTCTCAAATCCTTATTCTTCATCTCTTGCACAACAAGTCTCCAAAAACTCTTTGAATTGAGATTGACCGTGTTTGAAATGAACTTAATTAATTAATGATTAAATAATTTATAAAATAAATAGTGTAAATCCAACATGATATTTACACAAAACAAACTTAATGACAAACTTAGACATAAACACATCTTTCCTTAAACAAATTAAATTAATTAAGATTGACAGTTCGAATTCTTTGTTTGCATTTTAATTCACTTGCTCCAAAGCTGATATAGCATGCATGCAGCTCAAACAAAGCTAGTATTCATAATTGTTCTAATCTCTTACTTCCATTGAAGCTAGTATATATTATATGGTTAATTTATGTCCCTTCATCCCTCTCATTCCTAACTTCTTCATTGTTAAAATCAAGCAATCTTTCTTTCTTTCAATGAAAGTTCATTTTTAATTTGAATAGACGCACAACTAATTCAAGCCCCTCTTTTAATTGCTAAAAATTAACATACTTATTATGGTCCAATTTCTTAACTGCAAATTAATTATAGCCATTAGCCTGTCATCTCTAATTAAACAAATCCTCAACACCGACCGAAGCTCTATAAAATGCATCAAACTGCCCAACCTTTCTCTTCGAGATACATAGAGAATACCAATGGAAAAAAACATGGAAGGCTCAGATCAGAAGGCCACTGATGTGGTCGAGAAAAATGTAGTGACGGTGGCAACGCAACAACCTTCAGAGAAGAAGAGTAACATGATTCAAGTCTCATCCAACAAAAGACCTCTCTATTTTTACGTCAACCTAGCCAAGGTACTCCCATCACCTTTTATTTTTTTATTTTTTTTTTCTTATTTTCATCTGAGTACACAAGCTTTTATGCCTGGAATTTTGATAAAGCATGGATGGATGGTTGGATATCAAACTCATCTTTATTTTGTCTCTTTTCTGTTGCAACGAGTTAGAAAACACTTATAACATTCAGCATTAGGAGTCCAGCAATGATGTTTTGCAAAGCAAGAGCCATTTAATATTAGACGAAACTTCAACTCTGACATATAAAAGTCGCCACTTTTATATGTATATATGTCACGTACACCATGTTACCTGACGTACATATAAAAATCGAAGAAACTTCACCTCTGCTGAAAGCTTCTATGTTTAAACCTCGTTGAACTGCTCGGGCTGCCTATTTGAATTTTGAATATCAAGATTTGGAGGCAAAGCATAGGCAATATCGTTATAAAAAATTTTAATCTGGCATTGTATGCTAATCCGAATCGATTATTGCATATTTGAGAATTTAACCTTGGTCTACACTTGAAAATCTAGACAAAGATCACACTTAAGAGGACCCGAATCTCACATAATCATTAGTTGTCTAACTTAGTGGGAAAAATATACAGTTACGCTATAATAATTAGATTTTCGAGCCTGATAAGTCATAAAATTTCTATTTAATTTACTTATTTTGTAAATTTTGTTCTTTCAGAGACACATGCAAAACTACAATGAGGTCGAGTTATCAGCTCTTGGCATGGGTAATTATTTTTGTTCACTCTCTCTTTTTTTTTTTCAGGAAATGCCAACCAGAGGATATACTACATTTCCTGAAACGAGGATTTTTATATGAATTTCAAATAAATTGCTTTGTTGTGAATATATATACGAGATTTGATGGACTTCTGTATTTTAAGATCCTCATTGGGATGAGATTTTTCCTGTAATTCTAATGATTTTTATTTCAGCTATCGGAACGGTGGTCACAGTTGCTGAGATCTTGAAGAACAACGGCCTTGCTACCGAGAAAAGTATAATTTGAAATCTAAAACCTAAAGAAAAAGAGTGTTTTTAATGTACATCAAACTTTTATGATATATCCAACACGATACATACTTTTACGAAATATATAGATATGTTAAAAAGCTTCAAATTGTTTGATGAAAGACTAAACATTCTTCAAATTGGCCCAAATTTAATTCATATCCTATTCAAGTAATTCATAATACGTCTACCATTTTAATTTTTTAATTTGAACAATATTTTTCAAAAATATGTATCATAATTGGATATACTATAAAAGTTGAATGCACGTTAAAAATATTCAAAGGAAAATATCAAAGCATAATTAATGAAGTTTGCTAAGTAAATTAATGATTATATTCTTTCAATTTTGTTAGAGATTCAGATGTCAACTGTAGGAATGAAAGATCAAGCGAAAGGAGGCAAGCTGGTACGAAAAGCAAAGGTATATCTGCATATTTGAAGTTCATATGCGCGCCAAAATGATTACCTGACTGTGGAGTACCAGACTGGTACTGGTACAGTATCAGGGAGATTTGAACTGCATGCAGATTTTGTATATTGATTGATTATTGAATTTCAGATTGAGATTACGCTAGGAAAATCGGATGGTTTTGACAAAATAGTGTCGCCAAAGAAAAAGGATCAGAACAAGATAGAGATGGAGGCGCCTACTCAGGTGGAGCTCAAGGCTTGATAAGTCTCATCTTGCTTGCAATTTACTAGCAATTATGTTTTTTTTCAAAAAAAAAGGTTTTGGCATTTGGCATCTCATAGAGATGATGAAGAGTCTAATTAAATAACTTGTGGTATCCACTGACCAAACTTTGATATTTCAAAGTTTAATTATTCTTTTGTAATAGCAATATTTTAATTGTTTTAATGAAATAGGATTTAGATCGCTGCAAACTTGTTTAAAATTTTCAGGACTGGTTTCTCTTGTTGTAATCTAGGACAATTAATTAATAAATTTAATTTTCAGATTCTGGTAGCAGATTTAAAGGCCTCGTTGATTTTCTCTTTTAATTAATAAATCTTGAAAAGTTGATAAACCTATGAAGAAGTGCATGCATGTCCTTTCTTTCAAAGGAAAGAGCAAAGAGACAAAGTTGTAGGCCCCGAAAAGGTTCAAATTAAAGGGATTCCAACTAATTACCAAATTAAGATAAGCTTTAATTTGCTTCTAAAAGAAAGATAAGTTTTCTTTTTTCTTTTTCCTTTTTCCTTTTTTTTGGTTATATATTCGCCCGTACATGGACCAAGATGAGCCAGCTCTCTTTCTAGGTTTTAATGAAGTAAATTAAGACTAACCAACAACCACAGGGAAATCAAAAAACAAATGACACCTCAATAATTGCCAATTAAAACCCCAGCAAATAGAAAAGTTGCCAGCATATCATCGTAACCCACAAAAAAAAATTCAGTTTCGTTAAAAAGAAAATATTTATCTCCGACCCCATTTCTCAGTTTATCCCCTACGCATTTTTAACTCCAATTAGATCACGTAACTTTTATTATTTCTTTTTTAAGTTTTTATTTTCAAATTAATTTCACTATTTATTTATGTAAACATATGAACCCAATATATAAATACCTGATTCACTTATATAAATATTTGAGTAATTAATGTGACTTGTCCCCCACACGTTTTTATTTTCGGAAACTCTTTTTCTCTCCTCCCACGCGTTTTTATTTTTTCAAAACTCTTTTTTCTCTATGTCCTCTATCATGTCACTGTCATTTACATTTTCTCCCATATATTTTTTATTCTCGAGATTTTTTTTTCTCTCTTCTCTCTCTTATTATTTTTTTTCTTGATTATTTATATAAATACTTGAATCCCATATATAAAGATATAAGTGCGAGATATAAAACACCTTATTAATTGTACATACATCTAAGTACAAAATAAAATACAAACACATGTTTAAAATTATATAAACACCTAAGTTAGATATATAAATATTAAAATCACTTATATAAACACTGAGTATATAATACAAATATTTAAAGACTTATTGGACTTAAACACGTGAAAATGAAAAATTAATTAGGGGGATTTTCTGAAGGATTTAACTTAGAGTATTATTAGTCGCTTCCTTCGTTAAATTACCCTCAGATTTTTCATGCAATTGGATACAAACCTAAAGGTGATTTACAAGTTATCCAAAAAAAAAATAAAGAAAAAAGAGGTTGCATGATTTTTTTTTTTTGGAAGCGACTAATAGTACCCCAAATCAAATCTCCAAAAAAAAATCCCTCTAACTAACTTTTCATTTTTGAAAAAAAAAATACATCAACATACACTTATTTTCTATTTTTGACAAAAAATAATCTCATGTGTTTAAGTCTAACGAGTCCAACTGAAGTATTTGTATTATGAACTCAGATGTTAGATTAATCCATGATTGTTAGATTATAATATTTTCAATCAATAACCAATCATCTTAACTTAAAATTCATTTTTGTTTGGACAATCTGATTTTGCAGATTTGATGAGACAAAAATATCGTGTTGATATAAAACATGACTAATTAATATTAATAATTAAAAAATACTAATAAAATAAAATTAACCCAGAAAATTAAGTTAGGTCCAGGCTAACATTAATTAGTCTAATCTGAGATGAAGTCCTATTGAGTTAACTTTTAAATCCAGCATTGAAGCTAAAGTTCCTACAAATTGAATGATTAGACATTGATTTGCCAGACTATTCCTATAAATATATATTTTTATTTTTATTTTTTGGAAGTAGACCATTCCTAGTTACACCTGTAGGTGAACACCAGTTAGTCATGTCAGATCAGCTTTTCCCAAAAAGTTTAAGTTTCAAATTCAGAGAACTTCAGGTTAGGATGTCCAGCTCTCATATTCAATCTGTCCACCCAAAAAAAGTTGAGAAGTATTTTAGTTTTTCTTTCTTTTTCTGTACCAACAACAATTAATCAGCCCCCCCCCCCCCCCCCCCCCCCCCCACACACACACACACACACCCACCCACCCACACACAAAAATAAAAATGTTAGACAAAGGAAATATACTAGTAAATTTTAAGACCCATCTCTCAATCTTCTAGTATAAATAAAAAAAAATAGCATAATTTGCGGGTTAGACTTCGCAAAATCCCGGTTCCATGACTCGAATGAGTGTCCTTTTGCAGTGAGGTGCATATATATATATATATGAGGATATGCCTAGCTAGCTCCTAACTTAACATATCCATGACTTGGCACTTGAGAGGGCAATTGTAATTAATTATAAGTTAATTACATTAGAGTGAGATTTGGGAAGGTGCATATGTAGCTTTCTGAAAATAAATAAAGGTGTTCTTTCCAGTAGGTGTAAATCCTGTGGGAAGGGGCCTCCGAAAGAAATACACCAGCTGAGGCTGAGCTGCCTCTTCCACATCTCAATCAAACTTCAGCTGTTAGGATCAGTCTGTTTAGTTTAAACTTCATTAATTAAGGTACAACCATCTTAATTTCTGTCAGAATATCTATCTATATATATATACACTTGGTACACGTACGCCTGCCTACCGGTTCCATCTGCTTAATTTGCATTGCTTCTCAAGTACACTAGCTAGTATTTTCCCTGTTTTCTAATAATTAACGAGATCCAGAGGAAAAAGAACAAATCAGATCCATTAACTTCAAAATTAATTACATCCAGATCTTATAGTAGAACATAAAATTAAATGTTTTAGTATTTCTTACAACTGTTTCATATGTCATTCGCAAAGCTCGCTTGATGAAATATTATTTTGTTTTTAAAGAATTTTTAACTACTAGCAGGTCAAATTTGTGATAAGATTATCTCAGCTATTTGATTGGTATTTATTATTAGTACAGTGATCTAAAAGTTATATATATTTAGTTTATCTAATCTAAATTATTTATATATATATATGATATATATGTTTATTTTGTTTATTGCGGTTGTATTTATTTATTAATTTTTTGGGTTGAGGATCTAAAATGTAAAACTTAATAATAAAACATAAAAATTATTCTAAAATGTCCCTAACTTATTAATTAGAGAGAAATACTAATTGGACAACATAAGTTAGTATGTGGATTAATATGATGGTCATGTTTCACAAGTCATGTGATAATTATTATCATCTTAATCACATAAATATATGTTGGAGAACATAATATTGAACTTAACTCAAAATAAGACATCATAATTGTGTTAGTGTTATTAATGTTTCATATGTATCTTTAATTTTAAAGTATGAGATGGTATATATCCTATATAAGGAATATGTGTTTGTGGGTATTATCCAACGTTGACGGTAACTGGTAGCTATACAGATTCTATCTCAGTATATATTTTTTGTGCGAAGGGATTGTATTAATCAAGAATACCGGTATTCCTTACATATATCATTATGTGAGTGATGATATTCATTGGTCACAAATGAAATAATTTAGTGATTGCGCAGATATGATTAAGTGTTAATCTTATTACTAACGTCATTTCGAGAATCAAAAGTATAATGAATATGCAAGGATGATCAACTTTACCTTAGATTCATTAGAGATATCATGTGACAAAGAATTGACGTAAGGCAAAGGTTGTTTGAGGATCATGATAGTGTATGGTATATATCATCTACGTCATATGTGTAGGTGTAATGCATATTGCTAGGTGCCGCTGATATTTTATATATTAGAATGGTTTTGACACAATTACCAAATGACAAATCTCGTAGAATCACACCAAAAGAAAGTGAGTTGGATCAAGTATAGGATGCTTAAACGATATCACGGGATGACAAACTTAACCTAATGTTTATTGGACAAATATCAATCTCTTAATTTGACTTCAAATGGAGTTGTTGTGGGTCACAGTAAGATGTCACAAGTCGCAATACTAGATGTTGTGGGGTCATGACACATAATGTTGTCACGGGGTAACTTAGAGCATTTTTATGATGTATGAAACTACGTTAAGGACCGTGACAAAGGTTATCGCAAGTCATGACAGGTTGGTTATGAGAGCAACTGTATGCCGGGTGAGTTCCAAACGTGGTTCCAACCACAAGAATTGACCCACGCCCACGCTCACCCACGTTCTGTGCGGAGTGAGGCATGGTAGCCCCTCTCCTAGCACCTTATAAAAGAGGTGCCCACTTGGAGTTTCGGACATCACTAATTCTCACGTTAAAACTCTATCGCTCTATCGTCTGAGACAATTTCGAGAGGTTGAGAGTTGTCGTCTAAGAACCCTAAGAAGGTCGACAGCTAGTGCCTAGTAAGCTCTTTGGTGGATGTCCATAGGGGACTTTTGCGTTGGACTCTAACGATGTTTTGTGGCAACCGCTTCAGCGTATACCACTCAAGTCTCCAGCGAAACAAAGGTACAAACTTATTTGTATTATGTGTTTGATTTTATTTTATTTGCACGGATAGATCTTTTGGTACGTGATTTACTTTTTCAAATTCTCGTTTTGCACTTGCACCATACATACTAACATTCATTTCATAAAGATTTTCATGAGCTCCGACATAAATATCTTTTTAACTATTTTTATGCATGTTGTTGCAGAAATTGAACATGCATCTCTACATAGAGAGGTGTATGAGGTCCATTATTATTTGTACTAGATATATTTTTCGATTTTTATTACTTCATTTTTTTAGCAAATGTCTAATAACAATCTATTACATTCCATTTTCGTTTCCGTAAAGGATTGTCAAAGGCATCTGACAATAAAATTTGTTTTTAAGTTAAAGACTTTTCAACTTAACTAAGTAATAAAGGTTGCTTCGGTGTATTTTTGTGAGCTTGTAAATTTTCAGACGAGAAAAACAGGAGCGATCAAATACAAATGATTTTGGGTGCAAACCAGCATTAATATTTTTTTATTCATAAAAAATGACGTATATAAACTGTGAAATGTGTTTATAAATTTTGATTTCACCTGAATAAACCCGTGAGATGTAGAAGTATTGAATTGATAAAATTTTGATGAGTTGATTTTGTAGCTCGTATTTTATACCGAAATATAATTAAAATGATGCAACTTTTTGTTTGCAATAAATTAGTTTTGTTTGTGAAAATATAAAACATAGTTAATTTATATTTTATTATTTTAACGCTAATTTGACAGTAAATCGGATTTATTTTTTTCAAAAAAAAAGAATATTTATCTTTTTATGGTGAAACTGAAGTGCTTTCTTAAAAAGGAGTGAAGGCAGGTCCTGTATGAAGTTTAGTTTTTGAAATTTTAAGGTTGAATGATTGTTGGTTGCTGCCTTGACAATTGACATGGAATCATGGATGGATGGGAAAAAGTCTTGAGCCGTCAAAGAAGCTTTTTTATTAGAACTGTTCTTCTTCTCTCTTGTTGCGGCCGAGGCAGATAGAACAATTATGAAGAATGCAAGAGTTTTGAAAAATAATAGGAAATTGACTGCTATATATAACTTGGGAATTAACTTGGGACCCATCCAGTTAATTCCAGACATTGGAGAACAAATGAAATCGGAGTTTTGAATCTAGTACGTGCAATAAATAAAATCCCATCCCTTCAATTGTGGACTGGATCTGGCGTCTCGCCTCTTTTGTCATTGGCTTTAGTCTCTGTCGTCACCGTATATTAATTAACAAATCAAAATGAAAATTAAAACGACCTTATATTGTTGAGTCATATTCATATATATCTATATCATGAATCATGAATCATGAACTGGACTTTGCATCTTGGATTCTCGCGCATGCACCAATGATTCAATGGATCAGGTGCGCAGTTGCATCAGCTTTCCTTCCGGTCTTTGGATTAGCCGAAGCAAATCCGCTACGTACTGTTAGTTAGGACTCGGGTCTTCTTTGTGGAGCTGCCTTTTCCGGGTCAATAAGCCTCCGTCATCATTCGTCAACCATCCACATCCAGTCCGAGCGTCCGACCCGCCCAAAGCATTCGAACAAAACCAATACTACTTCCAAAATTCATTCTGCAAAATTAAACTTCACAAAAGACAAAAAGCAAGTTTTAAATTTTAAACCCAAACACAACCGACCCCCAGTTCGCTGTAACAGGGACTCCACAGATCATAAAAGCACTCGCCTGTGTCTATCTACACAGGTAATCGTCGCAGGGAACCCAGGTACCTAAACGGGTTCTTTGCTTGAGTTTTGACAATATAATATAATATAATATAATACAATACAATATAATATAATACAATACAATACAATATAATATAATATAATACAATACAATACAATATAATATAATATAATACAATACACTATAATATAATACAATATAAAGAGGGGTTGATACCAACAGTAAGCAACTGCGTCGAAATAGAAGAGAGCAGCTATAAATGTGGAGCTACAGCAGCAGCTCGGCCGAGGTCTGAACTAGACCAAAATCTCTCTAGAGAGAGAAAGGGAGAGTGAGAGCACCAACGAGTGAGAGAGAAAGGGGGCCAAGCCCAAGCAGACGAGAGATCGAGAGATCCCGCCCCTCAATCGGCCTCAAATCTGTAAGAAACCTCTAGCATTCTCTGTTTGCTCACACTCGGACTCAGATCTCGTTTGATTTGATGAAATTTGGTGGGATTAGACTGTACTTCTTCTGAGTGTTACGATTACCTTAAAAGAAGCATGTATTGCCTTTGATCTCTCTATTTTTGTTCCTTATTCTCCAATATTTGGTCATATGTTCCATCTATGCTTGGGCCAAAGTTCCGATTTCGGAGTATTTTTGTTTTGGTGTTTTAACTTATTTGCTCAAAATGTAGCTAAATGAAGTTTGATACTGCTGAAAGATGAGCTTATAAAAAGCAAAGATTAAGAGGTATTGCGTATTACCTCGGGATCTACCTACCTTTTCCATGCTGTTGCTTGCATTTGCCCAAAGACACTGAAAATAATCTCACATTGGATCCCATTTCTGTGACATATGGCTAAATCTCCCAAACTCTATCACTATACTCACTAAAAGCAAAAGAAGGAGCTTTTATTGGGGAAACGGGGAAGAGTGAGTGGAATGGGAGAGCTCTTTAGGGAATAACAGAGGTTAATTCAATATAATTTATAGAATTAGTCAATTTTGTAATATGTATCCTTTCCTGCTATAGTGGAATGGGAAAGGAGGTGCTGGACATGAGCATGAGTGAAGAATCAGAGAGCGTTGTCATCTATTCGGGTACTGACGACATGGACTCGCATTTGGATGAAACAAAAGAGCTAACTATAGAAGGAAATGGTGTAGAAGAGCCAGAAGGTGCCACCCCCAACAAACATGCTGCAAATGGAGATTGTCTCGTTGAAGCTTCTGAAGAGGATGGAAGCGTGACTCCTGACAGAAATGGTCTTCAGTCAAAAAGCCCTTCAAAGAATGCTCAGGTTCTTTCTTTCTTTCTGTTTTCTTCGTTATTTTGACAAAACCAACAAGTGCATACTAGTCAATTTATTAACAATTCCTTTCAATATTTTGATGCATACTTCTATGCATCTTTCAACTTTTTTTATGTTTATCTTCCTGTGAACTATGTTGTATTATATTAGCAGTAACCCAATCTTGTATTATATATTTTTGTATTCTTTTTTTCTTAATATGGGAAAAAAGTGAATTTGATTCACAAAGAGGGAGAATCTGTTTTTCATTGATTTCCAGTGCCTGCCAAGAAGTTAATACATGTTGGTACATAATTATATTGGAACTACAAAACAATAATAATACTGGAACTAAAAAGATGTCTTACCCTCGATCAAGAACTAATTCATATAAAATACAAAATATTAATCAAATGCTAAACACCTTAAGGGAAGAATTAAACACTCAGTTCACATATTGTTTCTTTCATTAGTATTTCAAATAAAGACTAATCTTGCCTTGAATGCCAGGCCAATGGAAAACAATCACAATCTGACAGCAGTATGAAACGTTACGATGAAGAGGATACTTGCTCTGTTACTTCTTCGTATCCTTCTCAATTTTTCATGTTATTCTTGCCTTATTCCTTGACAAAATTTCTCACCGAAGCTATTTTCTAATTTAGTGGAAAAGCTAAAATTTTCATTTGGCATTATCTTGTTTGCTAATAAGTAAAGAATAAAGGACTCAACTTATTTTAATGGTTTCTTATAGTAGATTTATGTTGCAATCATTACTGGAATAAGAGAAAGTTGGGTTTGGCACTTATTCCATGTCTAATATAAACCCAAACCCAAGAGAATCTTAGGATAAATTTATCTATGGAGGGATAGAAGAGGGACAAGGAGAGAGAATATGTGCGCAACTGAGAAATTTAGTTTTCTATCATACCCCACTTTACAAATGTGATTGACAGGAATAAGAGTGTTTTTTTTTAACAAAGGTGGTACAAACATAACACCTCTTTCCAATATTTGAAACATGTTTTACACCCCCACTACTTTAAAAAGAGGGATTTTTGTTGCCCTTTCTAATTTCTTCAATGGTTCTTTCACTATATACTGTTCGATGGAATTAAACTTCAACTCAATGTAGCTTTGCTACACAGGCCATCAATTTTTATTTTTGGTGAAAAGCGAGCCGTCAAATTAAAGCAATATTAATATAGTTTCAAGCATTGTATAATTTATAAGAAAATTTATATAAAATATATAAATTTCTTTAACATATATGAAGAACTGCTGCTAGTGGAAAAGGATCAAAGGGAAAGTTTACACTGGCATCAGCTCCTGTTTTTAAATGCTCCGAGCGTGCCGAGAAGCGTAGAGAGGTATAGATTTAAATTAATGTTTGATCAAGGGTTACAATAGTCTAATACCGGCAAATTTCAAGTACTAGCGTACTCTGGGAGATACAGGATCTGCCTTTTGCTTGTACTGAGGTGTGCAGGACAGTTTTTTCTTTACAATAGAGATGTTAATGAGGCTTTATTGTATTTTGAGCTACTGAGCTGTTATGTAAACAATCTGACTATATGGTCACAGTCTTTGGTATATTTTTGCCCAGGCCATGGCTTACAAGTATAACTGGTTATGTGAAGAAGCTCTTTGTTGTATTAACATTATTGTTGTGTTGGTTTAGTTTTACCAAAAGTTGGAGGAGAGACATCAAGCTTTGGAAGCAGAGAAGACTCAATCTGAAGCCAAGGCAAAGGTTCGTTATACATTTTGTCCATATCTTTATACTATTTAAAGCTCCCAAAGATATTCTTTAGTTTATACATTGATCATTTGCCTATGTACTTCTTGCATCACATTTGATCGTTATGATGTTGATTTTCTGTCTTCTATTGCATAGAAGATTGATGGTTAGACTGTTCTCTTGAACTTTACAAAATTTGTTTGAGCAGTGAATTTGTTTTTGCAATAATTGATTTATCTTGATATGTTGAGTTTGTTGTTTGTTTTGCTTCCATATGCAACAAGGATTTATTTCCCCTTATAATTTTTCATAGAAAGAGCAAGATGCTGCCATGAGGCAATTTAGGAAGAGCTTGACATTCAAGGCTACTCCCATGCCTAGCTTCTATCATGAGGGACCCCCTCCTAAGACTGAACTCAAAAAGGTATGCAGCACACACCACTGCATATGATCTATATTTGTGATTTTGCACTTGAACATATTTATTGAACACAATTTTCCCCCAATAAATTTCTCATCTCTAATGTAAAAAAAACTATCCTAAGCACATTTTAGCCTCAATTTATTCCACATTACAATTTGTTTCAGTATACCTATACCTTGTACTAATTATGAAAGTAAAGGATTTAGCCTGAAAGTGCATTCAATTGTAGATGCAAGCATCAGTTCATATCCCATTAGAAAAGTAAAAAGATCAAGTTTGCCTCAATTTACGCTCAATTGTGCGATTTAATTTCTAGTATGTAATAGTTATCTCATGTTGTGTTCTGCTGCCTTTTTATTCATACTGGCTCATATCAATTGTACTGGGATTGAAGCTGCCTACTACCCGAGCAAAATCGCCCAAGCTTGGCCGACGCAAGAGCTTAAGCGAGACATCAACAAATAACAATTCAGAACAAAACAGTCAAATGAAGGACCGCACAAACAATCGCCGTAGCCTCGACAGCTGCAAAGGCCGCACCACCAAAACCCTTAATGTCACCAGCCCCACAACCAAGGGTCATGTCAGAGAAAAGGTTACTGGAACAGTTCACAAGGTTGCCAATGAAAGAGTTGTCAATATTGCGGTGCACACATAAATTAGTCTGTGTATTTGGTAAGTATACGGTGGTACTATATTTAAGAAATATCTATTCATGTATGAGGTTACATCAGAAGGACTTGAACGATCTTGTTTTTTCTGTAATCTAATGCTTCCTTAGTGAGAATTGTCTTGTTAGGTTGTACGCATGATGTGATGTAAACTTCTTTTTCTCCCTAAATGATACATGAAGCAGTTGTGACTTGCCACTGAAGAGTTATTATTGCGCTAAATTCTGTTATGACCTAGGAACGTTTGTTTGCTCTAGTGCATTATTCTTCCAAATTATTTCAAAATTATTTAAGAATTCGTTGTCTTGTCAATTTAATTGTCAAGGAATCCCTGTCCTTAGTTCTATCAGTATTTGATCAGTGTCCGATGCTTTTCAAATTACATAAAACTTGATCCGCTGTTAATGATTTGATGTTATGTTCAGCTTTTCTAATTGTAGCGAGCTTTAATTTTTGTTGTCAAGTTTTTGTTAAATAGAATTAGTTTAACTTCGACTGATTCTCTTTTTCTAATTTTTTTTGTTTTTTGATATACGGGTTCGTTAATTTTGGTATTTATTTTTTTAAATATTTTTTGCGAGATTTAAATTTATGTCTTTTCGTAAAGAGATAAAGTTTATCATTACTGTGTTAGGTCTGTCATTTTTTTCAGTTACACTAGTGTCTTTTTTTAATTAATAGACAGATCAAATGGATTTTTGAATTATTCTCGAGTCATTTCCAAATTATATTGTTGCAAAATTTTTGTGAAGTTTCACAAAAAATATTTGAAAAAAAAATAAATGTTGAGATTAACGAGAGCCTTTATATTAAAAAAAATCAAATTATATATAAAAATATTTCTTCTTTTAGCTTCAAAATTTTAATATATTTATATGCAAAATAAATGGGAAGTGATTAATAGTATTTCAAATCAAATCTTCTAAAAAATTTTCTTAATTAATTTTTCATTTTTAGTAAAAAAAAATACATTCATGTGCATTAATTTTTCATTTTTGAAGTGTTTAAGTACATGTTTGTATTATGTACTCATGTATTTATATATTTTAAGTGTTTGTTCATGTGACACCTTTTTTTCATACTTTAGTTTTTTTATTGTATGAAATAGATTCTTCTCAATTTCAGGAGGATATTAAATAGGAAATTAGTATTTTTGTTTTCATAGGTGGGGATAGGTTTAATTTAATTTTTCACTAATATAATTAGAATAAATTAAGAAAGTATTTCCCAATTGTGTCGCTATTATATTTATTGTTATTATAATATAATTTAATATATTTAGTGCTATGCTCCTTGGAAAGCAGGCCCTCGCACCCTTTCTTGTCGACCTGTTTTGTAAAACTAATCTGTGGGCTCCCACGAAAGAGAACCAGCAGTCTACTAGCTCCGTCTAGCACGGAGCCACGGACACTCTCCTGTCCTTCACTTCGCCCATGGCGTCCCCATCGAGACCTTCTCCGTTGATCTGCTGGAAATGGCCATTTTCTCCAAACCCTAATCCGACTCCCACCTCTTGTGGCGATCCGCGCGATCTCCCATGGTTATTCAAATCGCTCAAAACCCTCGGTTCACTCGCTCAAGGCCTCCTTATTGCCGAACCTCCCTCCTCCTCCTCCTCCGTGTCCCTCCAAAGGGTGGCGCCGCCTCCGCGTATGACGGCACTGGCGCAAGGCGAGGCGGAGCAGCGGGCGCTGGCGGCGGCACTGAAGAGCGGGAAGGAAGCGACCGTGTTGGAATTCTACTCGCCCAAGTGTAGGTTGTGTAATTCGTTGCTTGGTCTGGTGCTTGATTTGGAAAGGAAAAATGGAGATTGGGTCTCCTTTGTGCTTGCTGATGCTGAGAATGACCAATGGCTTCCCGAGGTATTCTAATAAACACAAAACTAACCAAAAAAAGCAATGAGATCTCACTGGTATCAGTTGAGTAATTAATACCTGAGCTAGTTTGCACGATGCCAATCAGGCTCAACACTGTGCTGGGTCACATTTTATTTAAGAGTTACATAAAGACTAAACATCAAAAACAAATGTTGCCTGACAGTTAATTCATTCAATGCAGCTTCTACATTATGACATCAAGTATGTCCCTTGTTTTGTGTTATTTGATAAGAATGGAAAGGCTGTTGCTAAAACTGGAGTACCAACAAGCCGCCAACATGTTATTGCTGGACTTTACCATCTTCTCAAACTTCAGAGACCCGCAAAGCAAGAGGAGAGTAATTTACCTTGACGCTTTTTTCCCATTGGACATGGAATCTTTTTGCAACACTTAACATGGTGTATTTTTTTTCGTAGTAAATTGTATAGAGGATTCGTTCTGTAACTTTAGTTCTGAAAACTCTTATCAAGTTGAAGATGGAAGAGATTTATTTTTTTCTTGTATCCCTTTTCAGTTGTTTTTTGTTACATTTATATGAATCCTCATATTTTACTGGAAATATAAAGAAAAGCATGTGTTTTTTTTTAATTTGAACGACAAAATCATTTCTTGCAGCTTCTTTTTGACCTTGACATAAGAATTCTTATATTGCAAGAGTTGTTATGTTGTCATAAGAAATAAATTTTTCATTATGGTGTAATATAACCACCACTGGGTTTGATTTTGTTGTCTCTGATATTTTTTTATTAAATATGAAATTCTATATTAGTGTTATTAGAATTTTACCATCAGCTGTTAGCTAAGACTTCTCTAGGAACTTTCAGCTTGCTCAAAGAGATAAAAAGGTAAATCAAGGGGTACTAAATCAGCATCTAAAGATAAGATGTATTAGTGGTCTGCTTAAATTGTATATCTTTTTTTTATTTTAATTATTTGAAGCAGCCAAGATGGACTGAGTTGTCTGGATGTGTTTCCACTGTTATTATTCTTTTATTCCTTTTGAAAGTGTGCGAACAAGTTGATACGGCACATGTGTTATTGCAGCAGGCAATTGACAATTATACTTTTATTTAGTGATTGGTCCACCTACCTGTCTCCTTTTTCTAAAGAAAATGACTTAAAAAGGAGTCACCAAAACCAGTTCTTTTTATTGAGTTCTCTGTCACCTGACTAATTATCTCTTCCCAGTATTAATCCCTCTTAACTGGTCTCTTATTTTTGAGAGAGAGATGGTCATGGGAAGCGGTTCTGTTTTTTCTGTTCTGTCAACAATCGGCAGTTTACGGACCTTCATTCGAACCACCTCTCCTATGTCAAGTGATCAAGAGAATCATGGAGTTGAGGAGGACCTGAATCAGTTGGAGAGGATGCTTAGAAAGATTCGAGCCACTCTCCATGATGCAGGGGAGAGGGAGATTAAAGATGAGTCAGTAAAACTGTGGCTCATGGAGCTTGAGGATGTTGCCTTTGATGCTGAGGATGTATTGGATGAGTATCGCTATGAGATACTACGAAGGCAAGCAGAAGCAAGAGAGAAAAAGCCAGATGAGTTTGGAAGTATAGGTGACATCTAATTCGCAACCCATAAACCGTCCTTTCTCTTTTCAACTTTCAAAAGTAGAACACAGCACTTGCAAAGATCAGTACAAAATTAAATTTTATTATATATCTGCAATTGCTCATTCTTTGTACTGTTGACCACTGATAGTTAACAAAACAGTCTTTTGGATATGCTAGATTGAATTTCAGAGAACTCTTAAAATATTCTAAGAAAATAGACAACATATATGATGCTCTCGTACAAAATGCCCTTTTTTTAAGCAGACATCTAGAATAAAGTTGTCAGTTTAATTAGTTATTAATTATTGGGTGCTCATAACTTCATATCTGAACCAGTTGCAATGAAAATGTGATCAACCTAGCATAGACATGGATGTTCTTAGCATTTGACAAGGTCACATGGGTACAGCTAGCTCAGAATTGGGCATTTCTGCTTCATGTGTCCTTTGTTCTCTAATTCAGTTATTGTTTTTTGTTATCCCAGATCTAGATGTGATTGCCCAAAGGATCAGAAAGATCAAAAATCAATTTGAGGATATATCAAGAGATCGAGAAGCGCTTCGTTTGAGGGAGGAGGATGGAGTGAGGCATAATACTTACCATGAAGGAAGCTTGTATCTTACCAGTCATATGTTTGATGAATCAGCCATCTTTGGTAGGAGGCTCGATAAGGAGAAAATCCTAGGCTTAGTGCTGTCTAATGATGCAGGAGATGAACTCATGGAAATTCCAATTATTGGCATGGGTGGAATTGGGAAAACCACAATGGCCCAAATGGTTTATAGCGATCCACTTGTTAAAGAAAATTTTGATCTAAGTGTTTGGGTGCATGTTTCTCCAAGTTCTGATGTTATGAAGATGACAAAGGATATACTCGAATCTATCAGTGGTAACGGCTGTTCTACTCCGACAGGACTTAGTGTAGCTCAGAATGTTTTGAAAGAACTGGTGAAAGGAAAGAGATTATTTCTGGTGCTTGATGATGTTTGGATTGAGCAACGATATCATTGGGAATTACTTTTGCAGCCTTTACGAGCTGCAAAGATCATGAAAATCATTGTCACTGCCAGAAACAAGCATGTCACAGAAATCATGCAAACAACAGATGTGCATCTTCTTGAGTGCTTGCCAGAACACGAGTCATGGTTATTGTTCCAACACTATGCATTTGGTGGCCAGGGTGCTGTTCAAAGTTCTAGCTTGGTGCAAATTGGTAAAGAAATTGTCACAAAGTATGGAGGGTTACCATTAGCAGTTAAGACAATCGGTGGACTGCTAAGGTACAAGACTGATGAATATAGTTGGAGGGAAATCTTGGAATCTGAACTGTGGGAATCTGATGGAAAAGATGAGATCTTTCCTGCACTGAAGGTAAGCTATTACAGCTTGCCACGAGAGCTAAAACCTTGCTTTCTTTAATGTTCATTGTTTCCCAGAGGTTCTTCATTTGAAAAAGATCAATTAATCCATATGTGGATGGCCCAGGGTTATATTTGTCCTATGGGTGGAAAAAGACCCGAGGACATTGGCGACCACTACTTTAGCGAGTTATGTATGAGATCTTTCATACAGCTGGGTGGGGAAGGATCTTTTATATTGCACGATTTGATCCATGATCTAGCAAGAGCTATTTCATCAAGAGAATTTTTTACGATATATCATGGGGAAAATTGCAAAATACCTAGTGAGGTCTGCCATGCTTATATTGGGGAACAAGTTCTGCATTTTAAGATTAGCAAACCAAGCTTACTCAGAACCTTAAACTGGGCAATTGGTGATGAACCTTCTAGAGAAAATTTCCAGAACTTCAATCTTATTATCAATGATAGCACTCGCCTTCGTGTACTTTCATTCCCATACGACCATGTATCTTCTTTAGGATTTTTGCCATGTCTAAAGCACCTGAGATACCTTGGTATTGTCCATTGTAACCTGGACAAGTTACCCGATACAATCTGTCTTCTTTTTAACATGGAGGTACTAGAGTTAATTAACTTTCCCCAACTGAAAGAGTTACCTGCTGGTATCAATAAACTGTCCAACTTAAGATATTTTCATATATTTGGGGCTGCCATTGAAAATTTACCTGAATCAATGTTTGAACTTGATAACTTGCAAACCCTAATCGTCGACTATTGTCCTCTAATTGAAGAGTTGCCTGTAGGTATTGGGAAACTTGTTGGCCTTCATTCCCTTGTTTTTCGTTACAACTACATTAAAAGTGTGCCCCAAACTGTATGTCATCTTTCCAACCTTCAAGTATTGGACTTGAGGGGGAACTTGTCCTTCGAAGAGTTATTATGTGATACGAGAGAGATTCTAGAACAGCATTCTCTAGATTTATGGGCTTCTCTTGATAGCTTTCCATTTTTGCCAAGAAAATTAGAGTTATGGAGGCCCGTTATTATCACTGGTCTTGCAAATATAAGTGGGCGGTTCTCAATCACATCTCGCAAGCAAGGCTTGAAAAATATCCGGAACTATTTTATAAGGCGGATCAATCAAAATCAGGTTGATAATTATAACTCGTGGCAGATCAGACAAGATTGGGCTTTCAAGAAGTATGGTGAGGTTAATATCAAATATAGGAAAACAAAAGGCTTGCTTGAGAGTCTAGAGCCTCACCATGATCTAATTGAATTATCTGTTAATGGATACAAGGGTGTCGCATATCCAAAATGGAGAAATATCCCTGTTGTAAGTAAGGATTCATTGTTTATTCTCATGAAGGCCTACATCGAAGATGGCACATTCCTTCCCTTGTTATGTCAACTACGATCACTTAAATCTCTGTGTCTTCGTGGGATTTCCAGCATAAGAGTGCTAGACAATGCTTTTTCACGGAAATATTATGGCCAAAGTGTGACCCCAGTGTGCACTAAAATGCCCTTTCCCTCATTGCAGGAGCTAGAGTTCAAAGATATGCTTGAATGGGAGAACTGGGGAGTGGTTGATGGGGGTTTTCCCAGATTAAAGGTCCTTGCTGTAAAAAATTGCCCCAAGCTTAGAGGCCTGCCCAGTTTCTCTTCTTTGGTGAAGTTAGAAGTAAGAAGATGTGGCATTACGGAGCTAAACCTCAACCAAGAGGGGCTCAAGGATATACATATTGAAGACTGCACTGAACTGACTTCACTGCTAGGGTTACAGAACCTTTCTTTGAAACAAACCATATATATAGCACGATGCCCTCGGCTTGTGTTTTCATTGAGTCAAATGTCACTGCCAAAAAGCATACACTTGGAAATTGTTGACTGCCCTCAGCTAAAGGAATGGTGCCAATCACAGTCCTACTCGTACATTTACAAGCAGGTATTTCTTATGTGAGCCATTTAAAATCTCCAAAAAATAAAAAAATTCAAGGACAAATTCAATTTAAAGTTAATATCTGCAAGATCATAATTTCAAAAAATAAACAGTTAAATTGTACTTGACTACTTGTGCATTGGTTTTTCAGCCTGTTGATCTTGTACAAAAGAAAATCTATATTCAACTTCTGACATAAATGCATTGCTCTTAATGACAAAGAAAACCAACAATTTTACCTTTTCTCGTTTGGAATTTGAACTTTGAACTATCAATGTCAACATTGAAAAACAATTAGCATATTGTCATATAAGTGGGAGTTTGATCCCTCATCTTTCAATCAGAATAATAATAACTACCTTATTTAGTTTTCGTAAAAGTACTATCCAATTTTATGTAGCTGTTGTTATTAAGTGCTGTTTACATGTTCTGTTTCAGGTTTCTTCTTGTAAATCACTTACCATTTCAGATATAAAAAAGCTTGTGAAGTACGGGCTATATAACTTCTGCTTTCTTGCACATCTTCGTATAGAGGATGCTGAATTGAGCAACAAAATGCTTGGTTCAACAATGAATCTGTTTCCTTCCACACTTGTATCTTTGCATCTTATCTCCTTTGATATATCTGATACTCCAAGCATCAGTACCAACCTTTATAAACTTCAGAGGCTGGAGATTAGGAGTTGCTTAAAGCTTAAGTTGTTAGAGGGCCTCCATAAGCTCAGCTCACTTCGTTGCTTGGTCCTCTGGAACTGTCCTTTATTGGCACTTCGATCAGAAACTATGCTTGATGAAACTTATCCCAAAATGATAAAAGAAGATCGGCAACAACGTTTGCTAAATAAAGAAGGTCAAGAGTCTAGAAGAAAGAAAGAAGGCCTATTGCCACCCCTGCTAGGGTCTCTGGTGATTCATGGCTGCCATAGTATGCTGTCATTGCACATGATACTCGATTACCCATCATTGATGTCAGAGGTTCAGGTTACAAATTGTAGCCGGCTAATGTACATTGATGGGCTCAGGGATTTGATCAACCTAGAGACAATGGCATTTATCGACTGCCCGCAGTTGCTGCTGGATTTGCTTGATGGTGTGCCAGAGTGTGTGGTTATCTCTGGATGCCCTCAATTGAGGTATTGGTGTTCACTGCATGCCATAGAACCTCTAGGTAATCCAACTTCTACTTTTATGTGCTAGCTATTACTTTTTTTTCCCCTTTGTTTTTTTAAGATGTAAAGTGTTTTTTTTTCCTAACTTTTGAAATTATTTGTATTGGTTATATAAGTCTACCTAAGATCCACAAGGTGCCCTTGACTTTCTGGGTTAGAGCAAGACTAATTAGAACTTCTATGCAGAAAAGGTATAATTGCTGAGTCAAAAATATGAGGTTTAAATGGATAGAATAACCTATCAGTTACTATCGGTAATTGCAAGCATTTCTTATTATTTACTACAATTGATGGTAAAACAGCTTTGTCCCAATGTGTTCTTATTTAATATTGCGGTGCAGATGACCAATTGCCAGATTCAGAAGACAGAGATGTTGCAAACACTTGCCAATTTAGCAATCAAGGTAGAGTTCATGCATCCCTGGTTGATACTAGTGGTTTTCTTGTGTGTTTTCAGTTTGATGAATAACTTACTAGTAGATGGTGATGATGGAAAGCTATAATAATTATGGTTACTCTTCAGTTTAAATTTGACAGAGCTCTCTGGTTTCAAGTTTTATATCATATAATAATTAATCATTAAAAATTATGATAACCAGCCTTATACAATCTATGTTCCATGTGGCTATTCCACTAGTATAATAGCCATGGTGTTATTGGTAAAATTGCTCACTGTTCACATGTTTATACTAATTTGGTGAAATAGTTGAGGTAGTATAATTATATGTAGACAAGGTATAATGCTGCATATTTCAACCTTCAACATATCTTTATTTCATAACGTATTGGCAACAATTCTGTGACTTGGGTATAATGACTATAAATCTAATTTAATTATTTGCTTAATGATTTTGGATGAGGACATGAGTAGCTGTGGAAGATTGAATGAAGCAATTGTTTAACTACAAGGGACTAAAGAACAAACTACATGAAGCATACAAAAAGAGGCCATGGAGGTTTCCCTTCATTTATGAACGGCGATGCAAGCTAGCTCTGTGCTCTGCTACGTACACTGAGAGAACCCTTTTTATTTTTATAAATTTTATATGAAATGAAGGAAGTTGGATGTAAACTGAAAGATGGACAGCACACTGCATGTTGTTTGTTACAATAGGGCTAGATTATTTTTCTTCTCTTTTTATTTTTATGGTTAAATTTTGAAGGATCCAAAGTGCCATCGTGCCATCAGAATAATGAAAAAGGAATGTTGATGTTTTGCTGGCATGACTGAATTACTGGGATCTGGATCATTCTGGGAAAGTGGCAACAGAGAGAGAGTTGCATTGGATTGCATTTCCTTTTTCCTGCCCAACGCAAACGGCCTATATAAATATAGTAGATAGATAATTTAGATCCGGCCCAAACCAGTATCAATTCACAGACTTGAGTTGAGAGGCCGCAGCCCAACCCAAAGCAAAGCAGCTCCCCTCCCCTAGTCCCCTAGTCCCCTAGTCCCCTAGTCCCCTAGTCCCCTGTACCCTGTACCAACTAACTGAGACCACACTCTCGTCGTCTCCTCCGATCCTCTGTGGTCTCGCAAAGGAGATGGCGTCTCTCTCACCTCTCTCGTCTCTCTGGAGCCGCCCCTGCTCCGCCGCGCTCCGCCGCTGTCGCTACCTCCACCACCTATCTCATTCTCCTCACCATCCCTTCAACTTCAATGCCACGCCTCCTCTTCCCAGCTCTAGCCGTCGTCGATTAAGCGGTTCGTACAAGTTCGTCAGATCGTCGAGCACTGCTGCCGTGACTACTGAAGCAGCACAAGAGTACGCTACTATTGTTCATTTCTTTCATATATCTCACCTCACCTACACCCTATACTAGCTTATTTCAATTTCTATGTGTTTTTTTTCCTTTTCATTTCATTAATCTGTGCATTCCTATAACATCTATAGACTGACCCCTGCTTCAACCAAAGGCCGCATCTACCATGAAACATATGGTTGCCAGATGAACATAAACGACATGGAGATTGTCCTCTCCATAATGCGGGCTGCCGGGTATGGGTCCACTGTGCCTGACCCCGAATCTGCTGAGGTCATTTTTATCAACACCTGTGCTATTCGTGATAACGCTGAACAAAAAGTTTGGCAGCGACTCAATTATTTTTGGTTTCTGAAACGAGAATGGAAAACTAATGTGGAAATAGGTAGGTCATTTTCTCTAAGACCCCCCAAAATTGTGGTATTGGGTTGCATGGCTGAGAGGCTGAAGGAGAAAATTCTTGATTCTGACAAGATGGTGGACGTCGTGTGCGGGCCTGATGCATACAGGGACTTGCCAAGGCTTCTAGAAGAAGTGGAGTATGGTCATAAAGGGATGAACACACTTTTATCTCTAGAGGAGACCTATGCTGATATTACTCCTGTCAGAGTTTCAAGCAACTCTGTCACTGCTTTTGTTTCTATAATGCGGGGCTGTAACAACATGTGTTCATTTTGCATTGTACCCTTTACTAGAGGGAGAGAAAGGTCAAGACCAGTAGAATCAATAGTAAAAGAAGTGCACCATTTGTACAAAGAGGGGGTAAAAGAGGTAATGCTTCTAGGTCAGAATGTCAACAGCTATAATGACACATCAGAAATGGAGGGATTGGAACCAGGTAGCAATTGGAGTTTAAGCGACGGGTTCTCTAGCATGTGCAAAGTGAAGAACAAGGGTTTGCGGTTTGCAGATTTGCTAGCCCGGTTATCTGAAGAGTTTCCTGAGATGAGGTTCAGATTTACCTCGCCTCACCCAAAGGATTTTCCAGATGAATTGTTGTACCTAATGAGAGAGAGGTATAATGTTTGTAATTACATACATCTGCCAGCTCAAAGTGGAAGCTCGGTTGTACTTGAGAGAATGAGGCGGGGGTACACAAGGGAGGCATATTTGGAGCTGGTTAAGAAAATTCGCGACATTATCCCTGATGTAGGGTTGAGCAGTGATTTTATTTGTGGTAAGCTTTGCTTTTGCTATTCTTTATTCTATTTATGTTGTTTTTTGGGGTATTATTAGTGTTAGAATCTGGAACACTTTAAAGCAAGGATTTAGTTTTGGCAAGTATTGGTCTTTTCACAACAAGGCCGATTTAAGCCCAATTAATCTTTAGTTAACCACTTGATCATACAAAGTATATATTCAGTTCTATTGCCTCATGTAACTCAAAAATTTGTGAATTGCTTTTGGCATCAATCAGCACTGAATTATGCAATCAAGCATGAATGAAATGGACAAAACAAACTATTCAATTGTCAAATTGGTACTGATATATACCAGCCAGTACATAATGCTAGAGGACCATACATAAACATACCTGAAACTGTTAGTGTAAAATTGATGTAAGTTTCTGTTAATTTCAGGTTTACCACAGACTGGTTCAGTAACTTATTTCTCTAGCCAAAATCATTTAAGAACATATGTAAAGTACGTTCATATGCTAACATTTTCCCAGTGCGGAAGTCTTCTAGTACTGTACTTCATATTTCCTTTTTCAATTTTAGGGTTTTGTGGAGAGACAGATGAGGATCATGCTGAAACCCTAAGTCTAGTACGGGCTGTAGGTTATGACATGGCATATATGTTTGCATATAGCATGCGCGAGAGAACACATGCGCATAGAAACTACACTGATGATGTACCTGAAGAAGTCAAACAAAGACGCCTCACAGAATTAATCGAGACATTTCGTGACAATACAGGCCACAACTATGACCAGCAGATTGGTACAGTGCAACTGGTACTCGTTGAGGGGCCGAACAAGAGAGCGCCTGAAACGGAGCTAACTGGAAAGAGTGACAGAGGCCATAGGGTTTCTTTTGTAAATGTGCCTCTGGGGCACTCAATTGAAGGGGGTGAAATGAGAAATGCAGTTATTGGAGATTTTGTTGAGGTTAAAGTTGTTAGCTCAACCAAAGCTTCTCTCTTCGGGGAGGCACTTGCTCGTACCAGTTTAAGTGGCTTTTACAGAAATAGTGGTACTTCATCTAGGTCTGAGGAGGCTTCCGCTGTTTAAGTTTTGCTTGTCACACATACTATGTTTTTCTTTTTCTTTTTATTTTCTGAAAAAAAAAAGAGGGACTCGTAGTTGTAAGATATTCATCGCCTCTTCCTTCCTCTCAGATAAATCCTTCTGATTCTTTATTACCACAAGAACAAGTTCGATTCTTGAAGTTAATTTGATATTTTGCAGTGGCAATAATTAAACTTGAAGAAGTACTCTTTAGTCTTTGGCAAATATTCACTCGGACTATCTTCGGAATGTCTTTTTAATTGAGTAATGTATATAATGTTAATACAAAATGTTCAGTTAAGTGCAAGGGACTTGTGAATATGGACAGCTTATCAGTCAAATTTTATCAACTTGAGAAGTACAAGGACGTTGATTTAATGTTTGCCAAATATATTATATTGCAGAAGTAAACTTCCATCCATCGGTGTGGTCAAGATCATTGGCAATGAATTCTTCTAGTATATAATTGCCGCAGATGATAAATGAATCTACTCCATTATTAAATCTCTCCTAGCTCTATAGAACCTAATCTTCAAGAACTGTTCAGGTCCTTCAGGAATCAAGCATTTTGGACAAAAATTTGCTACAGCTGTATCAAAGTAAACCCACTAACTGAAGTTATGTAGCACAATCAAAGTAAATTCCAGTTGAGTTTTAAATATAACCAAAGGTGAGAATACATTGACAATGACTTTAATTTGACAATTTTGACAACAATTTTTCAAATCTAAGTGAAAAAATATGCACATAAAGCTTACCTCATAGATCGATTGCATATCAATTTTCATGCAATTCAAATAACGTTAAACATATACTGTTGCAAATTTCAAATTATGTGATGAAACAGTGAAAGTTACATCGGATTTCATGCAAAAAATGTGTAGATTACATTCCAATTATCGAATTTGCAAATGACAAATAATTTTTTTATCATTGTTGAGTTTGTCAGATTGTCAAACTAACTCCTTCTCAATAGATTCCCAACCACAACCAAAATGAGACAAATTACTGAAAATAATTAGATTTCTCAAGGTTAATTGCAGTCAAAAGTAACAACGGGTTCAGAAAGTTTTCAGGATGCTCAAAGTGCCATCTTCCTGTTATTTACAAAGCAAGTTAACACAAAATCCCAGTAAAGAAAAGAACAGCTTGTTGTAAATTTGGCCCTGAACTATACATTTTTTTTTTAAAAAAAAAGGAAGAAGGGGTACTGATGTAGCAAATATATAGTCAGGTTAAACAATAGCTGCTGCTTGTTGTCTCAATGGTGCCAGCAGCCTTGCAAGCCGAAGAGGCACATGTGCTTTGACAAAAGTCCCACTTTCTGAATATTCCTGTGGAAATATCAAAAAACAGTGAAGAAAATCAATCCATCTGACTACTAAATCTGGACAGTTAGTAAAGAGGTGTTCACAAAAGGTTAAATGGGTATAAAATTTGTCTACAGTAAACAAAGGACTAGTATTTGGGAGATCGAGAGTGGAACTTACTGTTCGTTCAACCATACCAATCTGATGGATGCTGTTTAGGAGCTCCCCTTGGTCGTATGGCACAATTGCTTCGATTGGTACCATTGAGTTCTGTTTATGTAAAAACAATTAACAAACTTGCATTACAAAAAAAAAAAAGGATGCATCAAAAAGAAAAGAAATAGAAAGGCACCTTCAGCTTATCTTGAATTGCATTGCAGAATTGGTCCAAGCCATCCCCAGTAATAGCCGAGATGCAAACAATTCCTTCTTCCTCAGCTTCTTTTCTTAGTCTCAAGGGGTCCCCAGCCTTGTCAATCTAGAACAAAACAGCATCCAGTTAAACATTTCTGTTTGTTTGAAATTGTAACAAAATGGCATCCATTCTGTATGGGTCACAAGATAGGCACCTTATTCCATACAGTTAACTTGGGAATTGATTCCACATCCAGTTCTTTCAATACTTCCTCAACGGCATCAATCTGTTGCTGAGCTAATGGATGGCTGTTATAAAGTAAATCAAAGCACAAACAAAAAATCTGTTACAATGCAATTGTCTAGGTAGTGTACCATATGAAATTTAAATTCAATTTTGATGTTTCAAGCTTGACAATGATGATGTAAGACCTAGATTGCAATGTTGGTTCAAGCCCATACCTGATATCCACAAGGTGAACTATAAGTGAAGATTCTGCAATTTCCTCTAATGTTGCTCTGAATGCAGCAACCTAATCAAAGAATAAAGAGGTTGAAAAACAAATTACAAAGGAACAATTTAACTCATTAAAAGAGTAATTTCCTTCTCTTCTCTTGGTGATTTTCTCAACGATATACTATTTCAGTACAAATATAAAGTGCAAACCTTATATACAATGTCCATGAAACCAGGATAAATACATTTTAGATTCTATACTCAATTTTCTTTCAAGTAGATCTCATAGAAAATGAGAAAAGGGGATTCATGAAAGAAAATTTCCTAGAAAAATTAGCGCTTACCAGCATAGTCGGTAGCTTCTGGATGAACCCAACAGTATCAGTAAGTAGAAACTCATTTCCATTTTTCATCTGCAAGTCAGTTCAACACAAGCATTACCATCTCAACACTCCACTACATTACCAGTAATCTTAATAGGACTGAGGAGACCACATTATCAGAACACCAGCTCCGAACCCCTGTAATCTTCATAGACTGAGGGCTTAAAAAATGAGGGTAAAAGCAATTCAAAACTAATCAGTGGTACCAACTATTAACAAACCAATCAACTCAGTACACGTGTGTGCAGTAAGATGTCACTCAAGTTAATCTGTCCAACATATCTGTTAAACCACCGTACACCTTTCATGCTCCACCCCCTACCTGCCATGTTAATTCATGACATCCAATTAAGTAGGTTAGCATGTTAAACAGGGTGCACAGACAGCAATAAAAATATTCACCTGAACCCTCCTGGTTGTTGGATCTAGTGTAGCAAACAACTTATCCTCAGCAAGAACACTGGCTCCTGTCAGGCGGTTCAGAAGTGTGCTTTTTCCAGCATTAGTATAGCCTACCTGAGAAAAACAGACCTATGATCTCCTAATACGCAAGAGAAAATAACATCTCTAGAAATTACTGTTTGTAGCATAGTTTTACCAGAGATACAACAGGCATGGGCACAGAGTGGCGACGGTTACGGTATAATTTACGATGTTGTCGTACTGATTCCAGCTCTTTCTTCAATGCACTTATCTGGTTAAAACCATTGAAAATTAAACCACAAATCAAACCTTCTGTTGGAGAAGTCTATGAATCTCATATCAGGTACTATTCCTTCTACTTTATTGAGATGGTGGGATGGAGATTTATTTAATTGGTTTAAAAAGAAAGAAACACCTCTGTTCACTGGAAATGAATATAGCACAGCCGCAGTCAGTGGGACTTGTAATATTATTTTGAGAAAAGTTAATATATGGCCATAGTACATGTAATGTTTAGCTTTTCTTAACATTAGGAAAGATTGTTTGTAGGAAAATAAATTTTGAGCTCGAGCTTTTTATCAGTTTTATGGAATAATATCAAGATGGATTATCCTTGACCTTGCCTACAAATTGAGCAATAATTTAGAAAAAAGGAGGAGAACAAGCACTGATACCAATATAAAAAAGGTACCTGTGTTCGTAAGATACGCTTATCAACTTCTATCTGCTTCTCACCCATACCCTTCACCCTACCTCCTGCCTGACGCTCAAGGTGGGTCCACATTTTTGTCAGCCTCGGTAGCTGATACTCCATTTGTGCCAAAGAAACCTAAACAAGAAACAGGATTTGAATGATGTCTGCATGAAGACGCATTTTTCTTTTCTCAATAAATGCAACTTACTATCTGATCAGATATCCATATCGGGTATAAAACTTGGCAAAAAAATTCATATTTTATGGTTTTCCCTTCAATAGTAAAGATGTGAAATCAATGTAATAAAATATTGCTCTGAAACATCTGCAAAATAATTTGCTGGTAAGCCTTAATTGACAATAATCCAGATCTTCTTTATTTCATCTATGCCATGAGAACGATACTTGATGATAATGATATATACTTATTTTTCAATTTTCATGTGCATAACATTTTAGCAGAAAAAGAAAGTTTATATATCAGAGTACAAGTTATAATGTCATCTTAACATCAACTGTAATAAAGAAGGCTCAATATATGAAAATAAAATCCTCTAAGAGGACTTGCCTGTAAAGCTGCTTCATGTGTGGCCGCCCTTTGATTAAAAATATCAAGAATTAGAGCAGTGCGATCGCACACCCGTACATCTCCACCAAATGCTTTCTCCAAGTTTCGTAGTTGCCTGACAGATGAGAATTATAATTAGTGTATAGTTCACAAATAGAAAAGATGGAATTGATATCCAAAGATATTACAGAACACAGAATGTTCTCCAAGCAGGGTTGAACATTTACCAGAAACTAGTTTGTTAAATAATTCTGTATTGATACATAGTATTCATTACTTTCTATTAACGTTATTTGTGATACTGTATGGTTCAGGATAACATTCAGTGAACAAGGCAAAGAGGAGAGTGGCATCAGTAAGTGTCTGCTTAACCAAGACATAGCTAGAAAAACCACGAGCCTGTAGAGGATGGCAGTTAAACAACTCAGTATCTTACCCAGCAGAGAGCTCATCATCAAAAATAACAGTCTGTACACCAAAAGCGTGAATCGCGCTCTTAATCTCAGCCACCTTTCCTGAACCAATATAACTCCTTGGATTTGGAGCAGCAAGCCTGAAACAAAGCTCTTTTAAGATGTTGTTGTGCAATTAGGTGTGGAATTATGTGTAGCTTATCCTTACAAAAATAAACACACTTAATACCAGCAGTAAAATTAGGCAGGAACAAAGCTGAAAATTTGGATAGAGCTGAACAACAGGTATATATAGATCAGGAACATGGTCTTTCAGAACAAAAAGGAACTCCCAGTTATACAGTCGACATCCTGTTGAAACCAACATTTCGTAAAGAACACAAACTAAAGTCCTATTCTATCAATTGTGCATTCTAGTAGCAAACAACTGCGGTCAGCATATAGACCATTGATTATGCTTGTTAATGAAGTGGAATGTAGTAACTTACTTTTGGTAGGTTGAACCAACAACAGTAAGCCCGGCAGTGTCAGCTAATTGCGCAAGCTCCTTGAGCGAATCTTCAATACCAAATATATCTTCTTCATTTCCTTTGCATTCTACTCCGACTAGGTGTGCTTTTTCTACGAGAACCTATTTCACCCGAGCAAATCATAGAAAGGTTACATGAAATTATAATTGGACGCTGCTACCATCAAATTCTGCCATTCACAAATTAGATAAAACATCAGCACATACTTCTCTTCCATTCTGATACTTGAAGCGATCATCTCCAGTTGCTTCCTCTTCAACTTTCTTCTTCTTGTGCTTCTTGTGTTTAACTACATCTTCTACATTTCCCAAATCCAAAGCCAAATCCAAAGCGACTCGATCAGCTCCAATCTCGTCTTTCTCGCCCGCCCCAGCCTCGATGAACTCCTTTACGACTCTTAATGGGGTTGAAGAGAGGGGCTTAGTACGGCGAAAGAGGATTTGAGTGGTACGTGGCAGAGGGCGATTGGGTTGAGCGGAGGCGGAGGTGGAGGGGAGAATTGAGCAGACGCAGTAGGCGGTACTCATGGGGACACTGCTCGTTGCGTTGCGTGCTCTATCCAGACTCTGATTGAGATTTCAGAGAGAGAGGAAGGGCTAGCAATTTTATCACAAAATAATTTTTTATTTTATTTTTTAATTACGTACTATAACGGATACATAGAGCCTTATAAAATTGAGGACTAATCTTCCGTACCGAAACGATACCAGTCGGGAAATATTCAACCATCCATGAAAACATAAATTTGTGCAGGAAAAATTAAGTAAAAGTAGTTAACGAACACTTCATGTTACTTAACACAGAATGTTGTGTCAAAACCGGTGTAGGTTTTATATATATCATTGAATGGACTACGCTTTTCTACAGTATTAGTATCATTTGATAAATATAAATCTTTTGACGAACAATGACTCGTTGCATCTAAATTTCATTATTTTTGCGCATATCATATATATACAATGCATGTCACTTTTTAAAGGTCGAATTTGTAAAAATACCAATTATTTGGATTTATACCCACGCTTCTTCAAGAGTTACTTGTACGTACATGAGATGGATCTCTTTACGGATATTGCCTTGCCACAGAGAACGTGGAGCCGTCTCCTTCTAGCGGTACATAAGCGCAAGGAGTAGAGCACTAGTTCTTTCTTTCCAAGTATCTTCCTTCGACTCGCTGAGAAGAGAGCGGGACTTGCCTTCCAGGTTCGTGCCGGTCACCGTGCATTGACTATTTGACTCGGTCCGCCTAGTGATAATATCCCGTCCCGAGATTGTCCATACCAAATTATTTAGAGCCCTTCGTGTACCGACTGATTCACTCGCGTAATTGTCGTAGCATTGCGTGGGACCAAGACGTCAGTATCTCTTTCACACGGAACAAATATCGGCGTCTCCTTTCTTCTCCTTCCTTTCCTTTTCTTCGAAACAAAACCAAACCTAGAGCAGGCTGAGGTTTTCCTTCTCCCTGCAAACCCTAGCTCTCGCCGCTGATTTTCTTCCTTCCGGCGACCCGATCTGCTGCTACGGCGACTCACCCCTAGATCACGTCATTTCAAGGTCATCTCCCCTTCACAAGCACTCTCTTTCTATATTTATTTTTATTAGGGACGACAATCGGGAATACTGTCAGGTTGTATTGTATAGGGTTAATGACTGAATTGGGGATGAGAAGAAATAATTGACTTTCTTCCATTCTATGATCAAACGGTGGATGCTGATTTGATGTGAATCCTTTTACTACTGAGGTCAACACAATTTAAATTCCACCTTTCCTCAGGGAACAAAAAAGAAGAAGAGAAGAAGCAAATAATCAAATTTATAGTTCCTAATTAGAATATCTTCAATTGCAGAGTTAGGTAATTTTTCCAAATGGGGACGTCTTCGGGCGCTAACTTCAACAACCAACCACCACCAGCCATGCTCCCACCACGCCAGCTCCATCCGAGGTCCTCTGGGCTCCACACATCACTCTCTCTTGCCTCGTCAGAGGCTGTTGGGTCACCGGAAATGCAGGAACCAGGGTCGAACTCGGACATGGGCCATGACTCAGCTACCGAGAGTGCCAGTTCACGTGATACCTGGCCAGTTGAGACCACAAATCATAGCAACTCCATTGTTAAGAAAGCCGAGAAGGAGAAGGAGGTCGTGGTTATGAATGGAGGTGGTGTTGTGGCACCTGAATTACAGGTAAAGGTATTTATTTATTTATTTATTTTTCATATCTACACATAAAATTATTAGTGTTATATTTTAGGTTTTACCCAAATTTTTGATAGTTGTATAAGCTTTGATTCTACACAATTTTTGTATTACTAGGGAAAACTATTGTGGTAACAAATAGATAAGCATGATATTCTCTCTCATTCCTAAAGAAATTTTTTGATCATGGACCTATAAGCCCCTTATATCCGCACACCTCTTCAATATACCAGTTAATTGAGTGTGGAGCAGTACTCTTATTTTGTATGTCACACCATCTGTACAAATGTATTTGTTTAATCCAATATCATTTTACACAGTTAAATTATTCTATAGTACACTTTTGTGTAAAACCACTTGGAGCAATGGCCGGATATCTGTAAAAGTACAATTATATCAGGAGATAATGAACCTTTTTAAATAGCTAGCGGTATTGGCAGGGTATTCAAAATTGATGAAGTCTTCTAAATGAAACTTAATCCCAACTTTAGGTGGTACCGGACAAACTCTCAGGGAATAATCTCAAGTTTCTTATCCTTTATCCTGCACATGAATTTTAATCCACACTGAATTATGATTCATTAGCAACCTTAATTTCAGGTGATCCGACGGATTTCCACCGCTGATCGGCTGTCACTGCGTGAGGTTGCACGGGAGAGGGTTGATTTAATAGCTGAGCGCATGAAGGCGATGCCAGAGGAGCTTCTAGAAGATCTGAAGAACGAACTAAGAGTAATCCTTGAGGGCACAGGTGGGTCCCACCAGATTGAGGAGTTTATGGGCCTGCAGAAGCTGGTGCAGTCCAGGGTTGACCTGACATCTAGTGCACTTTCCATGGCGCATCGGATCCAGCTTGAGGTTCTAGTAGCAATCAAAACAGGCATCCAGGCATTTTTGCACCGCAGTGTGACCATACCCCCAAACCGGCTTGTAGAGATCTTCTTTTACAAGAGATGCAGGAATATTGCATGCCAGAGCCCTCTCCCTGCAGAAGAGTGCCGGTCAGTCTTACGTCAAAACTAATATTGTTATTTATACCTTCTGTTTTTTTACTATAATATGAAATATACAAAGTTTTATCCATTCTGAAGATCAGAGAAGTTATAATTGTTGAGATGTTTGTAGGATGGAGAGAGATGATCATCAGTGCTAATTTGAGTGACTATATGTCATATATGCATGTAGGTGTGAGACGTGCACGAATAGGAAAGGGTTCTGCAACTTGTGCATGTGTGTGATCTGCAACAAATTTGATTTTGAGGTGAACACATGCCGTTGGATCGGGTGTGACTTCTGCTCACACTGGACTCACACAGACTGTGCCATCCGTGTGAACCAGATTGGGCCTGGCCAGGTCAAGTCTGGCCTGGGTCAAGCTGAAATGCTTTTCCGGTGCCAAGCTTGCCAGCGTGCATCAGAGCTGCTTGGCTGGGTTCGGGATGTGTTCCAGCAGTGTGCTCCTGGGTGGGACCGTGATGCTCTGATCAAGGAGCTTGATTTTGTTTGCAAGATCTTTCGTATGAGTGAGGACCCAAGAGGGAGGAAGTTGTTCTTTAAGTGCGGAAATTTGATTGAGCAGATGAGGGGTGGAGTGGCCGAGACTGTGGCTTGTCGGTTGCTGTTGCAGTGTCTTCAAGGTATGTCTTGGTGGTTTTTTTTGCAACCTTTATTGGTTCAGCTTCTTTTCTTTTGAATGGGAATGGGCTCTAGATCTATCAGATTGTATTTTTTATGGACTTAATGATGTGAACCTTGTTGGGAACTAGCGCCAAATCCAAGAACTATGCGGGTGACTTGGGCATTTTCGTCAAGTTGCACTGCCCGGTATCTGACTCTAATTGTAATAAGACACCCATCTGCACCTGTTCCCAGGAGTTTTGGTTATTTTGCAAATAGAACTAATCTCAAACAAACATAAGTCCAGCAAAAGAAAAAAGAAAATAATTATTTTAAATACGAAAATAGAAATGGAGATTGAGTTGCTGAAGAAAGGTTAATGGATACCACCTCTTATTGGTTCTTCCAACCTTATCAGCTGATACCACTATTTATGTTGTTTTCTGCTCAATATAGTCAGCTTCCCTTTAAAAAGAAAAGAAAGAGTAATCAATGGAAAGATGCACATTGTTTGCTGAAAAAATCTCCCATACATGATTAGTCATCAGTAAAGATTACAAATACAAACAAATAAAAAGGAAACTGAAGAAACAAAGGATTTCAAATAAACATCGTCTTAATCTATCTTATAATAGTGTGGTCATTTTTCAGCTCAGGTTATGCTTCTCTTATCAATTCTGCAGTCAGCTTTCTTTAGAGAGTCCTTTTATTAAACATGAGAAGTGCTGAATGCTACCCTTTTAGCCTTTCTTCACTAATGTAATCTATATATAACCTTTGTTTCTGCAGAGCTAGAGATCGAGTCTTCAATAAAGGGAGGGGAGGGGGATGAGGGAGGTCGTCTAATAACACCGCAGGAGGCATGCAGCAGAATAGCAGAGGTGGTACAGGAGGCAGTGCGAAAGATGGAGGCAGTTGGGGAGGAGAAGTTGCGGGCCTACAAGCGGGCCCGCATGGCAGTGGAGGCATGTGAGAGGGAGATGGAGGAGAAGGCACGTGAGGTGGCGCAATTGCAGGCTGAGCGCCAACGCCAGCGTCAGCAGGTTGAGGAGCTTGACAGTATTGTCCGCCTCAAGCAGGCTGAGGCTGAGATGTTCCAGCTTAAGGCTAATGAGGCTCGTCAGGTAAACTTTGGGATTTGGTGTGGAGTCTATATTGTTCTACTATTTTGTATCTTTGGATGCTTGGTGTTATGGTGGTATAGCATCTGACTGATCTGCCACTTGTCCAGTACTGTGTTTTCTTTCCCTTAGATGTTTGAAAGAAGCCGATATCTGTGCCAAATTGCCAATATTGAGAAAGAAAACTTAAGTTAAAGATTAGTTTTAACTTTCCTAGGTAATAAAGAGATTAAACTAAGATTATATGATTAGTTTTAATCTTATAATACTGTCAGTGCTATTGTTGTTTCCAAATGACTCTCGTGTGTTTCATGACTTTGGTTTACTTTTTCTTTTAACCCTCAACTTTATTGGAGCGAGAGGGTGTTTAGAACTTCAGATAGACCTGAATGCTGATATTTATTCAGTTTTCATACGAGCACAAGAGATAAATGCCAATTAAAAAGGGAAAGATGTCTAACAGTTCACTTCTTTTTAGGCCAGTGCTTTTGTAATTATACATGCCATTCAGCAGCTTGGATGTGAACTGTGAACTTGATCTGATAAATTTTGGTTAAGCATGCCTCTTGGTGAGCAAGGATTAATGTATTTTTTATTTCAACACCTCTGTAACTGCAGGAGGCAGAGAGACTCCAGAGCATAGCAATGGCTAAGTCAGAGAAGGCAGAGCAGGACTATGCAAGCTTGTACCTGAAACGCCGCCTTGAGGAGGCTGAGGCTGAGAAGCAATACCTCTTTGAGAAGATCAAACTTCAGGAAGGTCAGAAGGGCCCATCTGGTTCCTCAGGTACCGCTCCGGTAGTTGCTCCAACTGGTGGTACCACAAGCAGTGCTGGGGACCACTCGCAGATGCTCATGCTGTCCAAGATTCAGGATTTGTTGAAGAACGTTAGGAGCATTTCCACGACCAAGTCTGATGGGTCCCAGATGAAATAGTATGTGCTAATGGTGTAAGTTTGATCTTCTCAAAGAAATAGCTTTTTTTAGATGTTAACTGATGGTGTAAGTTTGACGGGTTTTATTATGTTGTAAAATGTTGTCTAAACAGTTAAGCTGATCAGTTGTTGGGTTCAAAATCTGTTGCGAGTTTTATTATGTATAGCTTAGACATCGTTGAAAGGCGAAGTTGCCTCATTTGAGATCGAACTTTAGTTTTGAATGTCTGATTATATGTTATGTGAGTTACGATTTACAACAATATATTATGCAACAACATTGTTAACATTATTAGAGGATGATGTAATCATGTCATATTTTGATCTTTGAACTTGTAACGCAGCTTGGTCATTAAAGACCTTTTTTCTTTTTTGAGAAAAATATTGGGCATTAAAGACTTGATCAGGTGCCTCAGTGAATTAAATGGGATCAAACAATCCACTGGCTAAACCTTCAGATCAGACTAGTATTATTAACCAAATGAAGTAAATTTGAACTTTTGTTACATGTTTTCACCAATATTTTTATTTGTTGCTTGCTACGAAAGTAGTAGTGCTATTGTCATTAATTCATTGTTTCTAGAACCTCGCCTTTTCTTGCCGTATAGTGTTTTTCTTCTTATGGAGCAGAGCATTGGGAACAAAAATGTAGCTAACCCGGTCAAATGTTCAAATGGAAACTGGAACTCTCAAAGTGGGGTGAATTTTGTGTCGTAAAAAAAAATTAAATTGAGGTATAAAATAAGGAAATATTTTTTCTAATTTGTACAATAAAAAAAAGTGTGGTTTCATCAGAGAGAATTATGTTCTCATAGCGGTTTATTATGGAAGACTGCGTTTTTAGAATACAGTCCCTCTCCGTTTTATTTGAAATCCCTTATCTTTTTCCTCTCTTCTCTCTCTCTTCGCCATTTCTCTCCTCTCCTTAAAAAAAGATATGTCGCTCTCGCTGCCGCCGCAGTCGATGACCTCGTCCGCATCACCGCCGCCTCCTCTCCACCCTCTCAACTACACCTCCCTCCCTCCACCCTCTCCTCTCTCACTCCCTCACTATAGCTGACCCCCTTCACTGTCGGCACTGTCGTCGCCGCCCAACTGCCGCCGCTGTCGCCGACTCCGCTGCCACTTTTTGTAAGATTTATTTTGTTAAAATAATAAAATAAATTATTTTAGGGTTATTATTGTAAAATAAGGTTTAGGGTCGTTATTGTAAAATAAAGTTTTTGAAATTGAATTATGATGAAAAATGATTTTAAGGTTTTTATTGTAAGATAACATTTAGGATTGTTATTTTAAAATAAGATTTGATTTGAATTGGGTTGATTTAATATTAGAATTGTAAAATATTTTTTAATTGATTTGTATGGCAGTTAATGCAAAATTATAAATTTGTGTTGTTAAATTATGATAAAAAAATAGAAATATTTGATGTATCGGTAGTATTGGTATTTTAATTATGCATATATTTTGATATTGCGAAATTTGTGTTGAATTGTGATACAAAATGATATATATTTAATTGTGATATAATGTTTGTTGATTATACATATATTATGATATTAATATTATTGTTAATTAGAAACAAATTTGTTATGTTTGATATTTACAAATTATGACTAAAATAATTTATTTTTTTATTTGAATTGTGATGAAAAATTCGAATTGGGTTGATTTAATATTGTAAAATATTTTTTTAATCGATTTGTAAGGTAGTTAATTCAAAATTGTGAATTTGTGTTGAATTGTGATACAAGTTGATATAATGTTTTTTGATTATACATATATTATGATATTAATATTAGTGTTAATTAGAAATGAATTTGTTGTGTTTGATATTTACAAATTATGACTAAAATAATTTATTTTTTGATTTGAATTATTTTGAAAATTTCAAATTGCGTTGATTTAATATTATAAAATATATTTTTTAATCGATTTGTAAGGTAGTTAATGCAAATTGTGAATTTGTATTGAATTATAATAAAAATTAGAAATGTTTGATGTAACGGTATGATATTTTAATTATGCATGCATTTTAGTATTGAAAAATTTGTGTTGAATTGTGATACCAAATATTATTGTTAATTAGAAATGAGTTTGTTATGTTTGATATTTATAAATTATGACTAAAAAAATTTATTTTGTGTAAATATTTTAAAGATAAAAGATGGCAAGAAAAGGAAGAGGTGGTTGTGTTGGAGAAAGAAGAGGTGACTATGTAGGACCACTACAACCAGCACACGATGAAGTGCCGGATTTTGATCTTTTACGGATGTTTGATGATGATCATCGTATTAGTGATATCGCCCTTGAGGTAATTAAATTTATATAACGTTGTTGTTAATTTTTTTTATGTCGAAGTTATTAATTTTTTTATTAAAAATTATTGTAGTCTGTTCAATGTCTAGACATGAGACAAAACCAACGGTGGGTCCGTTTTCATCGGGATTACTCGGATACTTTGATAAGGATCGAATTGTACCAAGTGTCTCAGCTTAGTACAATCGAGTTTGACCCGACATTGATCATGGCTCTAGTCGAGAAATGGAGGTCGGAGACGCATTCTTTTCATTTACCGATGGGTGATATTACAATTACTATTGGTTTTATTTTACATGTTGTTGTCAATTTTTTTTAATTAACAATAACACAAATATTTATTCTTGTGATAAATATGAAATCTTATGTATATACTTGTCCTATAATATATGTCATATATATATTATTCTAACTTTATATAAATCGTAGGATACCAATTTTATGCTCTCGAAGTCCTTCTCACGTCCTTGTCGCTTGCCGAGTCTTCTTCTCTTGCACGTCGTTTCTTGGTTCACCTTGAACCTAAACAACAAACTAAAAACTCTTCATAAAAGAGTTTCAAATTTTAAGATTTAGATACAACCATCTAGTTTCAATCAAAACTTGTTTCTTTTGATATTAGTGATGTACAATTGCAAGATTATATGAGAAATTAAAGGAAGAAGAAGAAGAAGACTCTTCTTCTTCTTCTATATTTGGCTAGCCTCAAGAGAGAGAGAGAGAGAGAGAGATAATATGTGTTAAAACTATGACTCTTCATCCTTCTTCATATTTATAATATATGAACAAATTAAATGAAAATTTGCACAATTGTAAATTAGTCATTTTTCTCTTTTATTTTTCAAACAAACTCTTTTGCATGGTTAATTAATTTATGGCATAATAATATTATGTTATATAATGTTGTATGATAATATTGTTCTTATAATTATATCAAATAATAATCACAAACCTACATAAATTAATTATGTATCTAAATCATGTCATAAAATGATATTTTATTTTGATATTTTATCTTACGTATTTCCATAATATATATTTTATGAAATACCATAATACTTGTTATTTCCCGTTTAGTTGGTGTGACATTTATAAGGATCTACGTCATCTTAGTTTTCTTATGATAAGAATTTCATATCATAAATTATAAAATATTCAATCACTATATTACAGTCACCAAATGATAATAGATGACTACGTCGATCCATAATATTTGTATATGTCCTTGTCTCATGATATTATGAATATTATATGAAATAAAATTGTGTCATTTTCACATTATATTTGTTTCTTAGTTGCTCAAGTGAATTATATATATAACCATCTCAGTTATATTGTGCATTATATAATCTCACTCTACCAAGGGCGTCTAGTAATATCATAACTCTTCTGAAGGACAATGATAATATTGATTTATGAATTTCTCCCGCATAAGTCATACACATGAATTATCAATTATTCATTAAATTCATTTAGATTAAGATGATAATCACGATATGTAATTCTCATGTGAGAAATTCACATATCTCATATCTTGGACTCTGAATACACAATAAGACATTAATGACAAATAACGCATTTCTTATAATGTCTTATTATGTTTGGTCATTGTTCGGTATGTAGAAGCATATTCTACATACTCATATTATTAAATGATAACTCATATCCATCACTTATAAAACTTCAGTGTACTTTTAATAACATGATAATTTTATCTTGGTGATTAGAGTTCCCTTTAATCACCTCGACTTGTAAACATATTTAGAGTTATACGTTATCATTTTATGAGTTCTATGATTTAGTACCAAGAGCATCTTCTTGAATACTTTATAAGATAAAACATATTAAAACTCATGGAATAGTAATATATTTAAATTACATACTCATGAACAAAAATATATGAATTTAATTGATTTTCAAAACACCCGATCTTTTTAATCTCCCACTTATTTTTAACAAATACATAAATATATGTACAAACTAAAAAATAAAAAGCAGAAATCTCACACTATCAGTCCTCAAGCCAATTTCCATGGTCTTGCAGACCCATGGCTTCGTAATGAATTTCTCTCTTCTCTTGTGATAACGCCTTTGTGAGGGGATCGGTTATGTTGTCATGTGTGTCTATCCATTACAATGAAATTTTGCCTTCGTTAATGAAGTCTCTCGTCACAAAGTAATTGCGATCCATGTACTTGGTGCTATGATGAGATCTTGACTCTTTGATTTGCAATATTGATGCACTATTGTCGCAAAATAGCTCCAAAGACTTTACACTTGTCGGCATGACCTCAAGTTCCTCAAGGAACTTCTTGGTCCAAACTCCCTCCTTGCTCGCTTTAGCGACCGCCATTACTTCTGCTGCGATGGTTGAGTCAACGGTAGTTGATTGCTTCCAACTACGCCAGCTAACAGCTCCACCATTTAGAATAAACACAAATCCCGATTGAGATCTTTTATCATCATGATCAGTCATGAAACTAACATCGTTGTAAGGGTTACAACGAGCTCTCTTTGGCCACCATAGACAAAAAACTTATTCTTAGTCCAATTGAGGTATATAAGAATATTCTTGACTCTGTTCCAGTGATCTGAACCTGGTGAAGCTTGATGATAACTTGTCATGCTTAGAGCATACACGACATCAGATCTTGTACATGTCATAGTATATATGATCGAATCTATTGCCGAAGTTATCTACATTTTGAATAAAGAACGAATCTTTCCTCCGATTGATTGAGGTTTTTTACTTTTGCTAGTCTATCTGAAGTTATCTATTTTTACTTCAAAATGTTATTAGAAAATTTTTACTTACATACCTCTGACAGGTAAGTTTACTGATCTTGATGCTCCACTCACTAAATGACGTGCAGGTTGAGTCCGTTGTTGAAGATTGCCCTAAAATAAAAAAAAATTATTTGAGTTATGATGAATTAAGTTTAAAATGTTATTACACAAAATAAATTCTTTACCTGAAACAAATTCATTATGTGTATGATCAGCCTCCGCAGTTGAACTGAATGAATGGCGTGTAGATGGATTAGGCTCCTCGTTATCGGCAGATGCCTGACATTAATTTTTAGCGTGTTCTCTACCATCACATTTGGAGCATCTGTATCGTCGCGTTCGTTGCTTGTCCATCTTGTTCATTCCCATTGAAATTCGATGATGTTTTCATCTTCCTCGTTTAATCTTGAGACAATCTGATATGATTATCGGACCAATATAAGATGGTCATGCCTCCTCGTTGTCACATGAGAAATGCAAAGGTTTTCATGTTTTGAAAAGATTTTTGCGCTATAAGAGGATGAGACAAAATTATTTATGTTAAAATTCCTATCGGTGAGGACGACTATCATATGAAAACAAAGGATGTGTGTCAAATTAAGTTTCTGACATATACATGTCGATCGATTCGAAAATACCATTTGAATATTGTATTTGCAATATTTTTATTTCTTATCATTTCTTTCCCGTACAGTTACCTCAAATATGTAAAGTGTCAAACTAATTATTTTTATCTTCATTGATTGTGTTTTTCGTATGCGTTTTTCGATTTTAGCACTTACATGTGGAGACCATTATTTTCCTTCGATCATATTCGCGACAACATGTTCTCTTCTATTAGCAAACCACCCTGTAGTTTTGTAAAATGCTTCTTTGATCAAAGCAATAATTGGTAAGGCATGGGCAGTCTTGTACACCTTATTTAACGATTTTGGTCAGTTTGTTATTATGATTCCCCACCAATTACCTCCATCATGATTAAGAGCCGACAAATCAAAGCGTGTCGGCTCATCCTTTCTTTTCTGAGGATCCTTACTTACTTTTTATAATATCCATAATATATTGATGAGCCCTTTTACTATCGTTTTTCAACTCTTACATTGCTTTTTCAAATTTTATTTTCTTTTTCGCCTTCGCTGCATCTTTAAATTTCTTATTCACATTTTCATTGTGAAATTTTTTATATAAATTATCCACGATATGTTGTCAAAAAAAATCGATGTATTAATTTACCTTTGGCCTCAGAAAAACCTAAATCAGGTCGTTTGAAAAAATTTCAAATAGACATGTGTCTATCGAAAATAACAGTATAGATTTCAACCGGTACAACAACATACTTATGTAACCACCCCATAAACTAACCATACGATTCATTGTCCTTCTCATCCACTAGAGCATATGCAAACGAAAAAACTGTGAATTCACATCATATTTGATGGCAACTAACAATTTACCTCTGAACTTACTTGTAAGAAATGTGCCGTCAATATCGAAAATAAGTCAAACATATCTCAATCCTTGACGAATCCCACCAAAGATATTATGGTGGTGAGAACGAGTATCCATCAATAAACGGGTCTTTTTCAACATATACATGTATACCCGCATTGGTTTTTTCGTATGCATTTAGTAAACAAGGCAGAAGTATATAATCATCGGTCCAACTACCAAAAATTTTGGCAATTGCTTTCTCCTTAGTACGCCAAACTTTATTATAAAATGGTTGTACCATAAATTACCTTCAATCATAGAGAGTAGGTCAGGTATTGAAATGTCAGGATTCCTATGCACTACTGCACTTATTTTGTCAGCAATAAAAGAAGCAGTCGGTTGCTTGTAGTCATATCTGGCCACGTCTGCATGACAAGAGTGAGCAAATAGACATTTTCTAATTATAAATTTTGACCCGTTAGAAGATGTGACATACAATCGCCAATTACATATTGTATATTCACATCGTACAACGTATTACTTTCTGTTACTGCTTACTAATACGTATTATTTGTTCTCTAAAATGTGATATTTTCTAACAGCTTTTTCGAGTTGTGATTTAATACTAAATACTCGGTTTTCAGCTAAGGGGTGTTCGAATACTTTTTTTTATCACCAAACGTATATGAAGCAGCTAATGTTTCATCGGTCACGTCTTGGTGAAATGTGTCAACTGGATGTACCGGCTCTTTCAGTAATTTCAGAATTACTATTTTCACTACTCGAGCTTCTTTCATTTTCCTCTGCTTTCCGCACTTCTTTTGCTTACCTCACTTCTTTTTCTTCCACCTCGGTATCATCACCCTGTGATTAATAATTATCAAAAAAACTCTTCATCCATTGAATGCACCGTTTAAAACTTTATCTCACTTTTATTTGGATTATTTATAGGCTCATTTACGATAGGGGAATCTGACGCGGAGGTAAAAAGATGATTCATTTGTTCTAACTTCTTTGGTTCAAAAATATTTTCTTGAGTTATATTATACTGTGGTTGATATAAAATAATAAGGGTTCATTGATTGCGGTTTATACCGCGGTATGTTATGCAGTTGGTACCATGATATGTTATGTGGTTGGTATTGCGGTATGTTATGCGGTTAATATTACGAAATGTTCCAATTAGTTTGGGTACTACTTTCAGGTAAATTATCACCAGTCAAAACATATGCATTACTAGAAAAATAGAGAATGATATCCATAAATAATTCAATCATTGACATCTTACCTCTAATGATTTGTTCAATGATTGTTGATAATCTGTGATAATCAGATATTAAAATCGGACTGAAATAAACATCATCATTTTCTTCAATGTCTATCTTGACTTGAATCTTTAGTTGACACTAATTTCCTAACAATTCTAAATGCTGATATATTAATCTCTTTAAAACTTTTATTAATATATTTGTGTCTGATGTAAAAATAAATTTGGACGGTTGGCTATAATTGTCACTCATATAACCAAACTATATAGAGCCACCAACATAAACATCAAAAGATATCATTTTGCTCTATATATATGTTTATAGTTATACATTTTCTACTAATAATATAAATTTTTGGTAATATAATAAATTATAATCTCACTTTGAAGTTCAAAATGTCTTCAGATTGAAAATTCAAAATAATTTTTTTTAAGAAAATATAGAAAAAGAGAGAGAGTTAGGGTGAAGATACTATGTCAATTTTCTAAAAAAAAGAGAGAAAGAGAGAATAAAATATATTTTTTAAACGATTCTGTAAATACATATTTATAAAAAATAAAATAAAACCGCACTCTAAAAAATACGATCTATTAAATTAAAAAAATACACTGTCGACTAAAATATATGAAAAACCTTTATTCTCAAAATACAATATTTTTATTATATAAATTAAAAAATATTTTTTATTATAATTTATTTTTTTCTCAACATAAAATTTATTCTGAAAATGAGGAGAAGCGATAAAAATGTAAATAAAATTACCTTATCCTAGCGAGCCGCGTCCCAAAAAGCACCCACAAACTAGAAAGCTTTCAAATTTGCAAGCGTTCAAAGTCTTTCCATCACGCACAACGAGGTATATAGTTACATGGTGAAGGACAGCAGACCGCATGTCCTCCCATACCGTAAGTTAAGGAAGTGTGAATTAATTAATAAATTTTAATCTGTGAAGCATGAAATTAATTGTGTGAGCCAATCTGGGGGAACAGGTCGGAGGAAAGAAGGTCAATCTCATCGATTCGTTAGTAGAGAAAGGGAAAGGGAAAGAGAACAGAGAACAGAGAACAGAGAACAGAGAACAGAGAACAGAGAACAGAGAATAGAGAATAGAGATTGATTGATTTATGTGTCAGTCCGTCCGGCGTCCGGCAATCAAGATGATGCTTTCCTGATGTCACGTTTCAGAAGTCTAGAAGGGACTTTTTTTAATAATTGGTTTTGGTAAATGGAGAGGAAATTAATTAGTGACGAAAATCTCCCCATGCTCCACCAGAAGTAGTGCACTACCACCTATCTGGGCCACCACAGCGAATGATGCCTCCTTTTGTTTCCACTCGCAAACACCTACCATCACCAAGTATCAACATTCAGCAGCAAGATAGAGAACCTTTCTGAGCACTTCTCTTGACTTAAATCTTCTTCTTTTTTTTAAGCTGAGTTCAAACGACCTTTAATATGTTTGATTGATCGATCCACATTCCACACTGTTTGTAAAGTCCGTGTGGACATTTGTTCAAGTAGTGGGATTGGAAAAAATTAGCTTTATTTTAATTTCCTTTAACAAAATCAGATGCATGCTAATGCTATGCTAGGTCTCGCGTTGCTTTGACTTCAGACATTTAATAATTTGCTGGTTATATATTTTTGTATAATTTCTTGTGTCTACATTTCAGATATAATAATATTGAGATTTCAAAATATGGTAGTTACTTTTTAACAAAGTAATGGCAGCAGCCATGCTGCATATGCACCACAACCGTCTCCCTTTCCATCGCAATCCTATGAACTCTTTCAAAGTGCTCAATATAATTTACTGCAAGGTCCTTTCTTTATCTTCTGTTCTTTTTTTTATTTTTTTTATTTTAGAGAGCTAACGGACTTTGATATTGGCTCTTTGAGGGGTGTACATGCAAGATGGCTTCAATTATGGGGCCTCAATCCCCCCAATTTAAGGCGTCACTGAAAGTCTGGAACCCTTCCTTAATTAAGTAACACCTCCATAAATGCTTTTTTATTTTTATATATAGATATAGGGGATAGGTCCTATCTATCCTTCATTGCATTCCCCACTTCCAATGCTAATATTTATTGCTCCGTTGCCATCAAATATTAATAATCTCAGCCTCGTCCTTTCGCTCTCTCAGTCCCTCTCCAGCTCTCCTATACATTAAAAGGAAGAAGCAACTTTCCTCTTTCATCGATCTCTCCCGCTGATCTGATCTGACTAGCACTATAGCTAGTTGATGGTACAATGAGTTCTGGGGATGTACCAGTGTACAGCATGGGAGGAGGGAGGATGAAGACAGTGGAGAGGAGAGTCAAGATAGGAGAGCTGGTACTAAGGCTGGCTATGTGCGGTCTCTGTGCACTTACCTGTGCCTTGATTGGTACCGATACACAGGTTAGAAAGATCTTCTCCTTGGAGAAGAAGGCCAAGTTCACTGACATGAAGGCTCTTGTGTAAGTTAAAGACATCTATTTTTTTACCTTTCTTTTTTCCTTTTTGTGGTCATACCATGCTGTCACAGGACGATGTGATGCTGAATATGGATCCGAAAGTTTATTTACTATTGAAGACTTTTTGTACCCAAAAGATAAATTTAAAAAAAGAAAAGAAAAGAAAAGGTACCTTTGTACGACCATAGCATGTTACCTTCTTCCATTTTTTTCCTCAAACATATTGCCCCTTTGTTCTATTAATTTTGTAGTGGCATTGCTTCAATTTTACAAGACTTTGCTACTAGTTTTGCAAGTTGTCATATAATATAATAAAGTTCTATCATATATGAATATGATATTGTCCCATTTTTGTCATATTGCGTAAGCTAGATTCCTTACGCAAGCGGCAAGCTTCACATGTGTCAAAAAAGGTTTGTCTTTGTTAACGGAAATATGAGCAAACCCATCCTTTAAAATTTTATATTGTTAACTACAATACATAGAAGATAGTTGTAGTTTAATGGCACTTGGCCTCTACCCAACGAAATTTATCACTCGCCTATTTATTTATATATATGAATTTGGACAAGGTAACCAACCTATGAAATTTGTCCCTTTCTTGTTGGCCAACAGAATTAGGCACTACAACAACCTCCTTTTATTAACGAGGGAGTTCTTTAATATTCTACTTTAGACCTTTCAGCTCCTTAATTTCTGACATATATATATAATTACTGTGAATTCCCCATTGAAGCATGCATGCATTTCTGAATTGTGATTGATCAGGGGTTGGTTGGATGTAGGTTTCTGGTGATAGCAAATGGGATAGCTTCTGGATACAGCCTGATACAAGGGGTAAGGTGTCTAGTTGCCATGACTAGAGGCAGTGTCTTGTTCAACAAGACCTTGGCCTGGGCTATCTTCTCTTGTGATCAGGTAACATGTCAATTTTCTCACTTATTAGTTTTGCAGTATATGTCGTGTGATTTAGTGTGATAATTCCGTATCAATATATATATCTAACAGTTTGTTACACAGTCGGTATCAACTTGGACTGGGACGTACGTAGCAAATTTATCCAGAACCAAAGAGAGGCCCACAAATGACAAATTAGCATGAAAAACCAGTAACTATTAAAAAAAAGTTTGAAAAATAAATAAATATGAAGCCAATCAGCCCGTTTTAATTACGAAATGATATGTATATATACCATAATATTCTGTTTATTTAAAAATTTTAGACAAGTGACTAATTGATGCAAATGGTTGTTTTCCACGTCGGTGTTGAGTTTAAACAAATAGTCATTTTTGGCCAGTGTCGAATTTAGACAAATGACAACTTCAATATATGAACTACTAAATAATTATAACTTAACTTTTCATTTGATAAGTGGAGTAAAAATAATTTAAGTGTTTTAAAATATTCTTATACATTAAACGAAGATGATTTAAGGTAAAATAAATTAAAATATTTATAAAGGTGAAATAAAGTTAAGTTATCAAATTTTATAGTTTATAATATTTTTTACTCTCATTATTTCATCTATTTTCTTCAGTACTATCAAACATCAATATTTTAGAATAATTTAACACTTATGTTGCTTTAATTTTACTTCACTTATCAAGCGAAGGATAAAGCTCGTCCAATAATCTTTTATAACTCATCTATATAAAATATATTTGGCATGTATTTATAATGGTATAAACTCTGGAATTATGATAACCGTATTTTGTGTGATCATCATACATAGAATATGGAATATCATTGTACTTAAAAAAAAATATAATATAAAACTTCTTTATTATGGCTGGTAAAGCTCATGTGTGAAGAACTGCAGAAATCAGTAAGGAAATAATTGTTTTTATTAGGTGGGACATCACTAACTTTAGTAGAGCATTGAGTTCCTTGTTGAGCAAAATGGACACAACTGACTGCTGAAGAAGATACAAACGGTGTCTGAAAAGAATATAATATGAGAGCCCTGAAAACTCTCGCCACTTGAAAACGGTGTCTCTGAAAAAAGCAGTGCTATTCAATCCTACTGGAGAGTTTTTGGAAATTAAATATGCAGTAGTTTCAGAAACTAAAATATAATATAAGAGCCTTGCAAACTCTCACCACTATATGAAAGATACAAGATGAGTAAAGGGCATCGTTAATCATTTACACGGGCAAAATATATCTCGGTCAGCTGAATAAAATAATTAAAGCACAATATAATCGCCAACACATCTGTACCTGCTGGGGTAATGTAAGGGGCATCCAATATTTTTCCTTTACGATATGGTCCCTCCCTCCAATACTAAGACGGATAGCTAGGAACCTTACCCTGTTACTGTTAGCCTTAAATGCAGTGATGTTGATTGTTCATTCAATGTAGGCACCGTACTGTAGGAAGGGAAGATCAGTATAGTCAGTGTGGCATGACTAATTAATAACTTCATTGATCTTTCAACACTATACTAGTTGAGATGCTCGACAATTAATTAATGCAGCGTAGTATGTGTGTTGCTCAGCCCTTGGCACAGATTCTCAGGAGCTTAGAACTGTGCAACAAATTAATTTATGTGCTGCAGAGATTTGAATGTCTCTTAATTGCAGACGGTTCACTTGAGGCAAATGTCTCTTAACTAGACGCACAATTTGCCCATTGCCTTAAAGTGTCAATGAAACCTAATCCATCCATTAACCCCCAATTAGACACCATCAAACAAAATAATTATTAATTAGGAATGAAACCACTTTATATAAGACACAACACAATTGTACCAGCACTGATGTCTGACACTGCAATCCTTATTTCAAATTACATTAACCAGATGCCAAAATCAAGCCCCTACTGTTGTCCTACTAAAGTACCTTGTATTCTGGACTTAATTAAAAATAGATATTTAATTTGATTTTTTCCCTCGTAGGTGATGGCATATGTGCTACTTGCAGCTGTTGCAGCTGCTATGCAGTCGGCCGTACTGGGCGAGTTCGGCCAGCCAGAAATGCAATGGATGAAGATATGCAACCTCTATAGGAAATTTTGTAACCAAGTAGGAGAAGGTCTTGCGAGCTCATTTCTTGCAAGCCTAAGCATGGTTACCATCTCTTTTCTCTCAGCCTTTAACCTCTTTCGCCTCTGTGGCCCCAACAAGGGCAGAGGCATTACGTCCTATACGGTAGGTTAGTGTAATGGCCTTGTGACACCCCAAGCATGCTTCTGTTGAGTGCTATGTAAATGTGAATGTTATGTAATAAAACTGAGGTAAAGATGGTTTCTACTAAATGCTTCTTATCATTTGTGCACGTGCGCACACAGGTGTGTTGTTTTAAGGTCATTGCTGTATTTAAATGATTATCAAGACCATGCTCCAAGCTCAACTAATAGGAGATATTTATAACCAATGGAGAAAAGAATTTAAATTACTAAAATTGTTCCAATAAAAACTAAAGCTACTAAATTTTGCTATGCTTTTTCTCTGCCCCAAGAATGATCCATACTGAAAAATCACCATCATAAACCGTCCCTAACAGATTAAAGATATGACAATCTCTTTTACACAATTTTGATGATTCAAACAGCAATCTGTAGACCGTTTCCATCACCCTCTGCTTCCTTCTCCCTCTTTCCAAATAATCCCTCAATTTCCTCCAAACTTCTTCCTTTGGTTTCCGGCAAACAAAAATACACAAAAAGACATGCCATACCAGCTATACCAGCATAGAGATAGAAGCTCCCAGCAATGGTAATGGTTTCGTACAGAGATATGAAAGTCATGGTAACAACCCCACACACAATTCTATTCATGGCCATCCCTAATGCCACCCCTTGTGCTCTCAACTTCAGGGGCATAATCTCAGAACTATAGGCCATGGCAAGAGGCCCAATACCTATGGAGAAAAAGCTGACATAAGTCAACACTGCCACAATACAGACAACAATTATCCATGTTTGGTTTGTCCCAAAACCTTCCACAACCTGTAAACCTAAACCAAGCATGACAAGTGAAGCTGCCATGCCAGCTGTGCTAGCTACAAGTAATGATCGCCTCCCAGCTTGGTCTGACAATATCATGGCTACAGGAATTGATATGGTCTTTATCAATCCGACAGCCATTGTTGCACCTAACAGATCGGTGTTTGATCTCATGCCAGCCTTCTCAAATACTCTTGGGCTGTATAGAACAACAGTGTCAATACCGCTAGCTTGCTGGAAAAATTGAATGGCAAGAACTGTGATCAGAATACGGCAGACGGAAGGAGTTGGTTTCATGATTAGTTCTTTCCATACACTTTTGCCATGGCTTTGTGTTGGTACTTGTACAACTTCTGCAGTGTCATCTTTTGGTATACCAGCAGTTTCTTTTATCTCTTCCAGTTGAGTTTTTGCATCCTCGAGTGAGCCTGCTAGATGAGTAAGAACCTGGAATTCCCAAAATTAGTCCATCTGTTAATAAAGTCACAACTTGCTTCCATAGTGGCAAGAAATTTGACATAAAGTTGATTAGTAAAACGCAGTTGAAGAAAGAAATTAATCAAGCACCCAACACATCCCAATTTTTCTTTATTAGTTCATATTTCTGGGCAGATCGATATTTGCTGGTACAAGGGTGTGTTAATCCTTATTGTGTACCAGTGATGTATAATTCCAGTACTCACTCGGAGGAATCATTGCTCAATGTACCTCTTGAGCTTTCCCAATTTTCCCTTTCATGACGAGCCAGCGGGGAGACTCTGGCATTGCAAGAGTACCGAAACCAAGAAGCACTGCTGGCACGGTTCCCAAAACAAACATCAGCCGCCAGCTAAGATGCACTGAGAGATCAGCTAAAAGGAAATTGGAAATGTATGCAAGGAGGAGGCCGATATTAACAGCTAACTCTGCTATAGATGTGAGAAAGCCGCGCATGGTCACTGGTGAGACCTCAGCTATGTACACTGGGACTATAACTGTATAACCGATGCCAATTCCTGAAAAGGAAATCACCAAACAAGAGACTTGTCGATTTTACAATGCAAAAAAGAAACATATTACATCAAATTAATACCTCCTGTCGCACAGATATATAATTAACATTAACACCCCATACTTGGGCTGGGCCTATACTACTATACTACTATACTAGGCCAGGCTGGATCGAGTGATGTTCAGAATAAAAGGCACCACTACAAAGTACAAACCAAGTGATTCTGGTAGGGATTTTTATTTACCGACTTCCATAACAATCTAAATTCTAAATCAAATTACTAACAGTTACACGTCGATCCTACTCCAGTCAAGTAAACTACAGCATTGAAAACTGGCATTCATTTCCATCTTACTGGCATATTTGCCAAAGTGTTTATAGTAAAGAATGATGCTATAATTAAGGCTGTAATAGGCCAACGTCTTCTATCAGTTTAATTAAGGCTTTGAATCTTAAGATACAGAAAAACCACACAAGTATAGTCAGAAGAAATGATATAATATACCTGTGACGAACCGGCCGACCATAAGCCAGAAGTAGTTACGTGAGAAACATATGATGAGTGGACCCACAAAATATATGATGGCAGTTAAAGTGAGAGTGTTGCGGCGGCCCATGCGGTCTGAGGTCCAACCGGCAGTCAGGGAGCCGGCAAGGGAATATAGGTTCATGATCCCCGTCAGGATCTCGATTTCGGTGTCAGTCAGCTGAAGGTCGTCTTTTATGAAGATCTGAGCACCACTCATCACACCTATGTCTAAACATATATAAATCCAGAATTTACAGTTTTTTCTTTTTCCTCAAAAAAAAAAAGAAAAGAAAAAAAAGAAGAAGAAAAGGTGTGAAATTAAGATGCTAGCTGCTTACTATATCCCAAAAGGAGAGAGGCCATGGAAGCTAGTATGGCAGAGAGAAGAGCATATTTAGCGTTTGAAGGGGTCTTAAGGTCTGATTGGAGCAGGGGATGAGTCAAAATGACATGGTGTGAGCTTCCTGTTTTCTCCATCTCCTCTTAAGCAATTCTGAGTTAATTGACTAGCTAGGTATATAGCCTCAGTCCCTCGGTCAGACAGACTCCTATCTATATATATATATAGCTAAATCATGTTACATATTTATATCTTTTTAATTTTCTTGCTGATAACAACAGATCGATCATGTTGTATGAAGGCAATTAATTATACAATTATATAATATATACGGAAATGGTACTTCACTCCAACAGATCTAGATCATGTTGTAAGAAAAAGGTTGGGAGTGACTTAGCAATTGTATGTGACAATTAAAAGAACAAGCGTCAAGAGAAGATCATGTTTTGGCCGGGAGCAGTTGACACGAACGGTCATAATTAATTTTGTGCAGCTATTTTTTAATTCTTCTTTCTTAGTTTTGTAAGATTGTGGTTGGTAGAGTTGTTGTTGTCAGATTGTACCAACAGAGATACCATGAAGTGTCATGTCACACTCACATGGACCGCCTATAACGAAACTTCAGATCTACATATATACATTTTGTAATAATTAATACTGAATTAATAATTTAAATATATTAATATTACCCAAATCAAGTAAGCAAGAATTGATATATCAACCACCTAGCTAGCTCTCACGTATTAATTAAACTAATTCCATTCCTGAAAGGCTCCAAATTTAATTATGTTGCCTAGCTAGCTATTAGATATATGCTTGAATGAGTTGTATATTCTGATACTGATACTGGTGCATGCAATTTTCTCTCCACTTTTTAATTTTCTCTCCAAGTTGCATGTAAATCCTAACATTTCCGGAATGAATATACATACATTAAATAAAATTTGAGAAGGATTTGAGTCGTTTGATTTATATATTATTGTTAAATTGGACGGTGGATATCATTCCGTATTATGGATGAGGCAACTTGAATTTGGAGCGTTGGATCTAAAAGTAAGCGCGCAGCTTGTGTTTGTTTAAGAATTAAGACGGTCCAATAAAGATGAACCGACCATGATTCAATTCTCGGACGTTGGAACTGGATCCTATTCCTATCCTATGTTAATAATGTTAGTATGTTACTCTTTACTCTCTAGTCACATCACACGGCTTGGCACCAACTGGATCTCCGATTTTAATCTAGAAACCAAATATATAAATATATATATGCCAATCATTCTCTTTTTTTTAATTTTTCAATCATTCTCTTTTTTTTAATTTTTTTTGTCTCAATCATATATCTTCTAAGATAATTAAAAACAAAAATTTATAAGAAAATCTAATTTGAAAAGGAAAGAATCTTCAAAAGAGAGACATAAGAGCTAGTGGTAGATGTTTGGAGAATAAGCTTTCTATTTTCTCCAGCAATGCATTCTTTTTGGCAATAACGATAGGTGAATAATAAAATTATTTGGTAATTATTGGATTAAAGTTATTTTAGATAAAATAAAGTTTAAAGGAAATGATAAAAATAAAAAAAAATCATTTAGATGAGATTAGACCTGCGGTCTCGAGAGGCTTCGGGGACACATTCTGTCCAAAAAAGTGGAAACCCTAGACCCTCTGTCATAATTCTGAACAAGGCGCTCTCTCCCCCGTCGGCCGTCGGCCGTCGCCTCCAATTCTCAACAAGGAAAGTGCCCGGTGGGATTGTTCCCCTGCTCCTTTGCTGATCATCTGAATCGCCCGCCCTTGCTCTCTCTGCTTCCCTCTTTCTCCGCGACCGGGCTGCTTTCTTCTACGCCCACGAGTTCCTTTTCGTAAACCATGTGACCACTCTTCACTCGTCGTCTTTTATTTTAGCTCACCTTATCGTTACCTCAGCTTCTCATTATCTTCTCTTTATGAAATAGGTCCAGGATTTGTGTAAAGAACTTGCCCAAATATGCAAATGAAGAGCGCCTCAGGGACTTCTTTTCCAGAAAAGGAGAGGTAACTGATGCCAAAGTCATGCGCACTAGGTATGCATTACTTTTCTTTTCTTTTTTACTGGTAAAATGCACTAGCAGACGTACATGATATTAGCCTTTATTCATTTTATACCTCTCTGTTGGTTATCAAACAGTGATGGGAAGAGTAGGCAATTTGCATTTGTCGGCTTCCGCACTGAGGATGAAGCTGAGGCGGCCATTAGCTACTTCAACAACACTTACATGGATACTTGCAAAATTATTTGTGAGGTACTCTTCATCACTCAAGTCTACGACATTCGTCATCACGATCTAACCTGACCTGATTCACTTAGCTCTTGGTTTTTATTTAGCTTAGAGTAACAGGTTGGAGCTCCTACCTACCTCCATATAATAATATTAAAGCCACTAATTTATGTGAAGCATCAAATCCTAATTTGACATTTTCTTTATATAGTTTCTGATCAGGCAGGGTCTCTTCTTACCTTTTACTTTAATTGTTAAACTAATTTTTTAATTTTTAAATATCAACTTCATTCTTTGTTGAATAAACAGATAATGTAAATAATTATTGTTTCTTCCTCTAGCTTCTGTAAAAGTGATGATGAAAATTTTAATTTTACATGTAAGGTTTTTTTCCTATTGATTACGTACCTTTTACATCATAAAATGTTCTTAAAAAAGCATTTTCAAATGAGAAAAAAGAGTAAATTTGAACAAAATACCTCTTCCAAAATTCATATCTTGTCCGTGTTAATCTTGAAATCATGTTTATGTGGCATTTTTCATATTATATCTGGTGATTTCTTGTGATTGATATTAATTATGGATCTCATGGCATAGTTGGCATTTGACTAAGCTTCAAAATTTAAGGGACCAATTGTGTAATGGACATGAAAATTGAGCAAACCCATTAGCTTGTGATGACAAATACCTACCTTAATATACATCACTCTTAAGACATAGCCTGAAGTACTAAAACTGTTACATCAATCGAACATGCTTTAGGTTGCTCGAAAGGTGGGTGACATGGCATTGCCTCGGCCTTGGTCCCGACACTCTCTAAAGAAAGAAGTAGTAAATAATGCACAATCCAAAAAAGATATAGGGGCCCTGAATTCATCTCAAGCAAAAACATCAGATAGCAAGGATTTGTCTGATCCAAAGCTGCAGGAATTTTTGCATGTCATGCAGCCGCGCTCAAAGTCCAAGATATGGGAAAATGACATTAATGGTATTTATTCAGTTTTACAATGTTATTTTTATATTGATTTTCATTCTCTTTTCTAGTTGCTAACCAGACTGAGTAAGTTTTTTTATTTATAGCTCGTACCTGGTAGTTCTGATATTTACATATTGTGACAACAAACCTGGATATATTGGCATCCATGGAATATAGCGGTTAAAAGTTTAAAACCTTTTAGATGTTGAAAATTTTGCACTTGGCATATTCCAATTTCCAAGTGCATATTGACACAAGATGAAGCAATGATGAATTTTTATGTTTATTTTGGATTTTATTTGAAGTATGCAGCTTTTTTCCCTTTCGTCTTTTATTGTGTTGCTCGGTTGAGCAACAGTCATAGAGGCAGAGTGAATTATTTTTTATCATAACCTTAATTTGATTTGTTAACTCATGACAAAAGAAGTGAATAAGTTAGTGTTAGCATCAAGCATGAGAAACATTGTGTTTTGTTTGCAACTATGGTGACATATTAGGTCTAATTTGTAGAATTCCTTTTATTCATGAGTAATTTAAGTATTTGTAGGGTTTTGCTAATGAAACTGAGTTCCTTTCTTTCATTTTGTTTCTTCTCTCCCTCTTCTTTTGTATCTTTTTGTACTCCTAAATAAGGTATTGAGCAAGAGGTCAAAGCTGAAGAGAAGAAGACTGGCAAAAAGAAAAGCAAAGCAAGTGAAATAGAATCTCCTAGTAAAACTACTAAACCATCCCAGGAGGAGGATAGAGGGGAGGAGAAACCAAAGGATGAAGCTGTCATGGATATGGATTATTTTAGAAGCAGGGTAAAGAAAAACTGGTCCGATTCAGAATCAGAATCTGACAAGGAGCCAGAATCAGAGTCCGAGTCAGAACCAGAGTCAGGGAAGGAATCAGAAAAGGAGTTGGAATTGGAATCAGAATTGGATTTGAAGCCTACAGAAAGAAATGGAGGTGAGAAATCATGTTCAGATTCAGAAGACCCAAGTGATGAGAGGAAGCTGGTTTTGGATACGGGTCGGTTATTTGTTAGGAATCTCCCATACACAACCACGTGAGTTTTCTGAGATCACTTATTTGCTTTGTGTAACTTTGGGCTTATTTTTCTGGTCCTTCTAAGTTAGTTTGGATTTGCCAAGGCATTTAGGTTGTATTTATTTAGTCACGTGCAGCAGCTTCTGCGGTATTATGTAGAGATGGGTCTTGTAACTCAAAATGTCTAAAAATTCAGCTGAAAGCTATCATTTCAAGGCCCAGTTTTGCTTGAACGAAGCCTTAAAGGTTTATGAGTTTTCTGTACCTTGCAGACTGAATCTTGCTAATGATGATGTTTCAGTCTTGTTCATTCTATGCTTTTCCTTTTTTTTTTTTCCTTTTCTCTTCTTATATAATACTTAAGTTGACAACTTCTTTTTTTCTTTCTTTTTTTTTGCAATTTATTATCAAACTTTTCCTGTGTCATTTTGTTATAATACCCTACTCTAGAAAAACCAATGTAGTTGAGCAAAGGAGAGAAACAAGAATAGTATATGGCCCCAAAATATCTTAGACCTTAAGCTTCGGACCCGGATCTCTTGAGATCCCAGACAAAAGAAAATTGCAAAATTCAGAATCTAGCACTGGTAAGTGCTTGATTTATAGTTGAGGTGTTCATGCATGCCTTCTGGCATACCCTTATGTGGGAGTTGTCTTATTTTTTTCGTTTTACTTTTTTATTTTTCTTGCCCTTTGTGATTTGCAGTGAAGATGAACTGAGAGAGCTCTTCAGCCAGCACGGAGATGTTTCACAGGTGCATCTTGTGGTTGACAGAGAGTCAAAAAGATCCAAAGGCATCGGATATGTGCTTTTTGCTTCTCCTGAGTCTGCAGTCAGGTGTATATATTTAATATTCTTTTTGGAAAAAGATTAATCTGTAGAACTTTAGACATGCTTTCAAAAGAAACATCACTTGTTTCATTATTGGTAGTAATTCTCATTGCTGTCCTGGTAATTTTGCATGTAGCATCTAATTATTCAATGCACCTATACTTTTGGCAGATATTGCTACTGAAAATCATATGTTACCTTAAGCACGCACTTCATAAACGACCCCTGTATGCTTGAAATCTAAAATCTAAATCTTCTGGTGTAATTTTATTATAATTCACATGCCGGAAAGGAAAAACATAATTGTTGAAAAGTGAGGGCCATAGGAGTAGTATAATTGACTGTAGCCTACAGAAAATATTTTCCATCACAGAAATTCAACACCCTGAGTTTTGTTTGCACCTATGTTGTTCATGGTGAAAAGTACTCGTATGTAATTTGCATATATTGCCATATCCAAATTAAAGGTAGTTCTGGTTTTGCAACCGTGGCTTATGAGTTGGGGACCTCTGTCTTCTTTAACCTTATGCACAGATAGTCTGATACAATTACTGATCATCCTTTACCTCAGGGCACTAGAAGAATTGGACAATTCAATTTTTCAAGGGAGATTATTACATGTTATGGCTGCCAAGCCTCAAAAGAATGACAAAGCAGAGTAAGCATATTCCTTCAAATTTACTTTCTTTCTTTATTGTTGTCGTGCACATGTCTACCTATTTGCATCTATGCCCTTGGAGGGACACTTAGTTGCTTTGTTGGGTTTCACCAACAAACAAAGCAATGCTCAGTAGAGCTATTGATGCTTTAGTTAGCGCTTGTTTCAAATAGGTTGGCAAAAAAGGGTGTCAATGTTTGACATGTTTAAAGAATACTCATTTTTGACATGTTCAATTTTTAAAAGGGTTGATGATGCACTGGGTGGGGAGAAGAAGAGTTTGAAGAAGAGGAGAGAGGAGCAGAGAAAAGCTGCAGAAGCAAGTGGTGATACACGTGCCTGGAATAGTCTCTTCATGCGGCCCAACACTGTATGTATTCTCTCTTGAAGTGCTATTTGCTATTTTAATTCGTTTTGTTTTGCATTGTGCTATTATTCATAGATAGATTTAGTTAGCTCTTACTAATTTGGTTTGCACTTGTGGGGTTGGTTGTTGTATGAATTATTTTTGTAATTACCGTAAAGCAAACCATAAATGCAGAATAATTAATACATAAGCACAGATCTAGTTATAATCCGACCTTCTTTTTAATTGATTCTCATGGTTTACCATATCTGCAAATAACTTCCATAATCAAAATTTATATTTGGCTCGTTTGAATTTGAAACCCAGCAACTTTATGTGGGTTGATATACATTCAAGTTGAGCTAAAGAAAAGTAAAATAAAATTGTAGAAGTTTGGGATGCAAAATTGTTAATCCTTATACATTTTAAGAACTTTAGGTGTTGTATGCTATATAGTATACAACTGTTGGGCTTTGTAAAATCAAGATAGGACATTATTTGCAAATTGATAAAGTAGTAGTTTTTTTTTCCCTTCTTCCAAAAAATAATCTTTATTTACTGATAGTCTGATGCAATTGCTGATATTTGCATTTAAGCAATTGTCATTTTTCAGTCCATAATGTTTGAATGACTTCCTTAATTTAATGGACTTCTATCGATTGTTTACAACCAGGTGGTAGAGAATATAGCGAGAAAGCACGGCATATCAAAAAGTGAGTTACTCGACAGGGAGGCTGAGGACCTGGCAGTTCGTATTGCTCTTGGTGAGACCCAAATCATAGCTGACACAAAAAGATCTCTTTCCAATTTGGGGGTAAATGTGGCTGCACTTGAAGAGTTGGCCACAAAGAAGAGTGAAAGTTCAAAGAGAAGCAATCACGTAATTTTGATTAAGAACTTGCCCTATAGTTGTTCAGAGGGCGATTTGGTTGCCATGTTTGGTAAATTTGGCAGCCTTGAAAAAGTTATTCTGCCACCAACTCGAGCTTTGGCCTTGGTATTTACCTGTTTTTCCATGCTCCATTTTTCTTATTATTATCGCTAATAAATCTTAAGTTTAGTCATTCTGTACATGTAACTGCATTGCGAAAACAATGCCTGGCAATTCATGTATCTTGAAATGACATATTTGCAACTTATTTAGATGTTTGCTAGGAAAAACTATTGGATCAATGTAATGGAAAATGAATACTCCATTAAAATACTTCCTGTCTGAGCCTATATTTGCTATATTAACTGTGATTTGGTTAAGGGAAAGCAGATGTCAGGTTCACTAATTAGCATGAAACTTTACATAGTTCTCCAGATATGCAAAATATAGTGTAATTTACTAATTTCTTTTTTTGGCTCGACATGACAATTAATTGTGATGTACCAAGAAGGTTTTACATCTTTGGTGCTACTGTGAGGAAATTTTGCTTTATTTGCAAGTAATTTGCATAGTAATCTTTTCATTTGTATCTATCGTGCAACTTCATTCTGTTTTGCTGATGTGAATCTCAGGTAATCTATCTTGAACCGGCAGAGGCTCGTTCAGCTTTCAAGGGTTTAGCCTACAAGCGTTACAAGTAGTTTCTCATTCTGTACTTTTAATTTTGCTTACAAGTACTATTTTCAAGTCCATGGAATTTTACTGTGATCAAGGATTGGTATTTTGCCCATAGTACTATAGGCTCATAGCAGGGAACTTAGTTTTGTGGTGCTATAATTTGCATTTAGTGGTTTTATGTATCTGGTCAAATCAAAGTTGGTCATGCCCTGTACATAACCCGGTCTCTATTGAGCATTGACCAGTACCAGTGTTCTGATATTATGCTTCAATTAAGCCCTCAGTCTGATTTAGTCTCCATAAGTTTGTAAGAAATGAAACATCAAATAATCGGTTCGAGTTAATTGGACAAAGTTTGATCTTCAAATGCCTCAGAGTGCCCAAAATAAAATTTGACATTTATAGCAAAACTCCAAGAAGGTTTTAAATTATACCGAGCTATTGAATAGTTCCAGGACTAAATCATCTCTCTTTCCCTTTCCCTCCTCTTCCCGTTTAATAGAGATGCCCCTCTTTATCTGGAATGGGCACCGGAGAATATATTGTCACAAACAACAGCAACTGTTACTCAAGAAGAAACAAATGATTTACCAGCAGTAGGGGAGAAGTTAGCCAAGAAGGTTATGTTGGATCAAAGTTTGGGGGTAGTAGATGAAGAAGAAATAGATCTTGACAGGGTTGAGGTTTGCCTTCTCTCCCTCAAAAGAAACACAACCCTTATTTCATATGGCTACAAATACAGGGTTCTCTTTTTCAAGTTAGACCCGTTACTTGACCTGTCTGGAAATAATATCCTGTATTTCTCATATTGAGTATTGATTTCCAATGTTTTGGCTTATAATAAAGAACATCCAAACATTACAATCGATCTCGAGTCAATACAATATGACTTACTTCGAGCATTCTACAGTAATTCTACTGAAAGCGTTTTCACTGGATTTTTATCAATAGTCAATTATCACCTTCGGCGGTTTAGCCTCTTCAATAACTTATGACTATTTTAACATTTTTTTTTTTTGCAGTCAAGGTCACTCTTTGTCAAGAACTTAAATTTCAGGACAACAGATGCATTATTAAAGCAACATTTCAGCAACAATATTAAGAGTGGAACCATAAGAAGCGTGAAGGTATCTTTTCTTAACTGAGTTATTTCTATTTACCCTTTTTGATAATCTTAGCTTTCAGTTTTTTTCTTAAAATTTTCTTTATCACTTTGTTAGATCCAAAAGCATCTAAAAAATGGCAAGAATGTCTCCATGGGTTTTGGCTTCATAGAGTTCGATTCAGTCGAGACGGTTACCAATGTATTGAAAGAACTTCAGGTATCATTTACCTCCTGGGCTATTCTGTACTTGTTTTCTTATGACTGCTCTTGGTTTGTTGTACTGCTTGTAGGAAATTAATCTTGAAGGTATATACTATGTTTCGTTCTCACGCAGGGGACTGTATTGGATGGGCATGCTCTAATATTACAACTCTGCCATGCAAAGAAAGATGGTGCAGTTCCAAAGAAAGAAGGGAAGGAGTATAGTTCTACAAAACTAATTGTACGTAATGTGGCCTTTGAAGCAACAGCAAAAGATATAAGGCAGTTGTTTAGCCCTTTTGGTCAGGTAATGTGTTCTTTTTTTCCCCATAATTTGCTCGTCTCTATGAAGATTTGATGTCACTTAACTTAGCAAATTGTGAAATATCTCGTATGGCCCTCTAAAGCATGAATTTTCACCAATAGGCCTGACTTCTCTCTACCAACTTTTTCAAAATGTAGTCTGTTGATGTTTATTTAGACTGCAATTTGTCTCTTTGGTTGCACGGTGCATTTCAGTTTACAGATTCAGAAATGGACCACAATGTAGAGTAAGATATATTAGTGTGTGAATTACAACATTGTTAATGCCACCATGTAGCTTTTCACTTCTCTATTGGAAAAGGCAGATGCTTACTAAGAGCCTTATTGGATGTACTACCTTTTTAATGAAATATAGTAGGCTTTCCACCTGCTACCAAAAAAAAAAAGAATGACTCATGACAAAAGTGTCTTGAAAAAAAAAAAAAAGCAGTTGGAGTAGTCTTCTCTATGCGTTACCCCAAGCTTGTGTTACCCCAAGCTTATTCTAAAAGAATGAACAGGTACATTGTAGCAAACCATTATGGAACCCTTGTAGTTGAATTTTTTCAAATAGAATTTTTCATTAAATGCAGCTCTTCTAGGACTTTGGTGTTTCATTTTTCTAGTTATTTAGTGTCTAGTACTGTGCTGAGTGCTGACAAAGATTCATATTGTTATGTAATTTTCAGATAAAGAGTGTTAGATTGCCAATGAAATTTGGGACCCACAGGGGCTTTGCTTTTGTGGAGTATATCACCAAGCAAGAAGCCCAGAATGCCATGCAATCTCTTTCAAATACTCATCTTTATGGCCGACATTTGGTATGTTTATCCCTTCACTCGGATCTTCTTTGTTATTATTGCCTTTTCGCAAATTACTGTTATTGTTGGCCATTTGCAAAATGTTTAATTATCTCAACCATAAAGATTCTTTTTGGGTTAATTGCAAATAAAACACTGCTTTTGAATTTGCTGTTAAAATAGAAATGTAAATAATTTTCTGTTAAAACTGACCAAGTTTCTTCTAACTTCTAATGTTACTCTAAATAAGTAGCTTCATATTATTCTTTTACTTTAGTTCGATTCAAGTTTGAGGAAGAAAATCTTTTTAATTGAGATGGTAGACTGGTAGCAAGTAGATGAAATATTTAACAGAATAAACCTTTTTCAAATTTGCACATCTTGTTTCCATTCTATCATCAAATCTACTGAAAAATAGGAGAGGGTATGAGATGCATGTTTTGATAATCTGGCATTAATTGGAGCAATGAATATTTGGAGCAATTTCTATAATAACTTTTGTTTGTTCATATACTATTATTAATATATGTAATTTTTTAATTGTTAGGTCGTTGAAAGAGCAAAAGAAGGTGAAAGTTTGGAGGAACTGAGAGAGAGAACCGCAGCGCAATTTGTGGATGAAAGTAGCGGTTTCAAATCGCTCTCTAGGAAAAGGAAGCAAGTGGGCCTTGTAGATGAAGGCAATGTGAAGTTCTCCAGGATAGTAGAATGATTTCCTCTTTTTGGCTGCTTATTTTTTGTATCTTAAGGGAAAAAAGAAAAATGTATTGACCAGGTTATGGTAATGAAAAACAATTTTGCGGTTATGTCCGGTCACAAATAATTATATACAACTCAATGTGCTCGTTTTCTACTGGCAGAAAACACCACATCTTTCTTCATCCATAACTGGCGGGAAACACCACAACGCCAATTGGCTTGGCTTGTTTATGTACAGTAAGTCGCATTTCACAAAGCAGAACGCCTACTACTTTCGTTTTTTTGTTTTTGTTTTTCTAATAGTGATCATGCTATCAGTTTTATTAGAAACTAATATTGGTACCACAAATTCCTGGGGTCAGTAGCGAGTAGGTTTATCCGAAGTACTGAACTATACTGGATCTAAAATAAGCTACCAGAGTATCAACCTAGATATATTAAACTGCAATAACTAACTGATTTCAGTAGAACGCCTACTTATAAGAGAATAAAATCCAAATTAAAAAGAAAATAAAGAAAAACGCTTGGGATCTCTGGAAAAAAAGAAGAAAGAGAACGTTTTGTAGTTCTTCAAAAGCACCATGTCTGCATCTCATCTGGCCAGCGCTTTCTCAATTCCCTCTATTTGTGTGCTATTATTCTCTCTATTTGTCTACTAGATGTTGGCTTAATATATGCGTAATTCTAGAACTAAACTACGATGATTCAGCGTAATAAATAAGGTAATATGTCTCTAATTTGTGGTAAGTGGTAGCTGTGAGCCTGTGACTGATATTTCTTCCTGCTTTTTTGTCACTAAATCAACGCTAAAGCACGAACTTCTTGGTGAACGCATGCTTTCTGATACTTAACTTTCTAAAAGCATGTAATTTTTAGTTATCTGAATGCACTAGTGTAGTACATTTGGGAATGTGTGCATTCGGAAAGTGAGTATAGATATGTCAAATTGGTAAAAATCCAAATGTTTACTTATTAGTGCAATAGTCAAGTTAATTGATGTAATATTTGCATTGAGCAATAGTTAAAATCCATAGTTAAATACCTAAATGTGTATTTTAAAGAGTTGAAAATGAATTTGGAAGATCAAACGATTGTTGACAAATATCAAAACGTATTTTGATCTGGTCAAAAACACATGACAGCAGTTAACATTAATTTGTCTTAATTGAAATAGACAATAGTACATTAATACTATATACAAATGTGTGTCAAAATATTAGACAGATGTGCATCCACCCAATGCATATATATATATGCATTCCAATGTGCGTGAAGAGTTCCATGGAGATATTTAAGAAACAAGTTCATGAGGTGGTTATCATTTTGGTTATTGATGAATAATATTGACTCGATGTGGCCGAAATTGAAAATTATTCCATCTTTATTTTGCATGAATTACAACCAAACAGCCATACAATAACACAGTTTTCTAGTTCAATGCGTATATACATATATAATATCCTCGATTCCTTGTGCAGATCAGCTGTGCATCCTAATCAGCCATCACTATGCAAATAGCACCTCTATATCCTCCAAGCTCCTCCCCTTTGTCTCCGGCAAGCAGAAGTAAATGAAAACCCAACCCATTGCTGTAATGCCGGCAAACAAAAAGAAACTTCCGGCCACGGTAATGGCCTTGTAAAGAGAAATGAAGGTCATGGCCACAACCCCGCTCATGGTCCTATTCATCACTGTGCCGAGGCTCGCGCCCTGGCCTCTCAGCCTGAGCGGCAAGATCTCTGAGGAATAGACCCAAGCAAGCGGCCCAAACCCAATAGAGAAACTCATCACTACAGACACCACAGCCAAAATGCAGACCGCTGCGGCCCAAGAGAAATTCTCTTCATGAGCCCAGTCAATTATTTCAAGCCCAAGCCCTAAAAGAATATACGAGATCACCATGCCACCTGCGCTCAGGAGGAATAGGAGTCTCCGGCCGAGCCTGTCGGACGTGAATGTTGCGACCAAAATAAACCCGAGCTTGGCCAACCCAACCAAAATTGTAGCCCCTAACAATTCTGTATCCGATTTGAGACCAGCCTTCTCGAGCACTCGTGGGGTGTACAAAACTACTGCTTCAGTACCTGATGCCTGCTGAAAAAATTGTAAACCAAGCACAGTGAAGATTATCCGCTTCACTGCAGGTGTCGACCGATCAGTGAACATTTCCTTCCATATGTTCTCTTGATTTTTTCCAATTCTTGGCACAGTTACAGTATCTCCACTACAATCTAATGGTATGCCAACCACCTCCTTTATATCACGTAGCCGAGCATCCACTTCCTCTGGTGAGTCGGAGGTTTTAACAAGCACACGCCTGGCCTCACCGAGACGACCTTTCATAACAAGCCACCGAGGTGACTCTGGCATGGCGAGTATGCCACATGCCAGAAAAGCAGGTGGTATCGCAGCTATCCCTGTTTAATAGGATAGAAATTTAAAATCAACATTATACTACTCATTTTCTGAAAAGGGCAGATGGGTTATAAACTTCAAATATATAAAAACAGGAGGTATAAAACGTCAAGTTTACAAGCTTTTATTAGCAGTTCGCTATCCTTAGTGATTACTTCAGGTATTATTACTGTAAGTGGCCTATTCACACAAAAAGTAGAGCTAATATAAAAATAAAAGGAATTACACTAGCTTTTTAAGCAGCTTAGCCAACAACTGAACACATACGGTGCTAGAATATGAGGTCCTGACTTAAAATTTTACATGCTCCTAATATTGACTAACTTGTCCTGCAATATTCATATATCCATGGGGCAAACCCTAGAAGTTTAATAAGTTCATAAATTTTGAAATTAATACCGAACATGATGCGCCAGCTGAGGTCGATAGAAAAGCCTGAGAAGGCTAAATTGGACACATAACTTAGCAAGATGCCAGAGTTTATGAAGACCTCAGGGAGTGATGACAGTAGACCCCGCATGGATGCGGGGGCTATCTCAGAGGTGTAAACTGGTGCAATCATTAAAGCATAACCTACAGCTATCCCAGTGATGAACCGGCCGACCTGAGTAACAGTATAATAAAGTAACAGTTAGTGCTATATCAGTATAGGATTTGAACCAAAGACTAATCTATGTTATTTGAAATCTGCAGGGTCTTGTCCAGAATCAGCAGTACCAATATTTGCAAGCAGCTAGAAATAGAGTCAGGGAACTACCATTGTGGGGCCCAAGCTTTTTATAATGGAAAGAAACAAAGGCAACAAAGTTAGGCCAGATATCAATGAGAAATAAACTAAATTCTGCTTGATTATCAAATATTATTGCCCTATTAGGGGGTCAATTATAGAAAATTTCAACATAGCATCAATTCCACATGGAAAACATAAACATTAAGGCGGTGAAGCCCCCCTTGCCTCACTCCCACTTAGCTCCTTAATATCATAATTGACGCAACAAACCATGAAGAAATATGTTGGTTAAGCTCCCTAGCACAAGTGCCCCTATACATTTACTTATATCCTCAGAATGTAGCATTCCATACAGGAGAAAATGTACACCTATGGCTATGGATAAATAAGTAAATAACCACTAAGATAGAAATTACCATGAGAATGACAAAATTAGTGGCAAAGGTCATGACAAGGGATCCAACAAAGAAAATAGCTGATGCAGTAGTGATGGTGGCACGCCGACCAATCCTGTCAGATGTATAGCTGGCAGCAAAGGACCCAAAAAGGGAAGCGAGGTTGAGTATGCCAGATAAGATTTCGATTTGAGTGTCGGTCATATTGAGATCTGCCTGCATATATTTCTGGGCCCCACTGATCACTGCCACATCTGAATAATTGGAAAATCTTTTGTAAGTTGAGGCTCTAAACATAGAAATTAGATTTGCATAAAATTCAGAAGAGAATTTTCAATTCTTTCTCTTGCCAGAACAATTGCTTCATTTAGGGGCTTTCACTGTTTTTGTGAACAAGAGGGACAAAATTCTAATTTCATCAAAATGTAATCTAATTTGATTCTTGTTTGAGAACCAATCAAGAGTGATGCCTGAAAAATACCCAGTTGAAGTCTGATATTGCAATTGGCATGCATACCAGATGAGACAGTAAGTGCCAGAGTTGGCATACATGTTGGAGTACTTACGGTAGCCCATGAGAATAGAGATCATGGAAGCGAGCGCACCGCATCCCAACGCGTACTTGTTTGGGTTAAGCGTTCCTTGCTTGGACGACTTGGATGAGAGAAGAGGGTCTTCCATTTCAGACTTTCAGTGTTTTGTGTGTGTGTGTGTGTGAGAGAGAGAGAGAGAGAGTGAGAGAGGAGAGAAAGAGAGGGGAACAAAAGGCGTGTATGTATTTTGAGCTTGTGCAGCGACTGAGAGACGTTTTAAAATTGACTGTTTTGTTTTGTTTTGTTTTGTACGACTATCGAAGTCGTGAGCATCAGCATGTAGATTCCAGATACAAGTTGTATTAAGTAATAAGTACTCTCTCTCTCCGTCGTCTCTCGGTCAATTAAATACAACGAGCCGCAGGTCTAAAACTCCATTTTCTTCTCTCTCTCTTTTCCTAATCCCATTAGCCCATTCCCCTCTCCCGGATAAGAAATATAAGATACCTACCACACATGATGACATGAACATGAGGGGTATCAAAAAAATTTTATCCATTTTCTCTGTCTCGGTCAATTAAACACATCTAAAATTAATGGTACATCCAAGAGGATATAGGAGTAAATTTCAGTATAGAGACAATTTAATTTAATATCACTTGTTTATGGAAAATACTAGATTTATACCCTTTCATAAGCCTACAATTTTGGATCGTTCCAAGTTAGTTCAAATATCTAATAGATTTGATTTATATAGGATCTGTGACAACAACGGAAATAATATATAATACTAATTGTTTCTTCTCTCACGTCCTTTTCTCATTTTTTTAATAAGAACAAAATACTCAAATCCAACAACAGTTTCAATTTGTTTTCTTTATTAATGAAACTGCATGCATTGTTTTACCTTAAAAATCTTTTTAGTCTTCTGCAATCTGCAACCGCCTTTACCTTTTCTTTTAAAAATCAAACAAGGTCGCTATATATGTTTTTCATTTTAATTTGTATGGAATTACATATTCTAGAAATTCATATGTGCTTTATACTTAATTTTATACTAACCAGGATAGTGTTTTTTTTCCCTTTAAGTGCGACGGCTACACATTCTGCATAGCATGTGTTTGACGAAATCCCCCAGAAGTTGGGAATCCATCGTATATTTGCATGGAAACTATCATCAATCCAAAACTCCAAAAATATTTGGGGCTATTGATGAGTACTATTGACTGATGCGCGCAGTTAAAAAATTCTTTCATCTTTATTCTGTATAAGTTACAATCAATCAACAATGCAACAAATAGTTTTCCAGTATAAATGATGCGTATATATAAATTAACTTGATTCCTCTTGCAGATCAGTACACCTGTGCATCCTGATCACTTTGCAAATAGCACCTCTATATCCTCCAAGCTCCTCCCCTTTGTCTCTGGCAAACACAAGTAAATAAAAACCCAACTCAATGCCGCAATGCCCGCGTACAAGAAGAAACTCCCCGCCACAGTAATGGCTTCATAAAGAGAAATGAAAGTCATGGTCACAACCCCGCTCATAATCCGATTCATGGCCGTGCCGAGACTAGCACCCTGGCCTCTGATCCTGAGCGGCAATATCTCTGAGGAATAGACCCATGCAAGTGGCCCCAACCCAATCGAGAAACTCATGACGAATGCCACCGCAGCCAATATGCAAACTACACCGACCCATGAGAAATTCTCATCATGAGTCCAATCAATTATTTCAAGCCCGAGACCTAAAACAATGAGTGAAATCACCATGCCACTTACACTTGAAAGGAATAGCAGCCTCCGACCGAGCCGATCAGATGTGAATGTCGCAACCAAAATGGACCCGACCTTGGCCACGCCAATTAAAATAGTGGCGCCTAACAACTGTGTGTCAGATTTAAGACCAGCCTTCTCGAGCACTCGCGGTGTGTACAAGACCACCGAGTCAATGCCTGATGCCTGCTGAAAAAACTGCAAAACAAGCACGGTGGCAATGATTCGCTTTGCTGCGGGTGTCGCCCGAGTGAACATGTCCTTCCACACATTCTCTTCATTTTTCTCATTTTTAGGCACCACCACTACGTCTCCAGTAATATCTAATGGTATCCCGACTGCTTCTTTTATGTCTTGTAACCGGGCCTCAGCTTCCTCTGGTGAGTCGGAGGTTTTAACAAGCACATGCCTGGCCTCACCGAGACGACCTTTCATGACAAGCCACCGGGGTGACTCCGGCATGAAAAGTACGCCACATGCTAGAAAAGCAGGTGGTATGGCAGCAATGCCTGTTAATACCATATGGACGAAACTGATCAACCTTACCATTAATTGATATTAAAAACAGATATTAATTAGAAGGACTAGAGTCAGGTCTTGAGTTTAAATCGACATGCTCGTGCAATCAATGATTTGTACAATGAAGTTCTTTCAATTATGGATCTAACATATCTACAAATTATCCTAGTCAGTGAAAAGGGCTTTCGAGTGTGATCCATATACATGTTCATTATAAAATTCAAAGGGGCGAATTCTACAGTGAAGTAACGAATGGTCAGGTTCCATTTTTTTGGTGTCCTCTTTAATACCATAGTCAGATTTGATTCATCTAAAAATTAAAATAATATAAAACCAAATTTTCTTCAAAATTTAAATTTCTGTGGAACTGACTGGGATACCATGGTACCTATATAAGGATGAGGTCCAATTTAGGATCTGATGGGCTTCCAAATATTATCTAAGTTAACGAGTTGTTATCCTCACATGCGCATGGATTCTGCAGTTAAACCTTCATGCATAGACTATTATTCTATTAATTAAAGAGTAAGAGGAATATAAAATTCCCAGCTAATACCAAACATGAGACGCCAGCCAAGATTAATGGCAAACCCCGAGAAGGCCAGGTTGGACACATAGCTTAGCAATACACCAGAATTGATGAAGACCTCAGGTAGTGATGATAGAAGGCCACGCATGGAAGTGGGAGCTATCTCAGAGGTGTATACCGGCGCAATCATCAATGCATAACCTACAGCTATGCCAGCTACGAACCGACCAGTCTAAGGAACAACAATGGAAGAGAATAAAGATTAAAACCAAAGGTGATCCTTATGTTCTCTTAAAATTAAATGGTACTGGTACGCACGAGCAGTTATGAGTTCAGAATTTTGATCAGAGTCTCTTCTTTTTGTGGGGTTTTCTTTGCTTGTGGACTGTATATTGAGAATTCTACTCACAGATAGGCCTCATAGAGGTCTAAAGATACTGAATTCAACCAAAAGAATCATGTAAAAGAATGTCACTTATTCGGGACCATGCACGGCAAAATCCTCATTTAGTGCCATTACTGTTATTTCGTAGTTGTTACTTTGATCCAAGTTACGTGACCTGCTTTTATTTAATTCAGACAATTCAATTCTAGGGACAGGTTTTAATCTGATTTCAATTGGCTGGTTTTAGTGGGACTGAATACTGATTAGATCATAAGCATGGGCATCAGGATGCATAGTACATGACAAGTATAGTTGAACTTTAAACACTAGAAACACTTCCTCATATATAGACCAAATAATGCATTAAAAAAAAAAAGCATGGGAAGCAAGATGGACACCAAGGATTCAAGTAAAATGAAGTACCATGAGAAGGGCGTAATTGGTGGCAAAACTCATGATAACGGCTCCAACGAAGAAGATAGCTGAAGCAAGAATGATGGTGGCACGGCGACCGATCCAGTCAGAGGTATAGCCGGCAGCAAGAGAGCCCACGAGAGAATAAAGATTGATTATGCCAGATAAGATTTCGACTTGTGTGTCGGTGATTCCCAGGTCCGCCTGCATGTATTTCTGGGCGCCACTCATGACCGCCACATCTGCATGTATTTATTTATTGCTGAGGATATATAATTAGTGATTGAAAAGGGAGGTAAATTAAGGAGAGAGTTGCTTAATTACGATAGCCCATGAGAATGGCGGTCATGGAAGCGAGCACACCACATCCCAAGGCGTAGTTGTTTTTCTTAGGCCCGCCTTCCTCCTCGGTTGAAAGAAGAGCCTCTCTCGCTGCTTCTATCTTCTCCTCTTCCATTTCTCACAGTCACAGATTAATTTCTTGTTCTTAATTGTTGGTGGCGGTAGTGGTGGGGATAGATGGATTGATGGAATATCCAGACAAGTGGGAGAAAAGCAAACGAAATAGAGAAAATTGAAGGCCTTCCTTGGGAGTTTAATTTGCACGGTAAGCTAGCTAAGCAGCCTACCTGGCAAACTCCAAATCAAGTCAAGCGGATTGGTTATCTTTTAATACAATAAATAGAGAAATGGTTGTACCAAGTAGATCTCATATATGTTGGAAGAAAATTATTAGATGAGTGTACACCACACGAACTCAGATATTTAAGTCTTTCAATAATGCCACCGCTATGTGTCACTTTTGTCTTCAGTTTCTGTTCTTTTTTTGTTCTTTTCTTTTTTGCTTCATATTCTATGGTACATCCCCAATTTTATTTTATTTTCATATAAATGATATTTTCAACTATATAGATGATAAGAATTGAACATGCAATAAACATTAAATATATACTAGGATTTCATTACGTACGAAACTATCTCTGCTCTCTCTCTACTAGTGTTGGATCTTGAAACAGTACACGTCTCTTTCCAAAATATCAAACTACCACAATCCGCAAATAATTCTTATTAGGAGTCTTTCCTATGAGATGATCACTGGCTAGCGTTTCCAAATAATAACTAGCACCCAGCAATATCATCTCCAACCCCAATTGTAAATATACCTTTCCGTACTCTATGATCAAGCGCATTAATCCGTACTCAAATATCTGCCTGCTCCGTGCCGAAATACGGCGATACCACTATATATGATACATGCATGTTGCTTTCACGTGCATGAAATACTCGTTCTTCTTTCCCCCATAGTAGGCACGGGCAACAAGGAGCCTAGATCTGGCTTCTATTCTTTTCAAAAAGAGAAGACGGATATGCTCAAGTACCAACCAAGCACAAGATGGCTATGGTTTCTTGAAAAGGATATTTTGGTCATTCATTCCATCCTTTCAATGATAATTTAATCGATCAAATCTACATAAAGAACACATATTATATGTGTTGGAATTAATTTCTATTAATTACAAAATTATATGGGCTTATATATAATATAAATATATATTGAATAATAGACTGTCAAATATCTAATTAGACCCGTTATGAAGTGATCAAATTAAGTATTATTTATCGGGTTTCAATATGTGTCATGAGAAGTGGGGCCCTTAATGTGTAGAATACGTATTAATAACTTTATGATTCAGTGATGTTCTAAATTATATAAAGTTTAGTAATAATACAATTATGTTATTGGTCCCTGGAGAATACAACTAATAGGCCGTTTTCTGATTTTTGAAAGTAAACCCGTTAAGAGAGAAATTGGATCTGGTATGGATCCGCTAAGGCATAACCAGTGGTTTGCCAACCTTTCGGTTATTGACACCCATTATAAAGGGATCAAGAACCGTCCTTTTTCGATTACCGTCATAAGGCAACCAATAGATTTCCTCTCTCCAAAACAAATTCGGGTTTTCTGAAAAGAGAAGAAAATCGCCGGGCCGATTCTCTTCGTCTCTCCATCGGAGAAGAGAAGGATCACCGCGAAGGCTTAAGGAATCCGGTGATCAACGGGGTTGTGTCTCTCTAGAAGACCGAAAGCATGGATCAAGGTAATTTTATGTTAATTTAGAGTTCACTAGAGGATCACGGGTAATGTTTTGACAAGTGGTATCAGAGCAAACTCTAGTTGAACGATGAAATTCTGATTTTGGTTCGGAAATTGAAAAGATATTTGTGCTTTTGAAGATCTGTTTAGTTAATTTTGATTTGTTGGTTTAAATCAAATTATTTAACCAAATCTGATTTTTCAAATAGTTTGGAAATCAGTACATCTGTTGGTTAGAATTTTAGCTTCAGAAATCAAAATATAGTTTTGAAAATTGATTCCGAAACACAAAATTGACAATTAATTGGTTATTCAATTTGGGAATTAATTCTCTGTGAATTACTCAGTTAGGGTTTAATCTCTGCGTTTCAAAATTGTCAATCAAATTTGAAACTACGTTAAATTTAAGAAATTAATTGGCCAACAAACTAGTTTCTGAACTGTTTATGATCAGTTATGAAAGTTTATGGATCAAATCAAAGGTACAAATTTCTGATCTGTATTCCGCTGCGGTTATTTCCGAATCAGAATTGTTGATCTGTAACCGCTCAACTTAAGTCTGCGGGACCGCCGCTGTTAGGAAGCCTATTTTGTATTGCATGCCTAACTCTGTTTTGCAGTGGTGGATATATGAGATAGTATGTCCCCGTTGTCTTGTGTGAAAAATTGTAATGAATGCATGAATGATGTGTGTAAATGCGGCCTAAGGTGCCCCGTTGAATTAATTAAATTTCGTAATTAAAGGTGACTATTAAAGTAATAATTTAGTTATGATGAAGAACATTGAAGAAGATGGATGAAGGCTATTGTCGTGTGCATTCTTACAATGGAGACTATCGTGCCTTGGGTGATACTATCTCAGTTGTGTTTTGGGCTCATGTTAATTATTATTTTATTTTCTGCCTTTCATGAGCCCATCATGGTCAAATCGATTAAGCCAAATCTTGATATATTTTATTTGGATAATATTGAATCATCATGAAGGCTTACGAAATTAGATATATTTTGGAAAATGATTGATAAAGGTATCAACTTACCAAAGTAAGCTCTCATACTTGAGTTGATCATTTGTCAATTTATACACAGAAAATATACATATGATGTTTGATTATTGGATTAGCCCAAAGGAAAAACAATGATCAAATATTATATGTGTATACTTGTAGTGATAAATGGGTAATGGTCATAATTTTTAGTGACCAAAGTAAGCTCTCAACAGAGAATTACACGTCTTATTCAAAGTGAAATTCTGCGACCCTTAGACATGTCGGATCTCGGTCCGTGCATTGAGTGTGCGACGGGCAAACAAACAAGCATGCGTAAATATACAACTAATCGTATGACGGACGTCCTTGAGCTGATACATACAGATGTATGTGGGTCATTCCCTACAGCTACTAGGAATGGACATGTATATTTTATCAGTTTCATTGACGATTATTCTAGATATGGTTATATATTTTTAATTAAAGAAAAGGCTCAAGCTTTGGACACATTTAAATCCTTTAAGACTGAAGTTGAGTTACAACTCAATAAAAGGATTAAAAACGTCAGATCGGATCGTGGTGGTGAATATTACGGTCGATATGATGGCTCAGGAGAACAATGTCCAGGGCTTTTTGCTAAATTTCTAGAGGAAAGTGGAATTGTGCCACAGTATACAATGCCGGGTTCGCCCGTAATGAACGGTGTGGCTGAAAGGCACAATCGAACGTTAATGGAGATGGTGCGGAGTATGATTTCTCATACCTCGCTTCCATTGAACTTCTGGGTAGAAGCGCTTAAGACAGCAGCATACATTCTGAATCGGGTACCAACTAAGGCAGCAAAAAAGACTCCATATGAGTTGTGGAGTGGGCGGAAGCCCAGTCTCCAACATTTTAGAATCTGGGGTTGTCCGGCTGAACCGCGGCCTTACAGGCCACAAGAGAAAAAGCTGGACGAAAGGACAGTTAGCTGCTATTTTGTCGGTTATGCAGATAGGTCCCGGGGGTATAAATTTTATGATCCCACTAATAGAACAATTTTCGAGACAAATACAGTTAAGTTCTTTGAGAATGTTATGGTTCAAGTGAGAAATGCAAATCAAATTGTTTTTGAAGAAATACATGATTCTCCTATACAAGGGACGCCAAAATCGGGACCAATTGTAATAAGAATATCTGGAGACTCGTTTGTTCATAATCCTACAGTGAATGAACCTCCAGAAATGGAAGAGAATCAGGTACAAGACAATGTTGATGTTGAAGAGGAACCTATACCACCTCAAGAACTTCAAGAACAAGTGCATTTAAGACGATCCACAAGAGAGAGAAGAAGTGCAATATCTAATGATTATGTTGTATATCTTCAAGAGAATGAATTTGACATTGGCATGATGGAAGATGATCCGGTCAACCTCCGTCAAGTTTTGGAAAGTGCAAATTCACAGAAGTGGATCGAAGCCATGAATGATGAAATTAAGTCGATGCATGACAATAAATTCTGGGATATCGTCTCATTATCTGAAGGTGTGAAACCTATTGGTTGCAAATGGATATTTAAAAGCAAACGAGATTTCAAAGTTAATGTTGAAAGATACAAAGCACGACTTGTTGCTAAGGACTTTACACAAAAGGAAGGCATTGACTTTACGGAAACTTTCTCACCTGAGTCGATGAAAAAATTTTTTAGAGTTATTATGGCTTTAGTGGCAAATTATGATCTTGAGTTATATCAGATGGATGTAAAGACAGCGTTTCTCAATGGTAGGATTGATAAAACAATCTACATGGTGCAGCCGCCGCATTTTGAGTCGGATGACCCAAAACAGACGGTTTGTAAATTAAAGAAATCCATCTATGGGCTCAAACAAGCGTCTCGATAGTGGTATTTTCGATTTCATCAAGTGATTGTCTCATTTGGTTTTGAGGCTAATTTGGTGGATGAATGTATATATCACAAGTTCAGTGGGAGTAAATTCATGTTCCTGGTTTTATATGTTGATGACATATTGCTTGCCACGAACGATATAAATATGTTGCGTGATACTAAGAAAATTATTTTCAAAAATTTTGAAATGAAAGATCTTGGAAAAGCATCATATGTGTTAGGTCTAAAAATACATAGAGATCGCGCTGAGGGCCCTTAATGTGTAGAATACGTATTAATAACTTTATGATTCAGTGATGGTCTAAATTATATAAAGTTTAGTAATAATACAATTATGTTATTGGTCCCTGGAGAATACAACTAATAGGCGGTTTTCTGATTTTGAAAGTAAACCCGTTAAGAGAGAAATTGGATCTGGTATGGATCCGCGAAGGCATAACCAGTAGTTTGCCAACCTTTCGGTTATTGACACCCATTATAAAGGGATCAAGAACCGTCCTTTTTCGATTACCGTCATAAGGCAACCAATAGATTTCCTCTCTCCAAAACAAATTCGGGTTTTCTGAAAAGAGAAGAAAACCGCCGGGCCAATTCTCTTCGTCTCTCCATCGGAGAAGAGAATGATCACCGCGAAGGCTTAAGGAATCCGGTGATCAACGGGGTTGTGTCTCTCTAGAAGACCGACAGAATGGATCAAGCTAATTTTATGTTAATTTAGAGTTTATTATAGAATCACGGGTAATATTTTGACAATATGGTCCAAGTACAGCGTGGATATACAAAAATCAAAGAAGTCCCCTTGTCCATCCAGCAACAGGAGATGCCATAGCACATGGTGCAAATCTCAAACTAAGTTGTAATGGGAACGGAGATGAGCGCTTTCAACTGATTAACGTTGCGATCATAATCATGTGTGTGAACTAATACCGTTCCTCATGCATCAGCTCATGATACACCTTCAGTAATCATGACAATATGGAAGTAACAGCATGTGAAATTCGGCCACATGCCCCCTAGGCGACTATCAAGGTTGCGTGTCGAAGAGATGGAATCAAATCAGTGAATCATACAAGTTGAAGTTGTTGCCCGAGCGAGTCCAGACCGCAGCATGAAATAAAGATTGAAGATTTAAGAAGCTTACGCAAATTGTATTCCATGGGCGCCAGCCCAGCCCATATACGGGAATATATCAGAGGTGCGTGCCTCCCACCTCTGCCAAAATCTTTTTAAATGATTTATTCTAATATTCAAATATTTATTATTTTATTATTTTTTTTAAATCATCTTAAAAAATCTGAAAAAATAGTTAGACAACTCTAAAAATAATAAATTTTGGTATTCTATAAGATTTTGATATGAAGAATTTTTTAAGCTATTTGGATCAATGTTTATGAAACGAGATTTTTGAAATTCGAGCCATAAACGTTTCGGAACAAAATGCTTATTAAAGCACCCCATCTTTACTATATATTTATAGAGTAAAGTTAGCAGTTTTCTAAAAATACGGAGCCAATTAATACTCATAACTCAAAAACCTACCAAATTCACCTCAAACGAAAAATGAAAGTTACTCAATAAATTTTTCATATCAAAATCTTATATGATACCGAAATTTTCTATTTTTTAGTATTTTCTAACTATTTTTTCCGATTTTTTTAAGATGACTCTAACAATAATAATAAAGTAACAATTTTTTTTCTTATAAAAGTAGGTCATTTTCAAAATATGAAACAGATAGTTAAAAACTCCAAAAATAGAAAAAATCAGTATCCTACAAGATTCTAATATAAATAATTTATTGAACAACTTAGATTTATCGTTTAAAGTCAATTCGACGAATTTTGAGTTAGAAGCACTAAGGGTTCCGATGCTCTAGGAACATGTTGTTTATTATATATATATAGAGAGAAATATAGTAAAACTAGCGTGAGCTTAAACTCATCAACATTTTTGGTGAACTTAACTCAAAACCTATCGAATCGACTTAAATTTTTAAATCCAAGTTTCTCAATAAATTATTTATATCAAAATCTTGTAAAATACAAAAAAAAAATCTATTTTTAAAATTGTAAGATATATAGTCAAAGAAAATTGTTATGTTTCTTTTTTTTGAAAATCTATTTTTTGTGAATGCGCGTGCTTAGATTGTTCTCGACCGATTGATATCAGCCAGATGCTCTATGAAAATAATATTATTTCTATATATGTAATTTTAAGTCTTTTTTTGTGGAGTAGATATGTAATTTTCAGCATCTGTATCAAACATGCCGATATTTTTCCAGAACGTATTCATGTTGATTAATTATGTGGCTGGATGAAAAAAGTGATATTCTTTTGGAATCTTTTTTATGAAACAGATTTTAAGGCGACTGAAGGGAATTTTAAGGATGGGATGTTGCATTACGCAAAATTCAGACAAATTTTAACACACGTGAGAATTGGCTTTAACATGCTTAAAACACTTTTTTTAAACACATTACTCACAAATAATATTTATAAACATTCACATCTTTTTACTCTTTCAGAAATCTTAATTTTTACTTGAGTGTTAAATTATAACTATTTAAACACGCGCATTCACAAAAAAAAAAAATTGAGCAAAGTTTGGAAAGTGGTACATACCACTGCTTCCAGAAGTAGTAGTATGTGAACGAGCTTCTATTATAGTTGATGGATGAGAAGACATGAAACCATGCATTGAAAAATTAAAAATAGAATTGTCCGACATTTTACATAAAAAATATCATCGTTATTTATCTAAAAAATCGGGATAGGAGGTAGACCTCAATCATTTGAAATTAATCGAAAACATTTCTTTTAAATGGACAATGAAATTAATTTCATTAATTCCGAGGTGGTTGTTGACTTGTTGTCGCAACTTTTAAAAATGGTGTGTAAATAGTTCTAACACGCCAAGAACAGATGACGGACTGTTCACAACGTTACCATGAGAGTAGGAAACATTTATTGAAGCTCAAGATGATCAATTTTTTTATATTACATTACTCGATTGAGCTTTCCACTAGAGAGATTTAAATGGTTGTTGAGTTTTGACAAGTTTATAATGAAAAAAATCATCAAAAAAATAAAAATTCCTTCATTTTCGTGTTGCGTGCATTCTCAAATTCTTTTGTGTCGTTTTCTTTAAAAGCTTGTAGAATAATTATATTCTCTTTTCACCATTGATCACTGTAAATTGATTTAAGAAAGGAAATATTGGCATACTATGCTAGGTATAATTAAATTTCATAAAGCCGATAGGTTTGCCTTACACATCATACTGAACAATTACAAAAATTAGTACAACTGAAATATAATAAATACAACAAATGGAAACTTTGTGCTCTTGCATATGCAATTATCTTTCAGCAAAAACTACAATATAATGTGTTGTTGCAAATAATGGCCTTCGGGACGATTAAAAAAGATAAGGACATAAAGACGATTATATTTATTTGCAATCGTGACAAACAATACTAACTTAGATATTTTTTATAATTTTTTTATGGATACGGAAAAAATATTGAATTTGAACGTTTTCAACCATCCCATATCACCACACTATCTTCATAAAAATATTAATAAACAAATTATAATTAAAAAATTAGCCACCCATAATGTATAAGTTATAAATCTTTGATTTATTTGAGTGATTTGAATCTTAAAAATTGCAACATATCTATTTAACTAACACATATGTTTCACTGACATATATGATCTGTAGTACACAAAACAATCTAAAAAATAATAACTTTTAATCAATGACAAATTCATTAATATACAATGGATTCTTATTCTGCAAAATTAAACTAAAAAAGAAAAATAAATAAATGAAATACCGGGGACATGTGACAACTCTTGAAAATACTAAATATTCAAGCCTTCTCAATCGTTGCGCAATTAATGGTAATTAATTTTGATTTTTATTAAAGGTAGTTTGTCAAATGGCATCATACCATGGGATGGACTCTCTAATGGGCAGGAATTTCCTGCCCAAAGGTGGGTAGAGAATTTGATTCTATTAGAAAATGCATCAAAAATAAACAAAAAATTGTAAATAAGGGGAGAGAGTGCAACTTTTTTTCCATGCAATAAAAAGAATCGTACACAATATACGGTTCCTTCAAATTCCACGCACATGCAATACTCTTGTCACAACAAAAATTCCAAAGTTAAGAAACCGTGTATTTGTTATGATTCCTTAAGCATATTAGAAATTTAGAACTCTTCTCAATATCATAGCTAAAACAAAACAAACTAAATTCATGATGATTAATTTTTCTAAATGTCCTAATTAAAGTAAAATAAATTAAGTTCATCATAATTAAAATAAAAAATTAAGTTCTTCGTAATTAATTTTTCTCAATATCATGATTAAAACAAAATAAATTTAATTTATCATAATTAAAATAAAATAAATTAAGTTCGTGTTAATTAAAACAAAACGAATTCAATGAAACATAATTAATTCTTCTAGATATTATAATTACAACAAAACAAATTAAGTTCATAATAATTAAAACAAAACAAATTAAATTTATCATAATTAATTATTCTAAATATCATAATTAAAATAAAACAAATTGAATTTGTCATAATTAAAACAAAATAAATTAAATTTATCATAATTAAGTTTTCTAAATATCATAATTATAATAAAATAAATTAAGCAACTGTACCAATATTTCATGGATGCGTGACTGTGGGTGTGCAGCAGTTGAAAGCACCATATATTATATAAGGTTGCTTTGAAGATTATCAAAGGAACTGTACATAATATACAGTTCTTTATGTTACATCCAAAAAAAATCTCTATCTTTCCGTTTATTTATAAAAAGACTGATGTGCTATGGCCATATATTATTTGATCTGAAATATGGTGTTAATTAAGTAGATCTAGCTGTAAATAAATAATTATTTACTGTCTTGTATCAAAAGTGAATGCAAATCTATGTCCAAAAGGTAAAACCAACATTGATGTGTTTGCCATTGCCATTAAAAAATTATCAGAAAATATACATAAATTAAATTTTATATAATTAATAATATTCATTTTCATGTCAAAAATTTGAAACTATGAAATTATGCCCAATTTCATAATTCACTATATGTGAAAATTATTTCTTGAAATTAAAGAAATATTTCACGAAATAACATGTCAAATATTAATTCATGAAATTATGTTCAATCTCATGATTTATTAAACCTCAAAATTATTTCTTGAAATTAAAAATAATTTCATGAAATAATGATGTCAAAAACCCCTTCAAAAAGAACAAAATATATGCACAAAACTCTAATTGTATGAAATTAAGAAATTATTTCATATAATCAATCATGTCAAATCCAAAATCATGAATTTTATTCATGAAAAATATCCCAAATATTATTCCTTGAAATTAAGAAAAATTTCTTTGGAATAATCACGTCAAACATTAATGGTATAAGATTAATATGTCTAATCATATGTAATTAATGAATTAAGTGAAATTAATGCTTAATTTCATACTAAAAAAATACCAAAAATATTATCTAAAAATAATAGAATCATAGAATATATTTTCTATAATTTTTCAGTAATTTTTAATGGATTTTTACATGAAAAATAAAATAAAAAGGAAAAAGGGAATAAAGAAAATACAAAAATCAGAGCTGGGGACTTCTTGGTGTGCAAATTGGGAAGCAACAGTGTTCTGGGTGCAATTTGGGGAGCTTAAACATAATTTCCATCATTGGGACCCACCTGTCATACATACAAAGTGTTAAGGATGATTTGAATAGACTCAGTACACATGCATCATGCCACCGACATTGTGTTTTGGTGTATGAGAGCCGAGACCACGGCCAACACCCCTCTTTTTCGCTGGGTTTGTCTCTCATTAAATCTGACAAGTGGACCCCACTCTCCTTGTCTCGCTGCCAATGGCCCCAGTGCCCAAGCAACGCTTCAGCTAGCGAAAGAAAAAGAAGGTAGAAAAAAATGAGCGTGGTACACCCTCTCTCTCTCTGATAGACCCGAAATCAAAACACAGCTTACGTGCGCAGAACCCAAGCAAAAGAAACCTTTTGAATTCAACTCTTCTCTCCCTCTCTTCTTCTTCCGTGAGCTCTTAAGCTCCTCGAAGGAAAAAAAATGGAGGAATGGTGTACAGTGCGAGTTGGCTCAAACTATTTTGGGGACTTAATTTATATCCTAAGGGAAGTTCAATGCTACAAACAATATTGAAAATAATAAATTGAACAAAGAGAAAATTGAAGGAGAAAGTACCTTGACCTTGAAGTCGGCTGGGCAATTGGGAGCTCGAGAAGTCAAGCCAACACCTGTGGAGGCTCCAAACCACCTCCACGACGCTGCCTGAGGTTCCAATTTGGGGTGAAAAGAACTCAATTAACGGGTTCACCACTTGGTTCTTGAGTTCGACTCGAGTATGGTCAAATGGCATGGCCCGATACTCAAGCGACCAAATGGACGTCTTGGACACGATTAGTGGCACTCTAGTGATCATTCCAAGCAAGGCCAAGGAATGATCTGGATATATACCCTCACCCGAAAGGCATGATGAACCGGCCCAAGAAGAAGATAAAGCCAACGGCTTTCTTCTGTTTCCCCGGGCATGGGCATAGGGACACATTTGGGCATCTCATGGAGTGACCTAGGTGCCAATTAGCTGGAGGATTCTCGCAAGGACGAGCCACATGCCAGCTGTTGCCTGTCGGGCTCCATCATGACCATTTGATCAAATCAAGGCCTGGAATGATGTCAGCTCAGTCCTCAATCTCAAACAATGCTCTCTGGCCTATAAATAGACCCCCAAAGAAGAGAAGAAAAAGAGAAGAAACCCCCATAGCCAAAACTCTGTCAAAATCAAAACTCAACCCAAATTCCACAAAGAAAAACTCAATTAAGAAGAGGCGAGCCTTTGTATAGTTAGGTAAGAAACAGAGGAGCTAAGCCTTGAGCCTGGTTTAGTCTCAATTGATCTCTAGTAGTCAGTCTCAACTTGATGGACGAGATGGCTAAGCCTTCGGGTTAGAGAGGTGCACATGTGCCTCTTCCGTTACAGAGCTCAATTGGTGCCTATGATGGGTCTCAATGGCTCAAATGGTGAATTCCCTCTGGATTTTGACAGTATACTTCAACCAATTGGCACATGACAATTTGGTTTCATGGGGATGGGCGCATGTTCATCCTCTTTCTCTCATGCCCTGTGCACATGTGCACTGGCAATGCAAAGCTCAACAATGGCTTTATACAAGTATGCTGTCAAATTTTATGGAAAACCAAGGCTCCATGTTTTCTATGTATAATGCATTTTGATTTGTGATAATATATGACATTTTTATTCAAATTGGCTTTGTTTCTCTTTTTAGTCTTTTATTTTATATTTCTTAACATTTTTTAAGGCTCAAAATCATGATTGACCAATGAAAAAAGTAATAAACAAGCATACCGATTTGAGTCCAGAAGGTGTAAGAGATCAATCCATATCTCTCAGTCTGGTTGTCAATTGCATTTCTGTCCAATTCAATAAAAATTGAAAAACATACATTCTATTAATCTAATTAACTTAAAATTTCATGAGCATTTAGAATAGGTCTTTATGCACCTAATCACAAATTGTTTCCATTTTTGGAATTTTCTATGATTTTTTTATGAATTTTTGAAATTGGATCTGTCAAAATCAGAATTGAGTTAATTCTAAAATAAATGCCAGAAAAGGAAAAAAATGAAATGAACTCGTGTAAAAATAAAATACATATGCAAAACTGATGTAAAACCATTATGGAACTTGATATTGACTCCATTAAATACATTTCAATAGGTAATTTAAGAGAAATGTGATAAATTAAAAGAAAACCAAATTCAAATAAATGCTCGAAATGACCCAATGTATATAGAGGACAAGGCACAACTAAATTGATTAAATTAATCATTCAAACATATTCAAATACACTCAAGGATACCTTTAAAAGAATTAATTGGGGAGACATTACAAGAAAAAGACATGAAACGCCATTTGGTACTGAACTCCTCGAGATCCGTTCGGCACTGAATGGTAAAAATCACAAAATTGATAGTTTAAATCCAAATTAAACCTTAAAAACTAGTTAAACATGTCTTAACGATGCCATATGCCAAAAGAATTGAATTAATTTGCTTAAAATCAGCTCAAATACATCAAAATTTCATTTTAGACAATATCTCAACCGAAACCAATGTGGCTACCCTCATCCCCGGCGATCTAGGTTGCCATCGCCAATAAGACCACTACCGTTGGACTCCTTGTGCTCCGACGATGCCAACTATGCCTACAGATCGGAGATCTGACGTTGGCGGGGCCTTGATCAATGTCGGAGAAAAAAAGTGCGACCATTGATGCACTTCAAAGTACGAATCTTTATTAAATTCAAACAACCCAGCACAGGCTTGATGAGCGTCTTTGATTCAACGGTCCAATTCAAAAGCTGCTTTAAAAATCGAACTAAAGTCCAGATCTTGATATATGGGCCCAAAACCAGCGGCCCATAGTATTCTGTTTTGGAAATAAACTTTAAACCTCAAATAAAAATGTTTTCTTTAGCCCAAAAATCATGAAAAATATACCAAAAATTATGGTTTCATTTAAATATATTTTTGAGACAATAAAATGTTAATTTTGATTTTATTTTGTTTTATTTTAAAAGAAAATTTAAAGCATATATCATGCATATTATTTCATACAAATAAATAAATCAACATTTTTTTTTTACATAATGTGATTTTGTAAAATGCACAAATATATCCAAATATTTGACCAAATATGTCAAATATATAAATATGTTTAGAGACAATAAAATATCAATTTTGATTTTATTTTATTTTAAGCTTATATCATACATATTATGTTGTACAAAAAATAAATAAATAAATCAACATTTTCATTAAATAATGTGATTTTGTCAAATATACAAACATGTCCAAATATTTTGACCAAACATGTTAAATATGCAAATATAGCCAAATTTTTTACCAAACATGTCAAATATACAAATATGCCCAAATATTTGACCAAACATATGAAATATGCAAGTATGCCCAAATATTTGTCCAAACATATCAAATATGCAAATATGCCCAAATATTTGACCAAATATGTCAAATATGCAAATATTACCCAAATCTTTGACCAAACATATCAAATATATAAATATTCCCAAATATTTTACCAAACATGTCAAATATGCACATATACTCAAATATTTGACTGAATATGTCAAATATGCAAATATGTCCAATCTTTGACCAAAGATGTCAAATATGCAAATATGTCCAAAAATTTGACCAAATATGTAAAATATGCAAAATTGTTTAAATCTTTGATCAAATATGTAAATATATCCAGATCTTTGACCAAATGTGTCAAATAGACAAATATGTTCATATTGTGATAAAATATGCTAAGTCATGTTACATCTTCATAGAATAAATTAAAATATTCAAAGTCATATCATTACATGCAAAACACCTTCGGACCTTGATCAAACATGTCATTATGTGTAAAACATATCTAAATATTGACCAAACATGTCATTATGACCAAATATGCAAAACATGCTTAAATGTCAGCCAAAATTCCCAGAATGTCCCTAGAAAACCAAACATGGATCAAAATCATGTCCAAATCTTGGTAAAATATACCAACATATCAAACTATATCAAATCATGTTTTAAGAACGTTGAATTGGCAGTGTGCTTCAAAGTTAATGTTTTTCGTCTTGGAAATCAATAAAGAATTATATGCTCCCGATTCTCCAATTTTCCCAGGTTTCGAATTGACATAGCGTTTCAGATTCGGAATTTGGAAGGTTAATAGATTGTTTTGGACGATACGTCATTGTCTTTGATATGAACCTATGTAGAAATTAAACATCTCTGGTTCCTTGAGCATCGAATTGGTAGTGTGTGCTTTATATTCGATTATGTGAATTTAATAGGATTATACGTCATCGATCTCTGATTTATGAGAAATCATACGTTTCTCTAACTTTAGATTATACGTCTTGAGTCTAGTTATTAAATAGTTATACGTTCTGGTCATTTCAAGCGTACCATTAAGTATAACATAAAAATAAATAAATAAAAAAAGAGGGTTAAACAACCGTGTCAATAAACAAACTACTTTTACACAGGTTTTTGTCAAAAATAAATAATAAAATAAAATAAGTTGGAAGGAAGAAACAAAACCATGAATCTGATCCATATATTTTGATTATTTTAGCCCATTAATCAGAGGTTTCTGATGCGAGAGCCGGGGTAATTAACGGTGGGGGCTTGTGTCCGTCGGAAAATAAGGGTTTCCATAATCACCTAAATAATAAGTCCGTGAGCACACAAACACACGCAGGGATGTACCTGCATCTTCTCCCTCCATGAGTGAGGATGCCGATGCCTCACACGTAGGCCACGAAAAAGGGCCGTACATGATGTTGCACCAAAAATTAATTATGAATACTGATCTAGTTAAATTGGTATGTGTAATAAACACAACAACCAATCATTCAAACAGGCATCTCAAATTCATTTTAAATAATTTTCTGGAATGTCCTTTTTTGTGATACTAAAACAGTAACGAAATTAAATACTGATGAGACCATGCTTTTGACTTCTGACTTGTGAGGCAAAATCGGCCTGGACTGTAGAATGCATCAGATGCTCAGTTGTGGGCTTGTGCTTGTGGGGGTTCAGAGAGAAAAACAGTGGCTTGTTACCCTTAGTCTCGCCATGTGGCCTCACCATGTTTCTTCTTATAAAGGCCCAATCATTTGAGCAACTGCTTGTACCACATGCTTTTAATTAAGATATTGCCAGATTCTCTGCGGCCTTATTTCGTATTTATAATCTTACACGGTAGAGCTACAAAAGGCTGCACATAGAAAAACGGTAATAGTACCTATCAAGTATCAATGCTGCTCAGGACCACCTCGATTCTCCTTTTCCTTTTTCCGAAAATACATAAAAAGAAAAAGAAATCAACTTATGGGAGGATATAGTCCCCACCTCTTGATTTTCTGACAAACTTGTGCAGAGAGAGATGGCCTAATTAACAAAAATATGGGTTACTTGTGATACCACGCTCCAAAACCTTGTTCCCATTACTTCCCCAAACACAAGCATATATGCATGTAACAGAAAAAAAATTGTGGTCAATGGCAAATTAGTTTCTTTTTTGTGGGTTGTACAAAGTACAAACCATAAAATCACATATATGGTTGCTATCATAATTAGCAAGCCCACAGCAAAAGCATACAGACTGCAACTAAAGCAGGGAAAATACTGGGGCCGAAACAATTAAAGGATACTTTGAAACACAACTTGGAATGAAATTGTCTCTGTCAGACTGCGACAAAAATGTCAATACCGGAGTAATGGTACATTGCTACGCCTAGTCCTAGATCACGAGATGGATGGAATTTAAGTAGCAGAGAGAGAGGTGAGCCCCCACCACCTATTTCTCTTATCAGTAGGGATGTAGGATGGACCGTGGCATATGTCTAGATGTATACTTGGAAAAATTCAATTAGGTAACTAAGTGGAAAAAGAGAGTTGCCTGATTAGACACCACATTTTTGACATCATTGACGAAGCGTCTTAGTGATGGGACAATATACATACGGAATTACACTGTACCGATCTGTTATGTATTCAAATTTCGATGGAATATCATCACCAAGAAAAGAACTAATGTTATGACAAATCGGTGATCCTTAATTAAAAAGAAAAAAATAACTGAAAGTTATCTGTAGCGGTGTTCCTAGATTCTGGTAACCAATCGATGAAGCTTCATCATCTGTGCATGACGCCAGCGCATCATGATTGTGTCAAAAGTGCTTTTGAGATGGTCTTTGCACGGGGCTGTAGATGACATGCGTTGTGCCTTTATTGCTACTATTTTGTTTTGGAATTTGGGACGGCGTCGGAGTTCCGAGCTAGTTCCTAGCCATAGGGATATCGTTCCCTCTGGGGTCGGACTAGGACGATGATGACATGACATATGGGGCGGTCTGGGTATAAGACCAGCTGTTGGACGCCGATTAAGCTGATGGACGGGCATGCCACCCCATATGCGTGAAATTCACAAGAATCCAAGCGCTTCCTAGCTAGCTAGCTATTAGATAGCTAGCTGCTGAGATCCATGGAGCTGACTGAGTTGAAGAAGGCAAGGCGCGGGGCACAAGGCGCAATGCACAAGGCATCCATCGCTGTCCGATTCACATCACCAGATCTCTAGACTCCGGCTAGACTTGAGAGGCTGCCCCTGCCTGCCCCATGGTGAGTCAGGGGCTATACCTCGTGGCCGGACCAACCCCCCTCCCCCAGCCAAGCTCTATGCCCCTCATTGCGTCTCTGCTCTGTCTGATTCCCCCTTTTCTTTTTCTTATTTTTTTAGTCTTTCTTTTCATTATTACAAAACTTTAAATTCATTCGAGGCTTTGCCAAATGACATTATTGCTTCGCGAGAATTCTCCGTCTCATTCGTGTTCTGCGAGTCCTTTAAATTTATAAATTCTAAAATACAGCAAGATTGACTCCTAAATGCCTAGACCTCCTGTATAGTACAGTTAAAGGTCAATCCGCAAGATTAACTTCTACTCTAATATATTTCAAAGTTCTATTATATAGACCCGATAATTATGAAAAATCTTCGCTCATTCTAATCAAAGCAAATAAAATGGAAACAAACGCTAACTACTAAAATTTCTCAGACATTCCGCTTTCAACATGATACAATTCGTATTACAAAATAATTTACTTCATTTATTATTTTAAATGTTTTAAAATTCATAATTAGTCTAATCTTTCTTCAAACCATTAGTCCTTCGAAGGATATGATTTCAATCGGAATTCCCTAAACGCAAATAAGACCCCTTTGATGTATTACAACTTTATTCTCTACGTCTATTTTTGAATCAAGATCTCACTTTAACTCTCAGTCCGTTGAGTCAATACTATGATTTTCTATTTAAAATTTGAGTTTGGTTCGCTTTTAAATAAACCTAAACATAACCGATGTCTAAATTCATTTCACAACGATTAAAGGACTAATGTTTACATGTTCGCTTTAGAAAAGGTCTCTACTTTGCTATGTGAGAGAGAGAGAGAGACCATAAAAGAGAGAGAGAAAAGAAGAAAAACTGCAGAAAGAAGGAAGAGAGAAAAGAGATCTTAGGAATCAAATCCTAACATCTTTTTCTCTATGAAATCCTCCCTAGATTCATCTCCAATATTGCTATTTATAATGTTCAGTGCATTCCTGTCGAAAAGGCGAGTCTTGAGTTCAAATTTGAGTCAAACCGGATTCTGAATGAGATTGAAACTGTCAAAATTGTTTAGGGTGTCTATGCTGAAAATTGAGTAGAACCCAGATGCAATTCGTATTTTCCGGATGCGCCTCACACATGGGGATGCTGCCCGCATCAAGCTCAGGTCGGGATTTTGATGGTTTTGGGTTTCCGCGATCGCGAGAAATCTCCTGTTTTGGGTTTCCGACTCTATGTTTTTTTAATCGTTTTTTCTCTCTTTTTCTACAGATTCGCTTCATTTATTTCATATCTGCATTTTACACTTGAAAATAACAGTAACGTTATCTTTTGACAAAAAACCCAACAAAAGTAATGCAAATAAAGAATTTTGACTTGAAATTAAAGATAAAATCATGTTAAAAATAGATTCATTTTTATATTTATCAATGTCTAACATAAATGACGATGTACCACTGTCAGTAATAGATATATTGTCACAAGTATCATGCTATATATACATAAGAATATTTTGATCATTTTATAAATTAAAATAATAATTAGATAGTAATTATATGTTGGAGGGTTATTTGTCACCAGTCAAATAGTTCCCAAGAGATTTTTCAAATTAAAAATTTGAGGATCGGTTTATCACAACTCAAAACTTTAAAAACACTCGAAATATATTTCATAATCATAGAGAAAAAAATTGTTTAGTCATGAAAGGTCGAGACAATTTCAAACCATTCAATCTCGTCAAATACGCTGCATTTATTTGTTTTACTCTCCTAAAATTAAATCACATAAAAAAAGGTGATTGTTTTACACGAGATAAAAAAATTCTGATGTGAAAGAAAAGGAAATGGAAGGGCCGAGAAATCTTAAATTCAAAGGTATAACACTGTATCATATAAATATGCCACTAACAGTCAATTTCAGCACTGGGTTCCAGATTTATTTTGACGGAATTAATTGTACAGTAAAGACGACTTCAACTTCAATTACGCACTTTAGATTACTTTGCTGAAGATGTCTCTCTCTTCATCATTCGTTCAACTATAGAAAGATATATATAGATAGATATTCTATCCGAATTCCAGTTCTAGAAGGCTGTCAAGTACAGTGCTTAATTTGGATGTTGCAAATTAAGAGACTGACAACCTAGTAGCCAAGGGGGGGGGGGGGGGGGGGGGGGGTTGTGAATTTTGTTACTTCTTTCAATTAGATATAATAATAATAATAATAATAATAATAATAATAATAATAATAATAATAATGTAATTAAAATATTTGAGGAATTGGGGTTTAATCCTTTTTGGAAAGCGGCGGCCTTAGGCTTTAGCTGCTTGTCATTTTATTTTTTTTCCATAAAAAGGAACAGTGCTTTCACTGCTTTGGATCCTTTCCTCTCCGATGGTATGGACAAACTTGGAAACTCTTATCAGATCCACGTGTTAACTTCAGTGGGTCCAATTTATCTTATCTCATATTTTTCTAACAATATGCATGCTTCATAAAATTATTTAAAAAGAAAGAAAAAAAAATGAAAGAAGACACTTTGATATAATGATAAAAATAATAGATTATAAGTTTGAAATTCAGTGAAATGAATAATATTTGAATTTGCAGGGATAAAATGAATTCATTTTGAGAGGTAGAAAAATTAAACAAAATCTTTTCCTCCTCCTCCTCCTCCTCTTTATAATTCAGTGAAATATCCTTTTCCTTTTGCTGTCGTTTGCTCCTCTCCTCTTAATTCTTGTGTGTCAAGGCCCAAGTACCAGACAATTTGATAAGCTCAGCATTTGCTGGAATGAGGTCATGACATGATCGAGATATTCCTCACACTCCTCCGTTGATTCTGTTACCAACTGGAGATGTACCAACCCATATTGCTGGAACACATCATGAGTGGCCGGACTCATTAAAAAGTGATTTCTCAGTGACGTTCTCTTGAGGGTTCAACGCACGCACATATGGATATATAGCTTGTAGCTGTAGGAGAGGGAAGCCCACACCACTCCTCCACTCCTCTGCTCTGCTGCTGTGTAGACTCTAGAGCAGGCACGCCCAGCCATACCACTACCATTTCTCTCCTGTCGCTAGCTCTTGTTTCTTCTTTATTTATTCCCTTCCCTCCATTCTACATTTAGATTTTCTTCCTGGCGCTTTCTTCGTCTTCGTCTTCGTCTTGGTATGGTGTTTGTGCTTCAGAACTCGATGGTACATCCTAGGCGTGCCCCTGCGTGCGCTCAGCCCATCATTGAGTTTTGTTTTCTTTTTGCAAAGATGACGCGTCTTCTTTGGCTCTTTGGAAGTACACATAAATTCCTTTTTTCTTTTTTTCTGACGCACCTTAGCTTCTATGATAATTTCTTTTTATAGATCTTTAATGTGCAACAAATATCCAAAATATTTATTTACTACTTTTATGAACTTCTGCAAAATTCGAGAGGTTCACAAGCAATACCACTTCAGGAGAGAACGTTGTCTTGATTTTCATCCTGTAATTCATTATCAAACAGATTCGCAGATTTAGCATATATAATGATAGACGTTTACGTATGTTTAAAATTTATAAAAATCATATAAAAACTAATAAATATCCAAATTATCATGAGGCTTATTTAAAAAATTAAATAAATAAAGCTAAACAAAATTTATGTTGTTGTCGACCTAAAAAAAGTCCAAACTATATTTAAGAGTGACCACCAACGAAAAAAATTACATATATAGGTGTGTATATACATATATACATATATATGTATATATTTGATTTTATTCAAAAAATAAAATTTTACATAAACAATTCTATCATGAGAAACAAACAAGATGAATGATTTAAAAATTGTGCATGGCGCATTATAAATCAAACTTCCAAGATCAATTCATCCATTATGTAAAGTCAAATTTGATATAAAAACATAAGAGAAAATTGTGACACTTTGTGATACTAGAAATTATGATATTAGAGTCCTCTTCAAACATAAATTATATCATTAAGCATAATATAAAGTTTTTAATTGATGTTTCGTAAAGGTGGTTAGGTTCCAAGCCTTCTAACACATGTCATATCATCAAGCATATTTAATTATCGAGTCAATAATTAATTCTTAATACATAAAAATGATTAAGTCTTCATATATTTTTAAGCATGCTACGTCACCATTTCTATTATCCGTTTGATTTATTTCTCTCTTCTCATTTATATTGTTCGGACAACTCAAGTGTTTTGCATCTTTTTATCTCTTCTCATTAAAAATAAATGTGTAAATATTTTATTTATTGGCCGCTTTTAAATTAGTTTTCAGGCTAACTATTGAAAGGGTTAATTACAAACAATCGTAGAAAAAGTCTGTTAATTATCCTCTCTTTTAAAGTATGTGTGACATGTAGAAGACACCGATTTAGAATTAATTAATATATACTTAATATGTGGAGGAGATTGGAGGTTTAAAATTCGGTTCGAGATTATTTTTAGATATTTAAAATAAAAAAATTGATTTCATTTATATCTAAAAAAATAATAAACAATTTGTAGTGTAGGTCGAGTCAAGTTGAAATAAAATAAAATATATAATGCAATGAATTAAAAAAGACACCGATAATTATGAGGAATATTTGAATTTTGAACTCGAAAAGGAAACTGAAAAAATGATTAATGTAATATAAGAAATAGGTAAAAAACTAATAGCGGATAGTATTGTAGAGGACATGTAGCAGTTTCTTTCTTTGTTTTTTTTTTGTTGCAATAGTCTCGAATGACGCAGCTACGGAAGAGTAAACAGAGGCGCAGCAGAGCTATCGCGGTGGAATGGAATAGCGACTTGCTTGGAAAAACTATGGTGGTAAGAACAGAGCATGCCCATTGCGCACGCCTCCACTATTTAAAGGGTCATATCATCTCCTCTCCTCTCCTCTCCTCTGTCAAACCAAACTCAACTTGTCTAATTCCACCCTCTTACACACTTCATCAATTTCCATACTCTCCGACTTATCTAATTCCAACCTCTTATGCACTTCATCAATTTCCATACTCTCTGCACAGTACGCTATGCTTCTTCTCTTCTTTATCTCAATTACGCGCTGTTACTTTCATCTCTTCGCGCCCCCCACGAAACCACCATCCAGTATTGGTTGTAGCATGCTTAAGCATGTCTCACTCTCACACACCATCGATATCTTCCAGAGATTTTACTAAATTTCTTTTCTTTTTCCTGATCATTTCAGATTACGCACATACACAGTGAGAGCTGTACCGCTTGCTTTCCTTTCGTATGACACAGCAGCACAACCAGAGACGCTAGCTTCTCTACAGTGACAGTTCCTGAGGGACCTCACTCTCGCTTTCAGGAAAACCACTATTCAACCTCCCTCCATCATATCAACATCCATGGCATTCTCATGATCTCCAAGGCTAAGCAAGTGTGGGTACCGGGCCCGCTAATTGTTGGTGCGGGCCCGTCAGGCCTGGCTGTTGCGGCCTGTCTCAAAACAAAAGGCGTGCCGTCGATTATCCTCGAAAAGGACATGTGCATCGCCTCCTCATGGAAGCTACGCATGTACGAAAGGTTAAAGCTGCACCTCCCGAAACAATTTTGCGAGTTACCGCATCTCCCTTTTCCGACAGAGTTCCCTACATACCCGACCAGAGAACAGTTCATAAGCTACATAGACGCATATGCAAAGGCATTTTCTATTGAGCCCTTGTTCGGCATGAGTGTCGAAACCGCAGCATACGATGCGGGTATCGGGTTCTGGAAGGTGCGGGCTAACGGGCTGGAGTTTATCTGCCGGTGGTTAATTGTGGCGACGGGTGAGAATGGGGAGGCATTCAGGCCAGAAATCACGGGCACGAGAGATTATGAGGAAGTGGTTTTGCATACAAGTGAGTACAAGAGAGGAGATGATTTTAGAGGGAAGAAGGTGTTGGTTGTGGGGAGCGGGAATTCAGGCATGGAGGTGTGCTTGGATTTGTGTAATAATGGCGCTCAACCTTCCATGGCCGTTAGAGATAAGGTAATCTATTTATATAGATATTTTTTATTTGAGAATGGTTTTTGCCATATATTTAGTAGTGATTAAAATCTTCTCTCAAATTTGTTTTATATACTTAGTTACGAGTAATTCAACTTGAGGCATCCCATACCTTGGTTCTTGTCAATAACAAGTACATACATCTTTTGTTAACTTGGATTTTTTTCGATGATGGTTTTATCAATGGTTGGCCTTTTTTTCCCCTTGCGTTTCATTCCAAATTTTGTTTTTCGCCGTAAAGGTCTGTTAAACTTGTTGAAAGTTTGCCTTGAGTAAATACTTGGTTAATAATTAAAAAGCGAAATATCATTCAAAGTAAACAGGATGATCTTATTCTAAATTGCACTTCAAGTCCTTAAAAATATTATTGTTTTCCTGTCATTTAGAAAGAAATGCTCTGATTTTAGTAACCAAATTTTCTTTTTTCCAAAAACTTCTATTTAGCAAACAAATCTGGAAAATGACACATCCAGTAAAAGTAGCTTGTCTTTTCATTCTGTTATTGGATGAATGACTGAGTGTGGTTTGTACATTCCCTAATTTTGTCCTGGCTTGTTTTCTGACCTAGATAGAACCTTTTGTGCTGTCACTCTCAAAGAGGAATAACTGTTCCTCAACTAGGAGTTTCATTTCTTCTTATTTCTTTTAATTCTTTGTTCCAGTTTTTGATCCCTTCATATATTCTGATTACCAAAACAAGTGATTCTTGTGTCAAATATGCTGGAGATGTGGTGCTTCTGTTTCTACACTTTGCTTTCCTAATTTCCTTTCAATCAGTTAGAAAGCAAAATAAGTTGCATGTTATATTCCTTCCCAGGTGCATGCTCTGCCCAGAGAAATGTCAATTTAAAAATTTGGAATTAAAATAAAATAAAAAGAGAACAAGGTGCTACCACTTGCACCACTATGAACTTGTGGATATCTCGTTATTTTATCATTTTGGATCTTCCTTTTTTGGTTTTTTCTTCTCCGATTGCAGAATTTATATCAGTATTTGAAAGCACCTGTACTTATCTTGATTGGTCGGAAAGAAATTCTATTTTGGTTCAATGTTTCTGGGTTTTATTGACGTCAGCTATTTCAGTTAGTTTTACTGACCCACAAGCATATATTTCTACAAATATCAGTATCATACGAGTTTTGGTCACATTTTTTTATTGGCAATTTGCTGATACTGACACTAATTAAATTTACAAAATAAAAAAAAAAGATGTTAAAAACTTAAAACTATTTTCTGACACTTTTTTTATGGTATGTAATACACAGTTGCATATCTTGCCTAGAGAGATACTGGGAATATCAACATTTGGGCTATCCATGTTTCTCATGAGATGGTTACCTATGAAGTATGTTGATAATTTCTTAATCCTCTGTGCAAGGTTACTCTTAGGAGATACCGAAAAATTTGGGCTGAAACGACCCAAAATAGGTCCGCTTCAATTCAAGATGATGACCGGCAAAACGCCGGTCCTCGACGTTGGAGCTCTTGCAAAGATAAAAAATGGCGAAATAAAGGTACCGGTTCATGCATTAGTACTTTTTGTAGTTAATTGAGTTTGTTATTGCAATATATATATATATATATATATATATATACATACATACATACATACATACATACATACATACATACATACATACATACCAGGTGGTACCAAACTGTTGTTGTGGGTCTGTAGGTCCCAAAAATTATATCAAAAAAGGATGATCCAACGAGTTTGGTCCAAGAAATAGACTATTTAGCCATATGTTTTCTAGCCAGAAACGGCTACTACAAACAAGAAAAGAAAAGTTTTATCCCCACAATCCCTGATAACTCCCATTATCACAAAGTCCTGATCTTAGTGCAAATTAATTTTATGTAGTTTGTCAAGAAGAAAATTAATATATGAAAGGAATTTGAATTGACAGGTTGTCCCAAGCATAAACCGTTTCACCAGTAAAGGCGTTGAGTTCACCGATGGCCGGCAGGAAGATTTCGATGCAGTTATCCTTGCAACTGGCTACAGAAGCAACGTGCCTTCTTGGCTCAAGGTCTGTGCACCAAACTAACAAATTTAGCTAAAAGTTGATTTCATTTTTTGAGAAATATTTTTTAAAAATTTAAACCTGAAGATTTTCAAGTCCAAATGAGATCACTTCATGACAATAAAACCGAATAAGCCTTCGTTATCTCTCAATAGTTCTGCAATTAGCCTATTGAGTCCGAACAAATCTGTTTCATGCGATGGCAAAAAGATTTTGAAGCCCAATGAGAACAGTGTAAGATGAAATTATCCTTTTGTTAGAATTACTGAAAGGCCCAAAGAAGTTCCTCATATTTTCTATGGTATATAATAGGATTTCTGTCCAAATCCAACCAATTTTAGCATGGGCAATGATAACGATATAAACAGAGAGGGGAGCAGATCCCTCAACAGTGACCCCAATTTTGTGTTCCCTACAGATGCAATTAGTTGTTGTCGTCTACTGTAGAGATTGTACCAGACTACAAGCTCTCTTTGTCGGTTTGGAACGCCAACTTAAAAACTACATATATATAAATGTAATTTGTAATAGAGCAACTTGGTGAAGATATGCTCTTCATGATTGCATCATTATGCTTTTGAGATGCTACACGCAATCTGGTTGACCATGCTGCATCTAAATTTCCAAATCTAACCTAATCTGCTTGGATCATCGGCATCTTCAATTCATTTTCTATTTGGAAATCTCTCTCTATATTAATTAATGTGTTTGGAGTATAGGTGTCTTTAAACTTTTTGGAGATACTTAATGTAGTCAACAATTATTAGTGTTTCATATTTTCTCATATTTTGGGTTTTTTTTTCAAAGACCTATCACATACAAAACTACTTAATATTAATGAAAATAGTTTAATAAAAGAGAGCTGGTCAGATAATTAAAATTCAATTTTTTTAATAAAGTATAATTTTTTATGAATTTATTTAAAACATTTTTGAATTTTATCTATTTATTTTTAAATTTTTTTATGAATCAATTAGGAAATTAAAAAAAAATCCTATTCTACAAATATTTGTTTATAGTTATTTTTTTATAATTTAGTTCAAACAGTTATACACAGGAAAAGCACAATGTATCTTTTGGTTGACGCGTGTAATATGCGGTAGCTGATGGAAATTGAAAGGTAGCTACTTGCATCCAGTACCACGTGCCACGTGCCTAACCAAGGGGGGGGGGGGGGGTGCACATGCTAGTCATTGGTATCAGACTGTCACGTGGGTGTGGCTTTAGATACAGTTGCCCCCTTCGCTGCACCACCATGTACCACGCTCTCCCTTTCACCGTCTAGCTTGGCCCCAAAAATGGACGGATATCTGGACCTATCTGTCTGTCTGATATCTATCTAGCTTGGAATTGAATTGCTTAGCTATTTCAACGTCTCTTGGTACGGTTGCTGTGCATTGTGTGTTCTAAACGGGGCTTGTGAACTACAATGTCCGTATCATACACGACACGGCACGGCACTACATGTTGGATATCTGAATTCGTATTCGTACTACACAATATGACAGAAAGAAAACTCTGGCATTGACAATGCTTTGCTATTCTATCTCATTTTTATAGGAGGATGATTTCTTTGATGAAAGAGATGGATATCCAAAGACACAATTTCCCAACAGTTGGAAGGGGAAGAATGGGCTTTATGCAGTGGGCTTTACAAGGAGAGGCCTTTTGGGGACATCTTTCGAGGCCCGTTGGATTGCAGAGGACATAGCTGGCCAATGGACCTCCGAAACTAGGCATCTCCCCTATGAATTGTAGATACAACAAAATCTGTTTCTAAATCAATTTGCATATGACCTTATTAACCTCATGAATTAATGTTGTAAGATTGATCATGCTATTTAGATTTTTCCCCCCCTTTTTTGCTCTTTTTCTTTTTGACCCCTTTTGCCAGTTTGGAGGAGGACTAAACCGGTTACCTTACTTTTTGCCTCTTAGTTAGACTTTTAAAAGGATAGTACAAGGAACTATAATATGTGAGAGAATTTGTACAAGTAATGATGTTGACATAATTGATTGATTCTCTGTCTTGTTTCTTCTCACTTTGTGGTCTTTTTCTTCCAATCAAAATAGGAATCCTATAATAGATATTTAACATGTTCATCATTACATGAATAACTTTCTGAAAGAAAAGAAAATAATTGTTATATTCGTTGGAAGCAATAAAACTAGTTTTAGTACAAAGAAAAATGGTATTGGGTTTTGGAAATAGTGCAACTGATGTGCAATTACAATTTCTAGTGCTACACATACGATACATCTATACACATTAATTACCTTATTTTGTGATTAAAACGGACCATTTACCATCTTTTCAGTTAATACAGCTTAGAATTAGAAATTGCATAATTTGTTGAATTATATGGTTCTAGAGAAATATACATGATCCGCTTATGTTCTTGTAATTTCAGATCTTTTCAGGGTTCAGCTGCAATTACTACAGCTCAATTTCATCGCTGGACTGGAGTCTGGTGGCATGTCTGAGAAAGTGAAAGAGATGATGCTCAACGCGCTGACAACTGATGATGACTGATGAGAGCTTAACCTTCCACTTGTGGGGCCTAGCAGTTTCTCCAATGGAGGAGGACAGAGCCATTGCAAATGTTGCCTCATTTTCAGAAAGTTCTGGGTTTATATGAAAAAATGGTTAATACTGTAAAAACTTCGCTGGCAGCTTTTGTGAGCAATGTAGCTGTGTTAGCTGTTTGTACTGGTACGATGAGAGAAATGTATCAGGGTTTTCTTTATGCTATTTGTAAACTGTGCTTGGCAGCTGTGTGTTTGCATGAAAATTGAAAGGTTCAGTTTGGCATGAAGGATGTGATGATATCAAATTATCAACGGTCTGATCAGAGCATTTTTTGTTTCTTAGTTTTATAGCGGGGGATTTGCAGGGTTCATGTCGTGAGTTTGTAAGAGCTTGTAATGTTTTCTGTTATTGTGGTATAAATGTATAATAGAAAGAAGTAACCGATTTTAATTTTTTCCAAAAAAGAAATCCATATATCCAATCAGAATCATATGCAACGTCGTTGGATGACTTTATTCTCAGAAGTCACACTATTCAATAACCAAGTACACAGAGGGCCAGAACTTGTGGATGATGATATAGCATCAATCATAAGTTTTCAACTTATGATTACTGCCTTCCATTGATCCCTTAAGACGAAACAAATATCAGTGCAATATATTTTCCTACCTCAAAATAAGACAAAAGGAACTGGAGTTGGGATATCTCAATATTCTCATCGCATGTGTACTTGGGATGCAGTATAAACTTAGTCGTGTCAGCCGGGGTATAATCGCACCGATGTGAAAACGATTTGAATTGTGACATTGCGGACAAATGCCATGTAAAAAGGAAAGGAACTAGAAAGGCTGGTCAGAAAGAATTTGAAGGCCCAAAGTAAATACGTCGTGGGCTTTCACACGGGCAATTCCGATTTTGCGGCTCAAATATAGTGGGCCCCACTGAGCAGGAAACAAACCTAAAACTCTTTAATTCGTTTCCTCGAACCGTCTGGAACCCTAGACATTAGACAAGAGGAGAGCCGCGGAGGCGGAAGGTCGCACGATTCGCGAGTCAAAAACCTAAACGAGGGTTTTCTACTTCCTCTTCATTCTCGCCTCCGACAGCAGGTATAGAATAGAGGGAGCGAGAGAGGGAGAAGCATGACGGATTACAGTGAAAGGTACGAGATAAACGGCGGCGGAGGAGGGGGCGCCGAATACGATGATTACGCAATGGGTTCTCCGCAAGATGAGAAGCCTCCAGGCTACGAGGAACCCGCCGCCGATTCCAGATCCCAGGTCTGTTCCCCCTCTATCTCAATTTTGCTTCAATTTGAGCTGTCTAGTGATTTTCTTTTGATAGGTTTATTTGCCTCTTTATATCCTCATGGCCGCATTCTAAGAACACTTTTATTTCATTTTTTAGCCGATCTAGTCTATAAATCTATAGGTTGTATATAACCTATTACCAAAGTGTACATCAAGATTTGTAAAAGATCAAGGTGTTTAGATCTATAGGTTTAGTTGAGTTTTTTATTATCTGGGTGAAAGTATGTTAGTACAGTAAGATGCAGTAAAGATCTGATGTCATTTGATGTCAATTGAATTGCAGCATATTTGGGTTCTATTTGCTGCATGATTTTGTTAGATTGACCTTGAATTCACAGTTCAAAGAAGTGCTCCCAATTCTGTTGTCACCTCTTGGTTTCTCTATTAAAAGAAATGCTCAAGTGTTGTTCATATGATTCTTCAGAGACATATACTGTCAACATACTGAAATTGTTAGACTTTCCTCTGTGCCAACCTTTTGTTTTCTCCTTTCCCTTTCCAGCATGACTCCCTGTCCCGTGAAAGAAGTTCATCCAAGAGCCGGGATAGGGACAGAGAGAGGGAAAGGGAAAAAGATCGTGACAGGGACAGGGAGAAAGACAAAGAAAGAGATAAGGACAGAGAAAGAGACAGGGAAAGAGACCGAGATCGGGACAGAGACAGGGAAAAGGATAAGGAGAGAGATAGGGATCGTGACAGAGACAAGGATAGAGAACGCCATCACAGGGACCGCGACAGAGACCGTGATCGCCACCACCGAGACCGGGATAGAGATGATTATGACCGCCACAGGTATAGAGATTTATATTGTTCCAATTGATTTTACAATACATACACCATCTGCATATGTTGATATATGTGGCTCAATTAAACAGGCGCAGAGAACGTGAAAAAAGTAGAGATGGTCATAGGAGGCATCGATCCCGATCAAGAGAAAGATCTGAACGTAAGTCTCGATCACGCTCCCGCTCCCGGTCACGCTCTCACTCAAAGAGGTTAATACCCTTTTGCATCTTGGTTATATCATTTATGGATTTATCCAGTTGGTTTTAGAAGGGTATAATATAGGTGTTGGTTATCTCGTTTATGGATTTAACCAGTTGGTTCAAGAAGATTCAATATAGAACTCAGCTGCTACTGCTAGAATTAATCAATATTGTCCAGATTTTGATGAGCTTCAGTTATAATGTTTAGGACTATACAGTGAGAATAGTGAGAACTTCTGCTATGACCTTGCAATGATGAAAGCTTCTTCTTTATTCCTTTTTTTTCTTGATAATTTCAAAACTGTCCGTCCTTACATATGGGTTTTCTTTGGTTGATAAGGTAAAATAGGGCAATTTGGGCAAGTTTTGAACAGAAAAGGGTAAGGGCATAGCTGGAGGAGGGCTATGCTTGGGGGGGGGGGGAGTGCTATCTTTTAAGAATGCTTCTTGTTTACAATAAAATATCTGATATTTTGAGATTTTGTAGGTCATTTTTCAAAGCTTAATAAATTATTTAGCAATCTATGTACTGTTTCTAACAAGTTTATCTCACAGCAAGCGTGTAAGTGGTTTTGACATGGCACCACCTGCCTCTGCAATTCTCCCAACTGCTGCAGCTGCTGTCCCAGGTACAAGTACAATTTTTTTTTCATTTGTTTTGTTCTTTATGCAGTGCTGCAATATGTCATGTAGGAGGAAAATAAGTTGAGATGTCCACATGGTTATGGGTAAGCTAAACGCACATCAAAAGTAGATAAGATTTAACTATACAAGGATGGTTTGTTATTATGTTTTATCTTACATTCTATAGCAATTTTGTGGCCTTATACCAGATTACTGAACAATCTTTTGGTTGTTTTGTTTGTTTGTGGTGTTGTTTGTTTTTGTTTGTTTTGTATATAAATGTGGTACTAAAGAAGACAAGTCTTGGGCCCCCACTTTGCCCCAACTGTGCTGACTAATGGGGCGTGAGCCGACTAAGCTATTTTATACAAGTTGAGAGGTATCTGACGCATTTCGGTAAAAATAAATCTTGTTAGTCTTCAACTGGCGTGCAATTTTAATCATCTTGAATTGTGTTGTTGGAGCATTTTAAATCTTTATTCCAGCTGGATAATGTTGTATAGTGATATTCAACTTCTTTAATTAAATTTGGGGGGTAGAATGGACCATCCCTGAGGACAGGTAGCTTTATTTGTTCGCACGTTTGCATGTGTTAAATGCATGAACACTGTAATGACTTAATAGTAATTCCATGTACCTTTTGTAGTTTGAATTCATTGTAATGCTAGTTGAATGTACAGGTCAGCTGCCTGCTGTCCCTGCCCTTCCAGGAATGCTTCCCAATATGCTGTCTTTGCCCGGGCAGGTACTTTCTATTTCTTCTTGCAGTTCCTTTTTTGATGTCTTAGATGTTAATTGCTGGATAAATATTTTCATCGACTGAGATTAAACTTAAAGAAAATCTTCTATTAGAGTTATGATCACCTCTTCAAATGATGTGTACTGACTACTGAGAATATGAGTGCTCTTTGTTTGATAACTTAAAAAGTTTGGACATAATAAAGTATTTTTTTCCTGTCTGCATTGCTTACCAAGTCTGGGAGGTTCATTTTTAATGGGAGGTCCTGCTAATGCATCTTAGGGTTAAGGAAAATGAGAGCACATTCCAAATGCCAATTTGCATAAAGATGACAATAGTTGCTTTAAGAATGTACAGTAGATAGTCATGCACTTCTCAAGAACTTCAATACAAAGTAAACAGTTTTTCTTAGTAAAATAAGGTATAGTTTTTGAGGTTGTTAACTTGTGCTGTTTTCTGTTCACATGCCAACTTTATTTACAGATTAGATAGATGGTTTATTCATTTTTTTTTATGTTTAGTTATCCTGTTTTCCGGGCCAACTGAACTTCTGATGCTTCTTGATAATATTCTGTGTTTAATATTATGCAGTTTCCTGCTCTGCAAATGATGCCAGTGCAAGCAATGACTCAACAGGCAACACGCCATGCACGCCGTGTGTATGTTGGTGGCCTTCCCCCAACTGCTAATGAGCAGGTAGTTTTCATTTTGTATCTTTTTTCTATTTACATATTAATATTAAAAGTTGGGATTAAAAGTTTAAGTTTTACTTTCCTTTATTGATAAATGTGATGGCAGGCTACTGTCTGTTCTTCTTAATTGGTACAGTTTTCATCTGCTGTTAAGCCAAAGCAGTGATAGAATGTTACCATGTTGGGTTCCTAGTTGATTGCTGATCAGTTGTGTATCTGATATGGTTATACTTGGATGAGTGAAGATTGCTAGGACTCAGTCAATGCATACAGGATTAGGGGTCATGGTGGTTTGTTACTATAAATATATGTGCTTTATGTTTCCTAATATTGGATCTTGACTGATATTTTTGTTCCTTCTCTCCTTTTGGCAGTCGGTTGCTATCTTTTTTAACCAGGTAATGAATGCTATTGGAGGGAACACTGCTGGTCCAGGTTAGTCCTTTGGTTATACTCTCCTTTTTTTTTTGAGATTTCTGTTATCTTCCCTTCTTTCCGGTATGTTGTTTTAAACTTATTTCTAATATGTGCAGGTGATGCTGTATTAAATGTTTACATTAACCATGATAAGAAGTTTGCTTTTGTTGAGATGAGATCTGTTGAAGAAGCAAGCAATGCTATGGCCTTGGATGGAATAATTTTTGAGGTCTTTCTTTTCATTTTATGCATGCAGCGCAATTTTCATGCACATCTTTTCAAATCTATAATGCCATATGTTCTGCTGCAAATTGAACTAATAATTTAGTTGTCAAATTTACATAGAAGTATTTATTTGTGACCTCTATTCCAATGAAAATTTACCTATTTCCTCTTATATTATTAGTGTAAATAATTAACACTTCGAGACTAACACAATTTTCCTTTTTTTTTTCAGGGTGCTCCGGTTAAAGTGAGGCGACCAACTGACTACAACCCATCACTAGCAGCAGCACTGGGACCGAGTCAACCAAACCCGAACCTAAATCTGGCTGCTGTTGGGCTGAGCCCCGGCTCTGCTAGTGGTCTTGAAGGTCCTGACCGCATCTTTGTTGGTGGGCTTCCATATTACTTTACTGAAGCCCAAGTGAGGGAGCTCCTCGAGTCGTTTGGCCCCTTAAGAGGGTTTGACTTGGTCAAGGACAGAGAGACAGGAAACTCGAAGGGGTATGCTTTTTGTGTGTACCAGGATCTGTCTGTGACGGATATTGCATGTGCGGCGCTTAACGGGATTAAGATGGGGGACAAGACTCTTACTGTCAGACGGGCCAACCAGGGGCAACTTCAGCCCCGGCCTGAGCAGGAGAGCATCCTTCTTCAGGCTCAGCAACAAGTTGCTTTACAGGTCAGATTTTTGTTAATTTCAAGCTGTACCAGTTGTTTTGGAATTTTCTGACCTTTGTTGATAATTTTTGTTAATTTCAAACTTTGCTTGTTACATTAGAACTGATTGCCTAGAGTGTTAATTATAGTTTTGAAAATTGATTAGATATATATGAAACATAGATTGGTTATATGTATAGATCAAATGTGTATTCTAGAAAAGAAGAGTCATATAAATTTTAGAAAAGAGAAGAAAGAAAAGAGGCTATACTGAGTTGAGAAGTATGCTGAGCCAAAAAGAAAAAAAATGGTTTTGATTAGAATTTGGAATTATGCTTGTGCTTTGTAGGTGTAACCACTTTTCCCTTTAGTTCATGGTAGTAGCATATAACCAATAAAAGTAGGTTAAGTTAATTGTATTAAACTAAAAGTTAAATTGTTTTTTTAACCTGTGCAACACTTTTGTTTGTTTTGGTGGTTCTATACTGAGCTGCAGTTTTTGCTTTTTCTTTTTAATTAATTATACTTTACTCTTATGCAGAAACTTGTCTTTCAAGGGGGAGTGGTCCCCACAAAGGTTGTGTGCTTGACTCAGGTTGTCAGTGCTGACGAACTAAGAGATGATGAAGAATATGAAGATATAATGGAGGATATGAGGACTGAAGGCGAAAAATATGGTAAATTTTGTTTCGTTCTCATTTTATTCTCAACTGCTACTGCAATTTTGCTTTGACCTTGCTACTGAACTAGTGTTTTGTTTCTTTGTCCTGTGTTTGTTTTTACAGTCATCTTTATAATCCACTATATGCCATTGATTCAAATCAAACGGAGGCTTCTTTACTTCCTGGAGATTCATTTCTTTTTCAAGTTACTCTCCTTTTGTAGATCTTATGTTTATTGTATATCTGATGTTTCTTTTCTCTTTTTGTGTAGGTAAACTGGTGAAGGTTGTCATACCCCGACCGAGTTCTGATGGCCAGCCGCTGCCTGGTGTTGGAAAGGTCAGTGTATGGGAGATGCATGTTTAAAGACCGTACTTGCAACAAAATTATTTGTCTGTCATTTGCATTGTGGAATTTGTTAGCTGTAATTTTGGTTACCAAACAAATTAGAATAACAAATGGATAAAATGAGCAACCCAAAAAGTGCTACCGGACTGGTACAACAGTGGCTACTGCATTGTATGGTGTTGAAAATCATTTACTCCAATATTTGATTATATTCTAGTGACAAATTTATAAACCTGATCAAATCTGTTTGTTGAACTATTGTCCATATCTAGCTAGTTTTCTTGTTTTCTTGTAGGTATTTTTGGAGTATGAAGACACTGATGGGGCATCAAAAGCAAGGACAGGGCTGCACGGGAGGAAGTTTGGTGGAAACCAAGTTGTTGCTGTCTTCTACCCAGAGAACAAGTTCTCTCAGGGGGATTACGATGGCTAGTAGTTTTGTGTGTTATAGTTTATCCAAAACTTTACCTTTAGACTCATTATCTCTTGTAGAATTTAGATTTCGTAGGAAGCTTAGGGACTTCCAAGTCTGATAGATATAACTTCTTATATGTGGATGCTATTGATGAGTGTTTTGTGTGATTGGTTTAAATATTACCATTTGCAAAGTAATTGTTTTGCAAGTAACTTCGCTACAATTGAATCTTTCAAGATTGGTATTTTCTTTTGGCCTGGCTTAAATTAATATGCATTCATATTTATCTGAATGTTTTAATAAGGCTTGTGAAAGCCAGTCAACACTTCTGCTTGTATATATGCTCACATGTAGACCATGGGCTGAGGGAGTTCACATCCTTTTCTAGTAATACACACAAGTGGGCAAAATCTGGATCATTCAATATGAATATTGAATGGTATCATGTGGTCCAGATCGAGTGGATTGCTCAATGTGTCTTGTTACACAGGATCTGGACCGGAAGTTAGTAGGCAAATCATCAGTGTATGTTATATTTATGTCATCTTCAGGAAGTGGATAGTGCATGTCGCTTGTGCAGAAATTACTGAAAAGGATCAGGAGTTGGAATGTTCCTAGTTGCTATACCCGCAGCAGCGTGTTATTTTAAAAGAATGAAGACAACTGTAGAGAATCAAACACGCACTTGAACCGAAGTATTTTTAGAGGTCATATTAAATGTCATTATAATAGATTATGATCCTTGTATTAACATTGTTCAAGGTATATAGACGTACATGATTGTTGCCCGTGCAGAACAAGTACTGTACGAACAAAAAAAAAAAACGTGTTCCAATATAATGCATATGTATTACGGATAGCTGAGTTAGTCTAAGGATGGCATTTTCTAATCTTTTGTTTATGAGGTAAGCTATATTAACCAAAGAACGTACTAAGATAAGTCACCCCTCCTCTTTTTGTGTTTCTGGAGCCCAACATTAGTCGCCGAGGAATTCAAATATTCGGTTACTAACCACTGGTACTATCCCTCTTTTAGTCTCTACAAAGTTGCTGACATGTGGGATCACCCAGCATTTATTGGGATCACTTAGATAATAAAAAGCTAATGGAGTAATGGGTATGCTCATCCACTTTTCTGTAATCGTGAACTCAGATTCATAATAACCTATCAAGTTAATGGCAAATAATATATTTTTTTTATAAAAAGAAATAGAATGACAAATAATAATTGTCGCTAGTTTCTTCAAAAGCTTATTAGGCACCAGAGGATGGTGAAGAAAAAAAGGGAGATTCTAGTTGGTATCAATGTTGAATTACATCTATCCATAACACACACCTGAGAGCAGATCATTAAATTCTGTAAGAGGTAATCAATTAAATCTCGGTAGCAGTTCACATAACCAATTTGCCATATTCCAGGATATGTTTAAGCTCTGCGGTAACGAAGCCTGGAATATAATTTGTCCAGGAATGTCATAGAAAGGGTTGCATTTTAACCACACCAACAACCATGATACATGAGCATAACAACAGTAAATACTGAACAATATCAAAGATGACACAATTGTGTAGATGTACAGATGAGATATTATTAGGAAAAAAAAATCATTTATGCCAGCATAAGTTGAAAATCACATTTATTCCTCAATGACCAAACTGCTATACCTACTTTAAATTTGCTCACAGCAAGTATCTACATTTGCCAAAGCAAAGAATGCATCCAAAAAATCAATGAAGCAACAAAACAAAATATCATTCCAAAGAAATCTGTTAAAGCTACCTATCCAGTTATTCTTTTTCTGCTACTTAGTTGATTTTGGACCTACCCATCCGGTTATTCTTTTTTCTGCTGCTTAGCTGATTTTGGACTACCAATCCAGTTATTCTTTTTCTGCTGCTGCTTAGCTGATTTTGGAAGGTTGTATAAAATCAATCCGAGTAACAAAACAGACGCACCAAGTACAAATGAGGTGCTTAATCTTGAGCCATGTGGTACGTATGGTAATGGAAGAGAAAGAATGTAGATTGATATAGGCACTGCAGATAAAGGTAGCAATGAAAATATATGAAATTATCAGAACCATGAAGGACGATGAGGGGAGAGAGAGAGAGGGAGAGAGAGAAGGAGAGGGAGAGAGGGAGAGAGAGGGAGAGAGGACCTGCTAATGCAGTGGTAAGGGAAGCAACTAAGGCAGACGACATCTTCACAAGATTTAACAGTGATATGTTAAAAGTCATGTTCGCTACTATGAATAGGACTGGAAGAAATGGAGCTCCATCACATGCTGAAAAAATAAAACATTCAGAAAAATAGCACCTAAATCAATAAAATAAAGTATTTTTTCAGGTTCTTCTTGTTATTTTTCTGTTTATTTGTGTTCATGAATGAACTAAAACACAAATGAAAGGTAAAGTTCTGTTACTAGATAGCTATTAAACTTACCTACTTGATCATCACCCGTATTTAAGAAGCATGAAGCCCCATTGGTTAGGTATGCCGGCAGATCACCAAATTGAATTCCTCTCAGGTTTGAAAGAAATGGTAAAAGAAGAAAAACAAAAAGGGCCTGCATATTCGAACTTTTAAACTTCAAAAATCCGACGAACCAAAAAAGGATTAACACTAGCCAGGAATGGCGGCAATGATATTGAGTGGAATTCAATTATGTAATTTACCAGGATGATTCTTAGACAATTCCAACTTTTGTTTTTCTTCTGTTTAGTGCATGTAGGATGCTTACCTATGTTCTTACTACTGTGTCACCTCAGTTCTTTCTCCAGATACTTTCAAGCAAGCAATTTTTTTTCACAGAAAGTTTCACATTGTACTGGTATTGGTAAAATCTAACTACTATGGTATTTGTTTATTGTAGCAAAGCACCAAATAAAGTATAGCTAACACATATTCTCGACACATTCCTTAATTGTACAACGGTTCTTTCTTATATGATAATAAAAAGTATAAAATATAATCAGTCTACTAGCATATATGATCACCTGAAAGGCCGAGCCAAAAGAGTTAACCACAAAAATGTCTGGCCGTTTTCCCTGTGTAAAAAGTATTATAAAAAGTATTATACAGAAGTTAATATTTGGAAAATACATCTAGCTTAGTGAGCAAATTGCCTTCAGAAAGTTAAATATCATGTAATATTTAGAAGTTTAAGAAAACTAAAACCATGCTAGACATCTGGGGCTTTGAAGATCCCTAAGGGATGATTCTGACTTAGGTGTTTCCTTTTTTTCTTTTTGAGTATTTTGGGTAAGAACTTTTAGTATATGAATCATTAATTACCCTCATACGCAACTCAAGAGCAAACCAAAAAATAAGAGGCTTCAACTGATAGTAGCATGTATGGTAACCTGCTGACCAGCTGCAACATCTTTGCAGGGTAATTACACAAACGAACTTAATTCAAGTTTTTACAGCATAAGTTCATTATAAAGATATTCTATCGACTAACCTTAAGATGTCTTTCTCCATTAATAAAAATAAACTCCTGAAAGAAAGATGGTTGTTAGATTCCAGAATATTCCACAGCTAGATAAAATAAATTGCATAAGTGTATAATCACAATTTATTAAGTGTTTCTATAAGACCTTGAGAATGGAAGCACCAGCTTGAAATGCAGAAGAACAAATCATTAATATTGGCCATATGAATTCAACATTGGATAGAAACCGACCCTCGTCAGATCCACTACAATCATGCCAACGATTGCAACAAAACCATGAGTTCGTCTCGAGTTATAAAGCAATGAGTAAATTACGGACTTTGGTACCATACCAGTTTGTCCAGCTGCACAAGGCCATCATTGTACTAATACAGACAGGACACAAGTTTGGTCATGTTTACCAAATGTAAGACAACAAAAAAAATACAAGATTAAATAATTCTTATTCCTGGAAAAACAACTGAGTACCTTGTGATGGCTATAATGACACCAGAAATGACAAGAAAGCAGCCTAAAAGTTGATTGAGAGAGTAAGATTTCCCCAAAAATAGCATAGAGAATATAATTTGCCACACCAAGAAAGCCTGCAATTTTTCACCAGGTAACTACATTATTTTCTTCATCTAAAAATAGAGAAATTTCAGAGATATACTCAACATCATGCTTTCATTGTCATCTTCTTCTTTGTTTACAATAGCTGCCAGGATCAATAATCATGCAAATGTCCTGATACCTAAACGAGCCTTTTCCTTGTTTATATATTAATTTGTGTACTGGTACAGATTCATGCCTTGAACAAATCTATAAGTAAAATCTAAATTGAATTGAAATTAATTTGTTACCTGAGACAAAATAGGTATGGCTGGTCCAGGTAGCATAGCTGCTTGAAATTTTAATACAAAAGAATACTCATCAAGTAATTGTTAATTTCTAAAAGATATTAGAACTTCTTTTCTCTGAAATGGTAATTGAAATTTTAAATAGCTTTAGGTATTTACCTCCAGCTGACATGCCTGAAGCAACACCAAGGGCTTCTAAAAAACCAATTACCACAAAATGAACTTTGGGAAGTGACAACATTTCCTTAGTTACTATCCCTGCACGATATCTTAAGAAAAGCAACGAGAAGTATACTGCCACATACCTGCGATGAACAAAGAAATTGTTAGAAGTTATGTTCTTATCACTGCAGAAACTAGTAGTATTATTAATTACCCATGAAATATGGAGTTATACAACCTGGATTGTGCTGATACTGAATTGAGTGCTCATAAGAGCAGGAATATCAAGGTAAAGCATACATCTCTGCTCAGATCCTTCAGGGCAGTATACACATCATACAAATACCAGATGTCACAGGTGTGGTAATCTAAAACCGTAATCTATATTACCCAAATATTTAAGGGGAAATATTCTCCATCGTCCCATAATTAAAGATGTTCAAGAAGCGATGAACATGCTGGTACACACAATTTGAAAGACGTCTTCTATTTGGTGTTTTATCAAACATTGAAACACAAGCACATCCTCAGATCTCAAACATTAACCAATAGAAAGAAACGTTTCTATTCAACATAAAACCACACACAACAGTAACATCATATCACACACAAAAGACAAGGGGTGGCCAGGAGAATTTCGATTTAGACATACCCAAAAGTGGTAGCTTGAGCGAGGAAGAAAGGATAAGCCTTCATGGGGACCAGCGCCAGCTTGTAGAGAACGCGATTCGTTACAGCTAGGAGAACTGTCGCCCCGACAGCAAGAGCAATCCCTCTCACCGCCATGGCTCGGTCGATTGTATGGAAGAGAGAATTTGATCGAGGACGACGGAAAAGTGGAGAGATGGGACTCGATTGATTGCTTGCGAGATTAAAAAGGGGTACATGCAAGTGCAACTCGATTGCTTCGGCTTGCGTGAATTTGAAATCCGTGAGATTTAAAATCCACGGTATCGACAGCAAAGAGATGCATCGCATACAGGTTTAATTTGGCGGGTCGAACGGGTTGTCTTGAAACCAATGGCGGTAGCTCTCAGTTTTGGACTTGGGTTGCTTCGCTTCATATTCAAATATTATTAGAATTTGAGGATCTAAACATCTGTATGTATGTATCTGAATTCATATTCGATTACAAATTTAAATAAACAATTTATACTTCATATTACTATAAAGTCAAGAACTATGATCAATCTCCACATAATTTTATCTCTTCCAAAATCCTTACAAATCAGTATCAGAGTCATTATCATTGATATATAGGAAGGCTGATGAATTGCTAAAGCCTACCAGTAGAGATCGATTAGCAACCAACCAAGGCTGGGATGATATATAAAGACTGACCCAAAGTATCCCACTGTTGTTTTAAATCAAGGAAATTTGTCTCATCCCTTGTTGAATTCGCATTTGCTATTTGGAAATCCCTGTGATATTTGGTCGTGACTTTGTTCAATTAATTAACAAATTCTGGGCTATGAGCAGTTCGGCAAACACCTGGCAGACACTGGTCAAAGTGTCTCCAACAATCTTGCTCAACCTCTCTAACCTCGGACAAATTGGTACGCAAAATCATCTCTAAAAAGTGTGTCATGTCATCAATAAATACTATTTCTCTAAAAACTCTTAGAAACTAAATAAAAGACATCTTTTTTTAGATGTTAATAATCAGTTTTAGTGATTTACAGATAATAAGTGTTGTTAAAATTAACTAAAGATATGACCAAGCACACAAAAACAAATTATAAATACATTCTAGATGAATTTTATATATAATATGTGATATATTTATTTGATTTAGTTTCAAATAAATTTGTCAATATTTAAAAGACATATCTTAGAATGTTCTTAGTCAATTTTGATGATTTAAAGATCTTCATTATTGTCCAAATTGTTTAAAAATATGAACAAACACATGTATATACACACTTTAATTGTATTCTGATTCAATTTTATGCATAGTATGTGTTTTAGTAAGCATGAATAAATTTGGAAAATATTCAGGACACATCTTAGAATGTTATTAGTATATATAGGTTTCGGTGATTACAGAACATAAATGTAGCTATATTGACTAAAAGTATGATCAAATTCACATAACCATATTGTAAATGTATTCTAATTGAATTTAATGTGTAAAATCATATAATATATCCTATTGGTTATATAGTAGGACTATGTTAGATTTCTTTTTTTTTTCTTGGTGGTACTAAATTAGAGTTTAGACTTTCAAGATAAAATAATATAAGTGAACTTTCATCTTTTAATCTTTTTATTCTTAAACTTTTATTTGCACAAAACTGATGCTTGAACTTCTTAAAAAAAAATTAAATTGATCTTTAAATTTTTTCAGAAAAATCAAATCAGTTTTTAAATTTTAAATTACATCAAATAAATTCTGAAACTTTTGAAAGAATCTAAGTTTTGATTCCTGAACTTTTTCAAAAAAATTAAATTAGTCACTGAACTTTTATTTGTATCTAGATGTGTCATTTCTTGATCTCACCTAATGGATTAACCTTATTAACTCCGACTTAATTTGATATGACACATGAAAACTAAATTAGATGCGAGTATACAAATTTTTATTTATCATTGGTTGGTTAAGCCAGGTTGAATCCAATTAGACCTAAACCGAATCCGACTCATTTTAAAAATAATAAAATAATGTTAGTTCGACCTGACCTGACCCATTTACACTCTTATTTATACTATTTTTTATTATTGTTATAAAACATAATTAGCTGAAGGTCAGATCCGATTGAATAAAATCAATATATCAGGTCGGATCAAGAACTAATATTTCTAAGTGTAAATGTAAGTTCAGAGACCAATTTAATTTTTTTTGAAAATATTCAAGAACCAAAGTTGAAGGACTTATTTGTTGTAATTTATAGTTTAAGAACCGACTTAATATCTTTTTGAAAAAGTTTAAGAACTAATTTAGTTTTTTTTTAAAAAAATTCAAAAATTAATTCGGTGCAAATGAAAATTTAGGGACTAATTTGATTTTTTTAAGAAAGTTTAAGGATCAAAGCTGAATTCTCTCAATAATATAAGGGAACTCAATTATAAATTTGTCAATCAAATAAGACCATATATTATAGGGTACTCCAACGCAAGCATTTTGACTTTGGTGTACTGTCACTAGCTTAGATTATTAAGTGCTGGTACAGTAGCCTGTGAACCTGAATCTGAAAGCATTCGATCAGAAGCCTACATTTCCATGCAAATGTTATGTAATTGAACGGTTCTACTAAATCATCTAATAGTGAGAGGAGCACAGGATATGTAGTGTACAGAGATAAAGAATTGATTGAGTACGTACCAGCCGGTGTGCTCCATCGCTGGTACGGATAAATAGAATGAATAATAAATTGCTAAAGCCTGGAGATCGATTGGCATGTGTTGAAGGATGCAATTGAGGCAGGGATGATATATAAAGACTGACCCAAAATATCCTACTGTTGTTTTAAATCAAGGAAAACGGAACTTAATTATTAACTCCCCGGTTAGCAAATTTGGTTTGGAGGGAGCTAGTTTAGCAAATTTGTATTATCCCTTGTTAAATTCGCATTTGCTATTTGGAAATCCCTGTGATATTTCGTTGTGACTTTGTTCAATTAATTAATAAATTCTGGGCTATGAGCAGTTTGGCTAACACCTGGCAGACACTGGTCAAAGTGTCTCCAACAATCCTACCCAACCTCTCTAACCTCGGTCAAATTGGTACGTAAAATCATCTCTTCAAAGTGTGTCATCAATAAATCTTCATGTGTAATATTTCCTTCTAACAATCTCCTGGCAACTAAAAAAAAGGAGTTGAGCTAATACTAGCAGCACCAAACCTGACCGCCATCTATGCATATTTCAAACCAACAAAAGAAACTAGTCTGAGTTCAACCCAACCACCAACGCAAAATTCTCATATAAATCCCAACTCATTTTCCCCATTTTTTCTCATCACCTATCAAACCACAAACCACAAAAAAGACCCTAATTAACACAAAGTATTACCATGGCTTTAATCACAAATTTCTTAGCACTTTTGATCACGTTCCTCCTTGCAACAGGAGGCGAATCTCGCCGTCTCCTAGAGGCTCATGAAGCCCCACCTGTCCATTCAGAAATACCGACTTTACCTAAACCGACGCTGCCGGTGCCAAAAGTTGAGCTTCCGCCTTTGCCAGAAATTCCAAAGGTAGAATTGCCCCCGATTCCTTCTGAGATCCCAACTACCATTCCTGTAATTCCCAAAGTACCCATTCCAGAAGGCATGCCGTCAATTCCTTCGTCCATACCGAAACTGCCCATTCCATTTGCCCCACCCCATGCTGAGGAATCGCCATGAGAAAGAAAAGAAGAGGCGATTTTAGTTCTATATATGCTGTTATGTATGGATGTGCTCTTTTTCTTTGTTTCCCTTACATATGTTATTAAACATTTGCTTTTGTGCTGTTGTGTTGGTGATGTAATTGTTACGGAAAATTCAAGTATGTTTTCACTCTAATATAAAAGCATGCAATCAATAATGCCAGTTGATTTCGATGTCATCTGTATTAAGTGGATTTATAAAAAAAAATAACAAAACAAAAGAAAGTAAAGAAAAAGAGCATAACATTTATCCGTCCCAGCAGTCTGGCTATGCAAACGCACTTCACCGACATGTGTTTGTGCGTCTTGCAAATGAAGAAATGGGGAATGCTAGGTTCTCTCAACTGTAATAGGATTTAGCTCAGCTGGATTGGCACTAGTCAATGGGCTCAAGCTCCTTTCCAGGATGAATAAAAGAGAAGAACATAGGACCTTTACATAGATCTGGATCCTCCAAGTTAGATATATATATATAGGACGATCTAGAATATGCATGCCTGCTCCTCTACAAAAAATGGGTTGCTTCCTAAACCGTCTCAAAGATTTTAAAAACATGAACAAATACACACAAATGCACAATAATTATATTGCAATTGAATTTTATGCGTGATATGTAATGCATCTGTTTTTATTTTGCATGAAAAAAGTTTTTGAAAATATAGATGACATATATTAAGATGTAACCAGTTAGTTCTGGAGATTTCAAGATCATGAAAGTACTTAAAAGTTGTTTACAAATATGAACAAATATACACAAAAGTAATGGAAATGCATTCTAACAGAACTTTATGCATATTTTTTTTTTGTGTATGTTTGATTTTGTATGAATGATTTAGTGAACTCGTAAAAGACATATCTATGGATGCTAGTAATCAGTTTTAGTGATTTAAAGATAATAAATGTTATACAAATTAACTAAAAACATGACCGAGCACACAAAACAAACTGTAAATGTATTCTAGTATATAGTATGTGATATATTTATTTGATTAAGTTCAAATAAATTTTTGAACGTTTAAAACACATATCTTAGAATGTTCTTAGTCAATTTTGATGATTTAAAGATCTTAATTGTTGCCCAAATTGTTTAAAAATATGAAGAAATACATGTACAAACTTTAATTGTATTTTAACACAATTTTATGCATAGCATGTGGTGTATGTGTTTTAGTTAGCTTGAATAAATTTGGAAAAATGTTCAGAACACATCTTCGAATGTTATTAGTATAGGTTTTGGTGATTATGGAACATAAATGTGGTTGACTAACACTTAAAAGTGCGCTCAAATTCACATAAAGTATTGTAAATGTATTCTAATTGAATTTAATGTGTAAAATCATGTAAATGTACCCTATTGCTTATATAGTAGGACTTTATTAGATTTCTTGGTGGTACTAAATTGATAAAAAAAAAAAAGTGAACTCAATTATAAATTTGTCAGTCAAGAAATAGGGTATTCCAACATGAGCATTCTGACTTCGGGTTTACTATAAATAGCTCAGATTATGCAGTACTGGTACAGCAGCCTGTGAACCAGAGTCTGAACAGTTGCCTACATTTCCGTGCAAATGTTATTTGAACAGTTCTAATTAAATCATCTGACAGTGGGAACACAGGATATGTAGTGTACAGAGATACAAGAACATATCGGCCGATGTGCTTCATCACTGGTACGGATGTATAGAATGGCTAATGAATTGCTAAAGCCCGCCAGTAGAGATCGATTGGCATGCGTTGAAGGAAGCAATTGAGGCAGGGATGATATATAAAGACTGACCCAAAATATTCTACTGTTGTTTTAAATCAAGGAAATGCAACTTAATTAGTAACTCCCCGGTAAGCAAATTTGCATCAGAAGGAAGGTTAGCAAATTCGTATTGTCTCTTGTTAAATTCACATTTGTCATTTGGAAATCCCTAGTGATATTTGTTTGTGACTGTTCAATTAATTAATAAGTCTGGGCTACGAGCAGTTTGGCTAACACCTGGCAGACACTGGTCAAATTGTCTTGCTGCAGCCTCCCTAACCTTGGTCAAATTGGCACGTAAATTAAAGCATCTCTGAAAAGTGTGTCATCAATAAATCTTCATGTGTAATATTTCTCTAACCAACTCCTGGAAACTAAATAAAAGGAGTTGAGCTAATACTGGCAGCACCAAACCTGACCGCCATTTGTGCATTTTTCCAACCAACAAAAGAAACAAGTCTCAGTGCAACCCAACCACCAACGCAAAATTCTCATATAAATCCCAACTCATTTGCCCCATTTTTTCTCATCACCTATCAAACCACAAACCACTAAAAAGACCCTAATTAACACAAAGTATTACCATGGCTTTAGACACAAATTTCTTGGCACTTTTGATCACATTCCTCCTTGCAACAGGAGGCGAATCTCGCCGTCTCCTAGAGGCTCATGAAGCCCCACCAGTCCATTCAGAAATACCGACTTTACCTAAACCGATGCTACCGGTGCCAAAAGTTGAGTTTCCGCCTTTGCCAGAAATTCCAAAGGTCGAATTGCCCCCGATTCCTTCTGAGATCCCAACTACCATTCCTGTAATTCCCAAAGTACCCATTCCAGAAGGCATGCCGTCAATTCCTTCGTCCATACCGAAACTGCCCATTCCTTTTGCCCCACCCCATGCTGAGGAATCGCCATGAGAAAGAATACAAGAGGCGATTTTAGTTCTTTATGCTGTTATGTATGGAATGTGCTCTTTTCCTTTGTTTCCCTTACATTTGTGATTAAACATTTGCTTTTATGCTAGCTGTTGTGTAACTTGGGTTGGTGATGTAATTGTTATGGAAATTACGAGTATGTTTTCACTCTAATAGTTATATATATAAAAGCTTGCAGCCAGTGATGCCATTTGGTTTTGATGTCATCTGTATTGAGCGGATTTATAAAAAGAAAAAAAGGTCAAGAAAAGAAGCATAATACTTATCAGTCCCAGCAGTCCGGATATGCAAAAGCACTGACATGCATTTGCGTCTTAAAGCCAAGCTAGTCTCTCAACTGTAATAGGGTTTAGCCTGGCTAGCTGGATTGGCATTAGTCAATGGGCTCTGCTCCTTAATTTCCAGTATGAATAAAAGAGAAGAATTTAAGAGCTTTAGATAAATCATCGCTAAGATTTATTAGTATTAATATGGAGTGTAGAAAGTTTTTAAGCTGTAAGATGTATAATCCTCTGATTATAAGATGGAAGTGATTATAGATGACTTTATTGGTAGAATAACTCTAGTATACATCCAACAATTAATGTACATCCATTTTTATGGTACATCTCAAATGTAGATCCTTAATTTCATAAGGATATAATAGTCATTATATATCTTGAACTGAATTTAGTAACTCATATTTCGTAAGCAAAATGATAGGCACAACATCTTAATTGCATCCACAATTAGATCTGAATACGTATTGAAAAGGAGAGAAATTGATGAAATTTTTTATTTCAACTCTGCCATCATAATCATTATATAATTCCTGATTCCAGCTGTTATACCATGGTGAATGAATTTTGAACTACATCATATTTAGTTCCATATGTTTAATGTCGGTCATTACCAAAGTAGGTCGGTTATCAATACATGCAAATCTTGTGATTTGATGGAATTATATTTTGGTTAATTATTTTTTTTATCGATTATTTATGGCAGAAGGTTTTGTTTGTATCATAATAATATATTAACTTTTTCATTCAATACTGTTAGTACATTATTTTTCTATCATTTAATAATATTTGGACTTTGCCTGTTTGTTGTTTACAATACGATGAGTTATTTCCAAAATAGGGGATGACAAAAAAGATTTCCAAATCAGAGAATTGGTGATGAATTAAAATAATGGACCTCGCCTTAAATTAAGTATATCCCTTATTTCCTTAACGTCTTAATTAACTCTATTAAATTCTTTCTATTTATACTGTCTTCATATACCCAATATATCCTTATTTAATGAAGCTAAAGAACAAAATTGAAATTTTCATTACATCTACAATAATGTGATTATAACCATTGAATGTACAATAGAATGAGATGTACATAAATTTTTAGATGTATACTAGAAATTCTCTTATTTGTATAATCCTCCAAAACAAATTGTTAGAAAACTTTAAAAATAGAAAATTTCGATGTCTTATAAAGTTTTGATATGAAAATTTTATTAAGTAATTTAGATTTTTTGTTTGAAATTAATTTAATAGATTTTTAAATTAGTAGCACTGAGGGCTCCGTGCTCTTGGGACCATGCTAACTTTATTTTATCATCATCATCATCATCCTCATCATTTTACGTAATCAACTGACATCTCAATTGGAAACGACAAGCATCAGTTTTTGGTTTATTTCTAAATTCATGGCTCTTACTCTTTTTGTTATGTTTGACCCAAATTGATATTCGGACCCGTTGAACTTTGTATCTTTAATATATAGTTTATTTAATGACTCTTGTAAGTGAGAAAATTAGATCAATAAAAAATTAGTTTGAGTTGTCTCTCTGTCTCTTTCTCTCTTCCTCTTCTCAAACCCTAGAAATCCTAACACTTTTCATTCAAATTTGGTTTATTAATTAATTTTTAACGTCCTTATTTGTTTATTTCCAGAGGACCAGAGCAGATCATGGTGCTCAGCAGAGAGAGGTAATTATAGGCGGACGGATGAGATTGGTTACTTTTATAATTATAGATTATAGATGACTTAATTTTAGGAGATGGGTCGTTTGAAATTAAGATTTTAAATCAAGAGGTAAAATTAATACTACTAATTATTTCTATAGATTACTCAGAGGATGTGTTGTCAAGCACTCAACTCAAGCTTGGTCTATTTAGGCCCAACATTTATTGAGACAATATTTATTATTTGAACCAATCTGAAACTTGGGTCGGCTTTAGTCGGATCGGATGAGATGAGATGAGATGAGGTTAGGTGATCCATATTTATTATTTGATCCTATCTGAAACTTCACTCCTAAATCAGGTAATCTGGTAAAAAAGGAGGCAGCATCAGATAATCAGGCAAACCAGTATATACCGTTGACACCTTATCAAAAGAAAACTGTTGGTATTGTCAGAATTGGATGAACAAATCAAGACTTTGCTGACTCGGCTGTAAATCAACTCAGACTTGGCCAACTCGGCTGATATTGATTTGGACTTGGCATCAGAGTCGGCCAAATCACTATCGAACCATACTTGGTTACAACAACTTCAATTGGATATTTGTCAAATAGCAAGTTTATGATGAAATGTCTTTCATGTTAGCTGTTGTGGCCATGAAATATTAATTACAGAAGTACTGATCCTCAAAAAAAAAAAATTAAAGTACTGTGCAGTTGCATATTCTGGTTCAAAAGAACCCGTTAACAAACTCATATCTATATAAAAATTAATTGTATATCATTATTCCTTACAAAACAACATTCATATTGAAATCCGAACTCCCTTGTGTACGTATAGCATAACTCAAAAATAAATACAAGCTTATTTCAACCTATATAAATTAATAATGATACATCTATAAACAAATTGCATTGGGCTCTTAGAGTGGCAAGCATGCAAATTAAGCAGGCTTTAAATTTTGAACTAACTCCTTCAATTAACAAAAGAATGGTGGTTTCTCCAAACCCAACCTCCTTGCCATAACACCTTACCGACACTGTTGAATATCTCTCCATTTTAGATACTCCAGCCCAGCAAGGTAATGCGTGTAGGCACCGGCAATCACCAGCAAATGGAATAGCTGGTGACTGTGGCCTACCAAATCAAACTTCCCCGGAAACCACCTCTCGGGTACCCTTGTAGCGTAAACCATCACCCCTAGTCCATAAAACATGCCCATGAAAGCCTCGAAAACTGTGGAGGCGACCACCTCAGGCCGGTAATGGAACCAGATTAGTTTGTGCAATACAGGCACAAGGCCTGACACACCCATGCATGAGAAAAGTGCAGCCCGCACATGCCTGAAACCCGGCACCTGAAAAACAGGCACTAAGGAGACTAATACAGTAGCAATCCCGAATATCGTGATGAAGCCAATGTAGAGGTGGCGGTAGAAAGGGTCACAGAGAAATGAGTAGTACACCAAGGGATAGAACGATGTGACGATCAAAGCAGAGATACCTATTAAATATATACAAAAAGAAAATGTAAATTATAACCCTTAATTACAGCAATAGATTTTTGGTGCACAAAAAATAAATTTAAGCAACCGACCAACTAATTAAGTAGTAGTACCTGCATAGTCGAGACGGAGAGAGATGTACGCAGTTTGTTCAGAATGGCAAGCAACGAGATGGCAGATGCTGCTGATAAGAAGGCAAAACATTGCACCTGAAAGGAAAGCAAAGAGTGGCCACCGAGTTATCGGCTCCGGGTCTGATGGTGCGGTTTCGGGAGTCTAGAAAATTAGAATTGTTAATTTTAAACATGATCCAATTAATGTAAAAGGGGCTACTTGCATATCATCTCATATCACACCCATCCTTTACACATTTGTTCAGTGAGGAATGTATTAAAGTTTTAAATGAACAATTTAAAGTCAAGAAAAGTTGAAAACATATATCAGCAATCAGCATTTGTGAATTGCGTGAAGAGTATTGATTGTGTCAGATATTGTTCAAAAAGACTATGTTCAAGTCAGACTTCCAATCTATATATGTTTGACCATTTACTACCTTTTTTTTTTGGTAGCAATATATTTGACATTTGTATTTGACCTGTATTAATTTGCTGAGTCAAATAATTGAATAGGCTATCAGTATCAGGCACAGTTTGGTATTGCTTTAGCGTTGAGGGGGATTGGAGGATTTGTCCATTTCTGGACAGAATGGAGAGGAAGGGGGACCAAATAATCAAATCAAATCCGGTTCAGCCATCAACACCTAAGAGACCAATACTTTATGAACAAATTATATTGACACATATAGCAAACGAGTTTTTTTTCCAACCCACCCACCTAACGTATAGTCACATAAATGTTTCTTTATTATAATTGGTCCCTGAAATTAAAATTTATCATTTACTTCTATCGCGCCTTTTAAATTAGCTGAAATTTTGAATTCTACTATTTGATAACATATACCTCAGAAACTAACTTCCCTTCCCGGATTTTAAAAAGGCGAAAAGAACTCGAATGTAAAGAAACCAGATAATATATATACATATTCAATCAAATAGTGATTAGTTATATAGGTATATATATATAACAAATCGTTAGGAATTGTTATTCGAGGCTGATATAATAATAAAGAGAATTTAAGATACTGATTCATATATTTGTCTTCAGGCAGTTAAGAATTGAAGAGATATCATGAAATTTAGAGGGCTTCCATGCATATTTACTATTTGGCCTACAGTAGTACTCAATATTAATTAATTGCTGCCAGTTAGTACACCATTATTAAACATTTTGGGTGGCATGGTTGGAACACACGAGTTGATGATTAATTCAAAATCAAACCAAATTCAGCAACCAAAAATTCTACTTTTGTATGCATCGATCGTATAAATTGATGCTGACTTTGGGTGTACCTTACCGTATACGCGCTGATCAGGTATGGTATATGGTATGGTGTTTTAATTTACGTACCACAGAAAATTAATAAGCATATTTCATATTTTTGAAACGTCAAATTAAGAAGCAACCACAAAAAAAGACTAAAATTAAGAAAAACAACCTGGACACATGCATTGGTTTGGTTGCTAGCATTAACACGTGAAGAGCGACAAGTGGTAGATATCTGATCTGTTGTACCAATTAGAGGCCAGCTACACTGAGGTTGCATTTGCATCTGAATTATTTCCTTTAATTGCTCATCTTGAGATGGGGAGAGAATTGTTGCAACTACACCTAATTGTGCCTGATCTGTCTTGTTTGGCTTCACCAATTGATCCAAATTTTGTTGAATCTTGGAGCTAATTGATCCACCTATTCTTGGTATTACCATGGCCGTGAAAATTGTCAAGCAGAGAAAAATTAAGAATCCTATTAAATGCCTGAAAATTAAAAAAAAAACACAATACTGATTAACAGACAAGAATCTAACAGTAGATTTATAATGCATGTATTGAAAAAGGTCCAAAAAAATCAAACAAACTCGACTAAAATTAAGAAAAAACTTACGACCAAACATTGAGCGTCTCATTGTGAATTGAAAAAATGCTAAGTAATGTCTCCTTCATTGGCCATTCGCAGCGGTAATATCCGAAAATAAACTCATTATCCTTCAAATAATCTGGTAAATCACTGTAACAAACTAACTTGCACTTGTCTGCCTCTTTGCCTTTTTCTTCCCCTTTCTGATTGATTTCTTCAACTCTCTGCTTGATTTCTTTTCTCTCCATTGTGCAACATGCTTCTCCAAATGCTATAGCAGAAGTTGCCATGGTTTCCTCTATGCATACTACCTCTCCCATATTGTATAGTTCTAAAACTAAGTACCAAATTTTGGTTCTAGAAAACTTGTCTTCACCAAAGAGAGTAACTTGATGGTGAGAAGAATAAAACTTGGCGCCTTGGAACAAATTAAAAAAATGAATGGAAGGTGGTATTTGGTTGAGGAGAGAGCAGAGAATGAAAAAAAATCCCTACCCTCTCCCTCGATCTCTTGTGCGCTAGTGTGTAAGTTTATGTTTAGTTTGTGAAGAGAGGAGAAAGAAGGAGAGCACAGAGAGTTGGAATAAGTAGAGATATATTCTCTTGTTTGATTCCCTTAAAATGGTCTCAGTAAGTAGATTCGTAGATTCCCTTGTGTGGGTGGCATTTGCAATATATATACTTACAAGGTTGCAATTTTGCTGATAAAGGGAATTAATTGCAAGTATTTGATTTAATTTGGCTACACGTGTTTTGTACATGCGCCAATAGACCAATTTATGTTAGTCAAATACGTTATCAAAGTCAAAGATTGTTAATGTTAACGTAAGGAGAACATTAATTAAACTATTACCCATCAAATTAAATATACTCTTAATTTATTTCTAATAAAACAGAATAGATCATAGCTAGTATGTATAGTACATGGGATCGAAGGATTGTGACGTAAATGAAAGAATTTATAATGAATACTTATATCCAGATAATTTATTTATGATGAAAGGATTGTGATGTTAACGATCGAAGGATTTGAAAACTCCAATCTTTTCAAGGGATTATAATTAGTCCTATACGCGTTGTGTTTGTTCATATGCAGAAACAAATACTTACATCCAGATAATTTATTTATGCTCAATTTATGAGGGTAGAAATGGTAACGAGATGAGTACACCTCAATTGACTACGGAAGAATGCTAGAACAGTTGTAGTGGATAATTAAGTGTAATAGGAATGAAGAGTAGTAATTAGAAGAGTTGAAAAATGCTACTAATTGGAACAATTAATGCATGCACACTGTGTTTAGCAATGAAAAAATAGAATGGTACTAAAATGTAGCAAGTTATCCTCTTATACTATAATTTTAACATTTCTTTGAGCACTCTTATGAATAAAAGAATTATCCTTTTACGACAATCCTTATATGGAATAATATAAATATTCGACAAACAATTTGCATAGTATTCAACTAAAATACTATATTGAAGAAGAAAATTATTTATTTTGAGAGTCTCTATTTGTTTTCTTAAATTGAAGAAAAAAAATTGCTTTTGAAAATTGATTTGTGCCTTTAAGTAAAAGATTTGATTCATGCCTCACGAAAAACGCGCAAGTTTTTTCTTCCTTGTATTTGTGGAAGCCAGAGGGCCGTCAATGCTCTTAATTAATTGACCTTAGCTGTTTGAGTTTTATAATTAACCTTTTTTGCAAAATCTTTGCTGAAACATGTGTAGACATAAAAAAAATAATCCTTGCAATTATAATAGACCAGTAGCTATCCTGTTTTCCCCCACCTCTGATATACTTGCAACATTTATTTCAAAAATCCATTTTGTATTGTTGTGCGCATTTAATCAATATGGGTTGGATGTTAGATTGTTAGTTAGTTTGCCTTAATGACTTCTGTTGGCATTGATTAATTAGCCTTGTGTCGCTTTTAAGCTGGGGCCCTGCTGTTTGATTTGTTTGTTCGGAAGATAGTACAATCACATCAATTAATTTAAATGCATCAATTAATTTAAATGGTAAAAAGGTGAAGACTTTGTTTACATATTACTAGAATTTTGCTGGTTCCACCTTCTAGGAATACTAAAAATTTATAGATATTCTATCGGCTGTATAATTAGTCTAACTATTAAATTTCATACAATATATATATTATTTGATGATACATCAAGTATTATTAATTTGGAACTGTTTAAATTTTAAAACACTTAATGTATGTATGGCAAAACATACTAAAAAATCTTACTTTTTTTTATAGACATGATATTAAATAATATAGAATTATACATATAATATTAAATTCCAACTTTCGAATTATTTCTGAAAATTATCCATTCATGCAAATAGTTGCTTCATATTAGTTGTAACAGTCCCAGAGAATAGAGAATTGTACAGAGTCATAAATTTCATAGCTGTTCTCATAAATCTATACCGATGCTCCTTAATTAAAAAATTACATCTTCATCCTCTACATTTTTGTGATTTTTCCAGGCGTAAATACTTGTTGTTCCCATCGTAAAATTAAAATTGGTCCCCCTTTCATCTTCAACTCCAAATGTTGGTTCATAAACCTAATTGTTGAGCTGAAATTAAAGGCTGTGCAATTACTGAAATAAAATCAAATACAAAATAACATTATGTAGCTTGGCACATGGCCAGCATTGTCCACAGATAAATTCGTTCCTGACGACACATATAATTATTTTTCCTGCATGATCAGCAGTAGATAAGTATGAAATGTGGTATTTAAATTAGTTTAAGTAGGTGAACTAAATTTACCCGAATTGCTTATATTCTTATCTGAATGCATGCTCCAGGTAGACTTGACCAAAACCTTCCTATGCTGGTGTGATTGGCGCTTAATTAATTAATTAATTAATTAATTAAGAGCTGGTCAGTTTTATTCAACCTATTGCTTGGCTACTATAATTTAAATTTGGAGACTGCATATGAATGGTTTGTCTGCTTCAAGTACCTGTCCTTTTTCTGAAAAAAAGGAAAAAGAGAAGCATAAATATTTGATCCATATGGTGTATCTGTTGTAAACAATTCTCAACCGCTATGAAGATGCTACGTGCTATTTAAACCTTTGTATATATCAATAGTAAAGTGTCGGTTTCTTATTTGTTCTGGAACTAAATACAATGTGGTGGAAATTATCCAAGGAACTAATAATTGATTAATTGTTGTTAATGCACTTATCAATTATACCCGGAAAAGACAAGCAAAAAAATATTGCAAAAGGTTGGTCAGTTCTCTCATCTTCAATATTGCGCGCGTATGTATGGAACAATGGGAGATTTTGTATAACTTGTCCTGTGATAATAATTTATTTGAAAGGCTACTTGTCTTTCTGATAGAAACAGATGAATTAAATTAATGGCAGACAGTAGATCAGATCCCATTTTGAGATATAAATTAAATATGATGTTCGCAGATACATGTTGAATTGGTTGATAGATTAATTTGCTTCATACGCTACGCTGAACGGTTTGAATTCTTCATCTAATTATACATATGATAAATTCATTTCTCAGCATCTCAAAATTAATAATATTGGGAATGGCAATTATGACCCACATTATAAATTGTGGTCTGGTTAGTGGATCAGATTTTGGTAGATAGATCCGGATCAAGGAATTTTCGTCCCTTGGCAAGGGACCATTGGTCTCAAATTGTACAAAGAGTAAATAGGGTTGTTCAAGACAGAATTAAGTTTATTTTTTCAAGAATGACCAATACAAACACTAAATTGGGTATTTTGAGTTTCACTTGGTTTCTTAACGTTAGGAGCCAATTTTATAATATAGATGAAAATGTTATTGACCAAATTAATTAATTAAATTTGAATTTTAAATGCATACCCGACTCCTTCAAAAGAATAAATAATGCATATCCAACATTTTGTCACGGAGAGACTCTAGCAATAAAGTTTCTACAAATAGATCCTAGTTATAGAACTAAAAATGTACGGTGACAATAAAGCCTACATGAAATGGGTCGCTGGTTAGCTTGTTACCAGGACAATACTACAGCTACAGGAATGGAAATTTAAGACTCGCTCTCTTTTACCAGTACAGTAACTATTCTCAGTGAATTGAAAATCAGCTTTGATACAGTGATAAAAGTAATAATAATACTTCTCCAATGAAAGTTTGTACGTTCGAAATTTGAATTAATGCGTCCTCTAATAATTAAAGGGCGTTTTTATGTAGGTGAAACAGTTCACAAGTCGCACTCAATCAGAATTGGAGTGTGACGACTCCGAAACTTCTGTATTTTTTTTCTCTTTTTGAGAGAATACTCTGGAATTTTGTGTGCAGAATTCTTAATTGCTAATTTCTAATGGAGGTGCTTTAGTATAGACTCCAAAGACTTTAAGATATTCAATGAAAATGCTCCTGTAGTATAAATTTTTATTTTTCTTTTTTAAATATAGCTCCACTCTTTTCCTTATGCATGTGTAATCACTTCATCTAATTGTCTCACCTGTATTTGACATAAATTAATGTTTGATGAGCACTTTTATCTCTCTACGGAGATTCAAATCCCGCAAGAGATATTTAAAAATAAATAAATATTAAAGTTAACTGGAGCTCTTATATAAAAAAAAATGTTTGATAAGAACCTATCTTTTAGTAAGTCAATTGTAAATGTAATATCACAAGTATGACCCTGTAAAACAAAAAATAAATTATTACAAGTCTCACAAAAGCCAGCTGTATGTTGCTTTTGTTGACACTCACAGCCTTCAACAACACAAGACTTTGTTAGTGTTGGCTCCAAACTGCAATGAACAGACCATCAACGTGCGCCATAAATGATGGATGTTTCTCATGTTCAGTACACCTGTATTGCATTGCCAAATTTTATATTAGATTTTGGTAGCAACTGCTGCCCAGAATTCATACAAGCATCATGTAAAATGCTAATAAATGTGGGCATTCTATGTCCATCTAATTGACCAGATAAACTAGTACCGACAATCTACTGCGCCATTTTGCCTTGGTGTCCGTACTATTATCAGCTTATTTAAATTGGAAATAAGTATGACGGAAAACTGACATCGCCGTTGTGTTTAATCGTAAAAATAATCGGAATCTATTATCTTATGGTGTTACAACAATGTCCACTGGTGGTGAACCTGGCACAATTTTACATTCTACAGGGTAAATCAGAAGGTACATCAACTAAAATGTACTTATAAAAACAACATAACAGGAGGCTGATATTTACATCCTGGATTTTGCTACACTTTCTAAAAGCTGCCCGCCCAAAGCAATATGCTTCAAATCTATGATATAATCATTTCTAAGAAAACCAAAACCAAAAGTGCCATCATCATATTCCCACACCCGCCCCTCCACACTTCTCAAATCGCCACTTGGTCCACCAGCCAAATCAGGAATAAACAAATCATAACTGGAATTGATGTACAACATTCTTGAAACAAGTCGAGTTTCCAAAGAAAAAGAGTTGTCTGTTATATGCCCACGGCTTGTGTATATGCTGTATTCTTCTTTGGAGAATGGGGGCTTAATAATAAAATCAGTATTTGTGGTCCAGAATAGGGGGGAGTAGCCTGAGAATTGTGTGCTTGGCTCCCCAACTTGTCGGCAAGTTATTCCACCAAAGTCATCATATGCTACAAGGTAGAATTCCAGGGACCTATTCTCACAAATTCCCTGTTAAGAGAAAATTATTTAGATTTCTGCATTCTTTCAGGACTGAGTAGCAAGCTTTCTTTCATAATACCTTTCAAGCTGGTAGAAACTACTTGACATGACTGGCATGGCATCTGTGTCGGAACTTGCTTTCACCTAGATTGGGAATACCCAACATATTTTTACTCCTAAGAGCATTCAGATATTGTACTACATAATTATAGATCTTCATTTTTTTCACATTACAAGTTATACTTAAATATCTAGACATAATTACAAGTTCATTGACATTTAGGGAACGATAGCATGTTGTTGTCAAGAATGTGACTGAGTTTGAAAAGCTCAACAACTCCATTTAGCTGACGATTAAAAATATGTAATTTGAAGTTACAAAATGACCTTCCACAAACCCTGGAGCGGCCTGGCAGGTGTGGGGTAATAATGAGTGATTCTGACAAAATGCTCAGTCACCAAACCACTCTTCCTTCGCTCTCTGTTTCTTCTTCTCTGCCTCCTCACACCCTTCTCACCACACGGACTGGTACGGTTTGCAAAGTACTGATACATCTCCAAGGTCGCCTGCAACAAAGCCCGACAGCTTATTGGATCTACGCCATGGAACTTGTCCAAGAAATGTATGTATCATAGGAAAGTATAGCTTACTAGACAATAAAATGCACCTAAGTTTTCAAGATATTATAGAAAGCCATATTAACTTCTGTTTTGGTGTGGTGTCAGAGATGGTTTAGTTAATGTTAGCAAATTTTGTGGCAATTTTCATCATACTTGTAACCAGCCTAATAGCCTTCAACTCAAAAGTCATAGTTGAACCAGAATTAAGACTTAAAATGCTAAATTCCGATGTTAACAATACCTAGTTGTGGTGCAATTTTTCCCTGTTATAGTGAAAAACTTACAGGTAAGCAACTAATTATTTTCCTGGTATTTCAATTTAGTTAATTGGCCCTGATTGTCAAATAATACTTGCATACATGAGAGATTTTCGGCTGTCACTTGGAACTGCACCAATATATTGGGCATTATTTGCAACCAAAAAAAACTAAAAATTTTGAAACTTCACAGGATTCAGACCCTGATTTTCGTCCAGTGAATTGTTATTAATATATGTACCTCCCTCTGTCAGACCTGACGTAGTAGCACAATGGAAATGGAATGCTATATCTTTAGGTTTAAAGTACCCGATCAGGTGGAGACCCACTTTCAATTCCCAGAGCGACCTCCATATCCTCATCTCCTGACCTAAACCCTGCATTCGGCTCAACCACTAAGTGATTGGGTCCCACAAAGCTCACACTGACTGGTATGGGGTCTGAGCCCGGACTCGCTTCCGAGTGAAGCTCCTCTTCCTGCTGTCTATAGCTCACCATGTCACCATCCCGTGACATCCCCAGCCACAGAAATGGAGATTTAACCACACTATAAGAATCAGGTTCAGCACAAGGCGAGACCTGTGACCCAGTAATGCAATTAGAGTTCCACTGGAAGAACAGGAGCGGGTGGCAAGTAGCATGCGCCCCACCTGACCTGTGCCCATGACCGATCCGGCGCCAGAAACCTATGAGGTTCTCCCATTGGTCAAGGGCCTGATAGAGGCGACGGGAGGTGCAGTTGGGGCTCCACGAGGTAGTAGATGTAAATCGGCCCCAGCGGCGGTCACACATGGCAAGCCAGAGCGAAGGCGAGCCAGGGAGTGGAGAGAAGCGGCGGGAAGTGCACGCGACGGCGGAGATCTCAGAGGGGGTAAGGAAGGAGAGAATATTGACCTGGATGTCGTCGGGCAGCTCGGTGAAGGAAGGCGACGCCATGATTTCGATTAGGGTTAGCTGAGATCGGGGAAATCAAGGAATGCTCGCAAGGTGCTCGACGAAATGCTCGAGTGAGGAGGGGGGAGGCGTAGGAGTTTGATCCTCTCAGTTCCTCCGTTTGTTTTCTTCTTTTCCTCCTCTCACTTCCGCTTGTTTTTCTGGTCGGTCGGTGTTGGGTTCGCTCTTTCGTGCCGTTCGTAACCAGATCCCGTTTCCTTTCCTTGATTCCTCCTCTCTCAAATCTATTTTTCTTTTCCTTTTTTCCCTTGGTTGGGATAACGCGTGATCGGATACCAGAATCAAGCCATGTGGGAGAAAAAGGAGCTGGGAATATTCTTAAGAGGATTGTACAGGGCCTGTAGGCTGGAAAAGAGCCCAAATCTCCTCTTTTTTAGGTTTTAGTGGGGCTAATTCTCTTTTTTAGGTTTTAGTGGGGCTAATTCTCTTTTTTAGGTTTTAGTGGGGCTAATTCTGTTAGTTTACTTTGTATGTGCAAAAAGAACATGTAACATGAGCTCTCGGGAGAAAATTTTGTGCCTGTTGCAAATGTAAGCCCTTAGGCTAGGCCAGACAGTAGATTTAATTAGTCAACTGTTATCAACTTAAATATTGTTTTCTCCTGCTTACTAGTTAGTAGTTACTAACATTTTTATTCTTTGTAGAAGCAATGCCAGGTGTCCTGAGCTCATCACATGTTATTATTGCTAAGTTAGGTTGGTCCTAATATTGAATAATTGCTACAATTTTAAACTTCGCCATAAATTTTTCGGCAATGATTTTCAATGCTCGGGCCCAGATGTTGAAATTTTGATCTTTTTGTGTACTGTATATTTGAGCTTGCTTGCTTGCTTTCATAAATTTAGCCTAGCAGAGTTATGATTGAGATGGAGCATTTCAGAATTTCTTGTCTGCTTAATGATTGAAGTGATAATAGTAGCTTAATTAATTATCATATGAACTCAATGTAACAACAAATTTATTTGTCTTCTGGGGAAAATGCATCGCATTGTCTTACAAAGATAATTCAGGAACTCAATTAAGCAAATGACAACTACAACCCATCCCTATGAAAACACCAAATATTATATAACTACTAGCATGCATGCATGATCAAACTCACTATGATTAATTCAAACACAGATTAACCTCTCTCCATGCATTCCCACCTAGTCTCCATCACAACTCCACGATCTCTGCTTGTGCAGTAGTGCCGTTGGTTGCTTTCTCATTATCACTCTCAAGTTGGCTGAAGTTTCCTTTCTCTTTGATCAATTGCAAGTGATGGTGCTTGCAATAGAGCTTTCCTTCGTGTGCTATGTAGTTCGAAGGGCTGATAGTGCAACCACCATGTGTGCATTTGAAGCAACTCTTGTGGTACATTGTGCCATTTACCGTAACCTACATTAGAGAAGCGAGTTACAACGCAGTGCAGTTGTAACAATTGGTTTTTCATGTTTTCTATATTAATATCTTAGGTTGACACCTTGTGGGGGAAAAAAGTGAAAATCATGCGTTAATGGAACTTCCTGGTAAAATTAGTATGAAACAGCGCCTTATACAGGTCATAATCTTATATTCTGTTTCTTTGGATATCAATTAGGTCTTGATGGAAATTACTGGGGTGTTTTTAGTGATCATTGCTGGGTCTGCTATAAAAATTCTGCTAAAATACAAGTTTTAATTAATATATATAAGAGATGATAAAGATTAATTAGCCTTACCCTTTCTGTTGGATAAACTGTCTTTGTGCATCCAACACACTTCTCCCTTGTGCCAGCAAATGCACTTGACACCTTGATTGCATTCTGTTCAAGTAATTTTGTAAGATTTAATTTACCAAGACTAATGTAATTGGACCTAACATTGCTTTTATTGGAATTCTATTTCAGAAGAGAAATATAGAAACCTGGTAATTGTTAAGCCGATATCAAATGCACCTTATAAAAATTATATTGGTTGGTACCAGACATCGAGAGTGGTTGGTTTTATAAATAAAGTACCTCATTTTCTATTTGTTTCTCAGGCTTCACAACCTTTGGAGTACCTGAAAAGCCAAGTGCAAATTTGATGAAAACAATTTTTAATAAAAATTTTGCTAAAAAGATGTGAGGACAAGAATTGGGTAAGCTTGATAAAATTGTAGTGTTACCATCAAAGCTTTTGTCCAAACTGCCGGTCATTTTGAAAAGCTGATCGAAGTGAGGCCGGCAGTACAACACTCCTTCGAATGAATTGTAGTTTCCCAGCTGAAATCGGAAAAATTGAAATCGAAAATCTTAATATTACCAACTTATTTCTTGAAATATATCATACTGCTGGTTGTTAGCTAGCATATTTTTCTTAATATTGTAGTCTGGTATCTTTTTTGCTGGTCAAATCTACCTGTTTAACCTTCCCTTGAAAAGAGTATCAGAACTTTTTGGAGTCTTCAAATAAATACTGTATTCCACAGATTACAACCAAGTAATTAAGAGGGAAGATTTGATTTAAGAAATTATACCTACCCATTAATTAATCAACCCCCAATCCCCAAAAGAAGATGTGGGTCAATACATATCAATTTTACTAAATTGTTAAATATATTGATTGAAAAAGAAAATTGCATAGACCTTGAGAGTTCCTTTGCAATGGTGGCACCTAAAGCATGCCTTGTGATACACTCGATTGTCGGCTGTGAGCTTGTCGACCAAGTACACCGTCTTGTCACACGCGGTGCATTTTGTGGTTGTTCCTTGGAATGCCATTGTCTTTCTTCTCTACAAAATACTGTTACCTCTTTAGGATGTAGTGACCAACAAAGCGAGACAGAGAAGCAGAGAGTTGAAAGAGATTGTTTGGTGATGGTTTTTCTAGCTAGAGGGGGGAAGAGGAGAGGAGAGGAGAGGAGAGGAGAGATTGGGACAGCCTAGAAAGAGCAGAGAGGGAATGGGAGACAGAAAGAAAGTGTGTCACTAAAGCAGGTGGTTGTGTCAATTTGCTGAGATATGAAGCAAAATAGCAAATTGGAAAATGGAAATAATAGAGAATAGCTGGAAATTGGGATTTTCTGATGCAGCATAGACGTATCACATGGTGGAGTGAGTCATATTGAAGAGTCATAGACCTTCAATTCAGGTCTTCACATAATCAAAGGGTGATGTTGATGTAGGTCTCACATGTCAGTGACTCGCCACAGCATTGGTGTATGATCTGGAGGAGGATATTTGAGATTTGGGCCAGAGGCCCAGAGTGGCATCGGTTGTTAGTCGACATGGAGCAAGTCAGACAATAATGCAACAAAGAATCAACCAAAAATAATAATGCGAGAAAAGAATTCTCTAAAAATTGCAACAATGGTACTGTCGGTATGTTACACTTATAAATCCAGTGGTTCGTTTATTTAAATTTTTCAACACCGTAACAACTAACTTTGTTATACCTTTCTCTCATATTTGCTTGGAATGCAGTATCTCTAGCTCTTTGGGTCTGTAATATATATGGATATAATGTTTACAAATGTTATTAAATACTGACAGTTTGTATACCCAAAAGGAATGCGGTTTAATCCAAATATTATGTAACAACATGTAATGTAATGTTGCCGTTGTTACAGTCACTGTAACAAGATTTCTTTTCGAATCATTCGCTTTCAACATCTTTTTGAATGCATAGTCGAATCAAATTATAATGATTTCTGAACTATTCGTAGATTTTACTCCAAAGTCCAAAGCGTGAATAATTTTCACTTAGAAGCATGGAATAATATATCAGCTAATTGGCTTTTAGCATAAAGATATTGACATCTTTCTTGCTTTTGGCACCATATCCTGTCAATAATCATGTCATTAGGAAAAATAATAAAACGAATCAAACCTTATTCTCTGACCTCTGACAGATGAACAAATTCCACTCCTGAAATTTTCTTTTTCTCACAAAGCAAATTACTAATAGAAATTTCGTCAAAAAATATATAAAAAAATATATAATCTCCAGACGCTAATTTTCCTATTTTTGCAGTTTTTTAATTATTTATTTCAATTTTTTTAAATGACCTATTCATATATAAAAACATTCTTTATTTTGTTATTATTTTAGAATCATTTTCAAAAATTCGGAAAAATAGTTAAAAACTTTAAAAATAGAAAATTTCGGTATCCCAGGAGATTTTAATATGAAGAATTTGTTGAGCTACTCAGATTTATCGTTTGAAACTGTTTCGATTATTTTTTGAGTTAATCTCATCAAACAGCTTAATCAGCTTAAGTTCACACTAGCTTTACTCTATATATATATATATATAATGAAAGAAACAATGTAACTAAACACATGCAACCGATGGCTTTGCTTTGGTCTTACTCCTCCATAACAATTAAAATTTTGTTGGTTGGTAAGACACAATTTGGATTATCTCCGCTGAATTTGAAGTAGGAGATATGGACCTGCAATTTTTATCATAAGAAATATTTAAGTCATGATTAATTTTTGAAAAGTAATTAGACTAATTTCAATATCTGAGAAACACATAATCACTAATTTTGTGCTTAGATTTATTTTCCTCACATTAATTAGTTGCTGAAAAGAAAAATAATAATAATATAACAAACATGAGGGAGTTCCAAAAGAACATGTCAACACATGATTCTCTATTTTTTAGATATTAAAATTAGTCTAATTATTTCATGACAAAATAATTATGAATTAAATGTTTGTATAATAAACAATTTCGGAATATCTACTCATTGGTGTTCGCCATGGATGCTCTGGTTAATATTTAATCCAGGGTTTAAGAAAAAATGCAAGAACATTTCAGTATTTTTATTTGGCTAATGCTTTAAAATATAAGCCGAATAAAAAAATGAAAAATATTAGAATTTGCGGTAATAAAATAATTTGATGAAGTAAATTTAAATAAAATGATTAAATTATTCTAATATATTATGTTAATAAATAAGATTGTAAAAATAGGAAGTGTCAAAATTAATAAGTTTGTGTAATTTCTCCATTTACGAGGTTTTTTTTACTACTGCATTTATTAAGGTTTTGTTTCACAAAAATATTAGTTGGAGCGATAGAAGAAGATAAAATGATAGGATAGGGAACAACATAAATAATAAATTTTATTCACTTCGTTTGCACTTCAATTTAGAAAGGAAAAAAATGTTCATCTAAGAGGTAAAGGAATAAATTTTTTTTCTTTTTCTCTTTCATTATAGAGTTACCGAGCAAGTAAATTTGAAATTATTTTCATCTTTTTCCTTCTCTCCTCCTCTTCATCCAGTTTGGAGCAAATTGTAAAGCATCTTAAATCATTTCCTTTCGAAATATTTAATAAATATTTATTAAATCATGATCGTTATATTTTTCAAATACACATACAAAGAACAATTGTTCATTCTCCTGAATTAGAATTATTTTTCAGACTTTGAAACTCAATACCAGATGTGAAGTGGTATAATTAAGAAACTTTGAAACTCAATTACTTTCATAGTTTCATGGAGTATTGATTAATAGACTAGTTGGGCTCCCATTTTAGATGTTATTTCTTCTTTTTTATTCCCAAGTCCATAATTTAATGAGTAAGTTGGAAAGGCTGCTTAACTGAGGCCTAAATTGGTTATTCTACTTTTAGAAGTTGTAGATTGAAATGCTTTGGAGACGAGAATTATCCGTGGTCAAATGATTCGGCCTATAAATCCAAACACGAGGGACATGTAACTTTAAAAGATTTCTAAATAATAGGCCAATACTTAAATGTGGGCCCCAGTATCCATGAAAAATTGTGTGCCAGTTTAAGCTAGCTGTCAGACAGTTTTGGTACTCTGCTTTGCAAAACAAAAGAGGTAGTAATGCCCCCCTTTTTTTCCTGAAGAAACATGCAAGGCACTAATTTACTGATCTTATTAGTAAATACCAGTAACTAAAAGAAGGAAAGAAAAAGAAACAAAACATGAACAATCAAAGTTAAGAAGGCTATAAACATTTTTTTACAAAGGTAAGATATCAGTTTTGGGTTATCTTGACAAAAGACATTTCTTCAATTTGCTTTATTGCATCCTGACCAATGACAAATGGCTCCTGCTCTATGCAAAACCAGAAGATTACATCATCCTATGCATGTAAAAATCCATCTTGTTGAAGGTATGATATGACTTGCTCGGCCATGGTTTGAGGCGATGGACAGTCTCCATTCCTTGGTTGTATTACTATCTGCAAAATAAAACCAAATAGGAGATTTAAATCAATGGTAAAAGGGACTGAACATGTACAGAACATGAAATGGTTTCGTATATGTGTGTGTGTGTGTGTGTGTGTGATATATGAAGGGGGAAATCACCTCACAATTCAATGGGGGTTCATATGGATCATCTATTCCGGTGAAACCTGCATAAGCTCCTCAACAATTTTAATTAATTGACTAGAAATAGTTGTACCAAAAGTAAGATCAGATCCGTTGGTTGATGTACGAACCTTTGATCTTTCCTGCACGTGCAAGTTTGTAAAGGCCTTTTGGATCCCTTGCTTCGCAAATTTCTAGTGGAAAATCTAAGAAAACCTGAAAGAAATTTGTTAACTAAGCTCAGCATCTTTCGCAAACCAAACCCAAAAAAAATTTGTTATTTGTGCAAAGTTTATTTGTTGAATAAATGACATTTGGTGTTCTATTTTACGAGCAATGACATCGGCAAAGTTCATTTGTTGAATATACATTTGGTATTCCAAATGTATATTCATACTTTTGACATATAAAATGCCCGTTGAAATTTGCACAATTGTTTGCATCTGCAATTAGTTGATATGTGGGGCCTGATTAATAAAACCAAAATCTTACTTCTATAAAGGTAGAGTCAGGTAGTAAGGAGCGGCATGCATTTCGGTCCTTTCTGTATGGAGATATGAGGCTGGCTATGCATATCAGGCCAGCATCAGCAAATAGCTTGGCAACCTCTCCTTTAAATTTTCAATTTTATCAAAAGAAAATTTTCACAAGTTAGAAGCTTTAAAGACTAGCATAAGTGGATGAAAATACAATTGGAGATAATCATCTCATATTAAAACACCACTGAGATTGGACCACATGGATATTCCAGTTCGATATATCATGTTAACTGACAAACTATTCTAGAACCATAAGTTCACAAGGAAAGAAGATTTCTATTTATAAAATACTCAATAGAATAAATTCTGGAAGCCGTACATACCTACACGACGTATGTTTTCAGCGCGATCTTCGGCCTTGAAAGTAAGGTCGCGGTTCAGGCCATGTCTGAGGTTGTCACCATCAAGCACATATGTCAGATGTCCTCTATAGTGTAACTCTCGGCTTAATGCACATGCTAGAGTGCTCTTACCTGTCATGAGATGTTCGCACAATTAGAAATGCAGAGGGTGATTTTAGTTAATGAAAGTGCTCCTCTTCCTCTATATTTGACTCGTTTTTATTTAATTCAAGAAATAGGTTAACATATTGAAGCTTAATTTTGATGAAAATTAAGTTCCAGACCAGAATCTTTTAGAAGCACCTTGCAATGGTACTATCAATATTTTGTGATGCAATCCATACAAACTAAGAATAATATTAGCAAATACCAATACATCCGGAGCTGATAACTTTTGCTAAACATTTTAATTGTATCCAACTAGGGGACTTGAACTGAACTATTTTTAGTTTTTAGTTTTTCCAATTAGAGAGTAATGTTGGGAAGAAACCTGAGCCACTGAGGCCAGTGATCCAAATAACACATCCTTTCTGCTGTAATAGGTGTTGCCTGTCAATTTTCCTGATCTGGCACTCATGCCATCTTATATTTGTGGCCTTCCCAACACTTGTCACTGCATTACTCCCCCCTGATAAAACAAACAAAAGCTAGTTTATTATCAGTAACAAGCTTTGCGTAAACCAAGGAAGTAATTAGGAGATGGACATGAAGTAGACTTATATGTTTTGTTCAATTAAGCATCAAATTAAGTGATTGGAAGTACTAATATAATCAGGTCTCTTCTCTACTCCCATGGGAAGCGCTTGATTAAATTAAAGAAATACTTCTTCTAAAAGTAAAATTGAAAAATAGAAAATAAACACAAATTTGGTCCAATAAGTACAATTGAAAAAGACATAAAGAAATTGAAAATGAAAAAAATCCCCTAGTGGAGTCATCTTGTACCGCAATTCTCCTAATTTATGCCACTAAATTAACAAAAATGCATTAATTTTCAAGTGATGATCCATGTCAACCAACACAAATCCTGTCCTTTCATCCACTTATCATGGGTCACATGCACAATATTTTAAGGAGTGTGATTTATTTCATTATAGAGAAAGTACTAGGTAGTGCATTTGTATGCATCAATGATTTGTGCCGTTCCATCACTTAGCTTATTTTGTTAATTCCATCAGCTTCAATAGTTGTTATCTGAATTCTGACCTGTCACCAACTTATGATCAAGATTGATTAATTTAGGCACAGTGTGGTGACTCACCACTCACCAATATTTGGAAGCTCCATTTTTGACTATTTTTCTAATGTCACTGGGTTGTTTGGCAACACAAGATTATGCCTCCTTAATCCTCAGCATATAATATGATTTATCATACCTCTAAATAATTAATTAGATTAATTACTCAAGCCCTTTTAGATAAAGGGCCGTGTTAAAAAATAATCAAACATATAGATGGAATTTAGCTCTGTATTTTGTTACAAATTAGTTGCTGAACTTTTTGTCCCTTCGAAAATTTTCAATTGTTCAATTAGATCACATATTTTAAACGGAAAGACTTTGGAACTGATAGTACTAACACCACATTTTTTTTTCTTTTGTATATCATTAAGCAGATTAAGGAAACTTTCCCACTTTTATTTAATATTTTTTGGACGTCACATATACGAATATTAGTTAGATATCACAAGTCAGAATAAATCTACCTTAAATAGATCCAGATATGTAATTAAAAAAAATCAATGGCTATGGATTCAGATAAAAAAAAATGAATAAGAATAATTCTAATGTACATCTAATAATTTATGTACATCCAATGTTATAGTACATTCAATGATTGTAGTTATATTATAATAGATTTAATGAGTTTCTATATTTTTCATATAGCTTCATTAAATAAGATCATATTAGACACGTCAAAAAATTATAAATAGAAGTAATCTAATAAAGATAATGAACTAAGGAAAAGGGAGAATGCTTAATTAAGGTATCAAGTTTGTGTAGGTGATCAATTTATGTGTTAAAAGAATGAAACAATAATTTCATTTGAAATTCTAAAAAGATACAAATTATTTTCGCTTAATAAATACGAAGTTAGAAATAATGCATAATTAGAGTTCTTATCACAATAATGATGTGAAATGCTTATGAAGAGATTGCATAATAAATATCTTTTCTATAAACACCATAAATATGCATTTGAAAATATCTTAACAGATCAATTCAACCTACACCTTAAAGTATGATGGAATATACAATTTAAGTCATGTGTGGTCCAAAATCAAAGACAACTATCCAAATATTATTATACGTGAGAAAACTATATTCCAAAAGAAATTATCTATTACAGTAAGATATCATTCTAAATATAACATTTCAATATTAGTGAGATATCATCTTTACAATAATTTCACTTCAAAATTTTCCATGACTACAACTAACTTTAATGACTCAGCCACAAAAAATTCAAATACCATCTCATACCAAATTTAACTTAATAGTATGTAAATGACTTTATTATCCTTTTGTAATCAATGGTTAAAATTAAAGATGTACCATAAAAAAAAGATGTGTATTAATTATTGGATGTATATTAAAATTACTCAATGAATAATCCGTAGATATTACGAACAAATATGCCTAAACAAATATAAGTGTTTTAGAAAAATAAAGAAACTATAAAACAAAATTGATAAAGAATATGCATATATTAATTGATGTACATATTAAATTATTCCACAAAATGAAAAAAAATTATCAAATAAAGGTAACTCATGGGAAAGGGGACAAATTCTGAGACGGAACCCCAGAAATTAAAAAGATTTCCTCAGAAATAAATTAGGTCTGTTTTTTTTATGTTTGTATCCTCTAATTTAAAAAAAATGTACGAATCAGACTCACATAAAAGTTTCCTCTAAATAATGTTATCAAATCGATTAGACCTGTGGGTTTCAAATTAGACGGTTCAAATCAGAAAAGTAGGACCATTATTTTATAAGGCGGAATAATTGCAGATAAAGACAAAGCATATAAGTAAAAAATGGAATGTGATTTTGGATTTTGTATATCCAAGTAAAAAATGGAATGTGATTTTGGATTACTGGAACTGGTCGACCGACATATAATATTGGGTATGCAATCAGTCGGTTTGGTTCAAACTGAATTAAATATATATACTTAAAATTTTATTAGGTTTATTCAATTATTAATCGAATTAAATTTATTAAAATATCAGCCGAATAAATTAGTATTCAAATAAACTGAAGTTTTGTTCGGTTTATTCGGTTGAACCGAATTTATATTGGTTAAAATATGACGAAACATATCGATCAACTTTAAATTAATGATAGAAGAAATAAATAATTCAAAGAACAAAATAACAAGCAAATAAAAAATGAAAATATTCGGATTATTCTTGATGTCTCCTTATTTGTATCAAGAAAAATGAATTCATTTAATAAATTTCGGTTTATCCACTTAATAAATTTTAAAGTTTAATTTATTCGGTTTATCTAATTTAGAAAAACATAAACAGAGAATCAAAGCCATGCAAAGTAGTTTGCACGACCAAAATAATTAAATGATTAAGTGATTTTATTGAATAGGTGACAACTCAAATATAGATCTTAATAGAAAGACTTGCACTTTTTTTTAACAAGGAATATTCAATTATTAGTATGTGGGGCCAAGTTGATCTCTTTCAATAGTAATTGAATATATAGGTCCAAAATAAATAAATAAAAAAGTAATTTCTTTTTACAAAAATTAAGAGAATCTGAATTAATAAAACAAAAAATACAATACGAGAAGACCCACATTTTATTATTCTCAATCTTATTTTCATTTTTAATAAAATAAATCTAGAAAATATATTAAAAATATAATCACGATTAGTTATCCGTTGCTTTAATTAATAATTATATTTTCAATGCCGGCTTATATTGTCATTAGCATAATTATGGTTATGTGTATCGGAAAAATGACATAACCATTAGCATCCTTGCTCCCGTAATAAAGCGTGAGGGTTCAATCTCAATTGTCAGATTAAATCTGTACAATCTGAACTAAAATGCACGATCTAAATCTATCTAGAAACTTCCAATACAAACGCATATGTTTTTAACACGTATGTTTTAGTGAATAATGCAATGCAAAGCAATGAAAGCATGCCAAGAACTAGAAGCATGCTGGCGCCACACGTACTCATAATGAAAATGCACATGTTTTTAACACATATTTGTACTCATAATGCCACCTCCTCATGCTCTCATGCTCTCATGCTGGCATGCTGGCATGCTCTCATGCTCTCATGCTCTCATGCTGGCATGCTGGCATGCTCTCATGCTCTCATGCTCTCATGCCTCATGCTCTCATGCCCTCATGCTCTCATGCTCTCATGCCTCATGCTCTCATGCTCTCATGCTCTCACGGCCGTGTCTCCGTGTCGGTGTGTCGGTGTTAGCTGTCACGGGCTCACTGCAGTCGGGAAGTCTGTATCATTTATGCAACTTCCTTGACGGATAACTGTGCCAGTTCATGTGTTTGCTACTCTGCTCTGAGCATCTTTGTCAGAACGACGCTACAGGATAGTTTCGTTCGCACAGGAACTAGAAAATCCGAACTGCCATCATGTTGACCCCATCGCTGTCCACTCTAGAGACACGGCCCCACGCCACATGGATCAATTCATGGACCATTGAAAATTTTCTAAAATAATAAAATTGGAAGTAATAATTCGCCTTGTATTCTTCTCCACTCTCCAATTACTGGATTCCTCCTTTCATAAAAGCCACAACTAATAACCAACCCCGGACTTGTACATGATTCACAGAAATGGAGGTGACCAAAAAAATATTAAATTAATTTGCTTATTCAATCTGATAGGATTACTATCATCATGATAATAATAATACATAATCGATAAGAACGTGCAAAACATGAGACCAGATATACCATCGCGTGACAGAACACAAGCCAAAGCCAAATTCCCAAAATACATTCAATTGATTTAAGAAATTACAAAAGAGAGAATATGTAAATTGGAAGACGAAAGATCAAAGAATATACGGTACCTGGTTCCATTAAGCCGGAGCAAACCCGAGTAAGCGCCACCGGCTTTAATTTGACGGCCCGGCTCAGGCGGAGAAGAGACGACGAGCAATGAATGGAGGTGGCAGAAAAGTGGGAGGGAGGTGTGATGGTATGCATTGTCTCGTCTCCCTCTCAATTGGATAAGAGGAGGGAGGAGAGAGAGGGGGGGGGGAGGAGGAGTGAGAAATGGAGAAACATTGATAGTAGTTTGTTGAGTATTCGGCTATTTATAGCGTGTAGAGAAGAGATGCTCGACCACTTTTTCTCTGTAGATTGTCTAGAAAAGAATTGATTTCTTCGTTTGGCGGAGAAATCCAATGGACGGCCCAGTTGAAGGCCCATAATGATCCATTCCAGAAACAATGGGAATGGAATCAGTCTCCGCAGTGGCAACACGACAGCTCACTTCTTCGTTCCCCATGGCTTCTCTATCCGCTCCCGTCTCCCTCCACCTTCGCCACCTCACTCCCCGTCGAATTCGAGTCACGTGCGGCCCGCGTGGCAACCGCATGTCTCTCCAGCGCGGCCGCGTGCTCAGCTCCGAATCCATCCTCGCCATCCAATCTCTCAAGCGCCTCTCCCTCTCGGCCAATCCCCACCCTCCATTCCCCACGACCACCTTCTCTCGCCTCCTCAAACCCGACATCGTCGCCATAATCTTAGAACTCAACCGCCAGAACCAACCCCACCTAGCTCTCATGGTTTTCTCCTTTCTTCGCACTGACCCCTCTTACAAGACCGATTTGTCTCTCTACGCCTCGTTGATTTCTTCGTTTGGCGAGTCCGAGAGCGAAGATGCGGGGTTGAAGGTTGATGAGTTGGTCTCGGATATGTTAATGGAGAAGAGTGATGGCTTTAAGGAGGATGAGAGGATGAAGTTAACTAGAGTGGTGAAAGGCCTTGTCAAGGCCAGGAGGGGAGAGGCAGTGAAGAGGGTTTACCGGGAGATGAAACGCAGCGGCTTTGCCTCAGATGAGTATCTTTATAGAATTCTGTTTAGAGGGTTTAAAAGGCTTGGAGAGGAGGAGGCAGCAATGGAGGTGGAAAAAGATTTCAAGGCATGGTGGCATCAAGAGAGTCCAATTGGTAAGATGGAAAGAGAGATGAAGGCGCTCGATGAAATGCCTCAGAGAGATGGAGACTTGGAAGAAATATGAAGTCAGTGTAAAGGGGGTAACACACTGTATAGACTTTTCTAGGTACACACACATTTTGGAATTGGAAGAAACTCTATTCTGTTGGCCGGGTTGCTTAATTGTAGGTTTCATGTGCTGATGATGTACATTTCAGTCAAAAGCTTGCATATGCAAGTGTATGTTTGAAAATTAAATTAGCTGGACTGGGAGATAAATGGGGATAGGGTTAAATGAGGTAATGGGCTGCATTATCAATTTCATATATTTCATGACCTTTGTATGAAGTACTTTGGACAGTAAATTTCCCTTTGTTATTTGTTTTTACTATTTTGCATCCTTTATTCATAGAGTCAAGGTGCTGCTACTTTGGTGGACGGGAAGGAAACGGAGGCTGAAAGTGCTCGATGAAGTACTTCAATGAGATGGAAAGCCACACAATGGTGATGTGGGGTATATACAAGTTCGGTTAATTTTTCTATGTTTTGTGCTAAATTGCAAATGAATTTTAGGATCCTGCCCTATGGTGGACAATTTAACAGTTTGGGAAACAATAAAACACAGTTAATTCAATATTTACATAATCCTCATAACAAATAAGATGGTGCAAACTTTCAAGACAATTCAAAGCTCTAGTGTTAACACTCTATTTCTGACCATAAGCCACAAACATCCTATGCTGTTTTGGCCCCTTATTGTTGTGCTTGAGAAATGTCGTGGATTTGCTCATTATCAATTCCATTAAATGCAATAGGTGCATACATCCAGAGTTCATCAGAGCTTAAGAGCTGCATGCACAATCAAGAAAGAGCGTTAAAAATCTCATTTTTAATTGCAAATATCAGTACAGTTGGTATATGGTATGGGTATGTGACTAGGCATTTACAACGCACATTTTGGATTCATCTCATCTCCAGTTGTATGCACACAACTGAAGAGGAACACATCCTTTCTTTGGTCTATACTCTCAAAATTTTGCACTTGCTTTTTGTATTTTTCTTCCCAATTTTGGAAGTTCAGTGCTAGTCCTTGATTGGTGCTTAGGCATTGATGGGAAGGAGTGCAATTTTTTTTTTCTTACATGCATACCTTTATTTGGAGCTGCAGGAATTTGACATATTGGTATGCTTCTTCTAGCATGGTGCTAATATCAACCTGCAAAGGGTTGCATAAAATTACATTAGATCTTGTTAATTTACGAAGAATACAGAGATTCTTACCAATGTATGTTAGTTGAACACTGAAACTTACTTTGGTTCCATTAGGGATCAGTTTCTGGAGAATTCTGAGTCTCTCGCTGATCCTTTCTCTTCTTTTCTGGGACACCCAAAACAAAGAAATTATAAAGTTCTGATTTTGTAAGAACAGAAAATACCAAGTTTTATTTAGTTTACTAGTTTGGAACTTTTGAACACACCCTTGCATAAAGGCAATGCTTTGTGTATTTTCCAGTAGAATCTGAAGCTCTAGATTTATCAGTTGAATCATTTTCTGACAAACAAGAGCTGGAGTTATAATAATTTTTCTCGTCAGTCATCCCTTCATTTTCTTCCCATGCATTCTGTTAAAAATATAAATTGAGTTAATTAGCTCCCAATTTGCATAATTTAGTTGATCATCAATTGAGGAGATGCACCAACTATAACTTACTGTTGTGGAAATGCGAGCCTTCTTTTTAGGAACTTCTATGCAGGAATCGAGCTTGCTTTGTATTTCACATGTTCTTTTTATTGGCTTTGTGTTAATTATACCCTCATTAATCTCTGTTGCATCTATGTTGCAATAATCATTGTAGCCTTCCCAGTTGAGACCAATGTAAGTGTCTTCTTGAGGCCAGTTGCTGGAATAGTAGCTTGAACTGAAACTAGAGATAAAATCGGAATCGTAGTCTTGGAAACATTGTTCTCCGAGCAACCGGGCTGTCAACTCAGACACTTCAACTGACATGTAGGTCGCCACTTCCATTGTTCGGATATGAAATGATAGGAATTAAGATTAAGGTATTTGATCTAGCTCACTGAGCTGATAGATGCCCCTCTTTTGTCTGGTATTTATACCCCTCTATCCAAAAGAAAGAAATAAAATTTGGGTTTAGGATACTAACTCTTGTGATACGCCCAACAAGATTTTGAAACTATTTTTAATTGGAAAAGATTTGTAAATCCTGTTCATTTCTCTGGGTAGCATTTGAGTAGTCCTCTTTTGATTTTATTTTATTTTAGCTTTTTAGAATAAGTACATTGTGATTGTTGCGCTGTATTAAAAATAAAAGATATTGTCCAGATTAAAAAAGTAAATAAAAAAAATAAAGATCTTGTCTGGTAGGCAAAGACAAGGACAAGCCTAATTCTAAAAAGCATCAATCATTGCTATTAATAATTATTAGTAGAGGGTGCTATAGTTTCTAATGAATTTTTCTTCGGAATAAATTCAAAAAATATTAATAATAAGTTTCTGAATGAGACATACGGATGAGATGTTTAAATGAAAAAGTTATCTGCTCCACAATAGTAGTAACAAAACTTTCACTTGATAATAGCTAATAACAGTACTTGCATTTGTGTACATTATTTCCTTTTTATGTTTAATTTATCTACTGGGATGTTCTCTTTTCGGCATCTTATTTGCATAATTGGATCAAATGTATTAAATAATCACCTTTTTGTAGATGTTCTCTATTATCGTTACAACATTTTGCCCAAAAAAAAAATTGTAAGATGTATGAAAAGAGGGGTTTGCATCACTGTATTAACATGGGGATTGGTGTCTAAAGTATGAAAGTTTGTACTAGTTTTTTATTTGTAATTGTAGTCTAAAGAACCTATATTTTAAAATTATGAAAGTTTGTGCTAGCTTTTTATTTGTTTGTAATTGTAGTCTTGACTGCGGCTCCAAAGTATATTCTATTTTTAATTTTAATTTTACTTTATACTATTTCTGGGGTTGCTTATTGCATTTTCTTGCAAAAAAAAACTGATTGAAAAGAACTCAACTTCTCAAATGAGACCATTTTCATATAACATTCTTGCATTCGGCAAATCATTGACTCGAATAAATATATTTTCAAGATATTGCCTACACAATAGAAAAACAACAACATGATTAATTGTGCAGAATATCTTATAAAATAACTCAAAAGAGTCGTATTATTTTAAGATTTGCATTGCACTATAAGTACATCAAATACATTTTTTTTTATTATATTACACAAAGCAGTGAAAAATAGAAGTTCCTTCGATTAGAATAAATTCTAAAACTCAACTTTCTTTATAATTGAATAATTGAATATAGATTTTTAAGAGCAGGAAATCTAATAGAAAGTTGATATGTAATAAACAGATATTACAATTTATATGTCCTGTATGTCAATAAAAATAAAATGAGTTGTATCGTATGTCAGAAAATCTTTTTCTTACTTTTTCTATCTTTGGAAAAGACCTAGTAAAAAATCTAGCAAGACTTGGCACTTGGCAGAGACAATTAGTAATAACTGATCATTTATTTTCATAAAGAAACCTTAATAATATCATAATTGTCGACATCTACCATATATTCTCTTATATTTAATAATTAATATAGATAAAGGAATATATATCATTCATAGATTTACCAATAAGATCAGGATTTGTGTTCTCCAGTTGGTAAACTCATGGATATAATACCATTTAGACAACACCTTGTTGAAGGTTAAATTGTTAGAACTCAAATCTGATGTCATTAGTATTAATATAATGGTAAGATTATCACATTATTTTCTATGAAATAGAAGGTTTTAATCGGGTAGTATAGTTTTGATTCTATCGAATCGATCGTGGAGGTTAGATTGAATAATGCCGTAACAATTAATGTCATCAAAATAGTTGCAACTCTCATGATGATGGACCTCGACTCTTCATGGATGCATATTCAATTTTTGCAAAGAAGTATATATATATATATATATAAGATATATGTTAGAATTAATGAGAATTCTTATTTAAAAGAGAGATTTTTAATGTACATTCAACTCTCATGATATATATTGTTGAAAAATATTATTCGAATTAAAAAGTTAAAATTTTAGATGTAGTCTCAATTAATTAAATAGGACGTGTATTGGAGTTGGGTCAATTTGAAAGATATTTAACCTTCTATTAAATAATTAAAGTTTTTAACGGTGGAGTTTTAATTATTTTATGATAAATAATCATTAATCAAAATTCTAAATTGGCTCAAAATTAATATATATTTTATCTAAATAATTGAGAATACATCTATAATTTTAATTTTTAATTTGAATAGTATTTTTTAGAAATATAAATGATAAGAGTTAGATATACTAAATGATAAGAGTTAGATATACTATCAAAGTTGGATGCACATTAGAATTTTCCAAATAAAACGAGAGCTTCAAAGAGTTATGTTATCATACGTTTGCTGTTAATACTTAATATTATATGCCAATGGCAGAAATTTAGAAAAATTAAAGAAACTCATTTATTAAACTGAAAAGGAGCTGGTTCCAACCTCTGATAAAAAAGATGACAGAAAAAAAAAAGTATCTTTAGAGATTTTGAGAAAAGAGAAAGAAATATTTCAATCTAGCTAAACAAATGTTAATGAGGATCGCACGGATTATCCTTGGGAGATTTTGCACAGGCTGTTCCAGTTGTAGCTTAATTAATCACTATATGTATATATATGTATTTAACAAAATAAGCAAGAAGAAATGCCAACTCGATCTGAAAAGTTATGAATTTAGAATTTAATTGTTAGGTATGAACTAGATTTTGATTGATCCAACAAATAAATCCGGATATAGATTATGCAAAAAAAAAAAAGCAATATCCTACACGTTTGTTGTATATTATTTTTCTTAAGAAACTATATATATTAATAATAATATGAATATTGTTAATTTAATTTGTAGTTAATAATTTCTTTTTTTCTTTTGAAGAAATTAAATCAATTGTCATGTTTTTCTTTTTGGAGAAAAAATTGTCGTGTGTTACACTTGTGAAATACGTACGTGCATTGTAAGTTTATCTTATCCATATAAAGAAAAGTATGATATGTAATATTGGAGCTGTTGCCGTACGTCTTGTGGTTCACGTGATGATTATATAATATTCACAAATATATACGTGATCTTATTCTAAGTTTTGATCATTTGATGGGACTATATATATAAGTCTATAAAAAATAAAAAAATATCATTGCAATTGTCAAAAAAAATTTGATTGGCAACAAATCCCCGCCTTTTGATAATTGGGTTTCCATGACTTGTCACTGGCCAGATTAAATCTGAGGCATTGGAACTTTATTGAGTTCATTGGCATCCACTCGCTACACCAATGACTGGAGATGTATAGTCACAGAGCAACAAGCTCCTTTCAGAAAAATATCAAACGCACCGGGTGGTCTACACCAATCTCGCTGACAGGTGGGACAACCGAGACACTGCTAGCGCGGCGCAGTGATTGGTATCATATCTCTCATCTCTCCGAGCGCGGCGGATAATTAACGAAATAAGGAGGGGTTTCTTTGCGAATTCCGACCTCCTCCTCTCTCTTGTTCCATTGATGGCAACCGAGAGCTCTTCCCACATGCGCTCTGTACGATACCTAATCCATCTCTATTCCTCCTGTCCCCCTCCCATCAACCCTTATCTGACTTTCTATCTCTCCTCTTAACCAGGAAGAATTGGATCTTGAAGAGATATATGGAGCGGAGTCGGGTTGGGTCGAAGCCCGATCCACATGCGACCATCTCTGTTCGCTCTGCGCCGATCTAACCCACATCCCTCTTCCGGATACCCCCTGTTCTAGGTAAGTTACTTTTGTTCGTTCTATTTTGGGTTGATTATACAGGAATTGCCTGTAATTGTGCGAGGATGGAGTACAAATTAGAGATTAGACTGATATGTACAGTGTTAGATTGAGGGAAGATTGGTGGAACTATGCATAACTAGTTCAAGTCATTTATTTTACATTACCTTCTGTCATACGATTGAGCAGTAACACACATGTGAGATTGACGCTTCTGATATGCTGAATTGCCCCAGTTGGTTTTAAGGATCAAACTCAGCCCCATCCCAATCAGAAAAGCATATGTACAGATAAGATAATTTTTTGCATCTCTATTGTGTTTACAAGGTCATATTAATTGGTTATTTCAGATGTGAGCACCCAGCTGAGAACTGGTTGTGCTTGAGTTGTAAGGAGGTGCTATGTAGTCGATTTGTCAATAAACACATGCTGAGTCACCACCAAGAAACAGGCCATTCCCTTGCTCTCAGCTTCAGGTACGGTGTTGAATTCTTTTTACTTTTTTCTCTGAAATTTCTATGCAAATTGTTTTATATGTCAGTGCGCACTGTCAACAAAGAAACAAAAATAAAAAAAATCAATGCAAAAAGCACATTCAGTGTTTAAATTGCTTTAGTACTGTGCCCGTCTGTAAGTTGTCCTGGTGGACGACTTGAAATAGGGTCAAAACGGTCAGTCATATAAACCAACATGCATTTTTAACAAATTTCTTTTTAAGTTGGGTTCAGCTAGATTTAGTTGAGGGATCTATTTTGGAGATTGGAGGAGACCGTTACCAGTGGACAAGAGTCAGTATAGTATCAGTTTATGTATGACTGGTACTTACTTTTTCTGTACCAATGTATACAGTATGTATTTGAGATCAGGATTCTAGTCTCTACTATTCATATGCTGTTCTCTTTCTTGATATCTTTAATTTACAAAATATATTTGTTTATCATATGTTGCATGAGTTAACTTGTGAAGTTTTGGCAGTGACCTGTCAGTATGGTGTTTCTCGTGCGAAGCATATCTGGATGTTCAGTTAATCAGGGAACTACACCCAGTTTACGAAATTGCTCATCTATTGAAGTTTGGAGAACGTCCCCCCTTTCGCAATTTGGAAATTCACCAGTCCATCATCTGTGATACTGCGGGCTCTTCAAAATCATGACTTTCTTGTGGGTTGTAGCCCGGTGTGGTGCTTTCATTTAGGAAGAACTTAGAACAGATGTCTTTGTCATTTACTTTCTAGTTTACATTTAGTATCTTTTGGATGTCAGATAGATTATAAACTTAATTATATGTTTTTGTTTTCTAGCTTGTACTTGTTTTCACCTCGGTCAAGCGTGAATGCTGGGATTATATTACCTAGAATATTTTCTTTCTGCTGATCTCTCAGCCTGGAGGAAAAGGAAAGGTTATAGATTTGTTTTTCCCCTTTACTTTTTCCAAGACAATGGAAGCTGAGATTACATGACCTAGTACATTTTTTCTCTCCACGGCGCTCCCCAGTACGGAGCAGACGACTAGCCTGATTACACTGCACTCATCACATCCCTAGCCGGGAGGATAATATTTCCAACATTGCTCAAGTAGTGAGTTATTATGCTGTGGCAGCAAATTTTCGTGTAGTATAAGATGATAAAATCTCAGGATGATAGTACAATATATGCTCAGGTGAATTGATTAAATTATGTTTCATATTATGGAGAATTCAACATCCTCATTTCACCGCTATCACAACTTTTGCTACTATTTTGTGTAATCACCATATGTTCAGAAAATAACTGCATAATTACGAGAAATAGTAAAATGATAGTTGAAACAGATTAAATGCAGAAAAGAATAAAGTAAACAAGTAGCCTACTAAACATGGATTTAGGGTAAAAAAAATTACAGAATTCTTCTAGCATTCATAAAACCCTGTGATTTCTTTGAATGCATCCCATTCCAAAGTATGGGGAATAAAAAAAGTACTCCTAATTGTAATTATATCTATGCGCAACCCGCAAAAAGAAAGAAAGAAATAAAGAAAGGAAAAAAAGAGAGAATTAGGCTTGGATAAGAATGGTAATTTGATGTCACTGCAGTTGAGCAGAAGCTTCCTCTTTGACATCTTCCAAAGTAGGCTTGTTCAAACTGGCCATGTATGTTATGTATATCGTCCAAAGAAATGAGAATGAATTACTCACCAATGGCTGCCCACAAAAGCAAAGTAGAAACAATGCAAACATCAGGAACATTTTAGTTGGAGGAAACTATTGTTGACCTTCAAAATCTATATCTCATGTACATGGAGAAAAACATAGAAAATCCAATATTCCATTTTCTCCCAAACAATTTTCAAAGATGTGCTTTTCTGTTCTATACAAGGAATCCTCCATTTTGTGAATTATAAGAAAATTTTCAGAAAAAGAGAAGAGGAACTCTTTTGCAAGAACCACAAAAAGAAGATAAATTTGTAAGCATGCAATCATACCTGGAGACGAACCGGAACAAATTTGAAAGTGATGAAATCACACAGGGGCCAATATATCAGCCCATTTTTGAATGTTGGTATAACGTCTCTCTTTAGCCTTGCAATTATCTCAGGAACCGACTCCCCTACAAATAACGAACCAAAAATATTTTCAGACACATTTAACACGTATTTAGGGCTTGGGCAAAAGGGGCTTTATCTCTACACTTTTTTCCAACATATACTATCAAAACTGAAAGAGAATAGTAAAAGCCATCGTCCTGCCAAATGAAAATACTGCAAAAATTAAGACTTCCCAGGGAACAGATAGAAAGTAAAATTCAAAACAGCCAACTTGATAGAAGGTAAAATTCAACATAAATGGAGATAAATCAGCCAACTTGATTTTTTTTTTTAATATCATCCTTGTATTTAATGTATCATCAAGAAGTACCTTGAAGCGCAGCGTTAAATGAGAAGAAGACACAGGTGATAATAGGGCCATAAACTGTTTGACCAAGAATCATTTTCTTGAATGTAGTAATCATGTCCCTCTTGGGAAGTATCCTCGACAAAAAGTTGAACCATAGGTGCAATGAGGGGCCTGATAACAGCACCCCATAGGTTGCCATGCGCATTGTCCTCATGGGATCCAGTGACATGTCAGGACCTATTGTTATCATCTGACCAAACAAGATAAAAGGATATTAATAAGACAGAGTAATACACTATGTTAAAGGCAAAGACTTAGAAAAATAACACATATCGGTTATGGCACCAACAGCCCAGTTCTTCATATCATTATATCATACTGGTACTGAGCACAGATGATGGAAATAGGGGTGTCAATGTGGTCGGGTCAAATAGGGTTCAGGTTGGGTCCACATAGACCGAAGACACCTCGTTTTTGCAGGTATGACATCATTGCTTTTGTAGCTAGAGGTTAAGCTCAGACAAATTATACATAATACAATTCATTTACTCGCAAAAATATAATTGATTGAGAACATTCAGCTTTTTGTGTCCTACTGTTATATGATTTCAAGGATGTTTTAATCGAATAAGCTATTAATATGAAATGAACTAACAAAATAGCCAAAACCTACAAAAAGAAATGCACTTGCACAAGTAAACTTTGAGTGTTTACAACGTTACAACGAAATCCTTCTACATTAGGCTATCTCAGTACCAGTACGTTTAGCAATTCACATAAAAAGTAGTAATTTTTCTTGATTTCAAGCTAAGTAAACATTACGAATTAACTTTCTATGATGAAATTAAAACATAGAAGCAAAGTAGAAGTAGGTCGAATAAAGAAACTCTTTTAAGGGGGAAAATTTTTTAACCTGGGAGGACAAATCAGCAGCAGTAAAAATGAAACCAGCAGTAATGCTCTTAGTCAGAATGGGTCTCGCTTCGATCATTCCAAGATACCAACTCACAAACCCACTCCTTGCACTCACACTAGCAGCCGCCGCAGCGGCGGCCGCGGCGGCAGTTGCCACAGAAGAACCGGAAGATGATGAGAGCGATGATTGAGAGGGATTGGTCCCCTTGGAGCGGAAGGAGATGAGGTGGGACCGGATGTAAGGCCGAGGCGGTGGGGCCGAGTGGCAGTGATGGCGGAGGAGAGAAAAGAGGCCCCTCGAGGCCTTGCTCATGGCCATGGCTGGCAGTGTTCAGTTTCTCTGACTCTGACTGGTGGGGTCCTTCGAAGCGACAAAATGCGAGAGAGACAGAGAGAGAGAGAGGGTAGTTTTGGGGCGGTGTTCTATTCTTAGTTTGTTGCACCAAAGAGACCGATGCCGAGAAGTCGGCGCTCCGCCTAAAAATGAACCCAAATCCTTTGTTACATGTTCTATCCTAGACTTCCTGTTTTGCTCTGCTGACGGACGGGTCCCGCGAGCATTAGGTATCCCATGTCAGAGGTTCTTAACAGCCTTGTCCAAGGAACTCCGACACAGAGAACTCGGGTTTCCTAGAAGTTCGTGGTCCACGAATATGTCTTACTTGCGCCAGTTCGCTGCGAGTTCAACTCCTCTCGGGAGAGAACTCGTTTCATACTCCACAGTATAGATCGACCGTTGATTTTCTGATTGAACGGTTCTGATTACTATTTGCTAAAAAGCAGCTCCTCAGCGTAAGCAATATGAACCATCTGATTTTTATCAGAGGATCGGATCTAATAGATTCTCCGCAGAAAAGTCCTTTTATTGGAGAAGAGGCGGACACTGGTTTGGACCTCGTTTGTTTTGGTCGTTTGAAAGGTGGGAGCGGAGAGAGAGCAAGAATCTGGAAGCGCCACGTGGTAAGCGGTGACACGTGTCATGCGCCGGAAAGCTCGAACTGAACTCCGCTTGCGCCGTTAGGGTTGCGATGGAGTTGTGACCTTATGGCTTGTGTGGGCTCCGTCGTCAATTGGGGGCTTGAATTGAATAAAGAAAAAAGGCTTCGGAAAGAGAAATTAGAGAGCTATGGCATCTCATCTCACATGCAAATCAATACAAATCACAAGTGTTGATTTGACACTTCAAATTGTAATTGTTGAATACGAAATAATTGTTAATTTTAAATTTTTGTTAAATTAAATTATATTATATTATATCTAAAAGAATATTTCCAACTGATTTTAATTAATAAATGCGAAGATATAAAAATGTAAAATTGCAAAACTATCAACGCACAAATATGGATTAATTGGAGTCACAGTAACAACAACGATCTGATTTTTTTAATTACACTTCTGAAAGAATATACAAAAGAAATGCTGACAACGTATATTTATTCCATGTAAAATGAAATAGTATCTTTATGATTGTACGTCCTTTGATTTAATGAGATGATGCTTAACATTAACCAAGCCTCGGTTTTAGGGAAAGAGAAACTAACATAAAATTAATATGATCTGACACTTTTAAAAGGAAGATGTGTAATGTGTTGATATCCTCAGGAGCTATTATTAATCGGCAACGAATCCATGGGCCTACTTATACCAGGCCTTTTATATTCTAAAATATTTCACATACATCTACAATAACCAACCTAGCCTAGTTTAAATAGGCCCATGGGCCATGGACCTCATCTAGTGAATGCATCAAAGAAGACTGAGTTGTAATTTTGATAGTTTTTTATGGAATATCAAATGATATTTAAATTTTGTATGAAATTTGAAATATATTCAATTTATAAGTTTAGTGATGTCTCTATAAACCTTTTACTATTTATAAGTTGTCAACTTTGTACTTTCACACACAGTAAAACAAAATGAACAGAGATAATTAAAACACATAGACAAGTTTTTTCTCAAGAACTGAACAATACTAATATCGCAAAATTGTACCAAAAAAAAAAAAGGGAAATGACAAGCTTAAAAGAACAATCAGCTAAAAGCCTAAAACCATTTTTTTGCTGTTTGATCACGTTCAACGTTTCTTATTTAATTCAATTCCTTGAAACTGAACTTTGAAAATAGATACTGGCATCAGATAGCACAGCTGAAACCAACAATGACAGAAATGGTGAAAAATAAGATATATCCTTCATTATTGTTTACAAATTTGTTTTGTATTTTGTGTTGATGGAATTTGTAACTGCAGCTTCCTACATATCTAGTCTTGCTGGGACACGGAAACAGAAAAAAAATGAAAAGGAAAAAGAAAAAGAACATCTGGTACCATGACATGGTGCCTGTATTTTTCCCACTGTACCAAGAAAAGATTCACTAAAGATAACAATATAACATGTGTAATTCTGGTTCGTTACCAGTATGATCGTTCTATTTTTTTTTTTGTCTTTCTTTCAGTTTGAAGCAAGATTCAGCAAAACATCTTTTTCTGATAAATATTGTTCTGGTACCAGTTTTGGTCTCTACTTCCATACCACTGGGATGACATTTTTTCTTTTTACTTTTTCTATTTTGTGGCTTTTTCAAGAACAAAGATGGACCAATAACAGTGGAGTTGTGGTCTTCCTATTAGTTTGGCATAGCTTTAGTACTAGTCTGTCTGATCTCTTTCTCTTTTTTTCTTTGTGACGGTTTGTGGTTCTTAAGTTTGTTGTTTAATTCAGGGCAATTATGATTTTTTTTAGCAAACCTTCCAGCAATTTAAAATTCCCACTTGCAATATCATCTTTAAGGAAAAAAAACTACCTAATTAAACAATGAAAGAAAATATGCAGTGCTCAAAATTAAAATTGCCACTTACAAGATCATCTTTTAGCAAAGCAACTCAAATCAGGCTGTCTATCAAGCAGTCTATAATACCTTCAAATCCCTCCCCAACTCAAAATCGACAACCAGCATCAGATCCTGAAACTTGCAGAATTAGAAGAGAACAAATTCAGAATCCCACTAGAGAGAAACAGAAATTCTACTGAAAATAGAGTGAAAGGATAGGGAAATTTAACAGCCAAACCTTGATCGAAAATCGACAAAGACATGCAGTCTATATTCCTCTTTCTCCAAAACAAAATTTCCTCTAGTAACACTCCACTTATTTATCTATTTGCAAACTGGCTCATCAGACGTTAAATTTTCTTCTAAACAAAGGTTGAATCTACAAAGTAGAAAATTGATTCCTCAAATGGAATACAATTTGTTAACTGGATTAATAATCATGACATCCATAACAACAGAAACGTTGACCATAATACCAGAAAAGAAAAGCAAGATTGACTAAATTAAAATCATGGCAAGTTCATAGCTAACTAAAAGTAAACACAGGTAACAAGTTCATAGATAATTCAGAAGCACTAGATGCTCTGACCTCACTACCTGAGAATCTATTACCTAGTAACAAAAGACCACACAACAAACCCGACTTACCAAGTAACCATAGACCAACTCACTAAACAAAACATATTGCCATAACCCACAGATTTCACAGAAAACAAACACTCATTTGTCTATTTCTGTGACAACACGATCCATGATGTTAGAAACAACATCCTTCGACTGCTTCAGCAGCTCAACACTCTTCTTGAGCTGGTTCCGCTTTGCAGCAGTCGTCGGCAACTCCTCCAGCATCCGCTCAACTCCAGCCATCTTCGGTCCCACAAGCTCATCAATCAGCTCCCTCTCCAGTGCAGTCTCCACCATGCCCTTGATGCTGTGCAAGATATGCAGCGCCACACCGTCAACCAGCCTTATCACAATTGACTTCCAGTAAGCTGTTAGCCTCATCCTTATGTCAAATGCTTGCTCGGCCACATCAGCATGTGACCTAAGATGTCCTACATCAACCTCTCCTAAGGCTTTTAGAGAAACCTTAGTTGGCTTCATGTGGTTGTGTATCGCCTCCATGAAATCACTCTCTCCTGCCATATACTCGGCCCACTTTTTCATGTAATCTGGGTTGGAGGTGTAATCAGAGCACATCTCCATTTCAATCATGTTCTTCACAAACAGGTCCGATTTGTCCCTCAACTTAGAAATGAGATTGTGCACCACTCTTTTACTTGAGGACTGAATTTGCGGGTAGTTCTGGAGATGCCGCAACATTATCTTGTTCGTCATTTTCTCAACGAACACCCAAACATCATTTATCAACTCATGTGGTTCCTGAGAGATGGCAGCGATTTTCCTTTTAAGAATAACATGGAAAGCAGACCTAGGCAGGAAATTTGGAAGCCATATTCCCTTGGCCTCTTCCAAAACACCTACTTCCTCCATTAGAAACAGATCATCGGTAATCGGGCAGTTGACCGGGAGTTTACTGGAGTAGATTGTAAGCATTTCAAAAATGCGAGCTGCCCCGTGGAGACTGTTCTCATCCGGAAATTCGTCATACTCCCCTTTTATGAGTGACTTCTCCAAAGATTCTCTCAACACTTTAAAGACATGCAAGACTGCCTTAAGAGCATCAGCAATGGTCGAGAACTTCTGAGGCATGCCAAGTAGGTCCGACATGTTTTTGTTAAGCTTCTCATCAATCTTCTTAACTATATCCGGCAAGCATTTTGCTATTATTGATGCCTGAATTTTAGTCAGGCGTTGGGCAAGAATCGGTATGCCGGTCATTGACTTGTCTATTTGAGATAGCAAAGGATGAGCCTTAAAGAGACACTCTTCTTCATGCCGAGCTTCCTCATACGTCTCATCTCCTATCCGGTTTCGAACACAGACATAGCCGAGGCCAATGCGGACATCGTCCATAGTGACCTTCTCGAGCAATCCCTCGGGGGCCTTATCACACTTAGTGACCACTGCCAGGGTTCGCTCACCAAGTTGGTCAACTTTCTGAGACATTCTGATCGATTCACATGTTGGGAAGTCTACCGTTGCAGACAACACATTCAATATTATGCTTTCCTTTGGAGCAATATACTCCATGATTATGTTGGAGATCTGCTCGTAGATGTTCTGGGGCTGACCTTGAACTGGAACCCGGGTGATCCCCGGGAGATCAACCAGGGTCAAATCAGGAACCCCTTTCTTCTTGACAACAAGGGTAATAGGTGCATTAGAGATTCCCTTTCCGTCACCGGCAATCTCGAGAGTTGCGTTGTTTATAGCCGCTGTGATCTCAGCCTCAGTCGTTGTCACGGTTTTGTTCTGATACTCAAGATGGAGCACCGGCTGGGTGGCATCTGGGTCGTCTTGGAGACGCATGATGAGGGGTACGCGTGTGCAGATTCCCTGGCCTCGAGGCAGACTGATGCCGGCAAGCGACTCAAGCACACTGGACTTTCCGCTCGATTGATCACCGACTACGACAATCGTCGGCAGCTGGATGCCTTCTTGAGTCACTTTAAGGCGACGAAGCTGGTCGACGGCATCAAGCAGGGGGCGGATGTTGTCATTGTAGGAGGAAACAAGAGCATTTGCTGTCATGTTTTCTAATGCTTGTGGTTTCCTTGTTGCTAGCTTGTTACTGGTATTGGCATGGTAGAAAGAAAGATGGGGATTTATATATAGCACGTCCCTAACTATCCTTATTTCGATATCCCTCCCTCCTAAGTATCAGAAATTCTATGCTAGGACCACCCATATCATGTAAGCATGTTTACACGGTAGGACCAACCGATGAAAAAATGTCATCTAGATTAGCTTTCTTATGCACTAAATTGACATTAATTTCTGATAACAAGTGACTATTCTTTCCTCCTATTTTGTCTTAAATACGTGATACATGATTATACAGAAGGAAATTCTAATTTATTGATCATGAAATTCTTCATTTCTGAAAATAGCAGATTTTCATGTTCCTTTATGTTCTATAGAAGTTCTGAAAATGAATAAAGCACTACAAAACCACTTTATTTACTTGGACAATATGAAAAACTATAACGAGACCCATATGGATTCTTCTTCAATAAACATGTGTTCAGTGGATGGTAAGAATTTTGTAATTGCGTAAGGATTTTTGTTTTTATATGCTTGAACAATTTAAAGGTTGTTACAGTGCACAATGAAGAGGAGGCGTATTATCTTTACAAAAATTATGCTTTGCGCATTGGTCTTCATGTTCGAAATTAAAGATCATCGCAAGTTCTTTCATGGAACAAAATTAAGAAGTGAGGATGCGAGAGTACATGTGCAACAAATTAAGAAGGATTCAAGAACGATGACTCACTTGAAGGTAAACAATACACAAAAATGGTGACAAGAACCGGTTGCGAAGCTTGTATTAGTTCGATTTACTGTCAATGATGGTATCTGGAAAGTAATACATTTTAATCCACATCATAACCATAGTCTTGCATCTCACTTGGAAACCCATCAGCTAAAAAGTGCTAGATCGATGTCAACACTTAAACAGGACATCATGTTGGGGTGAGGACAAAATATAATTTTTTGATCACTAAGTAAAATGATAAGTTACTTGACTATTAAGTAATGTAATAAATCATTTGATCACTAAATAAAATGATAAATTTTTTCATCTCTAAATTTGTCCTAACCTCTATAAAATGACCTAGATTCTTTGTGAAAGCACCACAAAAAAAAAAAAAAGCTTAGTCTAACTTCTTTTAATATAGGCCGGTGGAGTTTGTGATTTTTTCATCATTCGTTTGATTTTTCACAATTTTAATATTTTTTCTCTTCCTCTCCTGCTCTCTTTGATATTATATTGTGATATCGTCATGCTACATCGACTTCATACATCATAGATTCCATACTTAATTTGGGTGTGAAAACTAGTACAACTTTTTCTTACTTAGCAGAACAAGCTGGTGGGGAAGAATATATTGGTTGTTGAAAAAAAGATTGTTATAACTTCGTTGATAAGAAATTAAAAAAGAATAATGATCGAAGCTGGAGTTTCGCAGAGTTTGAAGATCCAATATATGTTCTTTTACACCTTTGATGCTGATGAGGAAAACAGATTGACTCATTTCTTTTCTGATTACAAATGCTTTGGAGATGTTGCTGTCTTTGATACATCATTTCACACCAACTACGGTATGGTTTAATATGCGCTCCTTTTGTGGGAGAATATTTCTTTCTTTCGGACCAATTAATGAACCGGCTCCTTTTGTTGGTGTTAATCTATTTGATTTTCATTTTATAATCTCTTGTTCCTAATTAATATTTATTGCTCTATTTCATTATTCTAATTATAATCCTTTCGGAAAATTAAAACAAAAAAGTCAAAGAAGTCAACTCAGATGGATTTATTAATTGTTCTATATGTGCAGGGCTATATGCATAATTAATCTTCAGGCTGATAATCCAACCACCAGTAGCAATTAATTACTTTGTTCAAGATAGTATCTTTGCATCTCGACCAAATTCCATTAGTTGAAGCTTTGGACTTTACTACAAATTAGTTTAAATTATTTTGCTTAATTTGGGTTGTTTTGTTTAAATAAACATGCAAGAAATATTGTACTCTTAAATGATTTAAGTAGAATTTTTTTATTGAACTAATCTATGATTTTAGTGGAAACTTGAATTAATTTGTTAGCAATTTTATTTTTTGATCAGAGAAATGTTTAGACATTATACATTTGTGCCTCCTTTGAAAAAGAAAAGAACACTGAAACATTGTTCAAATATTGTTCAAATATTGGTATATTGTTCTTAGATCATACAACTTTGAACAAATATTGTTCAAATATTATACTGTACTTGTTGGTGAACTGTCTGTGCTAAATTAAAATTATACACCAAAACTTGTGTCAACAAATGTACGAGATTAAATTTACCCATGCACATTCTTTCATTTAATTGAAGACATATTTTCCAAGCATATCATCACCAAAACGAATATTATCGAACTTGTGCTTCTATTTATTTGCACTAATGTCTATGTATGTGCGCCAATGTCAACAAACGAATATTATGCGAAAAAAAGAAGAAGATTGGAATGCATCAACGTAATCTGTGCGTTCATTCAATGTACCAATGTCTATAAGCAGTACTAGTTTCCATAACTTTATTAAAGAAAAATATGCCAATGTCTATAAGCAGTACTAGTTTCCATAACTTTATTAAAGAAAAATATGCCAATGTCTATAAGCAGTACTAGTTTCCATAACTTTATTAAAGAACAATATACCAATGTCTATAAGCACTTTCCATAACTTTAGTAAAGAAAAATATACCAATGTCTATAAGCACTTTCCATGACTTTAGTAAAGAAAAATATACCAATGTCTATAAACACTTTCCATAACTTTAGTAAAGAAAAATATGCCCATGTCTATAAGCACTTTCCTTTATTAAAGAAAATACCACTGAATTATTTTTAGCTTCGCAAATTGTTATATTTATATATTTAAATAACAAAATCAATATTTTAGTACATATTTTTTTTAAATTAATACTATTGATTTTGTTTGACAAAATCAGTATTAAGTTGGCAATGTGTGTGTATTTTCAAAATTTTGAAATTAAATTACCTCGGAGTAACTCTCCATAAAAATATGCTTTATATTTGTGGGACCGATAAATATAATTTGTTTCGTGTGTAATCTTACATTAGATTCATGGGTTTGCCCACTTATAATTATTGACCATAATGTTTCATGAATAATGATGAAATATTTTAGTGGACTTATTCTCGTATAATTATATTCAAGTAAATACTACTATTATTGAGAAAAACAAGCACAAAACCCTAAGCTCAAACAACTTGTACAAATAATCAGTTTCTCTTTCATCCCCACAGCCATCTTTTCTCTCCTTTATGTCATACAAAAGCTCCATCGGCTCTTGCAGTCTTGTAATATAACCCCTGCCAATATGATATATATCCTTCCCCTCAAAGGTAGAAACAAAGAAGGTCAGGACATTGGCAAAAACAGCTGAGCATATGCCAGCTATGACTGATGAGGCGGGTGCTTTACGGGATGCTGCATGGCAGATCTTTGTGAGGCCAAGTATGCAGGCTCTGGCAGTGTGGTAAGCCGAGAGGTTGGCATCTTCTCCCCTTGAAACGATAGAGAAGCTCCAGTTGTACATGTTAATGGAGACTTTTGCAGCAGCCTCCAGTGCCTGGGGCAAAATGATGCATACTGAGGAATCAATTCGGCCACAATTTGTTGTACACTTGTGCAACCTATGAATTTGAATTTGAGTTATATTTGAATTGATTTTCTACGGCTTAATTGAGGCTAGGTATAGAGCTCAAAAAAGGCTTGATTGGGGGGTTTACTGGACTAGAAAGTATCCAGGTTCCGTCCCAAAACACTAAACCCCGGTGTCTAAAATGTGAAAGATTAAGAAGAAAAAGAAAAAGAGTAACCTCTCGAAGCGGAGATGAGAGAGAGATAAGCTTGTTCGAGATCGGCATGAGGCGAGGATCGTTTCTCTGAAGGCAGAAGCGAATCCTCCGGTAAGAGTCGAGGAGGGTTCGCACTTCCTCTGTGTTTCTCCTCTTTCGCAATAGGTCCTCCTGAGAAGGCGGAGGAATTGGATCCAGGAGCTTCCTCTTCTTAGGGAGCGGCTCCGCCGAAGCCATGGCCGGCGGAGAGGGGGAGAGAGAGGGCTTTGGAACTTTCGAGAGAGGCGTCTGGCAGTGGGATGGAAATGGCCGGGCCAAAACTGTTTTGTTTTTTTCTATTTTATTTTGTATCAATTAATCTGTCGTCTCTTGTAGAACAGGTTTGATTTTGTCATTAATTAATACTAGAAGAGCCTGAAATCAAAAGAAGTTTTTTTCATCTCACATCTTACCATGAAGTTCGTTTTTAAATTTTAACAAAGCATCAACATTCCCATACAGAAATAGTTCGTCAATTGGGTCCAAATATTTCAAACAAATTTATAAACCGTGCATTTCTAATTAACAAATTTGAGAAAATTATCTGAAGATTTTATTTGATTAGCATACTGATGTGATTTTGAGTACCTTATAATAGGGTTAGGAGATCTTATGGACAAATTCCATAATTTAACTATTGATTTAAATTTATTATATTATCGAACAATTCATCCCAAAGAAAATCAGAGATAAATACAACTAAAACCTCAAGAATATTTTGTCCTTGGATGCTTTAACATTAACTTATATGTGACAGTTTTAGCCACACTATTTGAATAAGTTTACTAATGTACACTATTGTTTGCAACTTTTACTCATTAATAATTTAACTTTGGTTTATATTTTTCTGTGTTAAAACGTGATATTCATTATTCATTAGATGTGAGAAACCACATTTTTTTATCGATTTCAAGCTATGAAAGAAAACCTCTTGTAGTGTAGCCACCTAGAAGATGGACTAAACTTTAGGAAAAATTTCCCTTTTATGAAATTTAAATATATCCTATACTTGATAAACTACCTCTCATGTAAAATGATATAGACTGCACATGAAAGAAAAAATAACTCTGAATTGCACTCTTTTCAGAAAGGAAACAAAATTGACCACTGCACAATTGATCTAAGCAATGGTTAGGTCCAGTCATTTGTTTAATTTTCTAGTTGAGGTGATTAGAGAACTCTTGAAAATATGTCCAAATAATACCAAAAATTAACACCCAAAACCAGTATCACACAATGCTGTTGCTTATTGGTACTGGTATATACCATAAAAAATAGTAATAATTAACATAGTTGGCAACATTTATAGTTAGAAACTATATCGTACCAAGCACAATAGAGGTTTTATTACTGGTGTAGGAACTAATATCCTACCAAGCACAACAGAAGCAAAAATGCCTTCTTTAGCTAATATGTGGACCATTTTGCATCAAGTTCATTTTACAAAAAATTTTAAAGGAAATCTTTTGAACTTTTATTATTGATTTCTGGCTCTTATTTAGCTTATTCCTACATTTATCAATTAATTATATAATAAGTATTGGGACAACTTTGCATTGAGTTCATTGGATACTGGTACATTAAGTTAAAAGGACTGATTTTGTAATCTAATTCTGACTCTTATTATGAAGAAATACTAAATAAGTAAGAGAAGTAAGGATATCTAATTTTGTCGAAACCTCAATTTCAGATTCTGTAGCCTCATCTAAGTACCTGCACGATAATTGAAACTTGCATTTTATAACATAAGAAATCATACAAATATGGAAAATATTGAGGAGTTTTATGAATGTTAATTACTTTAATAATGACTTCTTTTCATGCATGATATATACTTCAACTGCAGTGAGCAAAGTATTTAAAGTTTTCTATAGATGAATTTGCGGAGTCAATTTAAAATTAAAGTCACAAGAGTAATATTTTAAAAAAAAATTATAATGTGGTTGTTTAGACTACAAAATGTACAAAAAGATTCAAACCAAAAATCAGATGATCGAAAGGAAGACAAAAAAGATAAAGATAATTATAGAAGTAATTAGAGAAATATGATAATTAGAATAAAAAATAAATCTAAAAAAAAATTAAAGAACTCCTAAATCTGGATTGTTACCCCAATTATCAATGTGATAAAACTTGAAAAATCTAATAAATTTGAAAATAGTATGAAAAAAACAATCAACCTCATAGTAACTCATACCTAATGTAGTTGTAAAATGCCTCAACCAATAAAAAACAAAAAAAAACAACAAATTATTCAAAATAAAATAGCTACCTGTGCTAGTAGTGCAAAGAAAAAATCAGACAAAAGAAAAGTGAAAGAGAAATACAGGAGCATGAGAAACTCAGTGGTGCGCTTTAGAGAGGTTACCAAATGTGTGAGAATATAGTGCTAAGTTATGATCTTAATATAGGTTCCACTTGCTTCGCGCTCTCATCTATCACTCCAAAAAAAGTAAAAATCACACAAATTAGAATAAATACCGAACTCTAAATCTTGTATAATAAGTTGTCATGTTACTTTTTATTTACAAAATTGTGAAAAAAATCATATCTTCCGACATAAAGTTCTCAATTTATTATATAATACGTAACAGGACAATTTTGCATTGGGAATTCATTGGATACTGGTACATGAAATTAAAAGGGCTGATTATGCAATCAAATTCTGACTCTTATTATGAAGAAATACTAAATTAGTTAGAGAATTAACGATATCTAGTTCTGTTAGAACCTCAATTTCAGATTCTTTAATCTCATCTAAGTAATTGCACAGCAATCAAAACTGTAATGTCATGGTATCATAAAAGTTTGGATTGCAATCGCATTTTAGTACATAAAAAAATTATATTATTAGGGAAAACATTAAGAAATTATGTGAACCAGAACATCTTACTCAAGGGCTTACAATGCCTTGGAAAAATTGCAAATGAATATAAAAAATGTGAAGAACAAACACGATCCTTTTAACTAAGTTAATATAATATAAAATATGAAAAAGAAACGAACTTGTGAGGAAAGCACCTCTAATTAAGATTCTGAGATCGACAATTTTTAGGAGTAGCATCAGAGAGAGAGAGTCGAGGAGTTGAGAGGCGGAGAAGGAGCGGAGAGATACTCTGGCAGAGGCAATGATGGAGCGAACGGAGAGACTCTGAAGAGATGGCAGCAAAGAAAGCACCTGTAATTTCAACTCCGAGATCGGTCGGAGAAGTAGCGTCGGAAAGGATTAGAGAGGCGATGATGGAGTGGAAAGAGAGAGAGATTCTCAAGAGGTTGCATTAGCACGAAATGCTATTTGGGTTTCATTTGAAGAGGCGGCTATTTTGATGTAATCGCTACCGTTAAAATTCTGAATCGGACGGCACATATAAAGGGGACGACGTGGCTGCGTAAAAATGTTTGTTTTGTCAAGCGTTTTTATATTCAACTCCGAGATCGGTCGGAGAAGTAGCGTCGGAAAGGATTAGAGAGGCGATGATAGAGTGGAAAGAGAGAGATTCTCAAGAGGTTGCATTAGCACGAAATGCTATTTGGGTTTCATTTGAAGAGGCGGCTATTTTGATGTAATCGCTACCGTTAAAATTCTGAATCGGACGGCACATATAAAGGGGACGACGTGGCTGCGTAAAAACGTTTGTTTTGTCAAGCGTTTTTATATACTACTATTGATGCATACCAAGTGCATGGGTAGACCGATGTTATTAAATGACTTTATTGTGAATTTTTTTTCATATTTTATTTGTCACCATCCAGAACACTCATTTATTAACAATACTATATCTATATGTACCTATATTCAAAAGAACTCAATTCCACAAATTATCGAATAATAAAATTTTATAAATCAATAAAATATGCTCAATATCAAATTCAGCATCAAGCCACTTGCATTGTATTTAAAGTTAGTAACTAAAACAAGTTAGCCCCTACCAAAATTCACAAATAATAACTAATATGACAGTTCTCAAATAGCAAAATAAGTTAGTCTCTAAAACTTTGATCTTCTTAAATTGACATTAAAACCAAGGAATGAACGCCTAGTCCCTCGAGCCATCATTTACCAATATGCTACAGCAAGATCGGCATTGATGAGTTGGTGATCCACATCTAATATCCAAGCTTCAGACCCCTTAACCTCTCTAAATTAAGAGGTGATACCACTTCCATGGGAATCTGAAAATAGTAGGATGAAGATACAATTACTTGCACCAAAAGGTCACCACACAATATATGGAAAAATATTTTCTTTTTGTAAATGGAACCTGATACCATATTAAAAAAGAAATCAGTATTTCTCAAATATGCAACTAATATGATAACGACCATCATGTCTGAAAATTAGCCACTGATGATAATCAAATTTTAGATTGAGATTGAAGAAGGATACTTAGGGATAAGAGGCTTCATCAAATAGAGATGCAATCTCTTGGAGAAACATGGCCTCGGGCAGCTAGGGCACCGTGAACCTGGGGACATGAGAAGTCATTCATATGAGCAATATTTGTTTGATAAAACTTGAAAATAAAACTGCATTCATGGATAATCAAATGGAAAACATTGTAATAACTAGTTCATTATAATTTCAACTTTCTCGTTACGGTCTTGGTACCGGGACTTACCTTAAAAATTATTGCTTTTGTGTCGCAATCAATTTAGTTGTATCTCCTATAAATATAATGGATGTAAAAGAACTTCTAATTAAGAAAATCTATAACATTTCAATAAAACAACTTATTAAGATACAAACTAAGATAAAAAGGAGAAAAAAGAGTTACCACAATTTGGTCAAGTCCCATTTATCTTTTCAGAAAAATATAAACCTTTACTTGCTACAAAACGTTAGCTATCAACATATGAGTCAGTGAATATCCTAAGTCAAAAAACAAGCAGCATAATATACAATTGATATATAAATCATACCTTATAGCTTAGAAACTTAGATCAGACGAGATATTGGAACCCGAATTGACAAGTGACAATGACCTCAAAGTAGGCCTAACTAAAATAATTTAGTGCATATTATGACTACAGAAATTGACGACTTGATTCTGTGATAATTATTCTTTAAATAAAAGCTACCCAATCAAAATAAAAACAAACCAACTCAAAACATGGTACAAATTCGATAGCTAGCCTATTGCTAAATTACACAATTGCCTTGGCTTGTAAATCAAATAGAAAAAAACAACATTAATCTGCGAAATTAAAGTAAAGCAACATTGTTGTACCAAAATGGCCACATGAATGGACTGTATATGAGAAAATTCAACTGATTATAGTTAGAGAAAATAATGACATACACTCTTAATCTGTTGAATAGATTGAGTGTCCTCGGGAATCCAAACAAACTGATGCTTACCCCTCAACTTGCGTTGTAAGGGTGCTTTAAGCTGTGCCAAATTAGGGAGATAATTACGAGCTGCGTAATTTATCAAACCTAAAAAGGTCTTTAGTTCTTTCTCAGATTTTAGAGTTTCTGGGAAAGAATCAAGTTTTGTAAGAACATGGGGTTGCAGGATTACATGACCCTTTTCTATTTCACATCCTAAGAATTCAATCTTTTGTTTGCAAAAGACTGCCTTCTTCTTGGAGATTATAATTCCATTTGTACTAAATGTTATGGCGACTGCCTTAGCATGTTCCAAATGTTGATAAATTACTGTAATGTATATCAAAATGTCATCGATATACACCATACAGTACTCTCTATGCGAGGCTAATACATCATCCATTTTCTTTTGGAAAATTGATGGAGCATTATGCAATCCCATTGGCATTACCGGCCATTCAAAGTTACCCAGTGGGGTACTGAATGCTGTTAATGGAATACTTTCTTCCTCCATTTTCACCTGAAAGAACCCCGATTTGCAATCGAGTTTAGTGTAATGGGTACTATTTCTCAAATTCAGCAAGAGAGAATCTCTATACGGAATTCGATAAGCATTCTTAACGAGTACTTGATTGAGTTTCGAATAATCAATGACAATTCGGCTCTTTCCTCGTACAATCTCGGAATGGTTCTGTACCATAAAGGCCGGACTACTCCATGCAATGGTACTAGGACAAACAAGACTATACTTCATCATTTCCCCAATATGCATTTTGAAGTCTTCTATATCAGTTGAGCTTCCTGGTCTAGGTTTTGTTGGAAGTTTTGGAAATAGAAAAATAGAAAATACAGAATCTGGATTTTTCTAACTCAACTTATTCAATAACTGATACAAAATACAATACATAGTATTTAACACAGAACATAATCCTAATTTAGCACCCACTAACCAAAGCTGTCATATTCAGCCCATGACAGCTATAACCTACCCATTACATGTCTAAAAACATAGCACAGTTTACACCTAACTCTTAACTAAAAATAGACCTATACCTAAAACCGTAACTTCTGAAAAACTGCAGCACCTATGTGCCTTGCTGACCCGGTTCATGATTTGGATTATATTCAACACTCCCCCTTAATCCAAAGTCATCTACATCCATCGTTCTTCGACACCAAATAAACTTCTCTCTTGCAAGAGACTTGGTCATGATATCTGCAACTTGTTCATTAGTATCAACATACTGCAATTCGATTTCCTTTTGCTCAACCAACTCTCGGATGAAGTGTTGCTTTGTATCAATATGCTTAGTACGACTATGAAATACTGGATTTTTGCTCATTGCTATCGTTGACTGGTTGTCGCATAATATTATGGTTGCTCCTTTTTGCTTGCAATTTAACTCTTCTAGCATGCGCCTAAGCCAGACCCCTTGACGTGCAGCTGAAGTCACAGCATTGTACTCCGCTTCAGTTGTGAAAAATGCAACAGTTGATTGCTTCTTTGAATTCCAACAGATTGCATTGTCGCCATAGAAGAACACTTGCCCGGATGTGCTCCTTCTATCATCTAGGCTCTCTGCCCAATCGCTATCACTATACCCAATTAAACTTAGATTCTCCACAGATTTGTACCACAGGCCATAACTCGTTGTGCCTGCAACATACCTTAATATCCTTTTTGCTGCACCCATGTGTTGTTTGGTCGGTGTTTGTATGAACCTTGAGATGACCCCAACTGAGTGTGAGATGTCGGACCGTGTGTGTGTTAAATACATCAAGCCTCCAACCAAACTTCGGAATCGTGTTGCATCAATATGTTCTGTGCCATCCTCTGCTGTGAGCTTTTCATTGACATTAGATGGTGTTTGCACAAGATTGTATCCTTTCATTCCGAACTTCTTAACTAGATCTTTGACATACTTCCTCTGAGAAATGAACATATTACCTTCTTCTTGCTCAATCTCTAGCCCTAGAAAGTAATGCATCTCACCCAAGTCTGTCATCTTGAACATATGCATCATTTGTTCTTTAAATGTTTGAACCATCTCTTGATCTGTACCGAAGTAGATCATATCATCAACATATAAACAAACGACCAGCAGACCTATGTTCTGATTGATGTAGAGATTCGGCTCGTTCTTGCTTCTCGTGAACCCCAAGGTCTGAAAGCATGTATCTACCTTGCTATACCACGCTCGTGGGGCTTGTTTCAAGCCATAAAGTGCTTTATAGAGCCGATACACTCAGTTTTCTTTGCCTTCGATTTTGAATCCTTCAGGTTGCTTGACATACACCTCTTCCATTAGTTCTCCATTCAAGAAGGCAGACTTAACATCGAGTTGAAAGATCGGTTGCTTTAATTGGACAGCTAGTGCTAGCAAGAGTCGAGCGGTTTCAAACCTCGCAACAGGGGAGAACGTCTCATTATAATCAATTCCCTACCTTTGTGCATATCCCTTCACAACTAATCTTGCCTTATATTTAAGCACCTTCCCATCAGGACCAAGCTTGGTCTTGTAGACCCATTTGACCCCTATTTCCTTGTGATCCTTTGGCAGTTCTACTAAATCCCACGTGTTATTTTCCTCAATTGCTCGCATTTCTTCTTTCATAGCTGTAACCTATTCTTCCTTTCCAGCGGCTTCTTCAAAACACTCGGGATCAGCCACCAAAAGCGCTTGTGTTGTTGCATATAATTCTTGCAAGATTTTAGTCTTTTGCTGTGACGGTAGGTTGCTTCTTCTTGTATAAACTCGTGTTGGTGTTGGTATGTCTTCGTTTAGGTTTGTTTCGAATTGAGGCTGCTCGCTGTCCTCATCCTCCTCATATTGTAAAGTAGTCGGTACTTCAACACCTTCCGAATTCCATCTCCAACTCATATTCTCGTCGAACATCACGTTGCGGCTGACAATTGTCTTCTTTGTTTCAGGATTGTAGAGTCGATATCCTTTCGATTGAATACAGTACCATATGAATATGCACTTTTCAGATTTGGCATCTAACTTCTTTCGATTGTGCGAGTTGATAAGAGTGTATGCAACGCATCCAAAGACTCGTAAGTGACTCACGGTTGGTTTCCTTCCGAACCACGCCTCATACGGAGTTTTGTTCATGACTGCCTTTGTCGGTGAAAGGTTGAGGATGTAGACTGCTGTGGCTACGGCTTCTGCCCAAAAGAAATTCGATATGCCTCTTGATTTCAGCATGCTTCTTGCCAACTCAACAACGGTTCGGTTCTTTCGCTCGGCTACACCGTTTTGCTCAGGGGTGTAGGGTGTGGTTAGTTGCTGTAAGATGCCTTCTTGTTCACAAAATTTCTTGAATTCAGTTGATTGATACTCACCACCCCGATCTGATCTTAATGCTTTCAGTTTCATGCCGGTTTGCATTTCCGTCATGGCTTTGAACTTCTTGAACATCTTAAATGCTTCGCTCTTATAGGTAATGAAGAATACCCATGTCATTCTACTAAAATCATCAATGAACAACATGAAATATTTACTCCCACCCATTGAAGTCGTTTCCATGGGCCCACATAAGTCAGTATGCACCACTTCAAGTGCTCCGGTTGAAGGATTTCATGATGGGAATCGGATAAAATAAAAAAATTTAATTCGATAACATCTAAGATCGTTCTATTATTGCTAATTTATCCATGTCGTAATCATATACATATTCTTACAAGAGAGAATTTTATATTATACCTATGATCTTTAAGGTAGCTTGATTCCTCTGAGGTTCACCTTAAATCCGAAACAAAAACGGTATCGAATTCGTGCTAGCGAACTCTCTTCCGCGTCTACCTTTTTCACCCGTCAATTAATCGATTGTATAATCAATCGATATATATTTTAGCAAAATATTTTGGAGGAAAATCTCTAGACTTTCTTGAGAGAGAGAGAAAAGCCTGATGTATATATCTTTTCTATTATTTTCAGCCATTAAGAAAATTAATTAGACTCTTTAAATTCGTATTAAACCATGAACAGAATTTGAAACAGCACATCAACTTCTGACCTTTTGTTACTAAAACTATCATAACTTTCTGTAGGGAATTCCAAACGACTTGAAACTTTCACCGTTGGATTCTAGATTCGAAGGGCTACAGAATTCATATATCATATGATCAGATTGGTTGATGTTTGACTCTTCAAATTCTCATTCAATATTACCTTAAAATCTGTCCATTTTGTAATCCGAATTTAATGGTCATAATCAATATTTGTTTGGGCTTATTCTCTTCTCAATTTGCTAAAATATGTTTTGGGCTTGGGCTTGAAATAAATTTATATTTCATAATATTCACATATTACGATATGTGCAACGAATATTATTCTCATAATATACACATTACAATATATATTTATTTCTTTGCTAGTCAGCCACATCATGTGACATAATATTTATTTCTTGTTTCCCGTTTAGTTGATGTGATCTATATTGAGGATCTATATTATGTTGGCAATGAAATTAAATATTTAATTTCATAAACTGTAAGCGGTATTCTAGCTATACATTACAGCTACTCAAATAACATAGACGTTTAGTAAATCTTTTACGAAACGCGATCCTTACAGTAATGTAACATTTGTCATTACTTGTGTCTATTTCTTGCCTTATGATATTCTGATTAACATACAAAGTAGGACTGTGTCATCTTTGTATTATAATCATTTTTTGATCTCTATTAAGCAAATTATAAAATTATAACTGCACTTCAGTTATATTGGATCCATTTATAATTCTACTTTACCAAGGGGCCCAAAATATCATTTCTCATAAGTAAAGAGTGGCAATGATGCTATTGACATATATATTATTTTCCCGCACAAGTTATATATAAAGAACTATTATTTTTATCACCACTTCTTGCAAGTAGTTTTTAATAATAATTACGTTGTACATTTCTCATGTGAAAACAATATATGTCTCAATCTTAAAATCAGAGACACGATGGAAACATTAATGACACTAACACAATCCATATAATGTTTCATCTATTAGGTATGTTCAATATATGAAGCATTTCATATATTCGTGTTATTAAATGATAATCTTTTATCAACGTTTGCAGAACTACAACGTACTTTTAATCAACACGACAGTCTTATATGTCATATTAGTGTTCCTGCTAATATGCAAGACCTGTGAACATTTTAGTGTTGTATATTTATTTACTTAGAGTCCTGCAGTTCAAGACCAAGTGAATCTTCTTGAACACTTCTAAATATAAATATAAAATTCATGGAACAAAATGTAAATCACATTCAATTCATAAATATAACATATATAAAAGATAATCAACAAATGATAACTTTTAGAACACAAATCTAACAATCTCCCACTTGTTCTTAAAGTTACATCTTATATATTCATATGTATTAACTTAAAAAACTAGAGTTGCTTTCTGACTTAATCAGCTATCTCTATCCACTCTCCATGTTCCTTTAGACCCATGGAATCATTATGGACTTCGCTCTTGGCTTGAGATAAAGGCTTTGTTAGCGGATCTGCTGTGTTACTATCCGTGTCCACCTTTAACAATTTTATTCTACCCTCTTCTATGAAGTCTCGAATGACAAAATATTTTCTATCCATGTGTTTGATCTTGTGGTGTGCCTTCGGCTCCTTGATTTGCGCAATAGCTCCACTATTATCGCAAAACAATTCCAATGGTCCTTCGATGGAAGGTACCACATTTAGTTCCTCAATGAACTTCTTGATCCAAACACCCTCTTTGCTGGCTTCAGCCGCAGCCATGACCTCTGATTGGGTTGTTGAGTCAGCCGTTGTTGATTGTTTGAAACTTCTCCAACTAACGGCACCCCCATTCAAAATGAAAACATACCCAGATTGCAATCGCTTATCATCATAATCGGTCGCAAAACTTGCATCGGTGTAGCCTTCTACAACGAGCTCCCTTTTGCCCCCATACACAAGAAATTTATCCTTAGTCCTGTTAATATACTTGAGGATATTCTTGACCGCAGTCCAATGAGCAGGACCTGCATGGGCTTGATGACGACTTGTCATACTCAGAGCATACGCGACATCAGGTCGCGTACACACCATAGCATACATGATGGAACCAATTGCAGAAGCATAGGGTACATCCTTCATGATTTCAATGTCTTTACGTGTCGTAGCACATTGAGACTTGCTAAGTGTTACACCTTGAGTCATTGGCACATTTCCTTTCTTGAAATTCTGCATATTGAACCGTTTCAACACTTTGTCAATGTACGTACGTTGACTTAAGCCAATGAGTTTACGAGACCTATCTCTATATATCTTAATACCCAAGATATATTGGGCCTCACCCAAGTCTTTTATTGAGAAAATATCTTTCAATGAAGATTTTATTTGCTCCATTAAGGGAATAAAGTTTCCTATCAATAGTATGTCATCAACATATAAGATTAAGAAAAGTACATAGCTCCCACTGACTATCTTGTATACACAAGGCTCTTCTTTGCTTTGGACGAATCCAAGGCGTTTAACCTCATCATCAAAACGCTTGTTCCAACTCCTAGATGCTTGCTTTTGTCCATAAATGGACCTTTGAAGCTTGCATACTTTACCACCATTACTTGGATCTTCAAAACCCGGAGGTTGTACCATGTACACGTCCTCTTCCAAATTCCCGTTAAGGAATGCTGTTTTGACATCCATTTGCCATATTTCATAGTCATAATATGCGGCAATGGCTAGTAATATCCGAATAGACTTAAACATTGCAACAGGTGAGAAGGTTTCATCATAGTCAATCCCTTGAACTTGACTAAACCCTTTCGCTACAAGTCTTGCCTTGTATGTTGTCATGTTTCCATCCATGTCCATCTTCCTCTTGAAAACCCATTTGTTTTGAACGGTTTTCTTTCCTTGAGGAAGATCTACCAAGGTCCATACTTGGTTGTCATACATGGATTGCATTTCAGATTTCATGGCTTCATACCATGATTTTGAGTCATTTCTATTCATTGCTTCTTGAAAGGTCGTCGGATCTTCGGTATCTATTACCATGATCTCATGAAGTCCTAGATAGAAATCGGGTTTCTTTCTAAGTCTTGTTGACCTTCTTAGTTCTTGTGGCTCTTCCTGTTCATCCTGAGTCTCTTGAATCTCTTGCACAATCTCTTGTGAAATTGGTTCAATATTGAATTGAACACTATGTGGTGATGTGTGAACCTCTTCCTCAATAGGTTGAGGAACATGTTTACTCATGCTCCCACTAGCCATAGGAACTATGGTTGGGCTACTTCGATTTGTATTAATATTATCCATAACATGATCGAGGTCATGTAGTGTTTCTTGAGTTTCTTCGAGTATTACACTACTCCCACCACTTTTTATTCTTTTGAGAAACTCCTCTCTAAGAAAATTGTACCCCTTTCAACTAATATTTTGTTAGTTGACTTGTGCCAAAAGTAGTATCCTTTCGTTTCTTTTGGATAACCTATAAAGAAGCATTTATCCGCTTGAGGTTCCAGCTTGGTTGTCATCAATTGTTTGACGTAAGCCTCGCATCCCCAAATCTTGAGAAAAGACAAACTAGGAATTTTCCCTGTCCACAACTCATAAGGAGTTTTCTCAATGGATTTAGATGAAATGATGTTCAGTGTGTAAGCTGCGGTTAGTAATGCATGTCCCCAAAAATAAAGAGGCAATTCTGTCTGGCACATCATTGATCGAACTATGTCGAGCAATGTTCTGTTTCTCCTCTCGGATACACCATTCCATTGAGGTGTTCCGGGTGGAATCAATTGTGGTATGACACCACATTCTTTTAGATATGCACCAAATTCATTACTCAAGTATTCTCCTCCACGATCAGTTCGTAGAGTCTTAATTCTCTTACCTAGTTGGTTTTCTACTTCATTCTTGAATTCTTTGAACTTGTCAAAGGATTCGCTCTTATTCTTCATTAGATAAACATAACCATAACGACTATAGTCATCTGTGAAGGTAATGAAGTATCTAAAACCATCTCGTGCACTAGTTTTCATTGGCCCACATACATCTGAATGTATTAATTCCAATAAGTCTTTTGCCCTTGTACCTTTCTTCTTGAAAGGTTTCTTTGTCATTTTTCCTACTAAGCAAGGTTCGCATGTCTCGATTTCATCATAATTAAGGAGACCAAGAAGATTACTTTCTTGTAATTTCTTTATGCGTTTCTCGCTTATATGACCTAGGCGGTAGTGCCATAAGAGAATCTTATTTTCATGAGAGACTTTGAATCGTTTGTTATTGACGTTTAGAATATGTTTATCATTCACTTCAAGCAAATATAAGCCATCCTTAATAGTAGCATTTGCATAGAAAATTCCATCTTTTGAAATACTCATACTCGAGTTTGAAATAGTAAATACATACCCATCCTTGTCCAAACATGACACAGATACAATGTTTTTACATATAGACGGAACATAATAAATATTATTCAGAATAATTATTAAACCACTAGATAAATAAAGGTGAATTGATCCAATGGCCATTGCTGAGATGCTAACACCATTGCCCACCTTCTTGAGATGTCTTCTATCCATTAGTGCCTGCATATTTGCACAAATATGAGCACATGATCCAGTATCAATTACCCAATCATGAATAGATGTGGTTAAATTAACTTCAATAACATAGATACCTTTCTGAACATTGGGGCGCTTGCGTTCTATTTTGCCACTGTCCAAGTCAGCCTTGTATTTAGGACAATTCGCCTTGAAGTGTCCTAACTCGTGGCAATAAAAGCACTCTGTTTGCGGAGTTGGCGAATTTTTCTTTTTTCCTTTGGAGGTGCTCGCTTGAGCTCCTCCTTTTCCTTTGTTCATTTTGGGTATCTTCTTTTTGCCCTTTCCTTTGTGGACCTTTTTGCTGTTTTGGGAGATTGCAAGGACATTCTTCTCTCCCTTGTGCCTGTTCATATCAGCCTCTGCCTGCTTCAATGTCTGATGGATCTCATCCAAGGTCATTATTTTTTTCACGCAAGTGAAGATGCATGACTACATCTCTATAAGATGGAGGCAATGAACCAAGGATTATATCCTCAGCCGAGTCAGCATGCATTGGAGCATTGAGCTTCTCCAATTTCTCGAGGTAACCCAGCATTTTTAACATGTACTGGTTGACGGAAGACCCTTCTGCCATGTTGCACCTAGTGAATGCTAGGGTGATCTTTGAACGCTCTTTACGAGCATTCTCCAGGAACATTTTGGAGAGACGTTCGATTATCTCTTTTGGAGAATTGTTTATGAATTTACGAGTAAGTTCAGTTGCCATACTCGCCAACATGAGACCTTGAACGTTCAGTTCGTCCTTGCGGTACTTTTCAGACACAGCCTTCTCTTCATCAGTGGGTTCTGTACCTAGTACTGGTGCATTTTCAACCAGTACATCTGTAAGATCCTCCGACCTGATGATTAGTTGGAGTTTGAGTTCCCAATCGAGATAATTGGAACCATCACACTCCAACGGACATTTTTCGAGGATGGATCGGATAAGCATGTTGTTTGCCATTCTAATTAAAATTAAAATTAAAGGATTTCATGTTAATATTTATGTAAAACTTGTTTAAATAAAACTCATACTACATTTTTAAAGTGTCCTTTATGTAGTATATTCAAGATCCTATCATAAATAAATCGACCTTATCCGATTTATAAATTTAAGGTAAGTAATCTTTTACTAATCATAACTTTTAGAAATTCTTTTGCAATCTTTTGTAATTTAATTTCTAAACTTTATGACTCTTGTTGTTTATTAAGAAATATTTCTTTTACTAAACGATTTTCCCGAGACTTCAAACCTAGATCTTGACTTCTCTTTAAGCAAACTCATCTTATTTGGTCAATATGATTGGTCATACTATCTCCATAAAATAAATGTACCAAATGCCTCACATCTAATCCATTTATCAATGGCTTGATAATATATCCTAACATATTCCACAATTTCTAAAGATTAAAAATTACACTCATGCATATTTTTAATCCTTAGCTTAAAGTGGATAAAATGAGAAGGAAAAATACTTAATTTTTCATTGGACATTCAAATGTGACTATAGTTTGGTAGGTCATGTATTCATACACCCATACCTATCCTAACATATCATTCACATTAATTCATAAAGCACAAAACATAACACAATCACAAACATTTGCGAGTTTGTATGCCTCTGCGCCTTTTCTTCATCCATCGCTATGTCTTCTTGCACCATCGGATGAAAATTTGCATAAAATAAATAAGCAATCCCAAACTTTATTTATAAATCCTTACAAAATTTGCTAAGTGCAAGTATTAGGAACCCCTCTCATTCTCACAAATGCATATGATGTAAATAAATAAATAAAATGCATCCTATACATAAATTGCCTTTTGTGCCTAATTAATAACCGCTTATTAAATTTGCTTACAATCAAACATGCACATCACATAAAATTTACATCACACAAGGCATTGGAATGAGACATACAAACTCGGTTCCCTACAAAACAAAATTGAATAGATATTGCATACCGATGCACTATTTTGTACCATTTAACTAATTTCCTTTTCTCAAATAATTGCGGTTCTCTAAATCATTTAAATCCCATAAAATGATTTATAACTCTCTGTTACAATTCAACAACGATTTTGTACCATAGTTTGAAATATAATCCTTTAATCATTTAAAGGAAAAACACAAACCGTTATAAAAAAAAACTGCGCACTGTTTCTCCCTTTTTTTTTTAATTAAAAACCGTAACATTTTTGTACAAGAAAATGATATTATTTAAAAACTAGACTTCCTTATCTAAATTTAGAAACTGGTTTCATTCAAATACGATAAACCGATTGAGAGAAATCATAATTTAAATTTCAGCTAAAAACAGTCGATGTTGCCGGAAATTCCAGCAGGGCACTGTTTTTCTTATTTTTGATTGGCCCTATAGATCTGTCCAAAAACCTTGATCTATATTATTATTCTGTTCTAAACATCTTCCATTGATGTAAGAATTTTAGAATACTCAAAAATAATTAGCAAGTGAGCCTATGACAACTTTACAAATTGATTAAAAAAAAAACAATTCAATGCCGCAATTTTTCAGAACCGCAATACAAAAGAACAATTAATTAAGCACTTATGTAATAAAAAAATTACATAATAAAATAGTCTAATTAGCATAATAGAAACCTTGCGCTCTAATACCAATTGAAGGATTTCATGATGCGAATCGGATAAAATAAAAAAAATTTAATCCGATAACATCTAAGATCGTTTTATTATTGCTAATTTATCCATGTCGTAATCATATACATATTCTTACAAGAGGGAATTTTATATCATACCTATGATCTTTAAGGTAGCTTGATTCCTCTGAGGTTCACCTTGGATCCGAAACAAAAACGGTGTCGAATTCGTGCTAGCGAATTCTCTTCCGCGTCTAGCTTTTTCACCCGTTAATTAATCGATTGTATAATCAATCGATATATATTTTAGCAAAATGTTTTGGAGGAAAATCTCTAGACTTTCTTGAGAGAGAGAGAAAAGCCTGATGTATATATCTTTTCTATTATTTTCAGCCATTAAGAAAATTAATTAGACTCTTTAAATTCGTATTAAACCATGAACAGAATTTGAAACAGCACATCAACTTCTGACCTTTTGTTACTAAAACTATCATAACTTTCTGTAGGAATTCCAAACGACTTGAAACTTTCACCGTTGGATTCTAGATTCGAAGGGCTACAGAATTCATATATCATACGATCAGATTGGTTGATGATTGCCCCTTCAAATTCTCATTCAAAGTTACCTTAAAATCTGTCCATTTTGTAATCCGAATTTAATGGTCATAATCAATATTTGTTTGGGCTTATTCTCTTCTCAATTTGCTAAAATATGTTTTGGGCTTGGGCTTGAAATAAATTTATATTTCATAATATTCACATATTACGATATGTGCAACGAATATTATTCTCATAATATACACATTACAATATATATTTATTTCTTTGCTAGTCAGCCACATCATGTGACATAATATTTATTTCTTGTTTCCCGTTTAGTTGATGTGATCTATATTGAGGATCTATATTATGTTGGCAATGAAATTAAATATTTAATTTCATAAACTGTAAGCGGTATTCTAGCTATACATTACAGCTACTCAAATAACATAGACGTTTAGTAAATCTTTTACGAAACGCGATCCTTACAGTAATGTAACATTTGTCATTACTTGTGTCTATTTCTTGCCTTATGATATTCTGATTAACATACAAAGTAGGACTGTGTCATCTTTGTATTATAATCATTTTTTGATCTCTATTAAGCAAATTATAAAATTATAACTGCACTTCAGTTATATTAGATCCATTTATAATTCTACTTTACCAAGGGGCCCAAAATATCATTTCTCATAAGTAAAGAGTGGCAATGATGCTATTGACATATATATTATTTTCCCGCACAAGTTATATATAAAGAACTATTATTTTTATCACCACTTCTTGCAAGTAGTTTTTAATAATAATTACGTTGTACATTTCTCATGTGAAAACAATATATGTCTCAATCTTAAAATCAGAGACACGATGAAAACATTAATGACACTAACACAATCCATATAATGTTTCATCTATTAGGTATGTTCAATATATGAAGCATTTCATATATTCGTGTTATTAAATGATAATCTTTTATCAACGTTTGCAGAACTACAACGTACTTTTAATCAACACGACAGTCTTATATGTCATATTAGTGTTCCTGCTAATATGCAAGACCTGTGAACATTTTAGTGTTGTATATTTATTTACTTAGAGTCTTGCAGTTCAAGACCAAGTGCATCTTCTTGAACACTTCTAAATATAAATATAAAACTCATGGAACAAAATGTAAATCACATTCAATTCATAAATATAACATATATAAAAGATAATCAACAAATGATAACTTTTAGAATATAAATCTAACACCGGTTGCACGGAGAGATTGATCCTTCGGAAATGACAATTTTGATTGTTTGCTATGTACACACCCTTCGCATAACCCGACTACCTCTATCTTTGGTAGTCCTATCACCATATTTTTCTGATTTAGTAATTTCAGACCATTAATATTTAAATGCCCGTACCTTAGATACCATAATCTGCTTTGATTAGGTTCCATAATTGCAAGTGCACTATCATCAACCTCTGTTATTTCCAACGGAAACAAGTTATTTTGTGTCTTTCGAATGGTTGTCATCGGATGCTTTGTTGATGATTCCTCAATTTTACAAGTGTTGCCTTCAAATTTGATCTCATACCCGCTGTCCATCATTTGCCCGATACTTAGGAGATTTTGTGAAAGTTGCGGGATGTAGTATACATTGTGTAGATACCTTGTATTGTTTGCAGTTTGGAGAGCTACCTTGCCGATACCTTCAACTTGTATTTGTTTGTCATTGCCGAGTTTCACAGACTTCTTGTATGACTTGTCCAATTCTTCGAAGAGATACTTGTAACCGGACATGTGGTTAGAACATCCGCTGTCCAAGAACCAAACTTGACTCACGTCTGATTTCTCGTCAGTTTTTGTCATGAAGAGCATGGTTTTGGTGCCTTTCTCATTGCCTTTCTCCTCTGCAACATTGGCTTGCTCTTCTTCACGCTTCTTCTTGAGGCAATCAGCCTGCACATGGCAGATTCTGTGACAATAGTGGCATTCAACGCCTTGCTTGCCTTGTCCGTCTTCCCTCTTCTTCTTGTAGCAATCTGCCTTGACGTGACCGAACTTGTGACAATAATAGCACTCGATATCCTTCTTTGTTGTTTGTTGATGTTGACGGTTGTCTCCATTGCTCGTGCCTCTTCCACGACCTCTACCGCTGCGACCTCTTCCTCTACTTGAGTTGCCTCTGGTGAGGAAAGCCTTAGAATCTTCCTTCTCTTCAGATCTGAGAAGTCGTACTTCATGGACTTGCAACGAACCCATCAACTCGTCAAAAGAGTATGTGGACAGGTCTTTGGACTCTTCGATTGCTGCCACGACATGGTCGAATTTTGAGGTAAGGCTGCGGAGCACCTTCATAACCACGGTCTTATCAACAAGATCTTCGCCACAACTCTTGATTTGGTTGACGGTGGATGTGACTCTTGTGAGAAATGCTTGAACAGATTCACCTTGATTCATGTTCAACGTCTCAAAATCTCTTCTCAAGCCTTGTAGCCTTATCTCGAGAACTTTCGAATTTCCCTGGAATGCGGTTTTCAGGATTGTCCATGCCTCCCTTGCCGATGCCGCTGCTGCAATTTTTGTGAACACCGTGTCAAGAACGGCTTGTTGAATTAAGAACAACGCCTTCGCATCTCGCTTTGTTGTTTCTGTTGGTGTGGGATCTGTGGTCGGTGCTCCGTTCTCCACCAATTCCCATAGACCTTGCGACTTGAGCAAAGTTCGTATCTTGATGCTCCAGAACTCGTAGTTGTCTCCCTTGAACAGTGGAATCGATGGATTCGACATACTCATGTTCTCTGCCATGGTCGGATCTGCCCTGATCTCTCACCTTCGGATCTGTTACCAAAAATTGTTGGAAGTTTTGGAAATAGAAAAACAGAAAATACAGAATCTGGATTTTTCTAACTCAACTTATTCAAAAAACTAATACAAAATACATAGTATTTAACACAGAACATAATCCTAATTTAACACCCACTAACCAAAGCTGCCATATTTAGCCCATGATAGCTATAACCTACCCATTACATGTCTAAAAACAGAGCACAGTTTACATCTAGCTCTTAACTAAAAATAGACCTATACCTAAAACCGTAACTTTTGAAACACTGCAGCACCTATGTGCCTTGCTGACCCGGTTCATGATTTGAATTATATTCAGCAGGTTTAACCCTGACTGGTATAGTAAGCTTTCTTGCTTTCAGTTCCTCCAAAGGTGGCAAAGCGAGTTTGCATTTTGGATGAGAGTCTGAATATAGTGCTAGAGGATTATGACTAAAATTCTTAGACAGAATTTGTTGGATTTCTTCAAGTCTTTTTGCAACAGTTGTTCGTGCTGTGTCTAGTACAGAATTTACTACTATACCATCACCACGCGAACGCATGTGATTACTCTGTACCCATGGTTTTGTTTCCATTGGGATATAGGAGTAATACCATTTAAAAACATTATCTCTTGTTCTACCAGAATCGATTGTAGAAAAGAAATAATCTTTTTGTAGTGGTAACCATAAATTATTTCAGATCATCATATCGTACTTCATCTGGTTTAACTGCCAGAAATCACCACGATACCTCTTGTTACCAAGAGTAAAGGGTATTTCCTTCGCAACATAACGAATATCTTGTATGCTTTGGTCAGCATAGGATAATCGTCTTGCTGGTGCTTTTATCCAATATTCAGGAGGAAACATCTGATCTTTGGCTAAAAGTAATGCACATCCAGTGTCATACAATCCGTATACATCATAGGATTGATAACCTGGTAATTCAATTCTTAATCTGACGAACTGCGTTATTTTGATCCTTCTATGTCAGGGTCAGATCGACTGCATGATGGTGTTTACCTCTAAAAAAATCAACCATTTTTTATAACATGCCAAAAATTTTGTAAACTGTAAAATTTGTAAAATTAATGCTCTTGATTCATAACAGGTGAAGATACAAGATTCGGAGATTGCTTGGTTTATTATTCAAGTCGGGGTAGTGAATTAAGTTCAAGGATGAATTTTGTGTCGGGAAAAAAAATCAAATTGAATTCTAAAAGAAGAAAATATGTGAACAAATTTATTATCGTGTACTTGCGCATAAATTTATTCGAGCTAACAAAAATAATACTAATAAAAATTATGCAAATAAATCAATTAGAATGCATATATTATACATTGTGTGCTTCTATTACTGCGCGTCCGCAAATTATTGCATGTAGTTATATAAGCATTTTCCATAACTTTATTAAAGAAAAACCCACTGGATTATTTTTAGGTAAGGGATCACTTGACAATATTTATTTTGACAATCTTGACAATTGATTTTCAAATAAATTTTAAAAAAATATTAAAAATAAAAAAATTTATAGATGCGTCTTTAGAATAAAACTAGCGTGCTTCTAAGAATACGGAATCTTTCGATATTTCTAATTAAAAAATCTATCAAATCGACTTCAAACAAAAAATCCAAGTCATTCAATAAATTCTTTATATTGAAATCTTATAGGATACTAAAATTTTTAATTTTTAGGATTTTGTAACTATTTTTTTAGAATATTTTAAGATGACTCTAATAATAATAATAAAATAATGAAAATTTACTTATAAAAGTAGGTTATTTTTAAAAATATGAAATAAATAGTTAAAAAACTCCAAAAATAGAAAAAAAAATAGTATCATACAAGATTTTAATATGAAAAATTTATTGAGCAATGTTGATTTTTCATTTGAAATCAATTTGATAGATTTTTGAGTTAGAAGTACTAAGGAGTTCCATGTTCTTATAGGAGCACGTTAGCTTTACTTCATATTCTTAAACTTATAAATTGATCGTATTTCATATTTTATGCAATTTAAATTTCTTTTGATAGTCCGTCAAAGACTATTAAATTTTATATAATTTGTAACGGTTTATATTTAATGGTCTTTAGTGAAATATGAAATGTAATTTAAATTGCATGAAATTTAAAAATCCTATTATCAAGATTGTGAAAATGGCTTTTGTTAAGTTGGCAAATTGTTATTTTTATGTAAATAACAAAATCAATATTTTCGTACATATTTTTTAAATTAATATTACTGATTTTGTATGAAAAGTCAATGCTGAGTTAGCAATAGTGTGTGTATATGTAAATTTTTTGAAATTAAATTACTGTTAGTTTAAAGTAGAGAAAAGTATGTCGATTGAATGAGTATATTGTATACGACAAGAAAATTATTGCATTGTTATGATTTTTTTAACGCTCGCGGAATTTGAAATAGTCCAAAAAAGTACAATTCGTTTGAACTCGGTGAATCATTAAAAATAATAACATGTTTGTATTCGTCTTTTATTTCTATAAGCCGGCATAATTTAAAATGTTAAACAAATTATATTCCTAGGGATATTTTTTCCTTTTTAAAGTGAAATAATAATATAATTTAAGTATTTTAGAAAACTTTAATATATTAAATATATCTTAAATATAAATATAAATGATTTAAGATAGAATTAGTTAAAAAAACTGCAGAGGAGTGGGTTATCCATAAGAATACAATTTGATTGTTCACGCAAAATTTCAGCCGTTAGATTTGTGAGAACATTAGATGCATTCACAAAGCAAGAGGTAGCTGGACTTGAAATTAGCGCCGCATGCAATAAAAGGAGGAGGGGATCCTTGACAATTTTGACAATTATTTTTTAAATAATTTTAAAATAAATTTTAAAAATTCTTAAAAATAGAAAAAAATTTACAAGCATATTTTATAACTTATAAATTAATTGTCTTTCAATTTTTGTACAATTTAAAGATCATTTGGTATTCCATCATTTGTATTAAATTTTAGACCGTTGAAAGTTTTATATAATTTTGATTGTTTTTGATGGAGTATCAAATGATATTTAAATTGAATAAAATTTGAAACATAATCAATCTATAACTTCAACAATATGTTTGTAAAATTTTTTTCTATTTTTAAGAATTTTTGGGATTTATTTTGAAATTATTTGAAAAATGATTGTTCAAATTGACAAAATATTAGTTGTCAAGGGATCCCCTCTCATGAAAAAATATTTTATGAGAGGGAATCCCTTGACAACTAATATCTTGACAACCTTCATAATGAATTTTGAAATAGTTTTTAGAAATTCTCAAAAATAGAAAAAGTTGACAAAAATATTCTTTAACTTATAAATTGTGTTTTAAATTTCATATAATTTAAGAATCATTTCATATTCCATCAAAAACCGTTAAATATAAACTATTATAAATATTATGTAATTTTGATGATCTTTAATGAAATATCAAATAATACTTAAATTATATGAAACTTGAAACACAATTCATCATAAGTTAAAGAATATGTTTGTAAACTTTTTTTTCTTTTTTTTTTGAAATTATTTGAAAATTTGTTGTCAAAGTTGTGAAAATAATAGTTCAAGGAATCCCTTTCTTATTCTGTCGTGCTTTTCCAAGCAGTCTTCAATGGCATCTTCATCGGTTTCCAACTTAATATTCGGTTTTCTCCCTTTGTCCTGAAAAATACATCAAAGTTAGTTTTTATCATTTCCGGAAAAAATCATAAAATAACATAACCAAATGTAATTGTATACCTTAGATCCTTCATCAAATAATTTTGCTATTTTTTTTTTCCCTGAAAGCATAATAATTAGTTTGTTGGTCATTTTCTTAAATGTTTATAACATTACATAACATATCCAAATGTAATTGTATACCTTGGAAGCTTGTACAATTTCACTGATGTTCATCATATCTTCATAAAAAAATTTCCCTTTTTTCATTTTGTCCTGAAATATGCATCAAATTTAGTTTTTTATTATTTTCAAAAATGTTCATAACACAAAAATAATTATATATAAATGTATACCTTGAAAGCTTCTTCAATTTGACTGACATTCATCATATCTTCATCAAATATTTTGGCTTTTTTCTTCATGTTCGTTTTTTTCTTTTTGTCCTAAAATATGCATCAAAGTTAGTTATTGTTATTTGATGAAATGTTCATAAAATAACATAAACAAATGTAATTGTATATCTTAGATGCTTTTTCAATTTGACTGATATATATTCTTCATAAAAAAAATTTTCCTTTTTCCCTGAAATACGCATCATAATTATTGTTTTTGTCATTTTCTTAAATGTTTATAACATGACATAAATAAATGTAATTTATAGTCTGTTAGGTTGAAAATTTTGACAAATGTTCATCATGTCTTCATCATATATTTTCCCTTTTTTTATTTTTGTCGTTAAATATGCAGCATAATTAATTATTGTGTGAATTTTTATAACATAAAGTAAACAAATGTAATTATGTACCTTGGAAGCTTCTTCAATTTGACTGACTTTTCATGAGGTGTTCATAAAAAAATTGTGAGACTGTGAAGTCACGGCTTCCTTTTTTCAAATTGTACTCATTCAACTTTATTTGGAAGATTCTTGTTTCACCTTGTAAGGATAATATTTCTACTGGTATATCATTGATCTGCATTTTTGTTAAAATTAACAAATATCTATGTTCATATTTGTCAAACAAAATTTTTGATATAAAAAAATAAAAATATAAAGGAAATAATTGATATAAAAAAATAAAGATTTTAATACACAGTTTATGTTAGAAAGAATTAAGCAAGTGTATGTTTAATGATATTTTTTTGGTAGTCATAGCTTGCATGATGTTTTAATTATTTGTATTATAGTATTCCAAATACAATGTTATTTGTTGTACTGGAAGGTTTTGGTACATACTTGTTCTTGCTGTTCAAGGAGTTGATAAGCTGGTTTGCCAGTAATTTTTGATATTTCAGAGTCGAAGGCAACAAATGTAGTGCTATCAGTGTGATCAGATACCAGCATATTAACTTTGTACCTAATGACAATAAAACAAAAATAATTTATGAATTTTTGTTATTTCAATTATTTAATTTTTTAAATATAACTTGTTTGTTTTTCTACTTACTATAAACTTAGTTAATTTAGCCAGAATATTTTAGTAAAGAATTTACCTATATTTTGGGTAATCAATAAATTTAGTACAATCTTAATTTAGCCAAAATGTTTTAATAAAGAATTACCTATATTTTGGGTAATCAATAAATTTAGTACAGTCCTTGCACCAGAATTTTGTGCCTTCCTCAACGACTTTCTTCAGGCAGGTTGAGCAGGAAAGATAGTACCATCCTTCTTTCTTTTTGATTTCATAAATCGTAGCAACACAGGTGTATATCTTATCCTGTAAAAAGAAATGTAGCAATTGTTATTAATCAATTTTTTGTTTCTATGAAATTTTGTTGTTAGTTATTGACATTGAATTTGCTTGCCTGCTTGTCTGAAATATATCTTATGTTTACCATCTGAGCAATTGTAATTCTATTTAAAAGGGATTCTTCTGCAGGATCCTTTGTTGTTCGCTGCGGTATATCAAGGTGTTTAATTTCCATAACTTCACTGCTTATTCTATTAAAATAACAAAGTTATTTTAAAATTATGACATATATTTATGAAATTATAAATTTTCTTAAAAAAAAGCTAAAAAAAAAAGCATATTTTTCTCTTAAAGCACTAACTGTTGGTAAATCCAAGTTCATGTATATTTTTGTAGCAGTTGTGGTTGAAAGTTATAACTCACCTACAATAAATAGTAATTTAAGTTTAATTCATATTTTTACTGAAATCATTATAACTGATAAAAAAGAAACTAACCATAAAACTTGCGCACAGTCAATGATGTAAAAATAATGATATTGGTTGCTTCTGAACTATTGCTCACATGGGAACCAATTGTTTCAGCTTTATTTCCCCACAGCACAACAGTAGCATTTTGACCCCTGTTCATTAGTTGCATGTTTCATAGAATATGTGCATGTTTTTATATATATGCATGTATGTCAAAAATAACAACAAAAAAAAATAAAACAAAGATAATAAGATGAATTGTTAAGTTAAACATATTTATATATAAGTAAAGCAATACTTACTTCTCATTTTCCAATTTGATAAGACGCCTTTGGGTATCACTTGTCTTTCCTTCCAATATGTTACTTAATCCACATAACATGCCAACTACATCTGAATAAATGAGGTTATATTTTAATTTTCTTATAAAATTTTTATGAATGTAAATAAATAAATGTTTGGTACTTTTTGCCAAACCTATTAAAACAGTGTTGCTGTCTAAACGCTATTCCAAACAATCATAATCCACAAATTGAAATACATGATATGGAATAGATTTGTTTTCAAATACGTATTCTACTTTCGTACTTCCATCTAAAATGAGCATGTTTTCACAGTTAACTGGCCTGAAGTCTTTGCAGTTGGCTACTTCAAAGTTTGAGACATAATATGTCTTTCCTTCTGTTAAAAGGGTCTGAAGAATTCATAATTATTCTTGTTTGTTGTTGCATGTATTGAAGATCCCTGAAATTGAAATAGATAACCTATTAATCTAATATAAATTAACTTATAATTTATATGTCATTATGAAATTGAAAAAAAAGATAATCATAATAACATGTATTACTTTCTCATCAATAAAGATGACATTTAAACTGATGCAATCATTTGTTCTGAAGTTAATGCTATCTCATATACGAGTTGCACAAAAATTGACAATAAAGTTGATCATAAAGTAATGACACGACGCCAATATTTATCATGGCAATAAAAAAAAACAATATTAATTTCTATTTTGGATCATCATAATCAAATAAAATATAATGATAAGGACAATAAACAACTGGTAATATTAGTTTTTAAAAAATGTACAAAATCTTACGACACTTTGTTTTCTTTTTCTGATTTTGCCTTAGTATGTATTTCAGTCTTTTGATTCTTTGAGTGCATCTCTGTCTTCTTTTCCTGATATTATCAATAAAAAATAAATTTAACTAAAAGGAATTGTCAGTACATTTAAAAGTTAAAATAAATAAATAAATTTATAAAAAAGACTAATATAAATTCAGAAAGACGATTTAAATAAATAAATTAGTTTACTGAAAGGACGCAGTTCCTTTCGTATCTACCTTTCATATTTGAGCGCATGCAACTCTTGCTCAAATAGTGGAGACTGGAGAGAGAGATCGACCAGTATATAGAAGAGAGGTTGGGGGGGGGTTTAATAGTAGACAGAGAGTTTAGTTTAGTAATTAGTAGGTAGATTACGAGGGGGTTTGTGGGATTGGGAAGAGAGAAAAAATTGATTGATTGTGGGGTTTTGTCTGGTATTAGGGTTTTGGGCTTGCGTAGAATCCCTATATAAAACCTAAAACAAATTAAGTTAATAATAATATATATATATATATCTTGATATACGTATTACACAGGTTAGAAAAGACGGATGCACATTTATTTGTGCATGGGGTTTGGAGAGACCAGTCAGCAAGCACTGGTATACACAAGTAATGTCTTGTGTGTAATCCTCTGAAGAGAGAGAGAGAGAGAATCAGATTGGGATGTGTGCAACGCAGAGGTGCAGTGGAGGTCGACCCAGTCTGTCAGATCATACCTATCTACGCTTCTCTCTCTCTCTCTCTCTCTATCTCTATCTCTCTGTTGTGTTATTTGTGCTATGAGTAGTAACAGCACGGAGCAAGGACTCTCTCTCTTTACGTCTGTGTGTCTCTCTCTCTTACGATGAATACAGTGAGGAGTATCAACTAATAAACAACAAAGCGCCAAGTCTTTGGAAGTAGAGATGCAAATAAGCTAGAAAGCCATGAGAACTATGGTTCTTTATACACAGATATCAGAGAGAGAGAGGGGGGGAAGGGGATGTTAGTGTAGACACGGTCAAAAGAGGCATGTGACTCTTGGAACAGTCTCCCATGCAATCTAAATCTCTCCAACTATTTCCCAATCACGAGGCTCTGCTCTCATTCAGGCGATGAGAAGAGAGAGAAAGAGGAGGTGCCATTTCATTTCACTTGCACAATCGGACTAGAATCAAGATATTCTTCCTGGGCAATTAATTCTTCAAATGCATAAGTGAGTCATTAGTGTTAAATAATGATAATTTTAATTCATACTTAAATAATAAATATAACCTACGTTTGACAACCGGAGTAAAGCTAAATTATTATTTTTTTATCTTTAATATTTTTTACTCTCACTATTTTCTCTAACAACTTCATTACTATCAAACACTAATATTTTAAAAGAGAGAACACTTGATAATAATTATTTTGACAATCTTAATAATGTGTTTTTAAATAAATTCAAACAATCTTAAAATTAGAAAAATATTTATAGATACATTTTTGAACTTCTATATTAATTGTATTTCAAATTTTATACAATTTGGATTTCATTTGGTAGTCTCTTATAGGCCATTAATAATTTATGTAATTTAAAATAATCTATATTTAACGGTCTTTGATATTATATCAAACATAACTCAAATTATATGAAATTTAAAACATAATTAATCTATAACTTCAAAAATATTTTTATAATTTCTTGTTCCATTTTTAAAATTTTTTTTAAATTTATTTGAAAATTCATTCTAGAAATTATCAAAATAGCCATTGTCAAGTGATCTCTCCCCTATTTTAAATTGATTCAACATTTACTTTACTTATCAAAAGAAGGATATGATATATATATTAAAACTTCTTAATCTACTATATAAAAAATTGTGTAGGATCTTAACATTTTTTTGATAGCTTTAAGAGATGGAGTTAAATTGTCAAAATTTAACCCATTAATTTTATCAATATGTATTGAAATAAAATCTAAATTACTTTTTTTTATGTATACAGATTGCATGATATATATGATGCATTCAATAAGCAAATTTATCATTTATAAAATTAATATTTGCAATTAATATTTATATATTGACATTGATTGATACCAATAATCATAAACATTACATTTCTTCATTTAAATCAAATAACAATTATATTCTTTCCATAAATCATAATAGTAAAATATGCGTATCCTTTTAAACTTATGTACCAGTAACGTCACAAAAATGGGAGGTCTATGGTAAATGACGCAACTCATTTATCAACCTAGCTAGCTGCCAGGATTCTGATCTCTACCAGTGTACCTGGATCTATCTATACACACCGGCTCCTGAATCCTGATGAGACGAAAAACGGGATAAGACCGGACATGTCACAGTTGCACTGTTATAGGTACAAAATCCTTGACATCCGAGTCACACGTGCCAGATACCGTTTGGTCATGTGACGCTCTGAGAAGGGAGATTTAATTCTTTGTAATCTCCTTTCATAATTCTTTTTTACTTCCTGTGTAACGTACAGTTATATTAATACCAGCTGGTCAAAAGAAACAATGAATATACAACTCCCTTTTGCATGTGTAACTAGAAAGAAAGACAACAGCTTTCTGTTAATCAGGCGGTTTCTTGTCATGATTGATTAAAAGATGTATGATCTCTGATCTCTGATATGGCCAAATTATGGGTCAAGGAATACCAGAGGCCCGTATTTGATGAACCAGTACTTCTTTTGATGAACAAGGTGCGAGATGTCTGAAAGTCTCATCTCATCTGATCTCTTGTGTTCAGATGTTGGTGTTCACACAGTAACGGCGAATCCTCAATAAACCAATTCTCTTCACGCTTCACACTTCACGCAGAGCATGCAGAAATTGCAAATGGGAGAAAAGTGAAGAGGTTGCAACGAAATGGAAAAGACCAAAAATTATCTATGTTATTTTTATTCTCTTGATTGATATTATTTTATGGTAATATTTTTTATTTGAAATGTTCAAAAATAAGTAACACAAATTTTATAATGTCACGCTGAGTTAAGAAAATAATCTTCATAATTTTGATCCTCTTATTAAATGAATATCCATATAATAAGATTAGATTGTTTCTGGTATCAAGATGTGATACACGTATTTTTCCTATAATATTGAAATGTGATGCTATGTTTATAGATCTTAATAGTAATTTTAGTATTTTTAAAATAACATAAATATCTCGCGTATTATATAATTGGTGAAGTAACCACTATTTCAAAAAAAAAAAGCTAAACAAAGAAAAGAGATTAGATTATAAGATATTTTTTCTCTTTTATTTCTTTCTCTATCCTTGTGAACATAATGTTGGAATTAATTTCTATTAATTATAAAATTATATGGGCTTATATATAATATAAATATATATTGAATAATAGACTGTCAAATATCTAATTAGACCCGTTATGAAGTGATCAAATTAAGTATTATTTATCGGGTTTCAATATGTGTCATGAGAAGTGGGGCCTTTAATGTGTAGAATACGTATTAATAACTTTATGATTTAGTGATGGTCTAAATTATATAAAGTTTACTAATAATACAATTATGTTATTGATACTTGGATAATACAAATAATAGTCAGTTTTTTTATTTTGAAAGTAAACCCGTTAAGAGAGAAATTGGATCTGATATGGATCCACTAAGACATAACCAGTGGTTTGCGAACCTTTCGGTTATTGATACCCATTATAAAGGGATCAAGAACCGTCCTTTTTTCGATGACCATCATAAGGCAGAAACCAACAAAAATCATCTCTCAAAACAAATTCGGGTTTTCTGAAAAGAGAAGAAAACCGCCGGACCGATTCTCTTCGTCTCTCTATCGGAGAAGAGAAAGATCACCGCGAAGGCTTAAGGAATCCGGTGATCAACGGGGTTGTGTCTCTCCAAAAGACCGACAACATTAATCAAGGTAATTTTATTTAAATTAAGAGTTTACTAGATGATCACGGGTAATGTTCTAACACATAAATCTTAAGATGAAGCAAAGAAAAAGGAAGTGTTTGATAACAACACATGAATCACTAATTTGTTTTTTTTGTGCGTTTTTAAAGCTAGTGAGATAAATTTCTCACAAATAATAAAGCTAGTGAGATAACCACCATTCAAAAAAAAAGTTAAACAAAGAAAGGACATTTGATTATGAGATTTTTTTTCTCACTTTTATTCATTTCTCTATTCTCCGTGAAAATAAAGCGTAAGATAACACAAATGAAGGTAATGGTTGATAACAACACATATCGCTAACAAGATAAATAAATATTATTCTTCCGTCGTTGACATATATTTTTCTAGAAGATTAAAAATATCAAAAGAAATGCTTTGCAATGCGACTTACTCATAATATTTATTTCAATGCAGTATATTTATTTTATTCATTTGTCATTAAGCTATATCAATTCTTTTTAAGTTGAAGATTTAATTATCGTGTGATATCAGCTTTATCTTTTTTTTTTTTGTTTTGTATGAGCCCCAAAAGTAGACGCTCGATCGCTGCACATTTCGTAACACGCAACGATCCACAATAGATCCAACCATCTAAGATGCATACACTTGCTTTCATGCATGTTGCGTGTTACAGTAGGAGCAGCTGATACAAGCGAGGAGATCATTCAAAAGGTTTGCCAGAAGCAGACGGATATAACCAGAGATAAACCTAGAGATCTTGAGAAGTCTAGGTTTAGTTGGTTATATCCAATCACCATCTTCCTCTCAATTCAATCTCCTAATCTCTCTCTCTCTCTATACGTTGATGTAGGCACGCAGGAGAGAGAGAAAAGAGAGACGACAGGAGCACATTTTGGGAAGCGTATAATCGTATGGTATAAGACGCCAAATCCGATCCAGCTTTTCTCTCTCTGTGCGTAGCTAGCTACAACTACAAAGATCGAATCCAATTGTAATTACAAATCGATCTACGAGCAATTATATTAACGCGCGCGCTTCAATAACCGAGAGAGAGAGAGAGAGAGAGAGAGAGAGAGAAACTTACATAAAAAATGCTCCAAATTAAACCTACGCGAGAGATCAAGAAAAATAAAAGCACAGCTCATCAAAAACAGCTTTGGAGCAATGAAGCGATGTGACTCGTCTGATATGTGGGCCCTGATGTATTTATGTTATGTATCTCTCATCTCTCATCTCTCATCTCTCATCTCTCTATCGGTCCTCGAGATGTTCTTTGTTTTTGAAAAGGCAACAAACACTCGATTACTCCAATCCAAACTTTCTTTTGTCTTTTTTCTTGTTTGCTACTTTATTTACATTTTTAATCCCCCTAGCATTTCATATTTATGAACAAATCCTCGGGTTAATTTCAAGTAAAGATCACAAAAACACAACAATATTAATTGGGACACCATTCAAAATTTAATCTCACGAAATAACATGTTCAATGTATTGTGGTTGGGCATGTATTTTTGAAATATTAGACTATATTTTTTCCAACTTTTTGTTGGATATCGATGAAGCTGAATAACGTTATACAATTTAAGTACTAAATATATAGTATGATCATAATTATTTGTATGAATTTACTAATATACATGTTGAAAGTACATATACTTGATTATTTGATAGTGGAATTGATGTGCACACAAAAATAGAGTCCACTGAATTTGAATATATACGTATGAAAAACTTTAATTCATACACTTGTTATTTATACACTTGTTATAATGCTTTATAATTCTTTGTATCTACACATTTGACATCATAGGTGTTAAATTATTTTTCTAAAAAATAATTTAACACCTATAACATCAAATGTGTACATACATACGAGAAGGGATCTAATGTCAATGATTATCGGTGTTAAATAGTGTCAACTATATTTTTTATATTTAAATTTATAAATTTAAACCGTAGATATGTTCTATATCATCTCAATAACATTTATAAAAAATTATAAGATTTTAACTTCATTTCAATAGCCATCAAGAGAGGGGTTTAAATTATCAAAATTTGAACCGTTGATTTTATTAGCTCTCGATACATACTCAAATAAAGTTGAAATAATGTAAAATTTTACATACGTGTAGTATATGAAATATATAATATATCTCATCAATTAGTTTTGTTTTTTAAAAATAAAAAAATATTTGAATATTAAATTTTATTTATACGATTTGACACACAGAATCATTAGCATTGAATCCATTCTCAATACATCATTGGTGTTAAATTGTTAACATTCATAAATCATTAAGTTTGCTCCAAGTTCAGAGTACTTCATATGAACTGAAGCCAGCAGCATTAACAACATTAGATCTGTCTTGTTGGAATCAATTTTTACGTTTTTGAAGGGGTTATTTATAAGAGTATCCATGGTCGACAAAAGATAAAGTCCAACATCCAACGGTTGTTACACGTGTGTCACATCAATTTAATAATTTCAAAGAGGACATCTCGAATTAAGAATATTAATAAGCAGAATATATAAATACTAAATGAATAGTGAAATAGAAACCGAGTCAGACTAATTAGACAAACTAAATTCTGGAAATGTTACGAGATATTATTATTGATATGAGTTTTATTATATATATTAAATAAATAATTATGTATTTAATGATTTTATTATGTATAATATTTTTATTATTTAATTTAAATATCATCAATATGTATAATAATTTTTTTAAGTTGTATAATAATAGTATTATATAAAATGAATTTGTCTAATAAAGTTATTAATATGCATAATAATTTATTTAAGTTGTATAATGATAATACTGTATAAAATGAGTTTACATAATAAATTCATTAACATACATAATAACTCATTTAATATGTATAATTAAATTTATATCGATGACGATATCAACAACCATATCTGTATATTAGCTACCTTCTTAATAATAGTAAACAAGTTTTGAGTTCAGCACTATGTAGCTGGATCCTATATATGATGGAGAACCTGAATCTTTTCTTTATTTAAAAAAAAATTAAGTTGGTATATAATCTAAATTTTCAATGTGAATTAATTTGATGGGTACATTAATCGTCCCAATAATGATTACTAGCATTGTTGCAAAATTAAGCGGTTTGTTTTTTTTTTCTTTTTAAAATTTTTTTAGTAGTTTTGTCGACAGTAGGCACCCAATACAGTGGTGACAAGCAATCAATTAATTCTTGAAATAAATTCGAATAATATTCAGATAGTTGCAAGATAAAATAAACTCATAAGAGTTAAAGCTCCATTCATAATTGGTCTTAGAAAAACAGTCAATAAGAAAATAATCCAATTATAAACGGTAATTAATCCCATATATTTATTTTGGTACTTAATTATACATTACCCCACTATTGCATATTATCCGGGAAAAAAAAACTAATTTCTTAATGAGTTACGAGAATTTATGTATATATATATTTTTATAAAGATGCATAAAAAGGATAATTTATAAGCCTTGTGAGAAATTGTTGAAATTAAAATTATAAAATTCAATTTTTTTACTACAAAATTTATTTATCTTTATTAATTTATTTTGATTTTCATTATAAATGTCAAGTAAATCCAAAAGGTATATATTAACGAATTCTGTGATATAATAATGCATCATAACTCATACCAAACAAATATATATCTATTCTTTCATTGGGTTACTAGATTTGATTGGAATAAAGGTCGTCATTCAAACATTTCATTTAGACACTAAAATAAGGCACCCATTTTGTGCATCCCAAAAATATAACATTGATGGTAAAATTAGCTCCTCTTACACAAGCCCATTAATTGAGCCCAAAAAAGATATTGTATTTACTACTGAAAATATTGTATCATTTGGGGCAGCTAGACTTTACCAATACTAGGCTACATGATATTGATATGGGGCCTATATATAAATTAGAAATTTATGTAGATAGGAGTGTAGTGCAAAACCAAATGTTCGTCTTTATTGCCCAAAAAGATTTTAAATTTTAATTGAATTATTAATTGTATTATTTTCTTTTAATTGATCTTTACTACAGTATTATGGCGTATTAATCTTATTAAAGAGTATATTAATTGAAATTGCTCTTGGGTTGTACTTTAGATAATTAATTTGGATGGAGACTTTTTACGGTGGAAGGTCAATTAATGTAATAATTTGAGAACAATAAAATGTTTCAATCTTTTCTTTAGCCAATTTTTTGGTGTAGAGCAAGAGGCATAGATAATTATCTTTAGTAATTTTAGTTACAATTACCTTTTACCAACTCAATGTAGAAGGTAATAATCAAAGTATATCAATGCAGATCATGGAAGGGGCTCAAAGAGAGGATTTGGAAGAAATTGGAGAAATATCTCCATTTTGCTAGACTGGTACAAGAAGGATTTTTTTTTCCCTTTTTTAACGGTATAATTAGGATTCTCAAAATTCATGAACACTGTATCTGCTTGTGCTCTTGTACTGTCTTTTATTGGTTATTTTAAATAATACCGTGCATGCAACAACTATGATATGATAATATCAGATAATTGCATTAAAAAGGGCCTTGATTTTAGGATATATAGTAGCTTACATGTTTTAATTATTTAGTGGTATCTTTTCTGTAAGCACTATTTTTAGTCTCAACAAAAAAACAGCTTTTCTCAGGCACTATTTTTTAATTTTTTTTAAAACAAATTATAATTAATTTGCAAATCAAACTATTAATTATCAAGACATGTTTCCTTATCAGATTTTGTAAGAAGAAATTATCCTTACACCTTACATTTTGCACCCCTTATTTGTACACCAAAAATATTTATACTAAATCGATAATTTATTTATATTTGAATTTGCAAGTATTTATAGTTAGTATAAAAAGTGTTTATCACTTTTTTCCCCCTAAATGATTATAGACAAATTGAAATTAAAAATTTTATTGCCCGCGTATAAATACAACTTACATAACTTTTAATTCTAATAATGCAAGGTATAAATACTTTTTCCATTAGATATAAATATTTTATGAGAAAATTATGAATCCATCTAGGATGTAAATAAGAGATATAATTATCAGTCCTCATAGCACAATTTAGAAAAGTCATGCATTACTTAAATTGACCAGCATTTAATGAGATAAGAAATTTTTTATTTCTTTTATGGGTAATGAAATAATGAGTTTTTGGAAACTTTTGACGAGTCAATAATTATATGCTAATAGTTTTTTTTTCATTGATATATATTGTATTAATTTTGGTAGACCTGAAACACAAACATGTAAATATGAATTAAATCAATGTATATATGTCAAAATTGACAATAAAGTTTATCATAAAGTAATGACACGGCGCCAATATTTATCACGGCAATAAAAAAACAATATTATTTTCTATTTTGGATCATCATAATCAAATAAAATATAATGATAAGGACAGTAAACAACTGGTAATATTAGTTTTTAAAAAATGTACAGAATCTTACGACACATTGTTTTCTTTTTCTGATTTTGCCTTAGTATACATTTCAGTCTTTTGATTCTTTGAGTGCATCTCTGTCTTCTTTTCCTGATGTTATCAATAAAAAATAAATCCAACTAAAAGGAATTGTTAGTGCATTTAAGAGTTAAAATAAATAAATTAATTTATAAAGAAGACTAATATAAATTCAGAAAGATGACAGAACTAAATAAATTAGTTTACTAAAAGGATGCAGTTCCTTTCATATCTACCTTTCTACCACCTTTTAACTAAAATGTTTCAATCATTTCGAATAAATTTGCAAATAAATTAACCAAATTCAACAAATGAAACATCAGTGTTCAAAAGTATTTTAAAATTTGAAGCCTGCAAAATAAACACCTATAAAGGATTAACTAAAATATTTTTTTATATTCCCAATAAATTTGCAAATTAAATAACCAAATTCAACAAATCAAACCTCAGTGTTATCTTCTATAGTTATTTGAAGTCGAAAAGAAAATCAAGTTAATCTATATTTATTTGTGTTTCAACATTGGTATATAGCACTTGAGGCTTCCAATCCAATGCAAAAAAACCCTACTAATTTAAAACAAAATTAACAAAAATAATCAAAATAACTAAGCAAATTTATTATATCCAATTCATCTCCGTGAAGGGTTCCTTAAATTGGAAGGATTTTTTAATGTCAAATCGAAAGGGTAAACAAATTAATCAAAATAATTAAGCAATTTTATTAAATTCGGATCAAAACAGGAAAAAAAGAAATTACACTAATTTTAAGATACAAATCGCATGGCAAACAAAACTTCGAAATAGTTTCAGAAATTGTAAAAATATCTCAAATTAATGACAGGCCGAGAAGTAGCGATACGACGCGAGACTGTAGACGAAATGGATAATGGCGAAAGCTTCGGTCTTGTGATAAATTAGAGAGGCGAGACGGTGTAGAAGAAATGTGAAGATCTGACAAAATGGAAAGTGAAGCGTCGTCAAAAAATCGCATGGCAAACAAATTCCAAAATAGTTTCAGAAATTGTAAAAATATCACAAACTATGAGAGGCGGAGAAGTAGCGATACGGCGCGAGGCTGTAGACGAAATGGATCGCGATAAAAGTTTCGATCTTGTGACAAATTAGAGAGGCGAAACTCTAGATCTCCAGATCGCAACCGAGATGTAGAGAAGGAGTTGGAAAAGTGTGAGGAAGAGACAGAGCGAAGTCGGAGACGGTACGAAGGCGAGGCTTTGAAGGAGCGATTAGCAAGATGGAGCAAAGTAGGAGACCGAACGAAGGCGGAGCCGGAGCCGGAGCGGATAGTGAGATGAGTGAAAAGCAGAGAACAAAAATATGTAATTGCTGTGAGGGTTTAGGGTGCGACGAATGAAAGTGGGGACTTTTGGTTTTTTCGCAGTAGGGTGCGATGAATGGGTTTAGATCTGGACCATTAAATTTTTATATCTAACAGCTCTTATTTAATGATGATGTGGCTGGATAAAGAGAAGAACAGAGGCGGCTTTTGATATTTACGCTGGGTAGTGGGGTCTTTTCTTTCTTTTTTTTTTAATATAGAGATATAGAGCTGTTGGGAAAAGGGCATTTAGCTATCCAATCGGAACCATTCAAACATTAAATCAAACGGCCTTACTTAAAAGATGACGTGGCTGCATAACATTGTTTTTTTTGTCAAGCGTTTTTATATACTATTATAGATTTGTTTGTTTTTTATGTTGATCGAATTTGTAATTGCGGCTTCCTACATATCTAGTCTTGCTGCGACACGGAAACAGAAAAAAAGATGAAAAGAAAAAAGAAAAAGAACATCTGGTACCATGACATTGTGCCTGTATTTTGCCCGCTGTACCAAGAAAAGATTCACTAAAGATAACCTGTGTAATTCTTGTCACTATGGTGATAGTACTGGTACAGGTTACGTACGGTACCAGTCTGATCCCTCTATTTTTTTGTCTTTCTCTCAGTTTCAAGCAGGATTCAGCAAAACCTTTTTTCTGGTAATTACTCTTCTGGTACCAGTTTTGGCAGTGTACATTAATTCCTTTTTCTCCAAAACAAAAATTACTTCCTCTAGCATCAGTTCGCTTTTTTATCTATTTGCATACTGATTCATCAGATGTTAAATTGTCTTCTAAACAAAGGTTTAATCTGCAAAGTAGAAAATTGATTCCTCAAATGGAATACAATTTGTTAACTGGATTTATAATTATGATATCCATAACAACAGAAACGTTGACCATAATACCAAAAGTAAGATTTACTAAATTAAAATCATGGCAAGTTCATAGCTAATTAAAATTAAACACAGGTAACAAGTTCATAGATAATTCAGAAGCATTAGATGCTCTGACCTCACTACCTCAGAATCTATTACCTAGTAACAAAAGACCACACAACCAACCCGACTTACCAAGTAACCATAGACCAACTCACTAAACAAAACATATTGCCATAACCCACAGATTTCACAGAAAACAAACACTCATTTGTTTATTTCTGTGACAACACGATCCATGATGTTAGAAACAACATCCTTTGACTGCTTCAGCAGCTCAACACTCTTCTTGAGCCGGTCCCGCTTTGCAGCAGTTGCTGGTGACTCCTTCAGCATCCGCTCAACTCCAGCCATCTTCGGTCCCACAAGCTCCTTAATCAGCTCCTCCTCCAGTGCAGTCTCCACCATGTCCTTGATGCTGTGCAAGATATGCAGCGCCACACCGTCAACCAGCCTCAGCACAATTGACTTCCAGTAAGCTGTTAGCCTCATCCTTATGTCAAATGCTTGCTCGGCCACATCAGCATGTGACCTAAGATGTCCGACGTCTACCACTCCGAAGGCTTTTAGAAAAACATTAGCTGGCTTCGAGTGGTTTTGTATTGCCTCCATGAAATCACTTTCTCCTGCCATATACTCGGCCCACATTTTCATGTAATCTGGGTTGGAGGTGTAATCAGAGCACATCTCCATTTCAATCATGTTCTTCACAAACTGGTACGATTTGTCCCTCAACTTAGAAATGAGATTGTGCACCACTCTTTGACTTGAGGACTGAATTTGTGGGTAGTTCTGGAGATGCCGCAACATTATCTGGATCGTCATTTTCTCAACGAACACCCAAACATCATTGATCAACTCATGTGGTTCCTGAGAGATAGTAGCAATTTTCCTTTTAAGAATAACATGGAAAGCAGACCTAGGCAGGAAATTTGGAAGCCATATTCCCTTGGCCTCTTCCAAAACACCTACTTCCTCCATTAGAAACAGATCATCAGTAATCGGGCAGTTGACTGGGAGTTTACTGGAGTAGCTCGCAAGCATTTCAAAAATGCGAGCCACCCCGTGGAGACTGTTCTCATCTGGAAATTCGTCATACTCCCCTTTTATGAGTGACTTCTCTAGAGATTCTCTCAACACTTTAAAGATGTGTAAGATTGTCTTAAGAGCATCAGCGATGGTCGAGAACTTCTGAGGCATGCCATTTAGCTCCGACATGTTTTTGTTAAGCTTGTCATCAATCTTCTTAACTATATCCGGCAAGCATTTTGCTATTATTGATGCCTGAATTTGAGTCAGGCGTTGGGCAAGAACCGGTATGCCGATCATTGACTTGTCTATTTGAGATAGCAAAGGATGGGCCTTAAAGAGATGCTCTTCTTCATGCCGAGCTTCCTCATACGTCTCATCTCCTATCCGGTTTCGAACACAGACATAGCCGAGGCCAATGTGGACATCGTTCACAGTGACCTTCTCAAGCAATCCCTCGGGGGCCTTATCAGACTTGGTGACCACTGCCAGGGTTCGCTCGCCAAGTTGGTCAACTTTCTGAGACATTCTGATCGATTCGCATGTCGGGAAGTCTACCGTTGCAGACAACACATTCAATATTATGCTTTCCTTTGGAGCAATATACTCCATGATTATGTCGGAGATCTGCTCATAGATGTTCTGGGGCTGACCTTGAACTGGAACCCGGGTGATCCCCGGGAGATCAACCAGGGTCAAATCAGGAACCCCTTTCTTCTTGACTACAAGGGTAACAGGTGCATTAGAGATTCCCTTTCCGGCACCGGCAATCTCTACAGTTGCGTTGTTTATAGCCGCTGTGATCCCAGCCTCAGTCGTGGGCACAGTTTTGTTCTGATACTCGAGATGGAGCACCGGCTGGGTGGCATCTGGGTCGTCTTGGAGACGCATGATGAGGGGTACACGTGTGCAGATTCCCTGGCCTCGAGGCAGACTGATGCCGGCAAGCGACTCAAGCACGCTGGACTTTCCGCTCGATTGATCACCGACTACGACAATCGTCGGCAGCTGGATGCCTTCTTGAGTCACTTTAAGGCGACGAAGCTGGTCGATGGCATCAAGAAGGGGGCGGATGTTGTCATTGTAGGAGGAAACAAGAGCATCTGCTGTCATGTTTTCCAATGCTTGTGGTTTCCTAGTTGCTAGCTTGTTATTGGTATTGGCATGGTAGAAAGAAAGATGGGGATTTATATATAGCACGTCCCTAACTATCCTTATTTCGATATCCTTCCCTCCTAAGTATCAGAAATTCTATGCTAGGACCACCCATATCATGTAAGCATGTTTACACGGTAGGACCAACCAATGAAAAAATGTCATCTAGATTAGCTTTCTTATGCAGTAAAGTGACATTAATTTCTGATAACAGGTCACTATCGTTTCCTCTTATTTTTTCTTAAATACATGATACATGATTATACAGAAGGAAATTCTAATTATTGATCATGAAAATCTTCATTTCTGAAAATAGCATATTTTCATGTTCCTTTATGTTCTATAGAAGTTCTGAAAATGAATGACACACTACAAAACCACTTTATTTACTTGAACAATTTAAAAGCAATCAAGAAAAACTTTAACGAGAACCCATATGGATTCTTCTTCAATAAACACATGTTCAGTGGATGGTAAGAACGTAAGAATATTTTTTTTCATATGCTTTGCTATGTCCTTTATTATATAAAAACAATAACAAATTATATTAACTTGCAGTTATGGACAAAATATGTGAAGAAGGCTTGAACATTTAATGGGTGTTACAGTGCACAATGAATTAAGAGGAGGCATATTATCTTTACAAAAATTATGCTTTGCGCTTGGTTTTAGTGTTCGAAATTAAAGGTCATCGCAAATTCTTTCATGGAATAAAAGAAGTGAGGATGTGAGAGTACACGTCCAACAAAGAAGGACAAGTTACTTCACCGCTAAACAAAATAATAGTTTACTTAATCACTAAATAAAATGATAAATTATTTAATCACTAAGTAAGATGATAGATTTTTTAATCTCTAAGTTTATTCTAACCTATATAAAAGAGTCTAGACTTTAATTTTTATAAAAGTATCATAGAAAAAGTTTAGTCTCAATCTTATTATTTTTTCTCCTCTTAATATTATGTAGGCTGGTTGATTTTCCATAATTTTAATGGTTTTTCTCTTCCTTTTTTACTCTCTTTTATCATTGTGTTATGATATCATCAAATTACTTCGACTTTACATATCATAGATTATGGTTAATTCGGATGTGAAACGAATGCAACTTTTTCTTACTTAGCAAAAGAAGCTGGTGGGGAAGAATATATAAAAAAAGATTGTCATAACTTCGTTGATAAGCAAATTAAAAAAAGAATAATGATTGAAGCTGGAGATTCCCAGAGTTTGAAGATCCAATATATATATGTTCTTTTAGACCTTTGATGTATACGTTGATGAGGAAAAAAGATGGACTCATTTCTTTTCTGATTACAAATGCTTTGGAGATGTTGTCGTCTTTGACACATCATTTCGCACCAACAAGTACGGTACGGTTTAATATGTGCTCCTTTTGTGGGAGAGTATTTCGTTCGGACCAATTAATCAACCGGCTCCTTATTTGATTTTCATTTTATAATCTCTTGCTCCTAATTAATATTTATTGCTCTTTTTCATTATTCTAATTATAATCCTTTCAGGAAATTAAAACAAAAAAAGTCAAAGAAGTCAACTCAGATCGCTTTATTAATTGTTCTATATGTGCAGGGCTATATGCATAATTAATCTCCGGGCTGATAATCCAACCACCGGTAGCAATTACTTTGTTCAAGAATCAAGATAATATCTTTCCGAGAATCAATTTTTGATCTAATAGTAAAAACAATACTTTCTGTATAGGAGGTCTTAGGTTCGAAATTCAGATAAAGATTCTTTATAAATATTTAAAATTAAGTGACTTTAATCCTCATCTTTATCTTAAAAAAAAAAGATAGTATTTTTGCATCTATCTTGACTAAATTCTATTAGTTGAAGTTTTGGACTTTACTACAAATTAGTTTATATTATTTTGCTTAATTTGGGTTTTCTTTGTTTAAATAAACATGCAAGAAATGTTGTACTCTTACATGATTTAAGTAGAATTTTTTTTATTGAACTAATCTATGATTTCACTGGAAACTTAGTTGAATTAATTTGTTAGCAATTTTATTTTTTTATCAGAGAAATGTTTAGACATTATGCATTTGTGCTTCCTTTGAAAAAGAAAAGAACACTCAAATTAAAACATATTTTAAGACATGCTTAATTTTAAAATATTTTCTCTTAAATTTTAAGACATGCTTAATTTTAAATTTTTTAGGCATTAGACGTTTGTGACTCCTATTTCTTTCCTTTAATTAATTTAGAAAAGGCAGAAACAAAAAAAACTCAAATTAAAAAGTATTTTAGATCATACAACTTTGAAAAAATATTGTTCAAATATTATAATGTACTTGTTGGTGAACTGTCTGTGCTAAATTAAAATTATACACCAAAACTTGTGTCAACAAATGTACGAGATTAAATTTACCCATGCACATTCTTTCATTTAATTGAAGACATATTTTCCAAGCATATCATCACCAAAACGAATATTATATTTTCGAGCTTGTGCTTCTATTTATTTTCACTAATGTCTATGTGCCAATGTCAACAGACGAATATTATGCAAAAAAGAAGAAGATTAGAATGCATCAACATAATCTGTGCGTTCATTCAATGTGCCAATGTCTATAAGCACTAACCCTAACTTTATTAAAGAAAAATATATCAATGTCTATAAGCACTTTCCCTAACTTTAGTAAAGAAAAATATACCCATGTCTATGAGCACTTTCCATAACTTTATTAAAGAAAATTCCACTGAATTATTTTTAGCTTCGCAAATTGATATATATATATTTAAATAACAAAATCAATATTTTAGTACATTTTTTAAAAAATTAATACTACTGATTTTGTATGAAAAAAAAAAATCAGTATTAAGTTAGCAACATGAGTGTATTTTCAAAATTTTGAAATTAAATTACAGTTCAATTTAAATAGAGAAAAGTATGTTGCTTGAAGAGTAACATACTAACATTGCATAAGACAAGAAAATTCTTGCATTGATATAATTTTTTGTAACGCTCGCGGAATCTGAAATGAATGGTCCAAAAAGGTACAATTTGTTTAAACTTGATGACTCATTAGAAATAGCAACATGTCTGTACACTATTCGAGGGTACTAAGAGGCTCAAATGCGTATGTAAGCCGATATATATATAGTCCAGAATCATGAGGTCACTCACACTTCTATACCTTCCGAGTAGCTTTTCATAAAAATACCGCTTTATATTTGTGAGACCGATAAATATAATTTATTTTGTGCGTAATTTTATATTAAATTTGTGGGCTTGCTCACGTATAATTATTGTCTACCCCGTCACAATATTTCGTGAGTAATGAAAGAATATTTTGATGAGCTTATCATCGTATAATTATATTTACGTAAATACTATTATTATTGAGAAAAATGTACTCCAAGTACATGGGTAGACCGATATTATTAAATGACTTTATTGTGAAATTTTTTTTATATTTTATTTGTCACCATTAAAACACTTATTTATTAACACTACGCAAATATGCACATATATTCAAAATAACTCAATTCCACAAATTATCTAATAATAAAATTTTATAAAGCAATAAAATATGCTCGATATCAAATTTAACATTGAGCCACTTGCATTATATTTGAAGTTTGTAACCAATACCAAATTCCAAAAATTTCACAAATTGTCTAACAACAATATCTTATTAAGATGCTTGCATTACTTAAAATAAGTTAGCCCCTACGAAAATTCACACATAGTAACTAATATAACAGTTCGCAAATAAGTTAGTCCCTAAAACTTTGATCTGATTAGATCAAGCTAACATTAAAACCAAGGAATGAATGCTCAGTCTCTCAAGCCAATATTTACAAACTACAAGTGATGAGTTGGTGATCCCCATCTAATCCAAGCTTGAGACCCCTTAACCTCTCTAAATTAAGAGGTGATGTCACTTCCAAGGGAATCTAAAAATAGGAGGATGAAGATAAAATTACTTGCACCGAAAGGTCACCAGATTATGTGGAAAAGTATCTTCTTTTTATAAATGGAACCTGATACTATATTAAAAAAGAAGTCAGCATTTCTCAAATATGCAACTAATATGATAATGACCATCATGTCTGAAGATTAGTCACTGATGACAACCTAATTTTAGATTGAGATTGAAGAAGGATATCTGAGGACATGAGGCTTCATTCATACGAGCAATATTTGTTTGATAAAACTTGAAAATAAAACTGCATTCGTGGATAATCAAATGGAAAACATGTTCGAATTAATTTCTATTAATTACAAAATTATATGGGCTTATATGTAATATAAATATATATTGAATAATAGACTGTCAAATATCTAATTAGACCCGTTATGAAGTGATCAAATTAAATATTATTTATCGGGTTTCAATATGTGTCATGAGAAGTGGGGTCCTTAATGTGTAGAATACGTATTAATAACTTTATGATTTAGTGATGATCTAAATTATATAAAGTTTAGTAATAATACAATTATGTTATTGGTCCCTGGAGAATACAACTAATAGGCAGTTTCTTGATTTTGAAAGTAAACCCGTTAAGAGAGAAATTGGATCTGGTATGGATCCGCTAAGGTATAACCAGTGGTTTGCCAACCTTTCGGTTATTGACACCCATTATAAAGGGATCAAGAACCGTCCTTTTCGATTACCATCATAAGGCATTAACCAACAGACTTCCTCTCTCTAAACAAATTCGGGTTTTCTAAAAAGAGAAGAAAACTGCCGGGCCGATTCTCTTCGTCTCTCCATCGAAGAAGAGAAGGATCACCGCGAAGGCTTAAGGAATCCGGTGATCAACGGGGTTGTGTCTCTCCAGAAGACCAACAACATGGATCAAGGTAATTTTATGTTAATTAAGAGTTCACTAAAGGATCACGGGTAATATTCTAACAAGTGGTATCAGAGCAAACTCTAGTTGAACGATCAAATTCTGATTTTGGTTCGGAAATTGAAAAGATATTTGTGCTTTTGAAGATCTGTTTAGTTAATTTTGATTTGTTGGTTTAAATCAAATTATTTAACCAAATCTGATTTTTCAAATAGTTCGGAAATCAGTACATCTGTTGGTTAGAATTTTAGTTTCAGAAATCAAAATATAGTTTTGAAAATTGATTCCGAAACTCAAAATTGACAATTAATTGGTTATTCAATTTGGGAATTAATTCTCTGTTTATTATTCAGTTAAGTTTTAATCTCTGCGTTTCAAAATTGTCAATCAAATTTGAAACTATGTTAAATTTAAGAAATTAATTGGTCAACAAACTAGTTTCTGAACTGTTTATGATCAGTTATGAAAGTTTATGGATCAAATCAAAGATACAAATTTCTGATCTGTATTCCGCTGCGGTTATTTCCGAACCAGAATTGTTGATCTGTAACCGCTCAAATTAAGTCTGTGGTGGGGGAGGGGTTAGGAAGCCTATTTTGTATTGCATGCCTAACTCTGTTTTGCAGTGGTGGATATATAATATAGTATGACCCTGTTGCCTTGTGTGAAAAATTGTAATGAATGCATGAATGATGTGTGTAAATGCGGCCTAAGGTGCCCCGTTGAATTAATTAAATTTCGTAATTAAAGATGACTTACATGTCGCTTATGTGTATCATTTATGCGGTCTGCGAGCCGTCATCCTTAGGACTTTAATGTAAATTTTTCATCTATTACTATTAGAGTAGTAATTTAGTTAGGATGAAGAACATTGAAGAAGATGTATGAAGGCCATTGTCGAGTACATTCTTACAATGGAGACTATCGTGCCTTGGGTCATACTATCTCAATTATGTTTTGGGCTCATGTTAATTATTATTTTATTTTCTGCCTTTCATGAGCCCATCATGATTAAATCGGTTAAGCCAAATCTTGATATATTTTATTTGGATAATATTGAATCATCATGAAGGCTTATGAATTAGATATATTTTGGAAAATGATTGATAAAGGTATCAACTTACCAAAGTAAGCTCTCATACTTGAGTTGATCATTTGTCAATTTATACACAGAAAATATACATATGATGTTTGGTTATTGGATTAGCCCAAAGGAAAGACAATGATCAAATATTATATGTGTATACTTGTAGTGATGAATGGGTAATGGTCATAATTTTTTTGATGTAGTTAGTTAATCGACCCAAAAGAAGGTTGACTTATTGACATCAAAATGGAATGTTATATTCTATTGCTACACCTATTTATCCTAGAATAATGATTGACTCCAAAGAGCACTTATTGTTCGAGGATATTTAGTTGATGGAATATGCCTTATTTTGATTTTTTATTATAATTTAGACTTTTAATTCGTTCTTTTACCAATATTTTTCCAGCAAAAATTACTGATCTTATGGCCGGCATCAATAATATTCCGATGCTTACGGGTTCTAATTTCAAGGATTGGAAAGATAATCTAGAGATTATCCTTGGGTGCCTTGATCTGGACATAGCGTTACAAGAGACGAAACCACCTGTGCCTAATGAAAGTAGTTCTGACAAAGAACAAAATGCACATGCACGGTGGATGAGGTCAAATCGCTTGTGTCTCCGGGTTATGCAGAAAACCCTTCCTGAAAGTTTTAGGGGACCGGTTTCTGATTCCACTCTTGTCAAAGATTACCTTAAGGAACTTGAGCAGATGTTTGTTAGGAATGAGAAAGCTGAAATAGGCATTCAATTAAACAAACTCTCCACAATGAAGTATAATGGCAGGAGAAATGTCAGGGAGCACATTTTTGAAATGATGCATACCACTTCGAAACTGAAGGAACATAAGCTAGACATATCGGATGATATGCTGGTCTATTTGGCCCTTAACTCTCTTCCGGCCTCATTTGGACAGTTCAAGGTGAGTTACAACTGTCAGAAGGAATCATGGACATTTAATGAGCTCATCTCGCACTGTGTTCAGGAGGAAGAGAGATTGAAGTCGGACAAGAGCGAAAGCGCAAACATTGCTTCTACGTCTAAGGGAAAAGGGAAACAGAAACGTAAGGCCAATTCAGATGCTGCAACTATAAGTTCGAAGAAGAAACCCTTCAAGGATAAAAAATCGGCTACCGGATCGGAGCCGAATAAGGAAAAGAAGAAGAGTTGTTTCTTTTGTGGATCTGAAGGGCATGTGAAGAAGAATTGTACCAACTATCACGCATGGCGTGCCAAGAAAGGTATTGATTTTTCTTTTGTTTATGAAGAAGTTAATGCGATTTCAGTTTCAATAGACACATGGTGGATAGATTCGGGTACAACTGCTCACATATCTGTGTCTATGCAGGGTTGTCGAAGTTACCGAAAGCCAAGTGATGGTGAAAGATACATCTATGTGGGCGATGGCAACAAGGCAGAAGTTGAAGCTATAGGACATTTTAGATTACTTATGAAAACTGGTTTGTATCTTGATTTGATTGATACTTTTGTTGTACCGTCTTTTAGGCGGAACTTAATTTCTATTTCTGCATTGGACAAATTAGGTTTTTCTTGTTCATTTGGAGATAAAAAGTTTAGTTTGTATCAAAATTTCAAATTGGTTGCTTCTGGTTTTCTGTCTATTTTGGATAATCTTTATGCTTTAGATACTATTGCTTCCTATAATGAGACCTTGCACAATGAAACTCGAAACGTTAGACAAAAGGTAACACATCAGGATTCAGCTGCATTTTGGCATAGGCGTTTAGGTCATATTTCTCAACAGAGAATTACACGTCTTATTCAAAGTGAAATTCTGCGACCCTTAGACATGTTGGATCTCGGTCCGTGCATTGAGTGTGCGAAGGGCAAACAAACAAGCATGCGTAAATATACAACTAATCGTATGACGGACGTCCTTGAGCTGATACATACGGATGTATGTAGGCCATTCCCTACAGCTACTAGGAATGGACATGTATATTTTATCAGTTTCATTGACGATTATTCTAGATATGGCTATATATTTTTAATTAAAGAAAAGGCTCAAGCTTTGGACACATTTAAATCCTTTAAGACTGAAGTTGAGTTACAACTCAACAAAAGAATTAAAAGTGTCAGATCGGATCTTGGTGGTGAATATTACGGTCGATATGACGGCTCAGGAGAACAACGTCCAGGACCCTTTGCTAAATTTCTAGAGGAAAGTGGAATTGTGCCACAGTATACAATGCCGGGTTCGCCCGCAATGAACGGTGTGGCTGAAAAGCGCAATCGAACGTTAATGGAGATGGTGCGGAGTATGATTTCTCATACCTCGTTTCCATTGAACCTCTAGGGAGAAGCGCTCAAGACAGCAGCATACATTCTGAATCGGGTACCGACTAAGGCAGCAAACAAGACTCCATATGAGTTGTGGACTGGGCGAAAGCCTAGTCTCCAACATTTTAGAATCTAGGGTTGTCCGGCTGAAGCTCGGCTTTACAGGCCACAAGAGAAAAAGCTGGACGAAAGGACAATTAGTTGCTATTTTGTCGGTTATGCGGATAAGTTCCGGGGGTATAAATTTTATGATCCCACTAATAGAACAATTTTCGAGACAAATACAGTTAAGTTCTTTGAGGATGTTATGGTTCAAGGGGGAAATGCAAATCAAATTGTATTTGAAGAAAGACATGATTCTCCTATACAAGGGTCGCCAACATCGGTACCAATTGTAATAAGAATATCTGGAGACTCATTGGTTCATGATCCTACAGTGAATGAATCTACTGTAAATGAACCTCCAGAAATGGAAGATAATCAGGTACAAGACAATGTTGATGTTGAAGAGGAACCTATACCACCTTAAGAACCTCAAGAACAAGTGCCTTTAAGACAATCCACAAGAGAGAGAAGAAGTGCAATACCTAATGATTATGTTGTATATCTTCAAGAAAATGAATTTGACATTGGCATGATGGAAGATGATCCTGTCAACCTCCGTCAAGCTTTGGAAAGTGCAAATTCACAGAAGTGGATCGAAGCCATGAATGATGAAATTAAGTCGATGCATGACAACAAAGTCTGGGATATCGTCTCATTACCTGAAGGTGTGAAACCTATTGGTTGCAAATGGATATTTAAAACCAAACGGGATTCCAAAGGTAATGTTGAAAGATACAAAGTACGACTTGTTGCTAAGAGCTTTACACAAAAGGAAGGCATTGACTTTATGGAAACTTTCTCACCTGTGTCGATGAAAGATTCTTTTAGAGTTATTATGGCTTTAGTGGCACATTATGATCTTGAGTTACATCAGATGGATATAAAGACAGCGTTCCTCAATGGTAGCATTGATGAAACAATCTACATGGTGCGGCCGCCGTATTTTGAGTCGGATGACCCAAAGCAGACGATTTGCAAATTAAAGAAATCCATCTATGGGCTCAAACAAGCGTCTCGACAGTGGTATTTTCGATTTCATCAAATGATTGTCTCATTTGGTTTTGAGGCTAATTTGGTGGATGAATATATATATCACAAGTTCAGTGGGAGTAAATTTATGTTCCTGGTTTTATATGTTGATGACATATTGCTTGCCACGAACGATATAAATATGTTGCGTGATACTAAGAAATTTCTTTTCAAAAATTTTGAAATGAAAGATCTTGGAGAAGCATCATATGTGTTAGGTCTAAAAATACATAGAGATTGCACTGAGGGTATTTTGGGCCTTTCACAACAAGCATATTTCGACAAAATTCTCAAGCGATATGGCATTGAACATTGTAAACCAGGTAATACCCCGGTTGCAAAAGGAGACAAATTTAGTCTCAAACAATGCCCTGAGACAGAACTTGAAAGGTCAGAAATGCAGCAAATTCCATATGCTTCAGCAGTTGGGAGTTTGATGTATGCTCAGGTCTGCACGCGTCCGGATATTGCGTACATTACGGGAATGCTGGGCCGATATTTGAGTAATCCTGGACTGGATCACTGGAGAGCAGCTAAAAGGGTACTACGGTACTTACAAAGAACGAAGAATCATATGCTCACCTATCGGAGATCAGATAAGCTTGAGATCATTGGGTATACTGATTCTGATTTCGCGGGCTGTCAAGATAGCATGGAGTCTACATCCGGTTACATTTTCATGTTAGCCGGGGGAGCTATCTCTTGGAGAAGTGCAAAGCAGACGCTTATTGTCCCCATCCACCATGGCAGCAGAGTTCATTGCATGTTTTGAGGCATCAAATCATGGAATATGGCTGTGAAATTTTGTCACGGGGCTGCGCATAGTGGATACTATCAAGTTATCACTAAAATTGTATTGTGACAATAATTCTGCAGTATTGTATTCAAACAACAACAGGAGTTCATCGAAATCAAAGCACATCGATATAAAGTTTCTTGCTGTGAAGGAAAAAGTTCAGAATGGACTAATCAATATCGAGCATATTGGAACAGCTTCCATGGTTGCAGATCCATTGACTAAAGGTTTAGTGCCCAAACAGTTTCATGAGCATGTCGCTCATATGGGTATCTGTGTAGCAGAGGATTTACAGGTTTAGTGGGAGATTGTTGTACTTGTGCTTGATGTTTTATATGATATACTTTTGTATGTATCATGCAGTTTTCAGTTATAAAGTTTTCAGATATTCAGTTTTTCAGTTTGCATTCTGAATTTGTGATTGATCTCAAAATTATTTTAAGGTGACCAAATTGAAGATAGGCATGTGGATCACATTACATGTAATTTTCAAACTACAAATCCCATTCATGATTCTTGTCATTCAGTTATATTTACACAGTGATTTATGTTGGTTTGGTTTCGCATTATGAAACGAATACTACTTAAGTCCTTGTGAATATAATTGATTGACGGAATTGGTTGATGACACAAAAGGCTATGACAGCACAGTTAGAGTACTCAATTCAGTTTTATCAATATATATATTATTTGGATATACATATAGCCCAAGTGGGAGATTGTTGGAATTAATTTCTATTAATTACAAAATTATATGGGCTTATATGTAATATAAATATATATTGAATAATAGACTGTCAAATATCTAATTAGACCCGTTATGAAGTGATCAAATTAAGTATTATTTATCGGGTTTCAATATGTGTCATGAGAAGTGGGGCCCTTAATGTGTAGAATATGTATTAATAACTTTATGATTTAGTGATGGTCTAAATTATATAAAGTTTAGTAATAATACAATTATGTTATTGGTCCTTGGAGAATACAACTAATAGGCAGTTTCCTGATTTTGAAAGTAAACCCGTTAAGAGAGAAATTGGATCTGGTATGGATCCGCTAAGGCATAACCAGTGGTTTGCCAACCTTTCGGTTATTGACACCCATTATAAAGGGATCAAGAACCGTCCTTTTCGATTACCGTTATAAGACATTAACCAACAGACTTCCTCTATCTAAACAAATTCGGGTTTTCTAAAAAGAGAAGAAAACCGCCGGGCCGATTCTCTTCGTCTCTCCATCGGAGAAGAGAAGGATTATCACGAAAGCTTAAGGAATCCGGTGATCAACGGGGTTATGTCTCTCCAGAAGACCGACAGTATGGATTAAGGTAATTTTATGTTAATTAAGAGTTCACTAGAGGATCATGGATAATATTCTAACAAAACATTGTAATAACTAGTTCACTATAATTTCAACTTTCTCATTAGAGTCTTGGTACTAGGACTTACCTTAAAAATTCTTGCTTTTGTGTCGCAATCAATTTAGTTGTATCTCATATAGATATAATGGATGTTAAAGAACTTCTAATTAAGAAAATTCATAACATTTCAAGAAAATAACTTATTAAGATACAAACTAAGATAAAAAGGAGAAAAATGAGTTACCACATTTTGATCAAGTCCCATTTATAGAAAAATATAAACCTGTACATGCAATAGAACATTAGCTATCAACATATGAGTAAGTGAATATCTTAAATCCAAAATTAAGCAACATAGTATACAATTGATATATAAATCATAACTCATGGCTTAGAAACTTAAGCTCAGATGAGATATTACAACCTAGATTGACAAGTAACAATGGCCTCAATAAAAATAATTATATCTAATAAATAGATTCAAACGTGTAGAATATGTTGCATCTTCTAAGTAGTAGATATTATTTGCAACTTAATTAGATTACATTCTTCCAAAAAAAAAGAAATCAACCAATGCATACCTGAATGGATGGGGTAATTCTATCTTAACCCCCGAATGGCACAACTTTTGGTCTCCATACCTCCTCTATAGTGTCTATTTCATCTATCGCATATGTGCTTAACCTAACCTACATTAATGATTTAGGCAAACTTATATTAGATTGAGGCATAGTAAAAAATTAGAGGTAATTCTACTAGTACATTTGCATACCAGAAGCACTTGTAGCCATTGAATTTACTAGAGATGCTTTCAAAGTAGGCCTAAATAAAATAATTTAGTGCATAATATGACTAAAGAAATTGACAACTTGATTATGTGAAAATTATTCCTTAAATAAAAGCTACCTAGTAAAAAATAAAACAAACCTGCTCAAAACAAGGTACAAATTCTATAGCTAGTCTATTGCTAAACTACACAATTGCCTTGGCTTGTAAATCAAATAGAAAAAATAGCATTACTCTGTGTAATTAACGCAACATTATTGTACCAAAATGACCACATGAATTGATTATACATGACGAAATTCAACATATCATTCGAATATATTATATGTGATTGTTTGCTTACTGACTCTAACTATTCCATCAACTAGTCGACTTAATAGTAGCTTTTTACAATAATGTTTTTGGAGAAAATGATGTAAATTAACTTGCATTTTAAATGTAAGTATGCACCCGTAATTGGGGAAAAAAAAATAGGAAACCTTTGAATTATGGAGAGGTTAATCATATTATTCTTCATCGTAAAAATAACCGTTGTTTTCAATTATGAATGTTACTTTTCTATCCTTTTATACATCATCTATTTTTTTTTAGGGGTGATTTTAGTGTACATACATCAATTGATATACATCCATTTTTAATGTCCATCTCAAATTTTAGACCCTTGATTTTATAAGGATATAATGGTCATTGCATGTTTTAGACTAAATTTAGCAACTCATGTTCTTAAGGAAAATGAAAGGTACAAATTACAATATCTTAATTATATCCATAATTAAATCTCAATTTGTATTGAAAAGGAAAGAAATTGCATAAAGTTTTTAATTTCACCTCTGTCATCACAACCATTATATAGTTTGGTTTCTTATATCATGGTGAATGGACTTTGTATTTGAGTATTTGAGTTATAATTTGATGAAATTTTATATTTTGGATTAATATTTTTGTAACGATCATCTATATGACGAAAGGTTATATTTGCATCATGATGATATATATTAAACTTTTTTATGTAATACTGTTGGCATATTTTTCAATTATCATTTAATAGTATTTGGATTTCACTTGTGTATTACCTATAATACGATGAGCTATTACCAAAACATAAAATGTCAAAAAAAGTTTCCTAAACAGAGAATCGGTGAGTAATTTAAATGATGGACCCCACCTTAAATTATATAAGCATATTCCTTTTTGTTTTTTCTTAACGCCTTAACTCTATTAAATTCTTTCTATTTTTACTTTTTTCATATAACCAATATATCGTTATTTAATGAAGTTCCATGACACAAATAGAAATTTCATTGCATCTACAATAACGGTTTTATTTTTGGAGAAAAATACAATAATGGTTTCCATTGAATGTACCATAGAATGAAATGTACACCAATTTTTAGATGTACACTAGAATTATTCATTTTTTTCTGTCTTTAATTATAAAAAAATAGTGTAGATCAATGCCAGCATTTCCGCAAAAAATATACTGGTTTGTGTTCTAATATTTAAGCAGAGAAAATTTAGAAAAATTGAAAACATTTGGAAAGAATGAACAGAGAAAGCAAGATGAGAAATTTCCTTCTTCTCAACCTCTTTGTTTCTCTCATTCTCCCCCAGGAAAGAAGGAAATAAATCTAGTTAGATTTTCAAAGGGAGGTTTCCAACTCCGCTCTTTGTTTCTCTTTTTTTCCAACAATTCTCCACAATAAAAAGCCCGCGAATTTTCACACATTTGAAAGTTGAACCTTTTTCCACTACACACCCTCAATTAATACAAAATTTTTCTCTTCCGACAAGCCATGGCGCCTCTTGCTCTCACAACAGTGATAACAAAACCATCAATCTTATAAGCATCTCTATTCGCAATAATTCTAATGTCGATCCCATTCAATGTTGTGGCAGTTTCTTGCTGTGCCATGTACGGAGGCCACACAGCGGTTGCACCAGCTCCAGCCAACACCGGCGAACCATCTCCTTCTTCAAGTGTCGATGCGCAATCACCGAACTCCAGTAGCAACGGGGAGATGCTCTTCTTTGTTTTTTGTTGTTGTCTTCTACTTTCCACTTATAGTCTATCTACCAATCGGAGCAGGTACAACGACTACAACGCCAATGGAATGGTGACTGGTACAACCACAATAGAGATGAGTAGGATGAAGAAGCAAAGCGATTCGTTAATTTGTGCAGATTGGTAGAATAGCTTTTGTTACCAGTACTGGTGTGAATTGTGTCCGTTCAATCAGCAATGCTATTCTCTATCTTCAATTTGTTTCCAAATAGTTTCTAAATTGTATTTTGCTTGTTTGATAATAGTAGATACGGTGTAGCATATATAGATGGAGCATTGTTAATTTTTCTTCTTCTCATTGCACATTGATATTGAATCTTAATTTTGTCCATTTATAATAGAAAATGACCCCACATGGTGATGTAAACGTTCTTTGGTAATTATCTCAGGAAATTTATATTCACATGTTTGTGTCCACAATTAGCATTCAGAGATGTCGCGCAGAAGAAACACAATTGGCATCAAATATCCTTAATTTCCACAAATTTCATCATATCATAATTTCTCACCAATCCCCCCCTCCAACCACCCCCCGCCCCACCCCCAAAAATACTAGCTACATGAAATGGCAAAGACACCATCAATTTCATCAATGATCGCTCTACTCTCAATAATATTGTTGTCATTCCCGTACACCATCGTGGCACCATCGGGCGGTTCCATGGGCGGCGGTGGTTTCTCTGAAGGTGTTGTGGGTGGCGGTGGTTTCTCTGAAGGTGTTGCAGGCGGTGGCCGTTTCTCGAGTGCCGAGAATACTGGCATATGGTCTTCAACTTCTGGATCTTACAGATCATCATTCGATAGGGATGAAGATGATGGATACATGTTTGAGGACGGCGACTTCAGATTCGACCACCAGAACACCATTCTTTTGTCGGTTGTGATCGTAACAACTATACTAGGGTTTGTCCATTGCCTTTGCTATGACGGTAAGGATTCTTCCCCAGAAAGAGTGCAACAAACGAGCGTCATCAAACTTCAGGTTCGATCGAGGCGTGTTCGCCGTACATATTTAGGAAATTGGAAAAACTAATCTTCATTAATTTCAGTGGTTAAGTTTATTTTTGTTTTTGCTTTTTTTTAATTAATTCTGTTTTTCTTTGTTTGGTACCTCTTTTTCTTTTGATTAATTCTGTTTTATTTCTTGATGGAATTTATTTTGGCCAAGAATTACAGTTGGCTGGTGCTTAAATATATGAAAAATATTTGAGAGATACCAAAATCGATATCGAAATCAATACTGACTTTATTATTTATATTACATGAGTTATTATTCATATTAACTATTTTATTTATGTAACTTATTTTTTGATAGTATTTTTATTAATCAATTCAAATACCAGTGATATGAATAATAATTCATTTAAGTTGAATAACAAAAGTATTGTACAAATAAATTGCATAATAAAGTCGTTAATATGAATAACAACTCATTTAATCTGAATAACAAAATCGTTATCGATTTTAGTATTTATATATTAGCTCCATTAATATATTATATATTTGTAGGTTGCATTGAATGGCAAGGCTAATTCGTTTCAAAGGGATCTCAATGCCATTGCTAGAAATGCAGATACCTCCAAACGCAGTGGTTACAAATATATCTTAGAAGGTAAATCTAAAATCTGTGATTTTTGTTTTTCTTTTGGACATGTGTGAACATTTAGAATGAATTATACTCAGAGTTACATAATTTATGTTGCAATAATCGCTCAATTTTGATTTTTTCCCCTTTACGTGCACCGAATTTTCAATTTTGGTCCGTTTTATTATTAAGAAGCTATGATTTTATAAGTTTAGAAATGAGTTCTTGACATCTTCTTTATAGCAGTTGACATGATTAATTTTAAATTAGTTGAATATTATTTTACTTAATTTTTAAGTCTAAAAGGTGAGAAGTAGTAAAATTGGACAAATTGATCACCATGTATTGATAAACATTCATATTATTTAAAAGATGATTTATTATTAACTGTATAATTAAATTTAACAATATCTTATCTTATCAAAAAAAAAAATTTGGCAATATCTTATGATTAATTTAATGGTTCAAAATACATTTCAGGTTGATATCGTTCGTCTCCAGAGCTTTGAAACTCAATAACATTTATGAAGTATAGATTAGAATGAAATGCATTATTTACATAAATATTGCTTTCTTTTTTGAAAAAAAAAACATGTTATTAACTTGTCTCTCTTTTCTTTTTTTCCTCATTTTTGTAGAGTCATCAAAGGCTTTATTAAGGCATTCAGGCTTTTGGTTGTCAACCTATCTCTCGGTAAGAGCAACATTATTTTTAGTCAACAAATTAATAGGAAAGGATATCTCCAGTCTAGATGTCAATGGAGGTGCAAGATGTCTATTTGAATACATAAAGAATTAAAGAATTAATGACATTCTTTTTCTCAGTGTTAATTAAATCAAATATTGGCAAGCCAACGGATCAAATGCATCTTTTTATGTATTTTTTTTCAACCAATGATCATTCAAAACATTCAAAAACCAGATTAAAGAAGGGTGAAAGGTTCTGACTATTTTATGGAGGTATGTTAAAAAAAATAATGTTATTACCAAGTTCTTTTCTTTTATTATTTTTCTCAATTTTGACAGATTGAGACAATAAGTGGTATCAACAAAGCCAAGAATCTTTTCAATCAAATTTCTTTTGAGGAGCGGCTCAAATTTGATCAAGACACACTCATCAACATTGATAACTATAAAAAAGAAAGCATCATGCCAGAAGCAACTACTTTCAAAAATCAATTTATTTTGGTAAGTCTAGTTGTTTATATGTCAAGAATTATATTATATCTAACATAATTGAATGAAGAACTGGACACCATATTAGAAGAATTTTAGAACTTTATTTCTCATCTCATTCTTAAAAGAAACTTTGTATCTTTATTAATATTAAGTAAATTTCATAAAGATTTTAAGTTAAGAATTTTCTATTTTCTTTTCTGAAAAGTCACTTAACATGCTATTTTGTCAATTAATTAGTTTTTTAATTCAGTAAGGGAGAATTATAAAGGGATCAGAAAATTCATTTTCCTTTTTTGTTAATCAAATGAAGAAGGATAGAGATCTCAAATCCATATGGCCATGCATTAAGACTTGTTAAATGTAAACCCTGAATATAATGTTAGCAAAATGAGAAATTGAAATCCTTATGAATGATAAAGATAAATTGGTGACATGTTATTTTCTCTTATAAATATATTCAGGTGACATTTCTTCTAGCAACAACTGAACTGCTTCAACTACATTCAGTCAACACAACAAAAGATTTACAAGTTATACTACAAAAGCTTAGCACTATATCCAAAACCGAAATTGTGGTATTTTGCAATCATTCTATTTACTTTTCGTATGGTAAAATAACTATTAGTTGTGAGATTTATTTAATTAATCATGTAGGCTGCACATGTGTTATGGACTCCACAAGAGGAGAAGGATTGTTTGACTCAAAAAAGATTGTTGCAAGATTATCCTCTGCTCAGGCACCTCAACAAGGAAGTAGAATTAACCATATATTAATGTTAATTTCCTTAATATGATCTATATATATATATTTTTTATGAGTATAGTTATTTCATGTTTGTATATACATGGGCGGAGCATCTTTATGGTCACAGTGGATCATGACTCCATTTAAAATTTTGAAAATATATGTTGAGTTATTTATTTTCTAGGTCGATTTCTGTTTAGATCACATAAATGATCATTTTTTGTACAGATTTGATCCTCTCTTAATTTCACCTCAAGCTCGGCTACTAAATACGTAAATGTCTGTTGGATTACTAGCTCCTAGCATATATATGCAGATTGTTTTTTTTTTTTGTTTTTCCTCCTCAAATTATCCTTAATTCATACCTTTTTAAAATTGAATGAGCTTCTTGCTTTTTTTATTATTTTTTTAATTTGTTAGCTGGATATAGAAGCAAAACAACTGCTAAAAAATAAATATTAGAACAATACTCAACTACAGTAAAGTTTTACAAAATAATTGCTATATCGAAAGATTAAATTTCAATTAGGTCCTTAAAAATAAATGTTCACACGATGTTTTTAAATTTTGAAAAGGAATAGATAAAATGTAAACCATGTGTAAAAATATTAAATGTTAAGATTATTGGTGTTAATAAATCTATGATTTTTGTCATTTATAATATAAAATATATTGATATAATATCCCTATTTTATCCTCCTATTTCATTCATTTTTATTGTGTGCGGATTACATATGATAAAATTTTGTAGAAAGACTCTTTTATTAGTGAATGTAAAAGTTATTAGAGACATTGCCATTAAGGTACGTATTTTATATATTTTGTTCTAAAAATATCAAAGATAACAGTTAAGCTCTGTTTTTTTAATAAGATATATATATTTTTTTAAGATAAAAGATGAAAGTTAAAGTCAAATAAAACATTTATTCGTCGAAAATATGGTTTGCTTGTCTGATTCAAACTAAATTAAATTAAATTAAATTATGGTTGATGTCCTCGGATAAATCTCATCCGTTCATTTTAAATCGGACGTTGAACAACGCAAAACCTGTTCCCGCGACAATAAATTAACAGGAAACGAACCGTGCAAAGGCTTCGAATTTCCACGTAATTTCTTTCCTCTTTCTTTCCCTTGTATTGCGAGGAATTGCGCCGAAGATCCTTTCTATTTTCCTCTCATCTCCTCTCATACGCATCATTTATAAAAACCCACCAAAATCAAACCAGTTCCTAAAACCCCTCTTCCATTAATTATTCGAGCTCTCTATTTCTCTATCCCTACACCATGGCGGTTATGCCTTCATCCATACACTCTCTAGTGACGAAATCAATGGCGCTTGCTCTCATTCTGGCGCTTACAGCATCGCTCTCGCACTACGCTGTGGCGGCATCAGGCGGCGCCATGGGAGGTGGGTTCTCATCGCATGGTGTCTCTGGAGGCTCCTCTAGTTATCGTTCGAGAGACTACTACTCTACCCGTTCTGGTACCACTTACGTGTACAGAGATTGTTATTGTTGCTCTCGGGGGAACTACATGCTGCTGCGCCAAAATGGGAACGTAGGAGAAGACATGGATGTTTTCTTCTATGCTGTTCTGGCTAGTGCTCTGATTTTCATCGTTGTTTTAGCAGTAGTGCAATTTTTTTATAATACCCGGTCGATGAAGAGCGTCGTTAAACTTCAGGTTTGATGCATTCTAATTAATTTTTCAAATTATTTAGCTGCTTATTATAAAAATAACTATTCTTTGTTTTTGAAAATCGTATTGGTTTGCATCATTTGCTCTGGTTTTGTTCTTCGAACATTAACTTAATTGGTTTAGCTGGATCAGGGGATAAATTTAGTCAGAAAATTTCATGTAAGTGGCTCCATTGCAAGTCAGATGAAAGTCTGGTTTTGTTCTGATTTCTGATTAGTAGCTCGCTTTCATTAATCATTTAAACAATGAAAAAAAAAATTTCTCGGTACATCTGTAGTAAGTTCATAGAATTCTTTTAATCATTTCATGGTTTGTTGTCTGAGGCTTGCTTATGTTGATGGATGCAATGAGTTCATGTAAGCAAAACGAAGTCTGAAAAAGAATTTCTCTCGTTTATATATAAGTTACTAAAAAGGATCATCATTGATTGCTCATATTTTTCAGATTGCATTGAAAGGTACAGCTTGCTCGCTTCAACAGGATCTTAATCACATTGCCCGAAAAGCAAATACCTCGACACGAGAGGGTTACAAGTATGTCCTCGAAGGTACAACCAAAAATTTCTTGTAATTGTAACTGATTTTTTTAAGATGAGTCTTTATAATAAAAATTATCCCTCATACAGTTTATCAGTACCTGGTTAACATTTGAAGTTTGTTCATTATAGTAATTTAATAAAATGTTTTTTTGGCTTCCCAGCAACCCGTAAAGATTGTAGAAACTTAGAGATGATGTGATTAAGAACAACATATGATCCCTACAAAAATTACAACAATATTAATTATCTGATAACTCAATTAAGTTCTTTGACTTGTTTTTTTTTTGGTTAAACTTTCTGTTTAAGGTATTTTTGAACATTACAATTTCGGAGACTCACAGTAATCTGACTTCTATTTTATTGTATATGCAGAGGCAGCAAAGGCTTTACTAAGACATTCAGAGTTCTGGCTATTATCCTATTTATCAGTAAGAGCTACATGTACTTCCTATTGTGTAATTGGTATTTTCATAATCATATTTGAAAAGATTCTTCAAAAAAATTCGAACCTTCTTTATCTTTGTTAAGACTTTTTTTTTATTTCTTTAACCAATAATTGATGATGTCCTAATTTTAACCAACAACATGATAGGAGGAGACAAGAAGTGATGAATATGAGGCCGAGCGTCTTTTCTATGATCTTTCTTTCCAAGAGCGAAGTAAATTCGATAAAGAGACACTTCTTAATATAGATAACCATCAAGAACAAGAGAGCGACTGGGAGATCGCGTCTACTTCGGCAAGTCCATTCATCGTTGTAAGTCAAGTCTTTGTTCTCATTACAATACAACACAGATATTGAATACTAAACATCAGTAATTTCTATGGATTTATTAGTATTTGTGTGTAAATTCTCTTAAAACAAATGTTACTGTACTTTGTTCCCTGTTGATATTGGTTCATTGTATAACTTCTTCAAACCCTTAATTGTGAGATATGAGGTCCTTATCATGTTCAAGACTTGTCTTTGTTTTCTGAACTGTGTGTGATTCATGCAGTATCTAACCCTCCCCCCTATGTAAAAGATCACTGCTTGACAATTTATTTTTTTATCCTCTCTTTTATATGTTTCTAGGTAAACTTGCTAGTTGCAACAGCTAGACAACTTAATTTGGCTCCTATTTCTACAGTGTCAGACTTGAAGGACACACTGAAGAAGCTTGGTGGATTAGCCAAAAGCGAAATTTTGGTATGTATAGTACATTATGTGAACATTAGATAATTTTTTTTTAAGAATAAATTGATATAGAATTTTATTGCTTGGATAATATACTAATTTGAGCTTTATATCTATAGGCGGTGCATGTGTTATGGACTCCTCAAGATGAGAATGACCATTTGTCTCCAGAAAGGTTGCATCAAGATTACCCACTTTTAATGGACTTGAGAAGCAAATTGGATTAAACCTAATAAGTTTTTATAGCATTCTTTGATGTAACTTTTTAAGAATTATACACCAGCTTAGTGCCATAGTGTGAAATTAATCAAGTTGAACTTGCTTATTCATGTTCAGAGCCTCTAGCATAGTAGGTTTGGTTTTATCATGTACCGGCTGAACCGAACTCTCATCTCTAGTTAGGGTTCTAGCCATCTAGGAAGGGTAGTTTTGTTCTTTCATGCTTTGTTGTTTGCAATATAGAAATTTCTGTAGATCTCTCTTTTCAAAGAAAAAGAGATGCTTCCTATAAAATTAATTTTCTGTCAAGGATATTAAGCAAGAGAGAGAACAGAAACTTTTTTCTGATAAAAGAGAGAGAACAGAATTAAAACATAGATTTATGCATTTCTTCTACTCACCAGACCTGTTCCACTTTCAAGACAATGCAGAAATTAGAAACTCTTGCTTCCTTGCATTTCTTTCCTTTCCAACATAGAAATTGCAGAGGCAGCACAAATGTTTATTGGCTCTCACTCTTCAAAAGAAAATTAAATACAGTAGTCTTTCATTTCACCATCATCCTATAGCTTATCCCGACGTCAATAACAACACGTAACACATTGATCATACACATTGGAATTGTACAGCACATAAATTCTACTTAAGACGCACAATAAACAAAATGACAGAGATCCCTCGCCACTAAACAGTTCCAAAGTTTCAAACTTTCATCCAAACAAGAAAGGTAACGACAAGCTCGACAGAACAATTAACCAATGGTTCGGGCTTCTTCTTGATTTTTTGAGCCAATACTTCCCGTTTGATCATTTTCAACCTTCTTCCTGAATTCCATTCCCTGAAACTGAACCTTGGAAGATCGATACTGGCATCCGATAGCATTGCCGAAACCCCAACCTAACCCTAGCCCGACCCCACAACCTCCTCCTGATGTTATGAAAAAAGAATGTCAATGCTTGAAGAAAGAATGACACCCGTAGGTTGCAGTATTATACCAACAATGAAGCAGAATTCTTGCAGAATAAGAATTGAATTACTGTACTGTGTAAATATCCCTCATTATTAGTTACTAAATTTGTTTTGAATTTTTTTGTTGATGGAAGTGTAACAGGAGCTTCCTACATAGATAGTCAGGCTCGAACACAGAATAGAAAAAGAAAAGAACAAAAATAAAAAAAATCTGATACCATGACAAGCATGCCATGCCAGTATTTTGCATTATTGTCCTGATACCAGCTCTCTATTGGTTCCCTACCAGTATGTTCCCTTTTTTCCTTTTTTTTTTTTCCTTTTCTTACACACTCAGTTTGAAGCGAAAATGCAACAAAGCCTCTTGTTCTGGTAATTATAGTTCTACCAGCAATGTTCAGCTTCCGCACCATTAGGATCCTTATTTGTTTGGTCAAAAAACAAGGATGGACTGGTTATGATGGTCTATGTATTAGCTTGGTAGCGCTTTAGTAGCAGTTGATCCCTTTTGTTTTTATCTTGAAAGTTCGTTATACTTAACTTGGTGTTTTACTTACGTTATTATGATTTAGTCAACAAAAGCATCCAGCAACTTAATCTGTTTGGATCTATGAATTGCTGATACTGGAAAATAAGAATTCAATCAGCCACCAACATAATTACCTTCCATGACCAGTTCCTCCTTTCGATCAGATATAATTCTAGATAGGATAATCTCCTAAAGATATACATTGTGGATTGCATTTTTATTCCAATTGAATATTATATATCAACATGTGCCAATTTAACTCAAAAGATCTATTTCAATAGCAAAATAGTTAATCCAAAGTAAGGCAAGGAAAATAGGTTTACCTATTCCCATTCCAAAAGCATTTAGAGGCATTCCTGCAAAGAGAAGTTAATGCCTCATTGTGTTATAACGTTCTCAAAATATGAACGAAGCACAGGAAATTACTAAAAAAAATAATATTTACATCACTTATCTTGGCATATATCTTTCCCATTTCATTCTGACAAATACACTGGTTTATCTACTCTAACCTGATAGTTGCAAGGGGCATGCTCTATATTTTAAATTAAATTCCTCTAATACATATTAAACCACTGGTTCTATAAAAAATCCACATCACAACTTAGAGCTGAAATTACTACTAAGAATATCATGTCTTTTTTTTTTCCAGGAATGAAATATGGTCAATTAATAAAACATCTTAAACCAAACTGTAAATCATACCTCCAAATCCCCACCCGACACCAAATCCACAACCAACGCCAAACCCTGTAGAATTGCAGAGTTAGCAGAGAATTCAGAATTCAAGCTGAGATAAAATTTACTCCAAATCGGGTGAAATGAGGTAGCAGAGAAAAGGAAAAATCGCGTACCGAACCCAATACCAACGCCGCTAAAGTTGGTGAAAACCATTGCCGATGGTAAACAATTTCAGTATCCGTTTTTTCCCTTTCCTCTCTCAGGAGAGAAATGATTTTAGATCAACGAATGCGTAGGTCCAGTCGGAGAGAAATCCTCAGTCCAAAGTCGCAGGCTTTAGCTCTGATATCGCATGGCGGAATCGGGAATAGAATAGAATAGGGAATCGAATCGGTTTCCGATTATCATCCTTCTATGGTTGAACCAACGTGGATGAATCTCAACCGTTCATCGGCATATAGATTCAGTACCTCATGCGCGAATTGTATGACAACAATGAACCGCTTGGATTCTCCGAATTGTGAGGCATGTAATCGAACGCACATGGGTGAAAAACATTGTCAAGGGTACGGACTGAATTGGGTCCCACTGTGCTATTATTATTTTATTTATTTATTTATTTATTTATTTATTTATTTATTTATTTATTTATTTATTGGGTTAGCGAATTAGTTAGTTAGCGCTGTCAATTTATTCTTCTCTCTTTTCGATTCGGCCCCCCCCCCCCTCCGTCCGATCAACCAACCATCGTCAAGTTCAAACATCCAGGGGATAACGCTTCCCTTAATCCGTTTCCCTCGCCTTCACGCCTTCCTAGTTTCCAAGTTCCGATCCCAAATCAACGATCCCATCGCTCGCATTCTTTTCTCTCCTCCTTACCTCCATGGCAACATCTGCCACCACCATCTCTTCTTACTTCGTCTCCGGCGGCGTCTCCTCTCGCCGCGCACCGACTTCCCTGTCTTTCCGCCCAGCGACAGTGGCCATGGCGCGCAATCGTGTGGTGGCAGTGGCGGAGCTGGCGGCGGATGAAGGAATGAAGAAGAAGCCGAAGAAGAAAGTGGCAACAGGGATCATGAAGCCGCGGCCGATCTCTCCTGAGCTCCAGGAACTGGTGGGAGCCGCTGAGATGGCGAGAACCGATGTGATCAAGGCTGTTTGGGCGTATATCAAAGAGAACAATCTCCAGGTAGAATCTTTCAATTCCGTTTGATCTTTTTTTTTTCCTGTGTGGAGGTTGAGTTGAGATTTTCAATTAGGAGGAAGCAAGTTTTATGATTACTTATTTACTGCAATTGCTAATTTTGAAGCATGATTTCGTGCAAGTCCAATGGTAAAGGAAAAGAAATCGAAATCGCGCTTTGTGCTAACTCTTGGTTTTCTTGGCTGACCAAATTCTCACTCAGACCTTTCATCGAACACCTTAAGTGCACATGGAGAAAACCAAGATACTAATCAAAACGGTATATAAAAGCGTTCAACTTACATATCTATGTTACATGGATAAGGCCAATTGATTGAGGAAGTATGAGGCCCAAGTTACATGGATATGTGTTGCTACTGTGCTGTAATGTGTTGTGTGTTACTAGTATTGATCAGTTCTGGGCCCAGTAATGTGGCTTTCTCTTTGTTAATTGAGTAAATCGAATAGCTTCTATCAGGATTTTCCTTGGTATATTTGTTAGCATAAATACTTGTATTTAAACTGCCGTGTGGTTACAACTGAATGTACTAGTTTGGCTAATATTGTGCCTTCCTAAATCCTAATACATTGGTCGGTCATTGTGCTTTATCCTTTCAAAGGCTTAATTAGGTGTGAATCTTGTATGAAGCAGTGGGTCAGGATTGGAAATGGGAAATTTTACGGAAGTATGTTTGGATGCATTCCCTGTCACACTACTTGGCCATCTAGCTCCATTTCTCCAAACTAAGATTTACTTTTTGGTCCTCAGATCGTACCTATCTATTTTCTGCTTTTGTGTATTTGTAATTTGTATTCATGTTCGACAAGTTTTTAGTTTTTATTAATAATTAAAAATGTATTAGCTGGTAAGTTGAATCTGTTTTTGCATTGATTTTATTCTATATTCTCCTGTTTTTATTTTTTTATTTTTGGTGCAGGATCCGGAGAATAAAAGAATCGTTGTATGTGATGAGAAGCTGAAGAAAGTATTTGGTGGGAAAGATCGTGTTAATTTTCTTGAAGTCTCTAGACTACTCAATCCTCACATCCTGAAATAAAAAAATAGAAGAAATTCAAAGTGTTTGGTTTTGGTAGGTCTAGGTATTCATGGCCAATATATGAAAGTATTATGATCCTATTTCAGCACTAATATATGAGGAATCAGAGGACATATCAGAGGGTATAGATTGTATTGAGAATGTAGTGTAGTTTTGTTGGAAGATTTAGTTAGTATGTTTCTCTGCCTAGGTTCTTGCTGGAACAAAGTGTCTTTTTTTTTTTGCACAAGGAAAATCAGGCTAAGTAGATTTCTTTTTGCTACTTTTCTGTTATTGATTCCAGATATGAAGGAAGAGCCCAGTGTTAGTTACAATATGCAAGTGAATAGAACAAGCTCCAGAAGAAAATCATTTGAAGTATTAGAAAAGAATTATTAATGAAACATGTAGCTTGGTGCTTCAATGCACTACCAAGAGCATCTACAAAAAATAAAAAAAGAAATATGACACCAAAGATCAAAATTCCTAAATCCATCCATGCATAACTAGAGATTTGCGCCTCAACCAACCTCGTATCCATTTCATCCGAGTCTGGTAATATTCTTCCAAATTGTGACAAATGTGTTTTAGATAATAGCTGCCAGAAAAATCAAATTCTATCCCTTGACTCAGCTCCTTGAACATATTCGAAACCTCTTCCTCACTTCCAAAGTGGTGTTGTATTATTCCTTTACTAACTAGCATGGCTGCATCTTGCGCATCAGTAACCAGGTGAGACATGAAAATAATGTATGAAGTGATATCATTTCCGAATTGAGGGCTAGCTTGTTCCAAAGCAATGAGGTTCCGGAAGATAACTATGGTGCTTTGATGAATTTGTAGATATGGGATTTCCACTACACAATTGCTGAATCTTATGTCCAAGATGGAGTGGGGGTTATTATCATCAAATTCTCTTTTCTGGAACTTAACTCCTGCTGTCTGGTACTGTAATGCCTGGTGCCATTGATGTATTGGCTGTCTAAAAGTGTCGAGTTGTGTAAGGCATGAGTAAAAACTTTTACTGGTTCGTAAGTACATGTGACAAAGGTGCAACAAATGGCAGAAACTTTTTGGTCTCTCAAATTCTCTGATAGATTTTGGGTAGTTGGATAGAAACTTCTCCACAAATACAGCGGCCCTAACGGACAATGATGTCACTGTATTTTTTCCACCAGATGTAAAGAGTTCATGTATTTTCTCCACAATAATAAAAGGAATTTGGTTTTCTACGAGAAGAAGATCATCGATCAGAAAATGGTCTTGCAACAAGCCACGATGAACATCTCGATCTTCCTCTGTATATAGAATGTTGGAACTATCCTCCACCCCATGGTAAATTGTTAGAAAAAGAAAGCATCCATCAAGCAAGAACATTTTTGCCAGTTCATGGCTTTGTATTCTGATTTCTTCTTTGTAATAGCTCATTATGAGTGGGAACAAATCCTGAAGCATCTTTACATAATCAGCTAGATTTTTCTCACCATTTTCTTTCAAGATGTACTCCAAGCAGTTCCATTTAATTCTCTCCGTGACCTTTAGAGCATGTTTTCCATGATGATAAGGCCCAATTGATATGAAAACAGGGACAGGGTCATAATTGTGCCTGTTCGTTCCATGGACCTGTTTAACTTTAGAGATGGAGCTTTGGATTTTGCTCTTGCTGATAGTATCATGTGTTGTCCGGTGATGATCCATGTCATCTTTGAGCAAGTCGTGTAACTTTTCTATGTCAATAATCACGGTCGAATCGCTTCCGCCCTTCATCATTAATGCAGATTTGTCTTGTATCCTGGTTTAATATAAAATTTGCAATGACAACGTGTGAAATAAGATTAAGATTAACATGTCATGAAGACTCCTTGAGGATATGAAAAGCAATTTGTCTTTCAATATGTCTACATCCTGTCCTTCTAGTTCAGAAACACGCGACCCTCGGTGGTTACATAAGAAACATTTTCTTTCAAAATATAACAGTCTCCTTTTCTTTTCCTTTTAAAGTAGATCACATAAATTTAGCACGCATAAAATGTAAAACAAAGCCACCAAGATCGGTAAATTTAATGTTGTTCAGAAAGAAAGAATTCCGGTTGTACCAACAAAGAACAGATATTAAATAAAAGTAAAATTGAAGGAAATAGTCACAAGATCAGGTATCACCTTTGGATCAATGAATTGAATTAAAGTTCTTCGCACATCATTGTGCTTTCTCTTTTAGATTGTGCTCTTATATTTTGAAAAAGCAAGCAAAATAGATTCTTCTATGACAATTTAAAGGTTCAGTACTTCTATGCTTCATTTCTGGACAGCATGCAGTATTACTTTTCACCATCTGTGCCAATCTATCATTGTTACTATTTAAAGAATATTGAAGCGAACACAAAATTGCGCCATATATTAGCTGTATATAACACCCCTTCCATTTCACTAATTGCAAGATCATAATCATAAGTTTGTAGACGATGCTGCAGCACTTTCTCGCGTTAAATGGCGGAGAGAACTAATTAAGAGGGATTACTTCATTCCAATAGCAAACTAATTAATCCACACAAAATGCTGCACTGAACCAATGTTATCAAATCTATATTTAAAATATCTAGTGTGCTATAGGAGGCAGGCAACAATGGTTCATAACCAATAGGAGCTATGAAATCTAAAAGATTTTCATATGTATAATATCTTTAAGAGGTATCTTATATTTTTCCATTTAACTGAAGGTATTTTTTTTTCCATTTTGCTGAATCAAATGGAATCAAGATCCACACCCGGGAGGCCAGAACCCAAATGAAAGAGTGCAGTATCCAATAGTTGGATAACTGTTTTACCAAATTATTAGAAAAGTTTAAATTAAAATAAACAATTTTACCAATAAAAATAAGAATAATTCTAGCATGCATCAAATTTTAAGGTATATCCTTTCTTAGCATATATCCTAAATAAAATAATGATTGTTTTAAAAGAGTATGAAGATATAATATTTTTGTGTATCACAATCATATTAATAAGTTTTAAATATTTGATTTTCAATGATAAAGGGAGCTTGAGCCCTTAATTTCTTTATTAAAAAACACTTTATTTTCCCATTACTTTAGGCACTCAATGCAATCAATTCTTTTCCATCTTCTGCAATAACTGATGGTAACATATGTTTTTTGCCCCCCCCTAATTGGAGACACTATTATATTTTTCCAAATTTAAACTTTAGTCATCCGACGTACATTATGGATGGACTTATATATATTAAAACTTGAATGTATGACTTGAAATAATCCTAAAAATAAATAAGAACAAAAGAGTGTGAAGCATATTGAACTGGCTCTTTAAACAGATTGCAGCTTCAATTTTGGACTCTTAGGTGCATTATTGCAGGTGCTGATCGATTTTCCGCTGCGTAGCATAAAGACAGATGAGTTATAGAGGGTTTCTTAATTTTGATATTTGTTTTGTATGAGTCTTGATGAAATCATATGGACAGCACGTTGCGTTGTATGATGATGCATACAAATTCTATTGTTGCGGGTTCATATCCACTGCCCATATTGGGATCCTATTAATCAAGATATATATGTTGGATTCGAGATTGAATCTAACTTGTTGTAGACTTGATTGGTGATTTTCCTATAAATTGCGTATAACACAAGGACAGGCAGGAATCAAAATCTGAATCAGAAAAAAAAAAGACAAAAAGAAAAAAAAAAAAGAGCAATGTCCACAAAAATTATGCAACTTTTGCTTATGCTCTCCCTCATCTTTTCTGTCAAAACATGTCAAGTCCAGCCAATAGTTCAACCCGATGAAACAAGCCAGCTCATGCAAAGAGGTCAGTGCCTCAACATCAACACACAACAGAGGGTTTTATTTAAGTTTGTTGACATAACTTAATTAAAATTAATTAAGAAGATGGTGACCATTTATTCATCTTACTTCCAGTTTTCATTGCGCAATTAAACTGATTTCCATATCCACAGTCATTTCTTCTTATAAAAAGAAATGGATGCATATCTGATTTAACCAGTTTTGGCCATAACTAAAACATTCTCTTATGGTAATTTGATATGCTTCAATTAAACAGGAGAAACTGGGACTGCTCTTAAAGTAACAGAAGAAAAGCTTTACATAGCAAGGCCTGGATTGGGCCTTCCAAGATTGCCTCCACCAAAGAGCCCAGGGAGCTCCTAATTAAATTAAGACCTACAGAAACCAAAACAAAGAAAAAAATTCATGTTCCATACAACAGTTTCTTTTTGTTAATTAACAATTATCCTATTTAAACAGTATAGACAGACAATCCTTCCAAATTGGAGCACAAAAACAAAGAATGATGTTGGATCTTTTATGGATTGGTTGATTTTCTTGTTTGGTGATAAATACTTCTCACCCACAGCCCAGCATGTTTGTGTTCATAGAATAAATTATTCACCAGTTGACAAATGAAACAAGAAAAAAAAAAGAGCAGATATATTTTATTAGAGTTTTGTTAGTGAGATATTGTTAGCGTTTTGGTTAAAATAGTAATGGTCCAAATTTTATATTTCCGTATTTTAAATTTTAATTTAAATAGTTCAATAAATTTTTCATATTAAAATTTTGTAGAATATGAAATTTACCATTTTTACTGTTCTTTTACTATTTTTTCGGATTTTCCAAAAATGACTTTATTTTGCTCAAGAATAAATTAAAATAAAAATATTTTTTGCCAATTAAAAATTTGAAAAAAAATAGTTTAAAAACTCCAAAAATGGTAAATTTTGATATGCTACGAGATTTTGATATGAAAAATTTATTGAGCTATTTAAATCAAAATTTTCAAACACGAAAACTTAAAATTTGAGTTATTAGCATTCCGGCCGGAAATGTTAATAATAGCACATTAGCAAGACTCTATTTTATTATTTTAAATCTTGCTCGTGGTCTACTAAAATTATTTTTTTTATCAAACTTAGGCTGGTAATCTGGTTCTTAATTTCAAAAATTTGTTAGTACTTAGTGACACTGTAACGACCGTAAGTTAGTAAGAACTATATTATTTTATTTTTTTTGTTGCTCGATTACCTACAATTAGGTGACCGACAATTAATTGGATAAGAGAGGGATTAATTAACAATTTTTTTATAATTTTAAAAATATTGAAAATATTTGAAAATATTAAAAAATGAAATTGAATGAAAATATAATATTTTAACATTAATATTGAATTTAAAATTTAAAGTTTATTTTTTACTATTTTCAAAATTTTCTTAGACTAACATTTCTAATGCAAATTAAAAAATATTATTTCGAAAACACGACAAAATATTTCTTATTAGACTTATATTTGAAAAATATTTGATGGGACTTAACACACACACTACAATATTTGACATCTAAAACTCATTCGCACAAATAATTATTGTGCACAACAAATAGATGGGACCTCCGAACCAGAGATTTGTGCAAATGCATTAAATAAAAAAGACCTGATGTGGATAGTCAATTAGCCAATGCAACATAAATATAAATATATTACGTGATACGTCTCGCGTTGTTTCGATATGATTTTATTTGATCGAGTTGCGATTATATATTGTATTTTTTATATTTTAATTTAATCAATAATTATAATTATGATTTTATTTTTTTATATTTGATCGAGTTGCGATTATATATTATATTTTTTTAATGTCCCGCTACACGGTATAATGCAGAGTTATAAATACATAAAATCACACCAATCTACCGTTTAATGAAGACAAATATATTGGATAATTATCTGGTGTGTCCTCATCCATTAACCACGTGGCAACTTGAAGCTATTAATTATATATATAATTCTATTTTGTTTTGTTTTCTAATTTGTATCTATATCTATAATAATTGAACTAATTATCATCATACACACAACGTCCCTTTCTAAAGTAGACATAAAATAAAGCTAATATTTTTTTTTTGGATAAAAGTGGACTACTCCATCAATTTTACTGAAACTGAAAAATATAACAAAATAATAATAAAGATAATATATACTCGAAAGCAGCGTGGTAACCAACTACAATAATGAAAAAAATGAAAAAAGCTGCATATCTATATATAGATATATATATAACGCTTTAAAGTTTTTATTGAAATATTGAATACACCAACCCAAACCTCTTCTGTTCAATCCGCAAACACATTTATAACATGAATTTGGTTGGTTAAGCTTAATTAAAATCCACTTATTTTCACAATAAATTTGGTCATTAGCAAGTTAATTAGGGTTTTCATTTGGGTTATATTGACATTATACCTATAGACCTCTTTTTTATGTTTGAATACCAGTCAGAATCTTGGAACAAACAATTAAAGCAACTTTTATCAGCAGTCAGAATCTTAAACCTTGTTTTAGCATAGCATGTCAAATTGAAAATGAACTCCTTAGGTGATTATTTACCAAACCAAAGGTTAATATTAGTGATATACTACCAAATTGTCAACTAATGCTCCATTCCAACGTTAGGAATTTACTGATATGTGATTAGCCTGAGCAATGTCTCTTCACCACCAACCAAGGAAAAGGCCTCTGCTATCTACATTCAGCATATCATAGATGGTGCATTTGTGGGGCTCCTATTTCTTACTACCTTCAAAACAAAGCAAAGATTTATGAAGAGAAGGTTTCCACATCTCAGTGGTGGATTTGGAGGGGCAGACATGTTGTACAAAGCATTTTGTGTGGCTTAAAATATGCTAGCTTTAGGTGTGGGATATGAACTTCACAGCATAATTTATTAGATACTATTTCCTTAATTTTGTAATGATTATGGTCATGAAAAATTAAATAGGTTGTATGTAAAACAACATCCATTTTGAGCTAATAATAATATTGGAGTTGAAAGTTATAATTATTTTATTCAAAAAAATTAAGTAGTTTTGCTTTAATTTCATGTGTATTATTATTGTAAGTACCTTGAGAATTTTATTTGAATCAATGAAATTGTTGGTAGGTCATCGCCAACTAACCTTAAAAGAAAACAAGTAGTTTTGACTTTTGACCAACTTTTTTTTTTAATGTTTCCAAAGAAGTTGAGTTGTTTTTCTCAATAAAAAAGGAAGTTGAGTTATGTCAGGATCATACTTATCGGCAAATTATCTCTAATAAATTATCTTTTTCTCAAATTATTATGAAATTTGTCAATTATTTTTAATAATATCAGATGGTAAATTTTTTTCATATTTTTATAAAAATAATACTACTCTGCATCTTAAAATGAATGCATCATAAGCTATAAAATGTCAAATAAAATTAAAATTGACATAAAAATAGTCAAATATATGCTATTACTAAAGCATTTTGCCACATTGAATCCTTCCTAAACATTCCCTCCTTGGAGTAGTTGGATTGGCGGTTGGCCTATGCCACATCCAAAACTAAAGCTGATAAACAACGTCATGTAAATTAATCAAATGCCAAGAGCTTTTATGGAAAATTTAAAGCAATTTATGTCGTAACAGTGCCCCCTAATACTTGAAGATGTGCTAATTGTCTTAATCATCTAGTTGAAATCTTAATAGTACTTGTAAAAAAATTTTATTAATTCGTTTCACAGTGTACAATCAATGTTGAAAGTAAGAAATTAAGGTCTATCTTTTGGGTTAGTACTAAAAGAGATTAATTATCTATGATTAAAAAGTAACTCAATTAAACTTGTATTTACATAAAGTATCTACAAAGGTTAACTGTCATCCATGATGAGCAAATTTCCTTTCTTTTCCAATTTCAAAATGTATAAATCTATTGCTCCTTTACACCAACTATAAAACCAAGAAATATTTAATTTTGGATTATTTAACACTCCATCCAGACACTTTCTTAAGAAACAATTCACATACTCAACTCAACCACAAAAGAATAAAATTCTTAATGACAGTCCCACCCCCCCCCCCCCCCCCCAACCCCTCTCTAATCCTCTCCTCTCTCTCATTGAAATACCACACCCTCTCTCAGTGTGCACCCCCCATCAAGCAACAACCACACAGCCATCCAAAAGCATTAGCACAAAGCCATGGCTAGTGGTACCAAGATTTTGAGGAGGTCCCTCCATGCTTTCTTCAGCAACTACCACCACTTTGCCTCCAGTGCCTCCATCCTCTTCCCTTTCTCCCTTTCCCTCCTAGTCTCACAATCCCTCCTCTTCTTACCGCAACAGGCGTTACATTCAGCTGTTTCATCCCGGCTTCGGTTAATTTTCACTTCAGCTGGCTTCCCTTCGAACTGGTCTTTCTTCTCACTCCTCAATTCAAAACTCTCTCAATCCATTTTCTCTTTCCTCCTCACACTCCCTTTCTCCCTTTCATCCCTTCTTCTCTGCAAAGCCTTCATTATCAGAACAATAAATCATCTACCTTCAAATAGAAACCTTTATATTCTTTATAAATCATTGTTATGTACACATTTCTTTAACTTGTTCGTCGTTCTCTTTTCGAATGCAGTTGTTTTCTCTCTGTTGTTCTTGTTCTTCAATACTTTTGGTGCCTTAAACCTGACTTCAAATCATGTTATTTTCGCTTTATCCGCATTGGGTGTGATTCTCTATTCCATAATCGTTGCGAACACATCTGTGGCATGTAATGTAGCATACGTAGTGGCTGTAGTAGAAAACCGCGGTGGATATATGGCTATACTAAAGTCTCTTGTTCTTTTGAGAGGTGGCACTGCCACGGCCGTTGCGGTGTCACTACCAGCAAGTATCGGTACAGCAGCTATAGAGGCTTTGTTCCAGTTTAGAGTGGTGAGACCGTTTAAAATTAGCGGCAATTTATGCACCGGGGGCTTATGCGAGGGATTGTTGATTGCTTACATGTATTCTATGGTTGTAGTGGTTGATACAATTGTGACATGCATGGTGTACAAGAGCTTCAAGAAAAGTTGTGATTATTCAAATTTTGGTTCTTATGGAGAGATCTTGGAGAGAAAGGAAAGGGCTCTTGAGGCTTGAGAAGCCCAAGTCCTTTTTTAATCTTGGTTAGGTGTTAATTTAACCTTTTAAATTTAGCAAGTTTGTAAAAGAGTGTATGTTGGGTTTTTGAGCATAAGCATAGAAGAAGAGTTTCTTGAAAATTTGAATTTAGAAGGGTAAATAGGCAAACGCCAGTTGTATATAGTTTTACTTTGAGCATTTTGAAATATTATATTTTCAATGCAAGACAATTGAACAAGTGGTAAACAGATCACTTTAATTTATTTGTTTCTCTTATATTCAATTTTTTGCAGAATTGTTAGCAAAAGCTTATTACTTGAACAGTTGAAAAAGACAAGTATGCTTGCACCTAATGCCCAACTAAAATGTGGGGCTCATTTTTATTTTATAAAAATAACCTTTTTTTTAATTTTGATTTCAATGTCTCAAAGAAACCCAAAAAATTGAAAGCAGGGCTGATAGAATTGGCCCCTGAACTTGGCCCAGAAAAAGGAAATGTCAATGTTACCGGTGATCCTGAAAAGGTATTGTGTTATTCATCCTCTCTATTTTTGTTTCCCCCTTCAATTTTGTTTATTTATTGCAATCAAAATTTTACTGCTGCACCTGGATATTAACTGATACAGAGCCATTCCTGTACCGTGCCAACAATTACCATATTTCAATTTGTTACTAAAACATATATTTTTTTTGATAAAGATGGATATATCAAGCCTTCAAGTTCAAGTATTTACATCAGATTTCGTACATGCATCTCCAAGAAGTTCACGTAAAAGGCAGGTTCTCAATTTTTTTACAAAAACAGATCAGTTTTAGTTCTAAGATTTGTCATACCATATGTATGCTATGGTGGACCTATAGTTTTGCCACTGCTTTCGATTTGCAACGAAAGCCGGTGACCTGTATCATGTCACTTTTTTTCGAAAGAAAAAGAAGAATGATACGGAGAAAAAGAATCTAGTTTAACATGAGAATTTGCGGGAAACAATTATTTTGCAAATGTACTCACAAAATATGAGTGCATAATTCTGTTGCGGATTCACGCCAAAGAATTTGTAGGGGGTGTTTTAAGATGTGTGCGAGCATGAATCTCAATGCAATTCAATGGATCAGATCCATGCCAGAAAATTTCAGCATGGAAAAGCATTTGAAATCAGAAAATATTGCCAGGTAGCCTTCCTACCACTTCACTGTTGGATTCATTATCAGCACCAAAGATTAGGGTTCAAAGAATCCTAAAAGAATTAGAACATTTTACTGTCAATTTCTAGTTTTGAGAAATTACTAATCCTGTAATTCACAATGCCTGATATACTCTGAAGCAACAAAGCAGGGGAAGTTTATGGTTCTCTACTTTGGAATTTCAGACATAATTGGCTATTTACAAATAATAAAATTGTTGGAATTTTAAACACAATTGAATATAAATGATGAAGTTGACAAAAATTGCAAACATCAAAAGCTATTAAATAAGAAATGGACAAATATAATCTCTTCACTTGATCATAATTCATGAATTTACAAATTGTCAAATAAATATACAAAATAATAAATTTCAACCAGAAATTTTTTTTCTTTTAATTCAATTTACAGTGTTTATTAATTAAAAGGCAAGTCGCCTGAAAGAATATACACTTGAGAGTATAAGCAAAATAAAAAAAAATCATGAATGTACAAAAGTAACACAAAAAGAATTATGCTACATGAACTCCAACCAAACCCATAAAACAAAAAAAAATTGAAAAACATAAAAAAAAGACATATCCTCTCCAGTCACCTCACGGACAGAAATCTTTGCTGAGAATTGAAGTCAAAGAAATAACTAACAGAAATATTAAAATAGGTTATTTTCCTTCTTGAACTGTAACATGTTGCTAAACTCTGTAGTTCTCTTAAATGAATCTTGATTACTGGGCATGTTATTTTCTAATCTGTTCTGACTGTTATTATTAGGTTGAAATACAGCACTTGACGAACTCTGGCCGCTAGCCCTGGAAGCTGGTACTTCATGGTTGTGTTTGCCTTCGTATGTAGTTATCACGGCTTTTGGGTCTGACGAGGCTCTTTCGATGTGCTTTCTCACATTGCAGCCTATGTAAGTGCATTTGTAATAACTCCTGCAAGGTCAAACATGGAAATGGAGGGACATTAGGCAAGTTGAACTAATTAAAACAAAACAAGTTTTGACTTTTAATTTTTTTATGTGCTGTCAACAGGATTCATTTTCTGAGTATGCAATGTATAAGATATACTGTTTAGAAAATTATTTGAATATATAGTTGAAAAGAAGTTTGTTAAGCTGGAAGGCACGTTCAAATTAATCAAATGTGTGTTATATTTGATTATCTATTTGTGATGTATAGTAAAACCAAGTCTGGTTACTGGGATCCAATTAAAAAAAGTAGCTGTCACATTGCTTGAAATATTACGCAAGCTGTACCGATTATATTATTGACTTATACTAGGTAATTACCTGATCTTCATCTTAACTGAATTATCATTTTGCAATTGAACAAGAAAAAACAAAAATAAAAACTAAACCAAAAGGACAATAAAAAGAGAAACTTCGTGTCAATTACCAGTACCAGTGTGCTATGCTTCATTAGCTGGAGATTTTGCATTGGTTGGAGTTCACACATCAAATACATAGCAGAATTACATTAACTTATCAAATTTGGCTCACAATTAATACTACCTTGGATGAGGATTGCCTTTTACGACTTTCTGGCCATACTTGCGCCATCTATAACCATCATCTAGGAGATCAACCTCGCTTGTTGTTTGCACTATGATCCTAGGTTCTGTCAGTGTTCTTTGTGATGAAGATGGCACATTTCTGCACAATTCAAAATATTTTATTAAATTTTGTGGATGTATGTATGTGGAATTGTTACCTTCTCTAATTAACCAGAGAAAGGGAGAGAATTGATGGAGCGTATGAGTCAGTTAGGGAATATAAAACAGAACTTTCAACAATTCAAAAATATACACCTTCAAAATCTTCTCAAATGAAGAAAGATTATGTGGACAATTAATTTAAAGAAAATATACTGACAGACTCTAGATAAAAGAGCAATAAGATCTCTGCGCAATGTGTAAACGAACAGATGAATCTTCACGCTGGTGCACCACTGAATTTTTTTTATGAGATGATTTGATGGCAATGTTATTTTCCTTTCAAGCTCTAGAAAGCGTTTTAAAACTTAGCCTCTTGATTTCTCTTTAGGATATGGATCTTAACCTCTTCCCTTTCTGAGAGGCCATAAGTCAACTTCTGGACTTAATTACATTGATACATGACCAATGGCTATATGCAAATGCTGAATGCTGGATTACGCATACAAGAACAAAACCTATAGACAAATAATACCTTCTTTTTGCATCATTATCTCCATCATCACCACCATCTCCTACCTCCTCACTATCACTCGAAACGGACTCTTGATTCTTGGAATCAGTATACTCGCTAGCATCATTTGATCCAGCACCACCACCGTCTTTGCTTCTCTTATTGGGCGGCTTCTCATGATTATGCTTTCCTTTGTAAATTATCTCAGTTATCTGACCATCAGCCGAGTGCTCGACCTTTTTCTTAACAGGACAATTGGTGTGTGTACACCTATAATAGCTTCGTGGGTATTCACTTCCTTTGACCATTTTCTGCCCATATTTGCGCCAATTGTACCCGTCATCGGCTGGCTTGTCAACTATAATAGATGCCTGTTGAGCCCGGTTGTTGTTGGGCTGGGGTTTAAAGCCGGTATGAATTGGCATCTCTTGGAACTGAGAAAAGTTGTGGTGAAGAGAAGAGGTCGGATACTCAGGCTGAGAAAGAAGCTTGAATGGAGGATGGGAAGACATGCTTGATGCTTGTGGCAGCATTTGTGGCCCGGTTGGCATCCCGAAATTTGGCTGAATTGTTTTTTGAAAATTGAAAGCAAAAAATTATAAGCAAATTTCAATAAATCTATATGGACATGATTTTATGGAAAGTACTTTAAAGTTTGCTAGTCAAAGTATACTGAGATTGTTGCATTTACAGGTTCTCGTACCGTGTTGATCAGGAGTTGCACTTCATTTACAATTTGACAAACACTGATCACTTCTAATTGCAAGGCTTACATGATAATTCCCCATCAAATAATTTTCCAGAAAGAAAATTATTGCAACCTGTCCTTTATTTTTGGATTCCAAATGTTTCTCAAAAATCATTACAGGAAACATAGGCCAATCTAGAAACGCCAATAATACAAAAGAGAGAGAAAATGAAGCAAAACTTTTAAGTGAACCAAAATTTAATAGCATACCAATGTATGTGGATAGAAGCCAGGTGAGTCAAAAAATGGCGATGGGCTAAACCCTGGTGATAGCAAAAACTGCGGCTGTTGTTGGCTTGTCGGCACACCGGCCCCCATTCTGCATCTTTCATTCTCAGCTCGAACATTTCCACCGCCAGCACCAATACCAGAACAGGCACCAGCACTAGCACCACCGATCGTGCCTATTAGCAATTGTGTGTACGATGAGCAGTTGGGCTCATTTGGGTCTGCATCATCAGTTTCCCCCGGAAATAGGCTCGATGCTAGCGTCAAGGGTCCCGGGCTTGCCTCAAATGCCGGCCGAGCTGGCAGTGCAACTGTCGGCCTTGTGGTCGAGTTTATTGATCTTGCCTTCTCTTCTTGGCTCTTTGCATCGGCCATCCGAGGCCGGTAGTCCCGATAGCACTTTGTGTGAAAGCCTTAATTACCAGGTCTTCTTCTGTTCTTGAGAATTTTTCCTCTTGTAGTGATGTCTGTGTTCTATGTTCTTTGGAGAAGAGGACTAGTTTTTGGAAATTTTTGTGAGAAGACTTTGTTGGGTTTGGTACCGTTGACTTTGGTTCTCTTGCTGGTCTGCAAGTCCTCCTTGTTTAATTAAAACAAACAAATTATTAATAAATGCAAACCTGTTATTGAAGGGGTGTTGTCAATTGTTATCTAATTAATAAATAATTAATATCTAATTAATGGCATTTTTATCTTAAAGCCGCGTTAAAAATGGAATTTAATTCTTGTTCCTTTACCAGAAAACATTTCAATTACTTGTGCACTCAAAATTGTACAACAAAATTCAATGAGTATTCTACTTGCCCAATATGAAGATACATATGACATTTTTTTTTCTTTATGGAGTGTAGAACTATGCAAATTACTTCAAATAAAAGCTGAGTTAACATAGTTATATTTGGAGTGCATGACAGCATGAATGCAATTCTTCAAGATACAGATTGTGAGCCATTTATTTTTCTTTTTTTAAATTACTTACGAACTCTGATGTAATACAACTTTCTCCAAACTTAAAACGAACCCGTATGAGAGCTAAAATAATTAAAGTTGGCTGTATTTAGAGTTTTAAAAATAATACGTCATGACTAAATACGTCACGTCACTCATGCTTATCATGTGACATTGTCGCATAACGTGTCTTTTCGTGTAACGTCTTTTTGGCTAAAATTAACACGTCACGTTAAATCATGTAAAATGGTCTAAACATATCACAACCCGTCATATGACATGTCACGCAATTACATAAAATCAAGCAACCATTTTTTTGATATTTCAAATATTTTTCAAATCTGAACATATATATGAAATATGTTTTATTTACTAAAAAAAAATTCTAATATTTTTCTTCATGCTACAATGAATCTTAAAAATTTTCCACAAATTTAAATATTTTTTTAATATTCTTTTTTAATGATCAATAAGGTAAAATTCGCAAAAACAAAATCATGACTAAACATGTCCATACTTGACGGCTAGCACATGACATGTTGTACGCGTGTCATGTCACGTCATAAATTGATACGTCACGGTGTGTCCAAATATAATGTGTCTTTCCTTCGTTATTTTCGACACGTCAAATTAAAAAATATTTTAATCCCTTCACGACACGTCACATGACTAAAACACGCGGTGTTTTTTTTTTGCCAACACGTCATGTTTTTAAACACCAGCTGCTTTTGGGTTTTCCCTGTAAATGTTTTAGACAATCTTTTCAGAATAAACATGACATCTCAAAGCAGATTTTACAACTGTCGGAGGACTAATATGCAAAAATCAAGAATGTGACAGTACCGCGGTGTTTCCAACTGTCACGCGTGTTGCGCCGAAATGTCATATATTTATATCTATATCTCCATCGAGATTATTACATAATGATAGAATTAAAAACTAGAAATTACATCCTTCCTTCCTTCCTTCCTTCCTTCCTTCCTTCCTTCCTCTCAAGAGATAAGAAGCGTTTCGTTTCTATTGGCACAGATGGCATGTGCATTTTATTTGTTTCATTGGTTAGTGACTCGTCGTCTCCTCTCCAGTCCAAACAAAACGGAGAGTGCGTTCCACTCCTTGCTTGCACCAAGAGAAAACACTAGTGTATAAACCAAAAACAAGATATTACTCAGTTTTTAATGCACATATATTCTTGATTTTCTGCGTACAATATAAGCGATTTATTTTTAGAATTTTGTCGAAAAATTGAAAAAAATAGAATAAGATACTAACGTAATTTTATATTTGCAAATTTATAAAGTTAGATTGTCAATTTTATATGTATAAATACAGAAAAATTTTAAAAATTAAAGTTTGTTATCGTATGTGTATGTGCAGTGCATTTATTTTTTTTCTTGAAATAAAAGATGAAGGTTAAGTTTTCTTTAAAAATTCGCAAGAGATTTTGCAATCAGATTTGATCATATATACATCCTTCATTCAGTAAGCCTCAACTTAACTACTAAATTGAATACTGATTCTCTTATATATAAATCATATTTTTTAAACACTGTTCATAACACATGGTAAAAAATATATATATACGTTCCATATATATTTCCACCACTTCATATGATTTTTCTTGTAGTCTGTTTCATATAATCCTATGATATAAAACCTTGCAACCTCATCAACTGGAGCCTCCAGTTGAAATTTAGAGCCAAGAAAACATATATATATATATATATGTGATATGGAAAAAGAAAGAAGGAATTCTCTAAAATTTAATAAGGTTTGATGTCAGCATACATGAACTGCAACGATAGTGATGACAGAAACTAGAATTAATACATATTAATCATTTTTAATTATGCGTAACTGCCCTTGTTAAAGTCAAAATAACAAAAAGTATACACAAATTAATCACCTATTATTATTCTTCTTCTTTTGTTGTTGCAGAAAAGGGTGCATGAAAATATTTCTAACGATGAGAATATTGCGAGAGATTAATTGTAGAGATATTCATTGATTTGTGTTGATTTGCTACGAAATAAATTAGACAAATTTTTCTTCAAAAGACAAAGCACACATGCAAAACAAAAAAAGGCAAATACTTCCATTGTGGAAAAAGTTTTCAGAAATTTAAAAATGCATTTCATGATATAAGTAACAAAACCATGTATTATATATAGCTCGCATGGTTGGAAAACAAAATGTTGATGAAAGGAAAAACAAAAAGAACAAATTCCGTGATCAAATTTTCTCTCAAAATTTTTTTTGTGATCTGTTGAATTGTTCTTCTTCCACAAATAATCAAAATTTAATTATAAGAATTAAATAGAATTATATTCAAATAGCGGGCGGTCAAGCGGATGCCCGATTGACCGCGTAAAAAGAAACATTAATAAAAATACAAGTAAAATAAAATTCACAAGGAAGAAAATTAACTTTCTATTTAGAAAAATAGATAATGTGGATATTAATAAAATAAAAACTTATTCTTTCAAAAAAAATAAAATAAAATTATTTTTAATAACTATTTTTTAAATCTTAAATAACAAAATTAATCGATTGAATATTTTATATATATCATACTATACACACACGAAATATGATATCATTTCAATTTTATATCAATATGCATCAGGAGCTAACAAATCAACGGACCAAACTTTGACGATTTAACCATCTTTCTTGATGACTAGTTAATTTTCTTATATTTATGTAATAGAAATTATTTAGAATATATATAATATTTTGTACGTATATATATATTTGAGTGATTCTAGTATACATCCAATAATTATTATACATCCAATTTTATTGTACAACTTTAATATTAACCATTGATTTTTTAAGTACATTATAGTCATTTGTACATTACAAACTAAATAAGATATGTTTTATTATTAAAGAAAGCAAGTTGTTGCACATTAATTAGCAATAATAATTATTAGTTTTATTGTCTTTAAGATGCTTCAAGTACGTTTAATTAAAGCAAAAAAATTCAAAAGCTTTTTAACTCTTTTGATCTGTCAGAATTTTTATTGCTGAACAAGAAATACTTTTGAGCAAAATTCAGAAAAAATATTTTGGGTTTCTTATCGAGCAAAAGTGGCAAATTTTCATTAGCAATTTAAATATGCTAATTTTGTATCGTAATGGTTGTTTTAGTCTCTGTGATTATGTTTGGATCGTTAAATAAATTTAAGGACATTAATTTTACGCGTTGGAGCAAATTTCGTCTCCTCTCATTCACATTTTTTTTATTATTAAGTTCAAATCTTTTACAATTTCAAGAAATATAAATCATCTATAATTTTAAATTTTATACATGATTTACATTTCTGGAAAGAATGACGTGACTCGACATTGATGATTCCGAGTTATCAACAATCTTTCAGTTCTGAGAATCAGTATTTAATTTAGTGATAAACAATAATGCTCTTTGTATTGAAAGTTACGAGTTCAAAATTCAAATTGGGATTTTTTTATGAATATTTAAAGTTAAAATAATTTTATTGAAAACATAATATTAATAAACTCAAAATTGTAATTCTTACCTGTCCCCATAACTTACCAATTTAATTCAGGCTATAATACCATTATCTCCTTTTGCTATATAAATAAGTCTGTTCATTTTTAGAAGGGAGGTTATATACCTAACAAACTAAAAATTAACATATATCACACCCTTTCACATAAATTATATTCCAATTGATAGAAGATATTCATTCTGTTTCCATGCTCTAATTGTCTGAATAAGTTCTCAATTCCATTTATAAATTATATTCAATACATTTTGCGGGATATTGTGGAGTTATTATCAGTCATTTCTATGCTCGTGTTCTAATGTCTTGTATGTAGAAAACGAAATATATTTTAGAATAGTGATAATATCACAATCCGGGTAATATAATTATAATTACCTATTTTATTTTATTTTGTAACTGTCCGAATTTACAAATATTAATTCCAACAGATTTTGACTTTCATCTTTGAAAATAATATCTTTAAGGTATTACTTAAAGGTCATTTGTCTTATATGTTCAACATTAATTTTTTTATATCACAATTAACATAGCAATATTGTTTTGGAAATAAGAAGGGACTATAGTGTGCATGAATTTTTCAATAAAAGAATATGTAAAGGGTTGTTGTACTTTTTTTTTCAAAAAATAATGATATATGCAAAAAAAAATTTCCATGCACTCTAGGAATATCCTTTATTTTTTTAATAATGGATTATCCCCTGTTATTAATTTCAGTGGTGGGCCCAGCCTGAATACTGTATCAATTGTAAAATTTTTATTTTAATTTTTGTTGGATCAGGGGTGTATTCACAAAAAAAATTATTTTTATTTTATTCTATATAAACTATTTTACAGAATGAAGGCAATACTTCAACCATTACGAATTGATCAAATAATTAATTATAGAAAGGCAAATTAAGTCCTTTGTTTTTTTTTTCTCATTTTTCTGTAAGCATCAAACCATCACCCCCAAATAAAAAACAAAAGAAACATTATAAACATGCTTTCAAGAAGCTTAACTACAAAAACAGGACCCCATCTAAATAAAAAAGATGGAAAGGGGATTGCTCAAAAAGGTGAGAGATTAATTAAGGAAGATAAAAAATGAAAAAACTGAGATGAAACTGAGATTTTCAGCCTTTGTAAGAGAAGAGAAGTGTCTATTGTGGGCTCAGATTTAATAAATAAAGAGGCCTGAAATTCTGGTAAGTTATCAGGCCCGGTTTATGGATCAAAGACAGTACATTGAAAAGATAAATAATTAGGGAATAGATAATTCTCCCCCAATATAAATGCCCCATATTTAACTAGCCTTTATTTTCATATTCTTCAAATCATTTTTAAATACTTGCAGTTAATCTAACTATTAGTATGTCTTCAAAAAGAAAAAAAATCTAACTATTAGTTAGTAGTTTCTATAAATGATATATACACTTTTAACATTTGTATTCTTCAAAACACTTCAACACCCTCTAACTATTAAAACTTATCAATGTAAGTATTAAAATTTTCTATAAGCAGTATATATATTCAGGGAGCTGATATATTGATATCATAATCGATGCCGCAATTGATATCGACTTTGTTATTCATATTAAATAAGTTACCATTCATGTTAATGACTTTATTATACAACTTATTTTTACAGTACTTTTATTATTCAACTTAAGTGAGTTATTATTCATATTAGCGATATTTTGAGTTGAATAATAAAAATACTGTCAAAAATAAGTTACATAATAAAGACATTAATATGAATAATAACTCATAAAATTGGTATCAATATATCAATAATGATATCTCCCAAATATTTTCCATACATTTATATATAAGAAGTCTTAATACTTTCAATTTCATATTTTTTAGAATACTTTAGCACCCATACTTATATATAAGAAATTTTAACAAACAATATCAATATGAAATATTAATACTTTTATATTAAAGTATTAAGATTTGATGATGTTAGTACTAATATTTTTTACATGCTAATGCTATACTTCTCGATCATTATATTCAGAAATATTAATAGTTATACATTGAAGTATTAATAGTTTAAAACTCAATTATTAATAGTTGCACATTGAAGTATTTATAATACGAACTCGGAGAAAAAAAGAATTGGAAATTAAAAAAAAAAAAAGAAAAATGGAAGTTAAAGGAGTTAGTTGTGGACAAATTGGTTAATATCTATCAAAAAAAGTATCACTATAAAGTATTAATACTTTCATATTGGATTATTAGTATTAATATTTTTTTTGTATATTAGTGTTGATATTTGCGAACCACTATATTTAGAAATATTAATACTTGCATATTGAAATATTAATAGTTGAAAATTGAACTATTAAAAGTTAGAGTGTGAAGAGAGAAAAAATTAGAAATTTCGAAAAAAAGAGAGAAAATTAAGAGAGTTAGTTACAAACAAATGAGTTAATATATGCCAAAAGAACTATCAATATTAATTATATTAAAGTATTAACACTTGATGATATTAGTACGAATATTTTTTGCATGTTAGTGTTAATACTTGTCAACTATTATATTAAAAATATTAATAGTTATACATTGAAATATTAATACTTTAAAATTAAAATATTAATAATTATATATTGAAATATTAATGATACGAAGGCGGAGAGAAAAGAATTGGAAATTTCCAAAAAAAAAAAAAGAAAGAACAGAAGTTATGAATAAATAGATTGAGAAAAAAAAAATAGAGGATAATAGTCGGGAGAATTATATCTTTTCTCAAATAATTATTGAAATTATTGAAAAGTTAACCCAAAACATTATACAGCTATTTGGATTTAGACTCGGCGTCAAAATAAAATCAAAGGCGGCGGCGTGGCTTTCTTTCAACCATAAGACCTTCTTTGCAAACATAGAACGAGTACATAGCCGCGCTTCTTGTCATCATACATGATTCGGTATCAGCACCAGACAAAGTGTCCTGCAAGTCCCGATTTTCTGTGGCGAGCACTGCGGTCAAGTTCTCATCAGAACGGCGAACCGAGAAGGCGACGCGACAACTATCGGTACAATGTAACGAATTGTGGGCCCATACTGTCAAACGTTGATGTGGCTCAATTGAGAGCCGCAGAGGATCCGAACTCCTCGGCTGCTTTTTCCTTCCTCGTGTTTACGTTTAGATTGGAAAAAACTTCGGATGTCGTCTATGTGGCTATTAGAGGAACACATCTCCAGTTCTTAGAAACTGGAGAGCAGGCCTGTTCCAAAATGTATGAGCCATCTGGCAATCCCCACGCCCACCGCCGCCTCCTGTTTTGTAGAAATGGAGGCTTTCCACCAGGACTGTCCTATTTTGCTCTCTCCTCCTCTCTTGTTTTTGTTTTTGTTTTTGCTTGTTTTTTTTGCTGTTTTCCAATTAAAAAGGTATAAATAAATAACAAAGACCGCTCTCTGTTCTCTCGTGCTTGTGCTGATTGCTGCTATACATAGATATCCATCTACGGGATCTCAATCAAAACAAGAGAAAAAAAGAAACAGAGATCCTCTGTTTCAAAAATAAAAAAAAATAGAAGGGGAGAGAGAGAGAGAGAGAGAGAGAGAGAGAGGCAAGTGTGCAATGGCGATGAAGACTCCTCTGATCACGCCATACAAAATGGGCCCATTCGAACTCTCACACAGGTCAGTGTCAATGGTATTACCAATTAATTATATCAAGTTTCTTTTTTTATTTTTATTTGGGCTTAACACTTCTTGATTGTTACCTGAAACAACTTTGCAAAATAAATAAAGGACCTTTACCACTCAGAAAGAGAAATTTAGATCGAATTTCTGAAATGATATAGTTGAAATATATGCTCTTGGGTTCTGCTGAGATACAATTGAAGGAAAGAAAGATGGTTTCTTTTTTTCCTTCTTTAGGTTGGTGCCAGTACAGTATATATACATATATATCAAATTCAGTTTAGATACCAGCACTAATGTAACAGTAAGTTAAATACATGATGCTTGATTATTTTCGGCTCATCTAACTCTTTAATTTGATCTTTCTTCAAAAAAATTATCAACTCCATCCAGTAAAAATATGAACACATGGAATTGTCAGAAACAACTACTATCGTTAAATTCCATCCTGTATATATGTTAAAGTAGGTCGGTTTAAAAAGCTGCATATGTTGCTTGTCAGAATTCTTTCTTTTTTTCTTTTCTTTTCTTTGAAACTTGTTGTTCGAGTTCTCATAGTTTCTTAAAAATTTCCAGAATTGTCCTTGCTCCGCTGACAAGGCAAAGGTCTTATAATAACGTACCTCAGCCGCATGCTATACTGTATTATTCTCAGAGAACATCCCCAGGTGGTCTTTTGATTTCTGAAGCAACTGGAGTTTCTGATACTGCACAAGGGTAATAATTTCTCTTTTTGATTACATCGATTTACATTTCATTTAACAGTTAAGAGTAAAATTAACTCAATAGAAACTTCCTAGCAGAATTGAGTCGATTGAGGCTGCTAAATCAAATCAAACTGAGTACTTGTTTGTCAGCATTGGCTTAATTGCAGCATAGTTGGGGTATAATTTGGTATATTGGAAGTTGTAAAGTTTGGAATTTATTGCCTATATGCCCTCTTTTGCCAGTGGCCTCTGAACTGAAACATTTCTGTTTCATCCCTGGGATGTGTCACAAAATTTACATCATTGACAGCTATACCGATACGCCTGGCATTTGGACAAAAGAACATGTTGATGCATGGAAGCCAATTGTCGATGCTGTTCATGAGAAAGGCGGCGTATTCTTTTGCCAGATTTGGCATTGCGGAAGGGTTTCAAACTATAGTAAGTTTTTCTTTTTCTCTTTTCTGAGGTTTGATTAAATGATGTCTTATATAAAATGCTGATAACTAAGTGATTATGTTGAAGAATTAAAACAAATGCCTGTTAGATTCTGATTTCCTTTCTTTTTCTTGGGGCATAGCATATATTTATTGGCCAACTGACACCTTGTATTAAAGATTAAAGCTTGTATATTGACTTTAAGACCAAAATTGATTCAAAGAATTTGGCGAGACATTGATAATCCACCAGCTTGCATGTGCTCTTTATTTGGTTATTTTTTCAGTTTAGTTTTTAATTACTTAGCAATTTAATTGTGGCAGAGTTCCAACCAAATGGCCAAGCCCCAGTTTCATCTACTGACAAGCCACTGGTACCCAAAAAGCATTCCAATGGGCACGTGGAAGAGTATTCAACACCAAGACGATTAGAGACTGATGAGATCCCAAAAATTGTCGATGATTTTAGACTTGCTGCTAGAAATGCCATTGAAGCAGGTATAAGCTGATTTTACAGTATCCGCTGTCATGGCACTATTTTAATTTGATTTTCACCCTAATAAGTTTTTCTAGTTATTTGAGTATTGATTAATCATTGATTTAACTATGAAAACTCCGAATCTCTTATATGCAAGCATTATTAGATGCTGGTGTTAAAATTGTTGTCAAGTAAAAAAATTTCTTTTAGTATACCATCACAACACCAGCTGATGCTGGTATATTGTGGTAATACTGGACCATTACAAAATTTATGATGATTGTCACTTGTTATTTTTGTTCCAGAATTGGTCATTACATAGTTGACATCATTTATTATGAGCATCATCATTACCAATGCATTCTGATACTGGTTCGAATTGTTTGATGTTGTACTTTGAAAAGTGCTACAGAATTGGGATCCTTTTTCCCTTGCAATTTTACATGGGTACTCATTCTGTACAAGTTACTCCATGTGTCCATGGTCATGATGCCCCTGTTGAACCATATTTAACAGAATATACTACTTTACATGTCTTGTAGGTTTTGACGGTGTTGAGATTCATGGCGCTCATGGGTACCTAATTGAACAATTCTTGAAAGAAGAATCCAATGATCGTACTGATCAGTATGGCGGCAGCCTTGAGAACCGTTGCCGCTTTGCACTTGAAATCGTTGAGGCCATAACAAAAGAAATAGGACCCGAGCGGGTCGGTATCAGACTCTCACCATTCGCTAACTACCAGCAATCAGGCGATTCAAACCCCGAGGCACTTGGCCTCTACATGGTAAATGCTCTCAACAAATTTGGCATTGTGTACTGCCACATGGTAGAACCAAGGATGATACTCGTCGGTGAAAGAGCCGAGACGCCACATAGTCTTTTACCCATGAGGAAAGCTTTCAATGGTACATTTATTGTGGCTGGTGGTTATGATAGAGAGGAGGGAAACATGGCAGTCTCTAGCGGGTACACAGATTTGGTTGCATTCGGACGAATTTTTCTGGCAAACCCAGATTTGCCTAAGAGGTTTGAATTGGATGCACCTTTGAACAAGTATAACAGGAACACCTTTTATGTACCAGATCCAGTTGCGGGCTATACTGATTATCCATTTCTTTCTTCAGAATAAAAGAAGAGAATCCATTAGTTATTCATTGCTATTCTGCAATTATATAATACAATAATGATAAATATAAGGGCATGGGAGTATTCCCTTTGGTTTCATACAGTATTTTGAAATTTGCCATTAGAGAAAAACAATCACCATTTTTCCTAAAAGATGATTTTGTGATTGTTTTGTATAGTGAATTGGAACAGTATCTCTCTTGCTATTTAATAAACAGCTGGTAAAATAATTGTTTTGTAATGTTCCTAGAAATAGTGAAACAAGATATTTGACTGAAATTTGATGGGCGTTCTTCTTTTCAAAGATGAACTCGTTCTATTCATGTAATCATGCATATTTATTCTGTCTTAAAGGTTTGCAATATATAAGAGATCAAAATGGCGAACTATAATTTCACTCACTACTAGAATGTGATATATTTCCAAGGGCCAAAAATGACCTATTTCATGAAGGGACGAATGAAAATAATCATTTATGTGGAGTTACTTGTGTAAAAACAATCACGATAATATGTCCCATACAAATAATATTTTCATGAAAACCCATGAAAATAGTTATTTTCATGGACATATCCATTTAACTGGTCCCCATGAAAATATCTATCCGCCTAGCCCATCTGAATACATTTGCATGGTTATCATGGTATTAAATGTATGGGTTTCCGCATGGAAATACTTACCCATGTAAATAAGTCAGATTTTTGTCAACATGGGCCTCACAGACTTCCCCATGGAAATAATCATATCATTTCCATGGGCGTAAACTTGCATGGGAATATTATTTCATGAATAACTTTTCCATGGATAATTATTTTCATGGTTAATTTTTTTTCAAGGATATGGTTTGCTTTTTTTACATGGTTTGAATTCATACGCTCATAAAATAATAACAACAAATGTCATCATGTCCTAATTCAGTAATCCTCCTTGTACTAACCCGGCACAATTATATTTCCTTCTATATGTACCAATCCAGTACACATTTATATGTTTCGCTTCTAATTCACCCAAATTATCATAGACATATTATAACAGATTTCAAAGCATTATATTAATCATAGAAATCAGAGTTAATTTGCATAAATCAATATAATATTCATCATACATTGTATCAAAATACCAGAAATGATTAAAAGAACAACATTTTTTTTATGGTACCAATCAATCATACATTTTACCATATTGCAACCACTTGTAGAAAAACATTATCCCAAAAATAGACTCACTTCCGTTAGTAAAAAATTACAAAAAATATACCCCCAAATATATGTAATATGTTAAACCTTAATATATGTTCAAATTGGATTGCCCACACCATTAACTCATTGTGACTTTGCTTTTGGCAAAGGTTATATCCATTTCCAACTAGATTTAGGAGTGCTTGCAACATTCCTCTCTAATGTGGCTGTAAATTAGAAGCTTGAGTTAATATTTATAGAATTTGTATAGTTTGTCAAAATTTTCAATTTTATACTCTAAACCCTAAACTATCTTAACAGCTTGATTAGTTGCCTCTTTCTCCATTCCCAAATCGACAAATCACCCAAGCTCCAAAATCATAGAAACCTTACTTGGGAAATGCGCATTTGCATCCCTAAAGCTCCTCCCTGAGATGGTTGAGAGTCAGGACTTTGACCCCAAGTATTCGTTGGTTAATAGAAGCATCCCGAAAGCATTCGGGTAGTATTATAAAATTTTACAAAACTGACATTTGTGACATACAGCACCACTAGAATAAATATTTGAATAGAATTGTGAATTGTCTTTATTTATGATATTAGCATATGCATCCTTAAAAGTTCTCCTTGTAGATATTGAGAAACAAGACCTTGGCCCTAAGTTTGAAACATACCAATAATAAGAAAGGTTATGATTGTCTTGTTGTTTTTCAATGAAGTAAAATGTTGGAGTTAAATTTCGTAGATTTTTTCTAGCTTGTAATATTTACAGCTCTCAAATGAAATTTAATATGTGCTAGTCAATTCACAATTGCAATCTTGTTAAATTTAATACGTGCTAGTCAATTCACCAAATTGAATTTGATATTTTCTCCTTAAACTCAAAGTCTTGTATCATCCTTAAACTCAAAGTTCCATATTAATGACCAGCTACCATTACTTAATTAAAAGAAAAATCTATTAGTATCGCTGTTATAAGCTAACTACTACCACAACAAAGTGCTAAAATGGAACAAACCTAAAATAACAAAAGAAAAATAATTTTTACATAAATATCAAATCTTATTCATTTTAACTAATCATAAAGAATAAAGATATGATTCCTTCTTACCAAGTCCATAGATCTCCAGAGAATTTGACATATTGAAAAATAAGTAAATAATATATCAAAGTACCTCTACAACCAGCAAGATACATGACATCCATAGTAGTATGTGAGATATTCAACTAAACCTACATTTCAAATTAGTTAATAAAAATAATTGATTAGGACAAACCAAATTATTATCCTTTTAAAACATAAACTAAGTGCTGCTACAAATTGCACAAGTACATAGAAAACATAGCTAAAAGAAAAGGACAATCTACAAACCAAACCAATAGCATCATTGGTACAGGTTCTGGTACACATCAAAATAGCACTGATATTCAAACCTGAAATATGACAAAATATGCAGCAATTAGGCATTAAGTAAGAAAGTTAATTAGACAAAAGAAAAACACATCATTTCACATTGCATATGTGCACAAGTGACCTTGATATCTTTATTAACTAGAGTAATTAAACAACACAAATAGTATTGTTTTGTTACATACTGTTATGTCTAAATTTGTACTGAAAATTGAAAAGGTAAACTTGGCAACAGAATATACAATCATGCAAAACTGAAAAAAGTTTGCTATTCAAATAATTTGGAGAGGAAGTATACCTTACCAGAAGCTTAAACTTCCAAATGACAACAAACCTGCCAAAATCAAAGAAAATATCATGTTTTTTAGTTTATAACAAAAGAGATATCAGAAGGATAGAATGTTGATAACCTGAGGGATACATGACAAATCAGAGTTGAGCTATAAGGCGTTCCTCATATAGCTTAACCGGATTAGAGTCATTTTCATTGCAGATTCAATGAGCTTGTAATAACAGGACGACTAAAAATAAGAAATACATATGCCTACTTTGAAAAGGAGTATTGTCATTTCAAGATATTACGATGTAGAATGAAATTTCATTGATTTAATCAACTAACCTCTATCATTATCAAAAGGCAACTCATCTACAGTATCAACTTCTCTTTCTACTGTAACATGGTATAAAGAAAAATAATCTAATTATGTAATAATAAAACTAAGTTAAATATGTAAAGTCTTGAGAAAAGATGAATGATTTGTACATGTTATCACATAGCTTATTTTGAAGGAGGGAAGTATTTAATTTGCTGTAATTAAATCCATAAAGCTGGTTGTTATAAACATTATGTTTCTTAGGTTTTGTGTGTAAGGATTGCTTCCTAAAACATGTAACTTAACATAACTGGTTGCAGGAAATTTTGATGGCTTGAAGGAGGTTTTTGGAGAAGATAAAGAGGAGGAAATATTTCGGAGCTTGCTGCCTGTGGAGAGGGTTGTCGCAGGTTATTCGGATTTGCCTTCCGATCAAGGACACGCAATGCCAATCGAGCATCATGCCCCTCCCCGTCAGATCCTGCTAAAAGCACTACTACCTCTGTTGTAAATATGAAGAAATCACACACACAAGATGATGGCTGAGCTTCTTGCCGATAAGCTAGCTGATGCACATAGAGGATTTGCTGATGAAATTGCTGCCCAAGAGATGTGTCACAAAGCTGAACCGGAAGAGCTCCGAAAACGAAATCGAGTACAACCAAGCATGTATTGAAGCACTCTTCCGAGCAACAGGAGCAAGGCCGCCTCCACCTTGTAATGTAAGAATTTTGCATCCTAGTAGAAAAATGATTTTCTAATATACTAAATATCTGTTACAATATGTGCGTTTGCTTTGCTTTGCTTCGTAGGAGGTGTCATCAGATGGAAATGCTGGTTGTTGTGTGTGTGTGTGTGTGTGTGTGTTATAATGTTTTAATTTGATGGATGCGAATTTGCTTGTTCTAATTAATTCAAATGAATGTGTTTAATCTGTGATGCAATGTAGGGTTTGTGGGTGGGTTTGGGTGCATACAGTGGGATATAATTTAATGTGGTGCGTACAAAGTAGGTAAGCCAAAAAAGAAAAAGGTTCTGCTAAAAAACGATAGAAGCATTACTTCCGTCGGTACTATTGACAAAATTAGTCTTCCATCTCTCCAGAAATATTTTTTTTACCAATTTTCTATTCAGTTGTGTTTAGAGCCAACTCATTTTTTTTTTCACCAAAACACATCAAAGCCTACTATTTCTTTCTCTATGTTGCGTCCCCCACATTTCACTAACTCGTGCGATCATAGAGACTTCACATATATTTCATTTGTATATATTTCTTTCTCCAACCAATTTTATTTGTATAATTCATATTATGAAACTTTAATTGCATCAGATATATTTCAAGTTTGTCATTTTTTACATTAAATGCTATTAATTTTATTGTCGTTGTTGTTATTGATACATATCATTCGAAGGCAGAGTTCAAATATACAAATATTCGCTGGACACTAGAAAATAATATATAGTGATACTTGGAACAATTTTTAGGAGACATAAAAATAGTTTCATGAGTATCCCCATGGAAATAATCTGTTACGATCCTTGAAAAAAATTGGGAGATAGAAAAACAATTCCATGAATACACCCATAAAAATAATATGTGGACATGAGACCGTGACTAATTAATAATATATGATATGTTCAACGTGTGGTGGGCTTAGAAAAATTATTTTCATAAATACATATGACTCATTTTCATGGTCGAACAATAGATAATTTTATGGGTCAACAAAAACATGAGTATTCCCATAAAAATAATTTACAGGCACGGAAAAGTTTACTTATTTCTATGTATTATTGTCCTATCATATAAATAACTCTAATTACTTTTGTAAATAAATGACTTTTGCCTCCACGGTTATGTAATTTGTCATAATCATCTTTAACAAAATAAGGAAATTGATTTAATAAAATGCAATTATTCTCTGGGTCATATATTAGGTACTAAAGCATGACATAATTCCTACAATTAAATTATAAGGATGGCATCTATTAATATGTCATCTATTTTAGCAATTATCTTTTTAAATAATATCAACAATATTTTTTTTCTACTATTTGTTTTCGATTTCAATTTATGAGATCCTGATAATATTATAATAAGGAATGCTAACTATTTTTCTGAAAATTTTGTCCAATTAATATAGAATTTTGTATGATTCATTCTTTAAATGTATAGATTTATCTTTTTCGGAATAATTTAAGAATAATACTCTTTTGTTTACACTTCTAGATATCATTATTATATTACTATTCTACTTTTACTATTCTAATGATACTATTTTCATGTTATTTCTTGATTTCCAAACCAACCCTAAGTTAACAAAATTAACAATTAATGGGTTCATATTTGTGTTGGATGCTACAATTAACATATCATAATTAATTTGTCTTCTGTGATAAGAATGTTCTAAAAATAGAAACTTTTTTTAAATAAAGGCTCCCCTTAATTATATTTATTTATTTCTAAATCTTTTTATAAAGGAGTGAGTTTTAACATCATCATTGTGCTAAATTTGTGGTTCTAAACACAAAATAAAAACTTAATCTAACCCTGTCCAATTAATAGTGCACATGCCAGTAAAATCAAAACATTCTGACACCATCAGACAGGTTCTTAAAACTAAGACAGTTGCTGCTGCCAGCTGTTTCTCAATTTTAAGATTAAACATCTATTTCATAATTCAAAGTGTAGTTAATTGTCAAATCCAGTCATTTTCAATGGTCAGATCAAATTAATTGGAGTTTGGTTTCCTGATATGAAATCCGAACCTCTATATATATGCTTGCCTTGCCTCCTTGTATTAAATATGCTTTCCTATTTTTTCCTTTTTTTTATTTTTTACTAAGCTTTTTACATTTTTTTTTTACAAAGAATCATTTGTGGGTTGATTTAGTGACACTAGAACTAGAAGTTTATGAATTTTGAATTTGAAAAATTATAGCATTTCTTCGGAATTAAGACTTGGTTTAGGGTTTACATTAATTTTATAGACAGCATAAAGTAGAGATAAAACTCCTTTGAAATTATGAGAAATGATTGGAAGAGACCGTCCTCTATAAATTATTATTATTATTATTATTATAGCTCTCTAGCTAATTAACATAATATATAAGGATAGATCTCTACTTCTCTAGCTAATTAATATAATAACCAATCATCATCCTTTATCGTTTATCATTTATCATTTATTACTACTATTACTATTACTATTATTATTAATTATTAATTATTATGTTAAATTAATATGATGATGATGATTGGATGATTTATTATGCTGACTAATAATAATAATAGTTATTATTGTCATTATTACATTAATTAGGTGAGTGACTAAATTATGTTAATACTAATTAATAATTTTTATCATCATCATCACATCATTAATAATAATAATAATAATAATAATAATATTATTATTATTGTTGTTGTTGTTGTTGTTATTGTTATTATTTTATTGATAAACGATGGTGATTGGGTTAGGTGAGGCGGCCTGGATTCTATTGCGCATTTTTTAAGATAAAATTAAAAACGATCTGTTCTATCATCAATTCGAGCAAAAACCCATCTGTTTAAATTAAATAATAATAGACATGGAGTCTACCTGGTTCGGATTAAAAAAAAAAAAGGTACCAAATCGGGCAAAAGATAGTAAAATAAAATGAAATTTGCGAGAATTAATTCTAGGCATCAACAGTTAAGTTAACAAATAATGGGAGAGAAACCAATGATGATAATATGTATGGTATATGTTATGATATCTTCCAATCATAAAGATTCGTTATCGTATGAATTTTCTTTTCCTTCTGGAAGTGAGTTCACAATTTCAGACTAATTTAATTTCACGGAAAAAGGTGGTTAACCTGGTCAAATATTTCACATTAATTTCCAGCCTCAGATCCGCTGCAGTGCAGCGCTGCTATCCTACTCAGTACAGTACAGCCAATCCATCATTCGCCATCCAGATCAAACAATAGGAATCGTCTGATGGGATTTCAAGGGTTCTGATTAGAGTAGCGTCCTGCTTTGACGGAGCGGCGCTTGTAGAGGATCTGAAGAGGTCAACGTTGTAGGTCATGCCAGCTCTAAATTCTCGTTTGGTGGCCACCACCTTTCTTGACTCTCCCAACCCCCAAATTCAATTTAATTATAAATTACTTCAAAATGAAACCTAATATATAAATAAAAGACAAAGACCTAATGTATGGAACAAATTAGGTAAATCACATGAAATAAAACACTCTTTAAATTATCATTTTTTTTTCTTTTTGGTCCTTGGGAATCTTGAAATGTTATTTTCATTGTCAATTTTTTTTTAAAAAAAAAGAAATTTATGTGGGATTGATCATATATTTTAAATTTATTGAGAAAATTGATGCTTTTATCTATCATATTATAGGGTTATTTGTTAGCAGTAAAATTAGTGCAAATATAGTCACGTGAACAATGTCAAAATATTTAATATCATTATACGCAGCCGACATGATATTTCAACTAAATAAATAATAACATTAATGTTTGTGTCATCATAAATTTATTAACAATAGATAATACTATTAGATACATATGATTAATCATGAAAAATAATACTTAGATACTTCTTATCATGAAAATCATCATGACAACATTAACGCTAACATGAATTTTTGTTTAGGCTTTTAAGTTTTAACCGATAATATAATAATAACAGAAGTACTCATCTATTACATTATTCAAAATTGAAAGGACTGAAATGATATTTTGAGGACTGTTTGTGTAATTTACTCGAACTTGTTTATTTGCGCGTTAAAAGGCAATCGGTGTGTTTTAGTTGTCAGCACGACTTCTACACAGGGTAGAGAGAGAGAGAGGTTTTGGAAACAAAAAAATTAAGAAAAAGAAGGAGATAGAGAGAGAGAGAGAGGCAGGGCTGCTATGGTTCAAGCGTTTTCTTCCCTTTTAGGACCCTGAAGCGTGTGTTTTCCTATAATAACTTTCTCTCTGTGATTGATTGGGATCATCAATTGGAGGTAAATATGTTTCTTCTTCTTCTTCTTCTTTTTTTTTTGCAATTTGGTTATGCTTTTGCTTGCCAAAGTAGAATCAAGCTTGATTATATGGGTCTTTTCATGCCAAAGAGCTAAGTAACAAGAGTAGGATCAGAATTTGTGCTTTGAAATCAGAATTTTGAGTTCCAGTAGTTGAATTGTACCGACCAGTGATCACTTCTTTATCAGTAATTGTCTAATTGATGCCAGTGATCACTTCTTTATCAGTAATTGTCTAATTGATGATCAGAATAATTGTTGGTATCCCAAATTAAGTGCATCTTTTGTTCTTTTCCTTTCTGCTGATTGAACTAATCAACTATAGTAATTGTGATGGTAAGTAAACTGACTTAATCATCTGAGAGCAATTCTTGCCGTTTTTGTTGAACTAAATTTTGTAAATCACTTGACTTTTGTAGATAGGATTTAGTTTGTTTTTTGCTTGGTTGTGTTTAGAATTTCCTTGCTGGTGGTTAGTTGAATAGGCAGAATAGCATAATAATGTTTTTTTCAATTACTTCTGATTAAATTATGCTGTCTGTCTTTTTATCTGATATCGATCCAATGTTCGAACTGCAAGTTGTCATATCATATTAAACTTATAAATAGCAAATAATAACTTTTTTCACATATTATTTTTTCGAAAAATTAAAACAGTAAAATATCTTCTCTGTTTCTTTCTCCCGTTCTCAGCCAATACTGCACGTTTCGCTGTAAACATTTAATTATGTTATTTTTAGGAGCAGCTAATAAAAATTGCATCCCTTATTTTTGATAATTTTGGATGATAAATCTGGATATTTGGGTCAATTGGGCATCATAACCAAAAGCCACTGCACCAAAATTTCACTCGTATAATAATCATAACTGACCTAGTCAATTGTTTCAGAAGGATTGGAAACTCTGATTAGAGCAATTATGCTGGAAAATTTCCAAATTATGAAAGAGAGAGGTATTATGATACATGCAAGGAGTGGTACCATCTAATTGCTACCAGTATGTAAGGGTGTTTGGTACCAGCATTGATTGCCATGTTTTTGAATTAGACTATTAGTTTTGCCTGAAAAGGTAGATATGGTACTACTTCTATTCCTAAAAGAAAGATACGGTATTAGTTTTGGTGTCATTCTTCAACTTTTACCTTCTCTCATGCAGGATTTGCAAATTCGTTAAGCCGATTCCACATAAAAAAAAATCAGACTTCTGTATCTTCAATAATTCCAATGGAGGGAAGAAGAACACCTACAGGCCCGGTTTCTCCTCTACACAATCATGCTACTGTAGATTCAGCATCTGCTCCGAGAGGCTCAGTATCTCCTTTACACTCTAAAAGCACACCTAAACGCTCAGTCTCACCTTTTTACAATAGAATTCCTACAGGTTCAGTTTCTTCTTTAAACCATAACACTCCTAAACGCTCTGCTTCTCCTTTGCAAAGTCGAACTCCTAGAGGCTTGATTTCTCCTTTACATGCTCGAGCTCCAAAAGGCTCGGTCTCTCCTTTACATAACCAAACACCTAAACGCTCTGTTTCTCCTTTACTTGGTCAAAGACCTAAAGGCTCAATTTCTCCTTTGCACAGTCAAACTACAACAAGCTCAGTTTCTCCTTTGCATGCTCTAATTCCCAAAAGATCGCCTTCTCCATTACCCTCCCAAACTTCTACAAAGTCAGGTTCTTCTTTACACAGTGTGACTCCTAGACGTTCGGTTTCTCCTTTTCTTGGCAAAAGTTCCAAAGACTCGGTATCTTCTTTGTACAGTCGAACTCCCAAAGGTTCAGTTTCACCTTTACATGATAAAGCTTCTAACCGGTCGGTTTCTCCTTTACTCAGTCAAAGTTCTAAAGGCTCAGTTTCTCCTTTACACAGTCAAACACCTAAACGCTCAGTTTCTCCTTTTCAACATAGAACTCCTAAACGCTCAGTGTCTCCCTTTCAACATCAAACTCCAAAAGGCTCAGTGTCTCCATTACAAAGTCAAATTTCTGAACGCTCAGTTTCTCCATTACCGACTCCTAAATTCTTAAACCCACCATCCCAAAGACAAGAAAAAGTTCCTTCAGACTTAGTTTCTCCTCCGCAAATCCAGGAAGAAGTCCCTGAAAGTTCAGTTTCTCCTCTATATGATGAAGAAAAGCCCCATGAAGGCTTGGTTTCTCCCCTACATACTAAAGAAAAGCCGAGTCCGAACTATCTCAAGGCATCCTCGGGCACATGCCATGATCTCTGCAAGTATGGGACAAGACATGAGTTGGAGGAAGAGAAAGGTAAGCATGTAGTTCCAAAGAGTTTTAAGAAAGGGAAGAACAACAGAGAGAAACGAAAGAAAACTATAATCAAGCTGAGGTCTTTGTCCTCTGGAAAAATTGTGTTCTCAGAGAAAATTGAAATAATAGTCGAGGAGAGTTTATGTCCAAATGAAGAGACAAGCAATCCAGTCGAGTGGCAGGATATTAAGTCATATGATGATGCCTCAGCCCCCTCAACAGAACCACAAAATGAAGGAGAATCAATGAACAGTAATAATTCAGATGGGGAGTCTAATTTGGTTGAGAGGAGGAATAAGAAACAGGTTCTGAAATCCAAGGAATCTAATGAAAGAGATGCTCCTGAGAAAAAAGAACTTGCTTCTAAAAAGAAAATGGCCTCAAATAAGAAGCTAGATAGGATGAAGGAGAACACGTCATTGAATGAAAGGAAGGCAACCACATCTGCCAAACCAAAGCTAATGGAAATATCTGATGAAAGTACCAGAAAACCCATTCAATCGAAGGCGATCAGCAGACCAACAGTGGAGAGGGGCAATGCAAACGATATGCATAAACCTGTGGCAACGAAAGTGGAGAACTCCCCTAAAAAAAAAACATCCTTCTTTACCCTTTTGAGGAGCAGTAGTGGACGAAGAAGCCATGAGGGCAAGAACGAAAAAAGTGTTAACAGACAGAAGAAGGGATCAAACATGGCATCAACCTCTTCTAATAGTGAGACCAAAGAGAAGGTACTGCAGATGATCGAGCCAAAACCACGTAAAACTGCTTCAAAGCTTGGTGCTTCTAAATCTGCCGAGGAGCAAGACACGCTTAAGCCTGAGAAGTCAACATTCCGGAGAGGAAAAGTGGTAGAGCTACCGCCTGACCCAAGTACTACCAAGAAACTAAGATTTAGAAAAGGAAGGAGGTCCAATGAGAACCTTGGTGGTTTCCAAATAGGAAAAAGGAGCTTTAGGAGAAAAGGAAGCATTTCCAGTGGATCGTCAAATTCCCATGGTCAAGTCGTGGTGTTGAGGCACCGTGAAACTGAAGAGAAAAAGGGCATCCAAGGTCTTTTCAATAGTATTATAGAGGAAACTGTGAATAAGCTTGTTAAAACTAGGAAAAGTAAGGTGAAGGCACTTGTAGGTGCTTTTGAGACGGTTATTTCTCTCCAAGATGGCAAACCAGTGTCAGGGGAGTAGGTTTTGTTTTAGTAAATATGAATTATATTTTCAAAATATATATATATATATTAGGTTCTAAATTGTATTGTGAAGATAGAAAATTTTCTTTTGTTTTTGAATGTATAGGTCTTAGAAAGCAAGTATTATGGTAATGTGATTGTGGCTGAAAAGTAAGTTTGATTATTATTATTAATTGTTTCAGAAAGAAATGAACTTTGTAGATTCTATGGCACAAAAGGAAAATGAATTATTCATTTCTAAACTTTTCATTACGCAAGGATTTTAATGCTCTCTTATTTTCTGCATCTGACTCAATTTCTTCAAATCAAGAGGTTTTATCCTTTATCCTCAAATTTCTGAGAGGCAACTGTAAACATGAGAGATGTGACTATTTGAATAACTACTGAAATAAATTGCATAGATATTTCAAAGAATCAAACTGTTTTGTATGATGTTCGATGATAAAATGCAATATAAATAGATAACAATTACTTAAATCATATAAAAATGTAATATAAAAACAGAGTATCACAGAGCAAGCTAAGTGATGGTGTGTTTGTGAGAGGTTTCCCCTTTTTCAGATTGAATGAATTAAGTGTGCTTTCAGGCGTAATATAAAAACAGAGTATCACACTTTGGGACTCCTGCGCTAGCGTAAGACTGTCAATTAAGCTTTTTTAAATAAGATGAGGTTTTTCAATTCAAAATAGTTATCACGGCATATCATCCTTGCTTCCTAAATCAAATCACATGTTGATTTTTTTAATTAAGACAATAACTTGATAGTGGAATTTTAGAGTGAAAATCTGTTGAAAATATTGACCATGATTAACTCATCTAATACATTCAACGAAGCATTAAAACATAGCACTCTGATTGCTGAAAGATCCTACCTATACAACCACCATATACAGAGTGGTGAGAGCAGCAAGGATTAATATATATTATTTATCGAGAGATTGGACAGCAACTGCATCAACAAGTTTTCAAGTTTTTTCGAAGACCTTTTTTTATATGTTGGAAAAAAAAAAAGAAGATTATAAGAATTGAAACAAATAGGTTGAGATTGCAAAATAAGAAAAATCGGATTCTCAGAATCCGGTCTATAGAGGAATAGGTCGGACTCTAGGAATCTAGCTTTCAGTAGCCGATTCCTAAGAGTTTGGTCTTCAGAGGCCAGTTTCTCAAAGTCCGGCCTCTGAAGGTCAGATTCTGAAAAATCAATCATCAGCACAATAAATTTAAAAAAAATCAACACATAGCTTAAAAAATCATCACCACATAAATACAAAAACTAATTCTAATAATTTTTATATATACGTCATTATTATTCAGTATTAAAAAGATTTATTTTTGTATTTAATAATTTTTAATATTTCTGCAAATCTTATAAAAGAATGTCTCAAATCGAAAAGTCGTGATTTGTTCATTGATTAAATTAGGGAGGAGTGTGTAATAGAATCATGATTTGTTAATACATAAATTATCTATTAGTTTAGAAATTGAGATCTAACTTGTTCATGACCTAAACCTATTTGAAAAGTCAAATTGATTAGAGCAAACTTGATAATATAATAATATTAATAACTCAAAGATAAAAAATAATCTAAAGTCTTAACGACTTGAAATCCAACCGACTCAAACTTAAACAACATAAAATCCAATCTGACCCAAACTTAAACAACACAAAATCCAACCCGACCCGGTTCAACATAAATGATCCAAAATTTGTAGTGATGATCCGAATTTTGACTCGAAATAACCCAAAATTTTAAAAAGAGACCAATGACCCAAAATCCAATCTGGCCCAACCCGAATAAATACAAGACCAAAAAATAGAGCCGACGTTGTACGATCTGAATTCCGACCTGACCCGACACATAACTCGACGATCTCCTGCGATAAAACTAACTCGGTCTGATTTGTACATGATTTGACTAGTCTGATTATCACCTCTATCGACCGTTATGCATTTTCATTTTGTATTCTTGTTAACCAATAAAATATCCACGATCTAATGTAACAAAAGATAATAATAGAAAATAAATAATAATTTTTTTCTGATAAAAAGATAAGGATCAGACTCTCAAATTTTATATATGAACACCCCATGGTGTTAAAAGTTACAAATAAATAGAAAATAAAAAAGAAAGAAAATATTGCAAAAAGAAGAAACAATAACAACTTTTCTTAAAACAAACAAATTTAAAAGGTCATCACATTTATTAAATTTTCTAACAACTCATATAGTCTCATACCAAACTTGGTCCTTTTAATTTATAAGACAATATACATACAAAGAAGTAAATATAGAACTACAACAATACACAACTTTTTGAGAAGAAACTACAATATGCCCCTTGGTGCGCTTGAATATGTAGATCAAAACAATGCAAATGCATGTAATGTAAGTGTGCTTTTGCTCTTAATTTTACATTGAATGAGAAAGAGATTCTATATGTTATTTAATCAAGAGTACATATTGATACTAAACTCATTAATTTATAGAAATACATGGAAAATTAAAGGAAGTAAACTAAATGTATGTAGATTTGCAGAAGCAACCGTCTGAAGGTGTTGGTTGAGCGTATCGGTACGGACGAGCCGGTACTTGTGCATAGTCCACGAGGCTTGTGGTCGGTTTGCAACTCGTTGGCCGCTGGTGCGCGCACTCGAAGATGCCGGCACTCTTCATTGCGACCACATCCATAGGATCTGGCGATAGAATCGCCACTCTCTCTCCAAACACCAGCGACGGAAACCCTCTTCATTCTTATGTCCCATTGCATCACTCCGGGTTCTTCACGGGTGAAAAAGAATTTTTCATCTTCATCGCCTGCTTTGAAAAAAATATGAACAAATTAACATAATATAATTTTAATTAAGACGGTGAAAAAAATTGAAATCAATGATTCCGATTCATTAACCATTAAAAATTTCGATCCATAATAGAAAATTTTCGATTCATAATAGAATTTCTCAAAAATTATAGTTGTTTTCAAAGATTTGAGATTACAAACCTGAGAAACTCCATGGATGGTGTTGGTCGAGGATTATGTTAGAATTAATGCATTCTCGGAGGCAATCTATCAACGGCTCCGTTCTAACGAGGTTTCCAAGCACGACCTCCGCATTGATGGGTGTGAGTCGAAATCCTATTGAAACAAAAACTTCATCTCCTTGGTGAATCAGACAAGGTATCACCATTATCTCAGTTCAAGGAGATAGAATAGCATAGCATATTGACAACAAAAGAAATGTACTGAAAGAGAAATGGATTGTGCATCATGGATCCACTGGTGCTTGTTTATATAGAAGTGAGAGAGGTGGAATTAATTAATGAGAAATTGAGAAGGTAGATATAGTGATAAAAGCTCTTTAATTTTGTTTTGTGTGATTTGGAGATACAGTGCATTTAATGTCAATAGTTACTCATTAATTATCCTTTTTTTAGTGGTTTGTATTAATCAACCTTATAAAAGAGAGAGAGAGAGAAGAGACTAATAAATTCATCAGTAAATAATGGTCAAAGAACAACTATATCCAATATTTATTCTATGATGATTTACACAAGTTATAATAAAATTGAGATACCTTCTTATTTCTATCAAATAATATTTATTCATTAATTATGCATTTTTTTAATGATGTGCATTAATAGACAATTTCAAAAGAAAGATGATTATAAGTTCATCATTTACAATAGTACAAAAAAAAAAACCAAGTATAGCTACTCTTGATATACACAATTATAAGTGAGATAAGTACAAAATAAATTCACAGTATACCAACCAATATTTTCTCATTTATTTTCATCTTTTAGTGGAGTGCATTAATCAACCTTCTAGAAAAGAAGACATTAATAAAGTCATTATTATATACCAGTCAAAAAGAAGAAGATCTGGGAAATAATGAGAAATTAAGGCGGTAGATGTAGTGATAAAAACTCTTTAATTTTATTTTGTCCTCTTTCAAAAAATTTCTGCATTCAAAGCCTATGTTTACTCATTAATTAATTATTCATTTTTTAGTGGTGTGTATTAATTAACCTTATAGAAAAGAAGAGACTAATAAATTCATCAGTAGATATTAATTGGTCAAAACACAACTATACCTAATATTTACTCTATGATTTACATAACTAATAAAATTAAGACACCTTCCAAATAAACTCTTTGTATTATTAGCCAATATTTATTCATTAAATTATGCATTTTCTTTAATCATGTGGATTAATTGACCGTTTAGAAAGAAACAGATTATAAGTTTATAATTTCACGATAGTAAAAAAAAAATTCACACAATTAAAAGTAAGATAACTGCAAAATAATTTCACAATTTTACTAACTAATATTTTCTCATTTATTTTCATCTTTTAGAGGTGGTGTACATTAATCAAACTTATAGAAAAGAAGACGCTAATAAGTTCATCTTGCACAATAATAATAAAAAAATATAGTGGATTTGTACTCATGATTCACATAATAACTGCTAAAATTTTATTAACTTCCAATTGCTCTCACATTAGCCAATATTTACTTGTTTATTATCCATTCACATTAACAGCGTGTATCAATCAAAACTTATATATTTGTAAATTTTTTTTATTCTTAAAATTTTTTAAAAATTATTTGAAAATTATCAAAATAGTTGTCAAAATAATGGTAGTCAGAATACCCCAGATACCATTAATTATTAATATACATAATAACTCATTTAAGTTGTATAATGTACAAAATAAATTTACATAATAAAGTCATTAATATACATTATAATTTATTTAAATTGCATAATAATAATATTATACAAAATAAATTTGTATAATAAAATTATTAATATATATAATAATTCATTTAATATATATAATTAATGATATTATCAATAAGCGTATTTATATATATATATAAGCTCGCTTGCTTATTTAGTTTGACTCTTTGACTCGTGCTTTTCTACCGAACGTCCGAACCTGATTTCTCCGACCTTTTAACCTTCATCCCTCGCCTTTTCAAACAACAAATGGATATGTCCATTTCTACCCACCGTCCAGTTTCGTTCGGATCAACGGTTGCAGATGCAGCTGAGTTGCTAAACTGTGGATCAGGTCCGTAGATTCTGTGCATCCAGTTCTCAGTCGAGGGAGACTGGAGAGGGTTTGAGTTCTGAGTTCTTCGGAGTACGCATTCGGTGAGTGGATTCGGCCTAATAAATTAGTGATTACTCCCGACGCGGCAGTGTGTCTGAGTGGGAAGAGTGGCATTCCGACAGCGCGACTTGGAACTGATGAGATTTCTCAGCTCAGCGAGGAGTAAATCGGAGCTTCGATAATGGCGATTTCCCCTATTTTCGTCTCGATCTGGTACTTTCTGCTGCTGCTCGCACTCGCGCATTGCAAGACTGTCAAGAGGGATGGTAATTCGAACTCCTTGTTTAGATCTGAGGCTTTTTTTGTTAAATTTCTCTTTCTCAGATAGGATACCCTCGGTTTGAAACATGAAATTATACTTCTAGCGACTGGACTGTAGATGAGCATTTGTATTCATCTACTTTGCTTGAGATAGACTTATCTGAGCACTGAGATCCATTTGATGGTAGAGGCCGAATTGAGGAATTTACATCTAAAGAAAATGATTCTCATTTGAAGTATTGAGATTCTTGTGATATATAAAAGAAAATGGATTCTCTCTGAAACTAGGAACCTTAGAGAGATTGGAATCAGAGGTCACCTAATGATTGCATTTGCCAACTGAGGGTTGAACAAACCAATCACTATAGTTACAATTTGATCAGTATAAATATGCTTCTTTTTTTGCTTTTGATGTAGTCAAAGCATTGAATGAGATAAAGGCATCACTGGGATGGAGAGTGGTATATGCATGGGTGGGAGATGATCCATGTGGAGACGGCGATTTGCCTCCTTGGTCGGGTGTCACCTGCTCTCAGCAGGGTGATTACAGAGTTGTCACAGAGCTGTAAGTCGGTCAATTCAACTCACCTGTCAGTTAAGTCTTTTGGAAACAAGTTTGTGTTGCAATACATGCATTATTGCCCTGGCAGGGAACCTATATTCGGTAGCTATCTTATATTATCTTGCAGAAATCGGTAGTATTTCTCTTCCGAATTATTTTTCTCTTTGTCAGTCATATGCCTCTGTCCTCTTTATATTTTGAAAAGGTTGGGAACTTTAGACAGCTGTATAACAAATTTGGAAGAAAGAGTATTGGACTGTTGGTCCATCTTTCACATTATTCCTTAATGCTCTTTATGGAATATTGTAATTATAGCACGGACAATGCTTCTGAGAGTTAAATCAGTTTTTGTAAATTACAGTAAAGAACTATCCTGAAAAGGGAAACTTGCATCATGTTTGTAGTTTGTTTGTCACTTTGACATGCCTTTAATTTCAACTGCAGAGAAGTGTACGCCGTATCAATTGTGGGCCCTTTTCCAACTGCTGTTACCAATCTACTTGATTTGACTAAACTGTAAGAATTACTTTCTTATGTTTCATCTCTCAATTTTATATTATAAAAAAAAATACTAATGTTTGCACTTCTTAAGAAATATTCTGCAATTTGTGCTTAAATCTGCTTGGTTAAGTGAGTACATAATATTACAATGATTAACAATAATACTCATGCATTGTAGTACTCTTTCCTTAAAGGATATCTACATCGGTACATAATGTTTATCATTGTTAGCATATATTGTTAGGGTAGGTATGCGAGAATAAGCAATCTAATGTTTCTTTTATATAAATTGGCAGGGACCTCCACAATAACAAGTTGACGGGGCCCATACCACCTCAAATTGGCCGCTTGAAACATCTGAGAATATTGTATGACATCAAACACTTCTTTTAATCATCATTCTGTTATTTGTTGGTGAAAAATTACCATTACTATTTGCATTCTTTTTGCTTTTGTCATTGTCATTGTCAATAAATGCATCACTGCTTTCTAGGAACTTGAGATGGAATAAGCTTCAGGATGTAATTCCTCCAGAAATTGGCGAGCTCAAGAAACTGACACACCTGTAAGTTACACTGTTTTTTCTTTTATTGTAATGTTTCCAATGTATTGAGATTTTGGTGTGAGATTTCTTATGGACATTTGTTCTGTTAATTTTCTAGGTACCTGAGTTTTAACAATTTAAAAGGTGACATTCCTGTTGAACTAGCAAATCTACCGGAGTTGCGGTATTTATACTTACATGAGAATCGTCTTACTGGACGAATTCCACCTGAACTGGGAAATCTTAAAAATCTGCGACACCTGTACTCTCTCTCTCTCTCTCTCTCTCTAGTCTATTTTCATCCTTCTGATTTTCATACATGGAATTACATGAAAGAGGACTTGTAAGAATCCAGCTTTGTGCAGTTGTTAAGCAGTTTCTTTTGTTATAACAGGCATTAAGTTCTTGTATTATATGTGCCTGTTTTTCTTGCTCATTCTTTGCCAAAAGATCTTACAATTTGAACTCTGCACAGTGATGTTAGCAACAACCAATTAGTTGGAACCCTGCGGGATTTCATCCGCAATGGAGATGGCTTTCCATCACTTCGAAACTTGTAAGTTAATGGCTATCATATTTTTTATTTAATTACAAGATCGGATAGTTTTGTTTACTTGTCGAGTTTGGCTTTCAGATATTTAAATAATAACCAGCTTAGTGGAGGATTGCCAGAGCAGCTTGCGAATTTGACCAATCTTGAAATACTGTAAGTAAATTTCTTTATAGATCTTGCTTTTTTGGAAAATTAGGTTTGTACTTCCTTCTTTTAATGATATTTTGAACATGAACTTGTGTCAGGCTGAAATAAGCACTGAACACTCTGTGAGTTCATTTGAAAAATTCAACCAGCTTAAATTGCTTTTAGTAGGCCAAGTCATAATCTGGGAACCTTGCAAATTGGACCTCCTTTAATTCAGAAACTATAAAAGCAATCCTGTTGCTCCAATAATATGTGATAATCATTTTTTGTTTAACAGGTATCTGTCGTACAACAAAATGATTGGAGCTGTTCCTCCAAAGCTTGCTCAAATGCCCAGATTGACATATCTGTTAGTATTTCAGCATTATATATATATATATATATATATATATATATATATATCAGTTCTTTTAATATTTTCGTGAAAATATTTTCTCCATGGCCTCATGGTTTCATTTTCAATTTCATAATTTTCTAGTTACTTGGACCACAATTCGTTTATTGGCCGGATTGCTGATGGTTTCTACAAGCATCCTTTCTTGAAAGAGCTGTAAGAATTCTAGATTCAAAAAAATTTTACCTTTATTTAATCTATCACCACTCTGCCTATTGTAGGCTGAAGTTTAATTGTTTTGTCATAGATATATTGAAGGCAACCAATTCAGGCCTGGAACAAAGTCGAAGGGTACGCATAAGGTGCTCGAATTGACTGACACAGAATTTTTGTTCTGAGAGCTTGTCATGAAATGGTAGTTCTGTTATATATGATAGTAATCTTCTTTATTTTTCTGAAAAAAAGAACGAAGCTATGAAGCACCTTGAGGTGCCAATTGTAGGCAGCTGGCAGCAACTATATCTTTAGTATAAATTAATAGATGATCCAAGTTGTACTTATTAATTAATTTGTGACAATATTTAAGAGAATAAAAGGTTAAGCATTGTAGAATTTCTACTTGAGAAGAACCCTCTAGTTCTTCTCCAAAGATAACATAGTCGTTGATTTGCAGAATGGTACATAGATCCAGTATCTGACTATATCAATGGAGTCAGCGTCTCTCTTTCAAAAGGGTTTCCATCCACACCCATTAGTAAGGTGTTTTTGCTCCTATCCTATACATGTCTAAGAGTGTTATCCTTTTTGCTTCTTCCCCTTGCATAGTGTCATTCTCAATAGTTCCCGAGGGGCGAGAAAGGCCTATCTTGGAAGTGCAACGGGCAGAGATGAGAACATTTGTAGACGTGCTGCTGGAGCACAAGCTCCTCGGTGGGTGTGAATCGAAATCCTGTTGGTAGAGGTATGCTGACTTGATAGTAAGACGTGGCATCTTTACCATTTTCTCAAGTAATCAAGGATATCCATGTTATCAAGGGAAGACGAGTGAGTGTGTCCTTTGTTTAGGCCATTTCCAAGTAAGATCTCTATTATTAACATTTCTACTATAAGAATTAGATGCTTTTTATTGATGTTGGAATTGGAATATGTAAATTCGTTCACACTGAGCTCAAGATTGGAACTACGAGCGACGTGGCATGCTTTTATTGATTGGTGGACGAATCCTGAATGGAATTTGACCAAAATCATTTTCTAAATGTGCGAATAACTTCTACTCGTTTTGTTTTCCAGAATAATTAATACTACCCAATTGAATTGATTTGTCAATTTCAAGTATGTCACTACTTGCAACACATTAAAATGTAAAATTAACGAAGTATCATTCATTAACATTGAATTATTTTTCTTCATTTCTTTTAATACTCTTCAAAGCACCCTCTGCATAATTAATAAATTGGATCGAAATTACCAACGCAATAAAATGTTGCATTTTATGAAAGCGAACACTATCTCCAACGCCATAAACTCCTTTTTGTATCATCGAGGAATTCCTTAATCTCGTGATACAATTATGAATTATCAAAATTGCACTTCTGAATAACTCGCATGATATTATACCACGCCATTGCAATTTCTATATATAAAGGTAATAATATTTCTTGTAGATTTACTAACTACAAATTACAATGCCTCTTTTACATGAATTTAATGCCAGTTGTGCTAGGATTTTTACAAATTAAAAACAAAATAATACATCGTCTAAATGAGCAAGTGCAATATGTCCTTGCTGAACAATAATAGTGAAACTTCATTTTGGGGGTCTAAATTCTTATTAATAGCAACTATTAGAGTGAGAATTAGTGATTTCCGTTAGGGATACTCTTCTAAGTGTAAGATTATTGTAAAAAAAAATTATAAGATATACATTTTATTTTTGAATGAAAATATATACATGTGTTATGTAGATAGGAACTTATCAACTATTTAATGCCGGTTTGACCATTGACTTCATCACAATAAATTTAAAATATTTCCCACTATGGAGTTGACGAAGAGGGATATATTATATATAAGTTGCGTTTAATGTGTGATAAATGTAGAGAGATACAATACAAATGACTTATTTTTACTCATTATTTTTTCTAATCTTTAATGTTTTATATAGGTGAATTCATTGTGAGATTTATTATATTGCAAAACGACAATTTCGGTTATTTTTTTGGAAAATATATGATGTTCCCCAACTTAACCCCTCATTTCAATTTGGGTAGTTTGAATCAATTTTTATTTGGTGGGTATTTTTTATTTATTTATTTGATTCGGTTGTATGCAAACCAAACAAAACTTTGGTTTAAATATATTTGGTTCAATTTGAACTGAACCTGGTTGCATATTTCCTAGGATTAAAATCATCAAAGCATTTTTTTTTATTAACACCACACTTTGCATATAAAATTATCTTACACGCTCTTTAATGTTGGTAAACAATTAAATTTATCAAAATAATTTGTTATTGTTTCGTATATATCATGTTGAACAAGCAGGAGAAATTGTAAGATTTGCTAAATTCATGATAAAAATATAGAAAAATCAATGCAAAATGGCATCATATAGACATTACTTTTACGTAGTTTTTAATGCTATTTATGACTGAATTCATTGATAAATGTTAATAAATTACATTACAAAGCTACATGCAAACACATTTATCACTAAATCTTACAGTTGGAATGTGCTCTGTTTCTTTTTAATGCTTCAAATATTTGTTTCGAACACGTATCAAACCAACTCTAAGCAATCACATTACAGATTATTAAAGATCAGGCCAACATAGCTAAACTATGTTTGAATTAAACTATGAGATAAACAGTTCAAATAATTTCATGGTTCAATATATTCCTTAATTAATAGAGGTAAACAGGAATATTGCTAGACATTATATTTGAGAATTCAGCGAAGCTTGGGGATAAAATTATAAAATTGGAAGAAGAAAATAAAATTGGTTTATTCATATTTCAACAGCTGTTTTTTTTTACAATGCAAAAGGAAGCGTATATATTTATTTCTAATTAAGCCTTCTGTATATAGCTCAACTGCTTTCCTGAAAAAGTGAAAATTCCTGGGATTTTACAAGAAGAAAATATTGTCTCCTCTTTTCTCCATTTCTCTCTAACAAGCGCCACTTTTCTTAGTATTTCATTAATTCTGACATTTCCGGCCGGTCCCATCTGCCATCTGTCATCCAATCTTGCAGTTTGCTCGCGCCATTATCATCCGATCTCTTCGCTGGCCCTACCTGTCAGCTAGCAGAATCACCGTTAAACACTTAACATCACGCATGTTAGCTCTCTCCTCCTATTCGATTCTGAGTTCAAGCAACGCTAAGGTGAACTCAAAAAGCATCAGAATTTATAACATTATTATTATCTTCCATGTATGAATTTCAGAAGTTCTCTAAATGAGGTTGATATATAGCAAGAATAGTGTACATTCATCGATGTCATGGATTAAATGAAGGCATTCTGATCAGTTTAATTAGTAAGTTCTCAGAACTAAGACATCAAATGAAATCCTAAAAGTATACTGAGCCACTGACATCATAAACTATCTCTCTGGAAGCATGCATTTGCATATTAAAGAAGGAGAAAATCACTCATAAATATACATATTTATAAGAAAATTGTGAAATATGAGATTCTCCGAAGCAATTACTTTGGATATATCAACTTATATCAATTAAATGAAGTCATGTTGAGTGGCTTATTTAGTGTACCAAATGACTGATTAATTAGACGTGTTTGTTATGTAATTGTATGAAACTATTATATTTTCTAGAGTTTATGGGTTTCTGTAATTTGTATTTCTGTTTGCATTAAATCCAGCGATTTCCCGAAATTTCTGTTTGCGAAACTCGTAAAAGAAAGAGACGATACTGGCTTGAGAAAATCACATTCACAGTAAGAAGCCATAAAATAGAGATAGAGAAGAGAGAGGCAAACAATATATAAAAGAAACGGAGTTTTACTGACCACATAATCACAAAAAAAAAAAAGAACGAAAAAAAGGAAACTAAATAAAAAAAAGTAAACAAAAAATATAAAATAAGATTTACAATCAGAGACATCTCACAGAAACCCTGGACACTGAACTCTCGAGTCGCATTCTTCTTCTCGATCACCGACATCCTTCAAGAACTAGAAGATGACTCCGCATAGCTCATTTCAACCGCACCTCCTCCTCCTCCTCCCGGCCTCATCCTCCTCACGATTTTGCACGCATAATAGCGTGTAAATTGCAGTGGGACATTCTACAATAAACATACAAAAACCATGCATATACATGCAAGTGTGCTTTTTGGTTTTGAGTTGAATAAAAAAGAATCATGCATATTATTTAATCAAGAGTATATTTAGTTGATACTAAACTCATTAATATATAAAATATATAGAAAAAGGAAGTAAATAAAATGTACGTACATTGGCGGAAGCAACCATCTGAAGGTGTTGGTTGAGTGTGTTGGTACGGATGAGGCGGTACTCGTGCATAGTCCACGATGCTTGTGGCCGGTTTGCAATTTGTTGGCCTCTGGTGCGGTCGAAGATGTAGGTCCTCTTCATCGCGACCACATCTGCATGATCTGGTGATAGAATGGTCTCTTCACCTCTCTCTCTCCAAACGCCAGCAACGGAAACCCTCTTCATCCTTATTCCCCGTTGCATCGCTTCAGGGTCTTCACGGGTGAAAAAGAATTTTTCATCTTCATCACCACCTGTCAAAAGATAAAAGCAATGCAATATTAGTATAGTGAGAATTGAGATAAGTTTTATTTTTGAAATGCATAATTCTTCACAAGGAAAACAACTGCTAATTTTTTACAAGAGGTCTTAAGTACAAACCCGGGAAGTTACAGGGGTCGAATTGTCCGATCGGTATCACAGGTATCACTAGCTCCGGGAGAGGTAACATCGGCAAAGACAGCACCTTCTTAGACAGGTACAACATGACCATCTGTTCATCTGTCGGGTCGAATCGAGACCCGGTCGGAAGAGGAACAACAACACCACCAATTATCAAATAAGGTATGATTGTCATTTTTATGGTTTCAAAAGGGATTTGTTTTTGCAAGAGATTATATATGCAATTCGGAAATGGTGGTATTTTGATTTATTTGGTGCAGTAACAAGTCCTTTCAGAGCCTATTTATAAGAGCAGGAGAGTGTCCAGGTTTTGAAAATAATAATAATAATAATAATAGAGAGAGATAAATTACAAACTGACAAAATATCGTTAATTTTTCCATAGTCTTTTAAATGTATATGTATGAATTTAAGTACGTCACTAACTCCATCCTTATGTGGAGAAATATATTGCAAAATGACAAAATCTGTTTTAAATTTTCCATAATTTTAAAAAATGTATGAATGAATTTATTGCTATATATATCGGAAGTATGTCACTAACTCAACAATAAGTATGTAATCAATTAAATATCATTAATTTACTTTAGATTTTATTTTAGTTTGTAAGTACCTCACAAGTGCACTCATATATATAACTAATTAAAAAATCCAGGCACCGAGCCACGTGGCAATTTTAATGACGTGTGTTTTTCATAGTGCATACTGACTTGTCATAAAAAATAATAATAATAGGATCAAAATTTTCTGTAAATTTCTTTGCATAATAAATAGTAAGATTTAAGTATATCACTAGCAACAAATGTTAAATCAACAATATCAACTATAAACTTGTATTAATGGTTCATTTATTTTAAAAACTCAATACTACCAACACGTGTCCTACCTGACTGTTAAGGAAAAAAAAAAGATTGTTGATGGATTATTGACTTCATCAAAAATAAGTTAATAATATGGTTGTATGTCAATAAAACGAATAGATTTTGGTGATACAATAAACTTTGTTTTGTATTAGTAGGGGATATTAAATCTTATAATATGTTATATAGATTGAAATTGTATTTCACAATAATTGGTAATAACTATTTTAGTGAGAATTAGTGATTTCTGTCAAAGATACTCTCAGAATAGGAAGATATATAATTGTGAAAATTTTACAAGATATATACATATATGATGTAGATATATAAGAGCTTATCCGCTTGTTTAATGCTAATATATATGTACATAAATTATCACTCTAATTATACATTGTTGCAAACCATAAAGTTGAAGAAGACAGAGATATTATATGTTATATTTGATGAGTGACAAATTAATTAATGTGGCTAGATACACTGAAAAATGACAATTTTGACTCATTAATTTTCCATAACTTTAATGTTGTACAACCATTATAAAATATGTAATGATACAATGCTTCATATTTTTTTTTCTCTTATTTTTCCAACATTTATGAGTGAATGTAGAGACAATAGGACATCTTTTTATTTTTTTTAATAAAAGAAATATAAAGTGTCCCAAATCAATACCTCATATTGCTCCTATAATAAATGTTTTGTAACCAGATTTTTACTACATAAAAAAAGTTGTAATTTACAAAATTTATTGTGATATTTAAGTATGTTTCAATATGCAACATATAGTAAATCATTCATTGACTTTCATGTTCTTGTTACAATAATTATTTGGCCAATTATCCTGTTTTATATTACCATGCATAAAAACTTAACATTTTCATATAAATTAAATTGTATTATGTTAACTTAAAAAAAACAAAAATATTATTTCATTTATTTATTTTTGTTGTTGATATATAATTTCTAAAGTTGAATTTTTCACAATTCTACATACATACATAAACTATATTCTGCACCGTGAGAATTTTATCTCTTATTTTTGTTGCTGTGAGAATTTTATTTTCTCAGTTATTCAAGTAAATAAATTCAGTCAAAATTATTAAACACATGCAATAAAAAATCATATGAATTTTTTCTAACATTTTGAAAAATAATTAATATCATATTATTTAAAAATACGGCTGCAGACAAATTAAATAAAAATTCTGGAGCCCCTGGATATTAATTAATTATTCAAAGAATCAAAGTTCATCTTCTTATGCACTCTCATGAGAAAATGGTGAGTATAATTCTTTAATTGGGCCTCCATTAATGGACTGATCATGGATATTTAATGCCTGATTAATGGGCCTAAATTCATGATCCTGTCAATAAGTTTATTTTATTTGTTTGTAGCTCAAATTGCCAGACAACAATTAACTTTATTAAAAGAAATTATTTTAATCTAGAGGAAGGGTAGTATCATAGATAAAATATGATATTTTACCAGGCAGCTTGTTTCATAAAATATTTATAGATTACATAAGTTATCCACTTTTATTTTGTCATATTTATGACAGAAAAAGAAAAAAAACAAAGAAAAGCATGAACAGAACCAAAAAAACAAAAACAATTTCATTGCATTTCACTTAATTTGAATAATAAAAATATTATACAAATTGAATTGTATAATAATATGAATAATAATTCATTTAATCTAAATAATAAAATCGAAATCAACGGCAATATTTATAATAATATTTGTATGTCATCAATCAATCAGCTCCCTAGTAAAATTAAAATTAGTACAAAATCAGCAGGTGACATATCCTCACAAATAGAAGTGTAATTCAGAAGCAAATTAATTTGACCTGAAAAAGAATGCTACCAGACATCATCACATGGAATAATGATGGAAGTTCATAACATAACACCAACTAGGGAAGGTGCATCCAAAGTATAAAGAGGAGGAAAGCAACAAAAGTTGCAAAATTGAGAATTTTTAAAGACTAAAAAGTAACAAAAATTTTGTGGGTAGTTTCCATTTTCTCTCACTTTCATTTGGGACCGAGAAGTCTTTGCCTTTGAATATTCAAAGGTTTTTTATTGCTAATTCAACACACAACAGGTAATGTTTTTTTATTTTTTTTTTTTTTTTGCTTCTCTCTCTCTCTCTCTCTCTCTCACACACACACACACACATCCTTGTTATGGAGTATTTTAATTCATGGTGATTTTTTTTTTGGTCCCATGGAACTTTTTTGTATTTGGAAAAGTAGCTGGGTTTTTCCTTCTCCAATTGGATGTTTGGGTTTTCTTTTTTCTTTTTTCTTTTTTGAAAGATATAATCGAGCATTTGATAAAAGCTATTGCTAAATAATTTTCTATTCTCAGCAATTAGCTGATCACTATTTTTCTTTTTTTTTCTCTCTATTTGAAAATTTTGGCTTTTATTAGCTTAAAGCGTACTACGTGACTCTAAGCATGTCATCCCCATAATTCACACTTTTTATTGTCTTCAAGTAAAAAAATATATTAAAATTATTCTTGTATTTAAAATTTGAAATCATCATGCTCAAACAATTACATTGATATATATACAGAGAGAGAGTAAAGTTAGAATAAACTTAAGCTCATCAAACCCTTTAATGAGTTTAACTAAAAAAATAATTGAAACACTATCAAATAACAAATCTGAGTATCTTAATAAATTCTTCATATCAAAATCTCATAGGATACCTAAATTTTCTAATTTTAGAGTTTTCTAATTATTTTTTCAAAATTTTGAAAATAATTCTAAAATAATAATAAAATAATAAAAGTTTTTATATTGGAATAGATCATTTTCAAAAAAATCTAAAAAATAGTTAGAAAATTTTAAAAATAGAAAATTTCAGTATTCTATAAGATTTGATATGAAGAATTTATTAAGCAACTTCGATTTGAAAATTTAAGTCGATTCAATAGATATTTGAGTTAATCTCACTAAAAATGTTGGTGAGCTTAAACTCACGCTAACTTTACTCTATATACACACACTTGAGAGGTCACCATTCACCAACAATAATAAAAAATGTTTTTTTTCTTTTTCTAAATCAAATGCATAGAAAATATTATGGAGATATCATAATTGATACCGTCATCGATACAGGCTTTATTATATACGTTAAATGAGTTATTATATATGTTAATGATTTTATTTTATATAATATTTCTATTGTTCAACTTAAATACTGCTAATATGCATAATAACTCATTTAAGTTGAATAATGACAACAATATACAAAATGAATTTGCATAGTAAAATCATAAACATGCATAATAACTCATTTAAAGTATATAATAAAGCTTGTATCAACAATAATATCTATGTATCAGCTCCCTAAAAGAAAAATATTTAACTTTATGTGAGATATTTAACTTTAGATTCTATATTTGACCATCTTATAATAGTGTTTTTTGTTTAAGAGAAGAATTAAAGGGTGGGCCTATATTTAGTCCCTAAAATTTGCAATTTTTGTTGTTGTCAGTATTTGATCCTTCTTTTCTCTCTTGTTTCCTCAGGACTTCACAGCTTGCTTGCTATGTCTTTCTGGCTTTCTCCCTGGTAACTGGCAACTGGTAAGTACTTGTTCCAATCACAATCAGAGTATCTTATTTTGACACTTGAGTTTAAACCAGTGATTTAGACAAGGCTAGATAGTAGTTAGTGAATATTTTCACTCAAGCTGGTTGGAAGGTGTGTGCTTGATACTTTCCTATGTTGCCTTGATTCAGATTCCCAATTACTATTTTCTTCTTAAAAAAAAAAACGATTCCCAATTGCTATTCTTCTCGAGACAAAAAAACTCTGAATAATAACTAGCAGCTTATCAGGCGGGCGCTGATTTTCTGTTATGCAGCATAATATATGAATGAGTAGATTATAGATCATTCTTTTAAAACTTATTTTACACGAATCTTAATAGAATCAGATAAATAATGTATTATATTACACGATATTACGTAACAGACAATACAAATCTCTACAAATCTCTAATAGGGTAGGTATTGATGGACCATGACAGCTTATGAATTTTATTATTCTTTTTTCTTAGATCTGCCATTTATTCTTCTAAATTAAATGAATAAAAAATTGACCTTTTCAAATAAGAGTCCTTATCAGCATGGTTTTGTAGTCAACTAGTAGTGCCGTAGTGGCTCTTTATTTTGTAGATTTCAACACATGGCACGTCATCTATCAAAGAAATATTTTCCCAAAGTATTCAAATTAATTCCTACATTATCATCAAAAGGTTGCATATTCTTTCTTCTCAGTAATCTTTTTACAATCTTAGTTTTAATAACACTTGATTCAAAATTTTCTTCTTTTTTTTTTGGTGCAGGAATTGAAATTTTATTTTCCCATTTTTCGCTTTTTTCAAAAGAAGGCACCGTTTGCAAAATGGAAGAGGAAAATAAAATAAATAAAAATTAGTATCTTTTTTCATTCAATTAGCATACAAGTCAACTATTTGTCTCTGTTTTACAAGAGAAAGAGTCCATTCCATATTAATTAACAATTACGTTACTCCAATTGAAAAGATCAATTAATTTAATTAGTTCTGTGGTGAAGAAAAGAGTCCGTAGGGGATCTAAAAGATCAATTCCAATTAATTAGTAGTATTCTTATACACGTGAAGCACCTTAATTATAAAATTGAAGTATTTCATATTCATTTTTTTTGTTTTATTTTGAAAAAAGAGTTGGTATAGCCAGCTGGAGCTGAGTTCTTTAAGAATTTGTATTCTCTGTTACACTGCACCGTACAACACAGCATGTTATCCATCCAATCGCGTTGAGATTTGTGCACTGTAAATCTCAAAAAAAATCCTATAAAGTATTGTCCGATTGTGTTGACGATTGTGTTGAGATCTGTCCAATCACATTCTATCACTGCATTGCACAGTGCTACGCTGCAGAAAATAAAGGATCTGTTTTCTAATTAATTCTCAGATTCTCATCAAGAAAAACAAACTGTCTCCTTTCTTCAAAAGTCAGCTTTTCATATTCAGTACTTATTGGTTGCATCTACTTATATTTATAAGTTCTCTCAGCATCCCTCTGCACAAGCTAAACAAATTATATGTGAAGATGTACCTTGTAGAAGACAAAGGAGGCGCCATAGCGCTCATGCTAGCATCTCTTTTCTTCCTCGGGACATGGCCGGCGGTTATGACACTGCTAGAGAGACGGGGTCGTCTTCCGCAGCACACTTACCTTGATTACTCCATCACCAATTTGCTTGCAGCCGTGCTCATAGCACTTACCTTCGGTCAGCTCGGCAATGGCAAACCCGGGCAACCCAATTTCTTGACCCAACTCTCTCAGGTTCAATTTTCAACTGCTCAATTTTCTTTGTTCAAAGTATTGTTTACTTTTTTCTCAAAAAAAAAGTGTTATTTATTTGTTTTGATCTTTTTTCACCCCTTTTTCTTTCTTCTGTCCAAATTAGTTCATCACCTGGTTTAATATGATATAGTTTTTTCATTAACAATAATTCAAGGATAACTGGCCTTCAGTGTTATTTGCAATGGGAGGTGGTATTGTTCTAAGTCTCGGCAATCTCGCAACTCAGTATGCATGGGCATATGTCGGCTTATCAGTAACTGAAATTATCAGCTCCAGCATGTGTGTTGTTATTGGTATGAAATTTCACAATGTTTTGTTATATCTATAAAAGGATATTTTTTTTTCTTGGCAAGTTTCCCCTCATTCTTTATCAGTTTCTCAAATAACCCCATCATTTCTTCTGTTCCCTAAAAGCAAAATACTTAAATACCCAACATCCTTTATATGATTTTGCATGTTTTTCACAGCATTAAGCCCCAAATTACACAAAACAAAGAAAAACAATCAAATTGCTATACCATCCCATCTTCATGATTACCACTCCAGTACATGTGAATTTGATTTCGTTAGTTCAACTTCAACTTTGAATAAATTTTGATAGGGGCAAAACTTTGAACAGATAATGGAATTTTGCTTTTTCTCACTCCAACATTGATCAATTATTAGTGGTGTATGTGCAAAATGTTTTTTGTGAATTCAGAATATGATAGAAATATTTGTTTTATAAGAATCTGACCCAACCTTTACTTGTACCGTACCAACCGGCCTGAATTTTGTATATCATTTCTGTTCTAAGAAGATGACAGCTCAAACCTTAATTGAAAGGAACCAAATTAGCTGACATTCAACAAGATCTGACCTGAATTTGACCCATACCCCACCTAAGCAACTCATTACCAAAACCAAACTGAGCCAAAAACCACAACCCAAATCAGACTCAAAAAGATCTGAACATATTTTTACAATTTTCTGTCCTAGATGACTGCAGTAAATAAATTTTGTGATTAAAGATTGAAATCCGCCCTGTCAAATTTCCAGGTACAACAATGAACTATTTTCTAGATGACAAAATTAACAGAGCTGAAATTCTTTTCCCTGGAGTTGGATGTTTCTTGGTTGCTGCTTGTCTCGGGTCGGCAGTGCACTCTTCAAATGCAAAAGATAATAAAAAGAAGCTAGCAGTATCAGCAAACAACTATAAGATCAACTAGTAAGAATATTTTCATTATTCATTATGCAATAACAGACCTAACTTTTGGTACTGGTATGTTCGAGCTGGCATCAGATCCATTTTGGTTCAGTTCAATGTGTTTTTTCTTCTTTTTCTTTTGTTTTTTTTTTGTTTTGGGTTTTTTCCTTACTGTAGGAGCAGGGACACTCAGGAAAAAGTACAGTTAAATACAAAACAAAAAGGTGAATAAATTGCATCCTACCAGCACTGGACATCCAAACAAAATTGCAGTACTTTTTCAAAAAGTACTAGAAAAATAAAAGCCAGTACCAGAATACATATGTTAGGAACTACCAGAACAAAATGCCATATAGTCTGATGTAGCTCCTAGAAAATTGACATAATTTAGCCCCCAAAAAAGAACCAGTACAGCACCCATTGTTCCAGTATAGTTAAATTTTGAGTTCACTTTGGAAACCTATCATCAATTTATAATTTACAATCTAACATTATTTTAACATAACTATCTGTTTTGCTTTCTTATTTTGGGTCCAACTGAAGTGAAGCGAATGGGTCAAATGTCGAAAATGGTATATCTGAAATAATAACATTTATGACATCTAAAACCAAACCATTATAATTGCAACCTACCTACTTGTTTTTCCAAATATTTTTTTCTCCAGGAGACTTGGAAAACGGCCCTGGATCTGTCCAGAAAGTTGGCAAGGCAAAACCAGGGACAGCCGAGTTCCTTATACAACTTGAGAAACAACGATCAATTAAGGTTTTCATTATGAATTATTGTTAAATACAAGTGATGGAGTGAATAGCTCAAATTTTAGGGGAAATTTATGCTTCTTTTTACCACTTGGTGCCACAATTTTCCTGATTTATAGCAACTTTACCTTAATACATCTATTTAAGTGGAAACTTCACACAAAGGCATCCAGTTGGATACTGATCCTTAAGAACATTTGAATATTAAAACATTCCTTCACAATCAGGTTAAGCTTTTCAAGCAATCAGTTGGTTGCTGACATGACATTGCATGACTACTCCTAAGTTCGACTCTAATTAGATCTTAAAGCAAACCATCTCATACTAATTTCCATGCATGAGAAATTCAGTGAACAAACCATGGAAGTATGTATTGAAGCATCATATAAAGTACTTTGTACTAAATCATTTATATGGGTTAACAGGTATTTGGGAAGAACATGTTTCTCGGCCTTGTCATCGTATTCTTCGCTGGTGTTTGTTTCTCTCTCTTTTCTCCAGCATTCAACCTAGCCACAAACGACCAATGGCACACATTGAAAGATGGTGTGCCGCACTTGGTTGTCTACACAGCATTCTTCTATTTCTCGATTTCATGCTTTGTCATCGGAGTTGGGTTGAATTTATGGTTTCTATACCACCCAGTTCTTGGGTTGGAGAAGTCAACTTTTGGGGCTTATTTGAAGGACTGGAATGGAAGGCAGTGGGCCATGCTTGCCGGTTTGTTGTGTGGATTTGGAAATGGATTTCAGTTCATGGGCGGTCAAGCTGCTGGTTATGCTGCTGCTGATGCTGTACAGGTTAGTTTTGAAGTCTCTCTTTTCCCATCCTTAGTAGGGTTTTTTATGTTGTGCTATTTTTATTTACTAATAGTCTATTAAAGGGAGACTTCAACATCTGAAGGGAATGGGTTTCTCATGTTTTCAATGTCTACTCAGGATGAATTTTTGGTTTTATTGGGGTATTTGGATTTTTTTTTTAGCTGATTCTCGATCCTATTGTTATTATTTGTATCTTCTTACTGTTCTTTGTGAACTTTTTTGTAGGCACTACCATTAGTTAGTACATTTTGGGGCGTAGTGCTCTTCGGCGAGTACAGAAAATCATCAAAAAGAACCTATATATTGCTCTTTTCAATGCTTTCGATGTTTGTAGCTGCCGTGGCTGTTCTCATGGCTTCTGCCGGCCACAGAAAGAATTAACTTTGCGCGTCTCTATGTTTGTACACATTTCTGCTTTAGAATTTCATTTGAATTGTTTTTTCTTCTTATAGGAAAAGTTCAGGGAGTAGTTATACTTGAAAAGCTATTGCCTTGTCCAAACGAAAGGCTGTCAAAATTATACATTGTTTGGCAACTATAAGAATTGTTGTCAACGACACTTGTAACATCATTGTTCATATTGGAAAATTAGCATCAAGTTTTTCAATTTTCTTTTGTTTATTGCTATTATGCATTTTGCTATTTGACGTTCTTTCTATATTTTATGTTGTTTTCTTATTTGTATCAGTCTATATATTGGGTTGTCTGTTTTGACTTGTAAAGGGAAATTCAATTGCAATATAGCCAATAATGAAACCTTCACCAAGAGAATACGAGTACCGGACCACAACTGAACTATACCAAAACTGGTACAAACTCAATAGTGAAATCCAATCAAATAATTAGCTAAGGGACCACAACTGGTAGTCTGGTAAACCCTGGTACCAGCACCACATATCGATCACTATCAGCTTCTTCCACCAAGACCACCACAGTTAATTTTGTATTAATTTACTCCATACATGGAAACTTTGAAATAGGTTCTACATTTACCTATCCTATCCATCATTGTCCAATTGCTGGGATGAACAGAGATTTGGATTGGGAATTTCTCATCTAGTGAAGCTTTTTCCTGAAATGCCCTTGTCAATCGTCCAAATTCAATGAACTCTGTTGAGAATGGGGATCCATATCAGCTACTTTTCACACCTTGAATATAATGGTATAGACTTTATGTCTGAAATTCTAAATCCAATTCATCCTGTTTAGGTATAATCTGGGCCACACAGGCACAATATTGTCATTGTCATAGTATAAATCCTGATAATCGAATTCTATCCATCCAATTTAAATCGAACTGTCCTTGTATGATTTGGAGAGGACCCCCACCAACTTGATGTGGATAACAGAAAATACGAACAATTTTTTTTTTTTTTTGCCCTTTTGGAGTTTTGACTAGACAGTCCCTACCTCAGTCTTCCCAAGTTTGAAGTCCAACCAATTGTCCAAATATTTATTTCTAATACAAATTTAATTTTCAATTTAACTTTTTAAGAGAAATTACGACCCTAATAATTTCATGCCCAGGTAAATATTTCTGACACCATAAAAAATAAAAAAAATTTTGAATTTCTCAACGAACAGTGCATAGAGTCATTTGTGAATACAATGAAATATTTGGTGAGAAGCTGTAATGGAAAAATCAAAATTCTAACTAACATGGCCAACCTGGCCCAGAGATAGATAAACTTATTGGAGCAATTAATTATCTCTGAAATGTCAACAGCTGAAACCAGCCCATAGCCCAAGGATATCTGAGTTATATTCAAGGATCAAACAATTCAAAGGAAAATGTCACCTAAAATCATTTATTCAGATTTCTATCTGTTAATACAGCTATAAACCCAACGAAAGAGACACAAGAATGACAATATCCACAGTTTAGGGGTTTAGTGACAAAAGGAAATGATGAGGAACAAATAAAAGAAGATATTCTCGTCCACAAATCAAAAGAAATGAAAAATGGAATGAAAAGGCCAATTTAAAAAACCTGACAGCCTGACAGGAAAACACAACCTTCACATAAATTTGTATCAGACCAGTATGTGGATCTAGGTAAAGTAAATAAATATACAGCAAAGCTCCTAATTAGTTTTCATGACAAGCTGAAAAAGCATTGTTGACATAATATTTTATATAAACAAACCAAACATCAAGATCACAGTCTCTTCCCCAAAATTTAGAACCCGTAAGTGAGCACTAAGCAATTGCATCCAAGAATTAAAAAATGGTATTGAAATGTAAAATTTAAGGTCATGAGAAGGAACCAATAGCTCTGTTATTTTATTGAGAAAGGAAAGAATATGGTTAGGCAGTTTTTTTGCCCCCTTAAATACCCAAAATTGTGGTTAGTAAACTAAGTGTATACTTCTTCTAACGCTTTGAACCCTTCTTTGTTTTTTGCCGTGTCTGCTGTTTCAGCGTAGCATGTCCGATTTCACTTAGATGGGCAAATAACTTGTTCCTGACAATTTAAAAGAGATCCATCAATTAAATAAGCAATTATAAATAAAACAAACACAGCAACCCTGAACTGGCACAGTACCAAGATGGTAACAATACTAGAAAGTTCCTTGTTCTTTCAACCTGAAAAATTCCATCTGATCCGACTGGTACGAAAATTTTCCCTTTCATTCATCAGGAAGGCCTAGAATTTGTCAAGCACCTGGACTTCATTTCTACATGACATATACCCCCCCCCCCCACCCCCCAAAAAAGCAAACCAGCCCCCACCGAAAAAAAACTAACAAAAAATCTGTCCCCACTAATACATTAAATGTTTTGATGCAGCACATACTCCACAATAAAAAATAAAAATAAAAACAAAAGAGATCCTACTAAAATCATTTGGTATAAGGTATCACATGGGGCATGCCAGTTCTGTACCAGCACAAGTATGGTATAAAAATTCACAATAGTACCTTGATTCAAAGCTTTCTCCACATATCTCGCAATAATTACTAGGAGAGTCTGACTTTGCCTTGATGCCAAAAGAACAATAACTATTAGGTCATTTAAAAAATAATAACAAAATAAAACTCTAACAGTCATAATTCGACTTCTTAGGCATAAAAAATGTTCAATTATTTGGTTTTGACCATATTCTTTCTCAAGAACAAGAGAAAGAAGAACAGACTAGGACAACAATTTTGCCATACAGGGGTTTTGCAGGGTACCAGTAGCAGTAGCAGTACCTGTTCAAGCCAAGTAGCAATTTTAAAGAGAAAAATAATACCTTTTGCTTCTCTTTATTTCCCTTCTCTCTCTTTCCATCACTGTCATTTGTCCTCACTTCTTCACTCAAAGAACTACTCGCCACATTGCCATTCTCATCGTCTCCATTTTCTTTTTCCTTGCTAACACCATTTTCCTGTCTCTTGCCTTTTTTATTCTTCCGCGCCTTTCTTTTACTTCTTTCTTCATCATTTTCTTCTTCTTCATCCAAACAACTGAAGCTATTGGAAGGAGGAGTTTCTTTTTCAACTGATTTTTCAGAATTTTTTCTACCTCTCTGACCTGAAATCATTGATTGTAAAACGCTCTCTTCTGATTCTTCGTCATCTTGTTCTTTTTCTGATAGTTCATCTTTTATCTCTTCCTTATGCATCTCCAAATTGCCCTCAAAATCATCGCAGAGCTCATCTACTGTTCCATCAATCTCTCTCTCCGATCCAGACTCCTCTGGTGCCGGCTCATAGTCAAACCCCACATTAACCTCCTCTTCATTCTCCTCCTCTTCAATCTTCTCCATTAAAATCTCATCTTCTACCTCCATCACTGACCTCAGTTCATTAACCTTCTCTCTGTGCTTCTTTGACTGTTCATGGTTCTTCCATTGCTTGTCAGACTTGAATTTCTTATTGCATGCAACACAATAGAACTCCTCTCTCTCTCCTTTCTTCTTCCTCTTATCAGACCCGAATTCCTCATCATCGAACCCTAGATCTTCTTCAAGTTCATCATTTTCTTCGATTCTAGACCATTCAGGCTCTTCATAAGCCTTTGCCTTCTCCAATTTTTTTCTTTTCTCTTCCTTTTTCTTCTCCATTGCTTCCTTTTTCTTTCTCTCCTCTTCATTTTTCTTCTTGAGCATCATATCTACCACTCGCTTATCTCTTTTCTTCACAAAGGCCGCTAAACCTCGAACCGAGTCATTGTATTCTCTCCTTGCCTTCTTTCTTAGCTTCTTATTTTCCTCTTCCATTAACCGTCGAGATCTCCGATTTGGGCCAAAGCTCGAATCATACTCATCAACCCATGCAAAATCTAAAACTGTGCAAAATCCTAACCAATAGTTGTAAAAGGCGGTTACTTGCTGGTACGGGCTGTCTAAATTACCCATTAACGGGGGCGGATCAACCGAATCCGAACCCATACCCATGCGGGTGGCAAAGGCCACCTCCTGTGAGTAAATCTTGGTGAACAAATCTCCATACACCTTGTAGAACCCGCGACCTGTGTCAGTGAACCCCGAATAAGCAGAGGTGGAGAAATACCCGAAGAGATCCAGATCGAAGAACGAAGAATTAGATTTGGAGCTGGAGAGATCAGAGAAGAGGATTTGGGAACGGTGCGAGTCGTAATAGGCGCGCTCTTTCGGATCGGAGAGGACCTCGTAGGCATGTTGCAATTCCTGGAATAAGGCGGTGGAATCGGATAAGGAGGCGGTATTGGGATTGGCCTTGAGCTTGTCGGGATGGAGCTGGAGAGCGAGACGCCTGTAGGCGGAGCGGATGTCGGACGGAGAGGCATCCTGAGAGACGCCTAGAACCTCGTAGAGGCATCGCTTGGGACGATTCGCCATGGAGGTTTTGGGATTTTGGATGAAGCTGGGATTAGGGTTTTGTTGGTGGGGAGAAGAGGGAAACGGCCAAGTTCTCCTCCTCTTCTTTTCCTGGGAGAACCTTTTCCGGGAAAAGAGATTCAACAAATTGGTAATACACGCAAGCGATGACGCAAGAGGTCCGGATCCGGTTTTTTTCGGTTCAATCGTCCGGTCCGGTCCAGCCGTTCCGGTTTTTATAACACTGTGAAGAACACTTGTACATTTATTTTTTAAAGAATAAATTACTCTCTAAAGTAAATTACATATATATATGTTTATTGTCATTATAAGTACAAAATATTTTTTACCTAAATTATCTTAAGGAACCTAAATAACCGAAATCGTTGAAAACTATAATTAATTACGATCGAGATAGGTTTTTATTTTCTGGATAGTTGGAAGTGGGAATATTTATTACGATTGTTTAATTTTGCTAAGAAAGTCAGCTAGTAAATTTTCGTCATAACTCGAACTCCAAATTTTAACATTTTTTTTTTTTACTTCCACAGAAAATGAAAGAAATAATTTAACCAATTTACTCGGAATTTTAGATTCTGAAAAGCTCCTTAGGGAACCAAAAAAAAATATAACCAAAAAAGATTCGCTAGAAGGAGGGCTTGAACCTCCGACCTTATGGTTAACAGCCATACGCTCTAACCAACTGAGCTATTCCAGCGATGTTGCTAATGGTAGAAGTTTTATTTTTCTTATAGCATAAACTTAGATATATTTCTTGTACAACATTGGATCCAATACCAAATGGCTTTGTGCCAAATAAAATTTAAATTCCAAATAACTCTTTTTTAAACTTTTAAAAAACAAAATTAATTGATGAGATATATTATATATTGAGTAAACCTAGCGTGCTTCTAGAAACACAAAGCCTCTCGGTGCTCCTAACTCAAAAAAATATACCAATTAATTTCAAACGAAAAATCCAAGTTGCTTTATAAATTTTTCATATCAAAATCTTATAGGATACCAAAATTTTCTATTTTTAGAATTTTCTAACTATTTATTTCAGATTTTTTTAGAATGACCTATTTTATATAAAAAAAATTATTATTATTATTAGACCTATTTTTATATACAAAAAATTAGTATTGACCAACCTAGATTTTTCGTTTGAAGTCGATTTAATAGATTTTGAGTTAGAGCATTGAGAGGCTATGTGCTCATAAGAGTACGATATATTTCATATACTATATATATATAAAATTTTACATTATTTCAATTTTATTTATGTATTAAGAGGTAATAAAATCAACAGTCCAAATTTTGATGATTTCACCACCTCTCTTAATGGCTATCAAAATAAAGTTAAAATATTATGATTTTTTATATACATATTATTAAGATGATATATAACATATCTAATAGCGTAAATTTATAGATTTAATTATAAATAATAAAATTTATATCGTTTGATACCAATAATCATTTGACATTAAATTAATATCGTTTGACATTAAATTCTTTTTCCATTGGTGTATCCAATGATACGGATGTTGTTGCCGTTATCTCTTATTTGACTTATTTCTTCTGCTAGTAAAATAGTTATACGATGAAGTAATTATGAGGCTAAGCCATTTAGATAAATATATTTAATAATTTATGTAAGAATTTTGATAATATTTTAATTTAAAATGATGTTAAATTGATTAAAAATATATATAAATAAGTTCAAAGGTGTTTTAAATATATTTTAAAGTAATTTCAAACAAATTATAAGTCGTATCTCTTTAATTTTGCTCCAAAAAACAAAGATAAATATTAAATAAATATATCTAATAATTTAACTATGAATTTTAACGATATTGACACCTAAATGAACTCAAATTGATCAAAAATATATATTAACATATTCGAAAGTGTCTTAAATATATTTTAATATAATTTTAGATAAAAATTTAGATTGTATCCCTTTAGTTTGGTCTCAAAAATAAGGATAACATATTTAAAGGTCGTATCCCTTTATAAGTTAGGCGAGAGAGAGATAGAGAGAGCGAATCATTAATTCAAGTTCATTTTTTCATTAGCAATTAATCTGACATAAAACCCTCAATTAGGGGTGTACAATCGGTCGGTTCGGTTCGGTTCGGTTCAAATCAAATTAAATATATATAACTAAAATTTTATTTGATTTATCAAATTACCAATCAAACTAAACTTATAAAAATATCAATCGAATAAACCAATATCCAAATAAACCAAAAAAATTTCGGTTTATTCAGTTGAACCAAATTTATATTGGTTAAAGCGTGACGAAAAATATCGATAAATTCCAAATTAATGATAGAAGAGATAAATAATTCAAAGAACAAAAAAATGAGCAAATAAAACTTGTAAAAAGTGAAAATATTCAGATTATTCTTAATATGTCTTTATTCGTATCAAGTAAAATGAATTCGCTTAATAAATTTTGATTTATTTGATTTATTCAGTTTATCTAATTTAAATAAATATAAACCGAACCAAAGAAGAAGAACCAAATAAAATAAAATTTCAACTTAACCGAACTTTTTGAACCAAAGAACCGAATCAAATAGTCCGAAATTTCACAGTTCGATTGAAATCCAAATAAACCGATTCATTTGCACACCCCTATCCTCAATCTCTCTCAGCATCTCAAATTCTGATTAATTCACTTCACAAGGAGGTGAAACCACGCTCTGTTTTTACAGTTATTTATGCTATTTCATCTCCCCTGTGTGTTTTTTTTTTTTAAAAAAAAGGATATTTTGAGAATAATATTTATATATGGAAAGCAGTTCAACATAACCAAGTAAAGGAAATTTAGGAGACATTTTTGTTGGGAAACTAACAATTAATTATAACTATTTCAAAAAAATAAATAAATAATTGTGAGGGGCATGTTATTCAAGAAATAATAAAGTGAGATGAGAACTGTATGTTTAGTACAGTGGTGATAGATCTCATTTCTCTACAGAGAGATGCGAATTTAAGTCCTATAAGAGATATTTGAAAAGAAATAAATACTGGGTTAGCGGAAACCTTTATATATACCTCTTCGACCGGCAGTAACTTCGCCATAATAGGCGAAGAACTATTTGATTCAAAGGTTCATTGATTCAATTATTCAAAATATTTTCTATGTATGTAACAAGTTTAATAAGTGCATCATTGTATCATTACAGACTGATCAGATTTACCAAACTGATTAAATTTAAGTAAAAGATAATGTTTTGTTTGCAATAAATGTCAATATATGAGTCTCATTTCTGTTCTTCCAAGCAGACCATTTTGCAAATAAGACCCTAATATTTTCAGTGATTACCAGAGTGTCAGAACCAAGTAATTAAAAAAAACTAAATTCAATACAGATATTTGGTCTCTGACTTGTCATATCAATTCATGTAATAACTGGTACATAAGAACATGAATTAATACCAACAATTAATAAATTAATAAGCACAAAAACAAGCCGATGTAGGAAACTTATTGCAAAAGTAATTATATTCTAACATTATATATATTTGTTGCTTTGTAGTGTGGGTTATATATTCAAGCTGTGTGATGAAAACCCACAAGTAATCCAATGTCAGAGCAATGCATTGGATTAGTTCAAAATACAAAATTTGAATTTGGTGTATGAATAGCACAAACTATGAAATTACGTACATTTAGCAGCAAAATAGCCCAAATCAATGGTCGATTTAATCAATAGACGTTTCAATTACTGAATTAGACATTTCATGAACTGTACATGTGTTCTTGTGCAGAGGAAGAAGTACAACAACACACCGAAAATGATCTGCGACGAACTTCTCGTATACAGATTTCGATCGATACACCTTCTCGTATACAACAACACACCGAAGAAGTACAACAACAGCTTCCTTCGCAGGGAACCCGTAACAGAGAATCTGAACTCTCTTTTTTCGGAAGAGGAGAGGAGGCATTCTATTTGGTCTTTTCCTTTTCCTTTGATAGTCACTCTCGTGAGTAGGTGGAGATACCTCATACCTGACATGTTTCTTATTTTAGTATAGAGCGAGAGAGAAGATAGAGAGAGGAGAGCAAGCTGGTAGTGCGTCAACTTGAACTTCTCTATTCTCATTTCTCAGCAAGGGATCGAGCGAGCGAGCGAGCGCGCGAGCGAGAGAGAGAGAGAGAGAGAGAGTTAGATTTGAAAGCCATTGCTAGGGTTTTCAGAGAGAGAAGGGACGGGGAGAAATTTATTAGACTGCCCAGCGCGAGTCCGGATCTGGAATTTCTACTAATTTTGGCGTTGTACTGTGGTAATTAGAGTTTTCTTTCTTTTCAATTTTGATCTTGCATTCAAAAGAAATATTGATTTGCGATAGCGTAGATCTGCAGAATTTTTGTCTCGATGCATTCTTCACTGGAGAAGATTTCATGTGTGTAATGTAAAATCCAAAATAAATCTCATTAGGTTGATTGTGTATTTCGAGATTAATAGAAATTCGTTAGGGAATGATGACTCTTAGAGGATTTGATCTCTTTTGATGCTGTTTGTTGCTGTAAATTACCCATTTTGTAGCTTATGCTTTCGTTAGTGTTGTTTTAAGCTCTTGTAATTTGCTACTGTTTAAACAAAAATCTATTTGATTTACACACATTAAATGGAATGAGGGGCTGATGACCAACCCGCTTTCGCACAAGTCCATAAGGAAGTCGGTATGGGGATTTATGGTCCATTTCTCCATTTCTCTTCTCCTCCTCTTCGCCTTTCCCATTCCCCATTTCTCCGGCTTCACACTCTCCTCGTTGCGTCACTCGTCGTATTTGCTCCAATCAGTGCTCCTTTGTATAGGAGGAGTGGCCATCTCTTACGTGGTTCTTCCCTTTGTGTTTCAGGTTGTTGATCTCTCTTGCAAAAGGGGATCTTTCTTTCTCCTTTCCCTTCTTATGTATCTCGTCTTTCTTGTTTCTGGTTGTGAAAATTAGGCTTGAGACCTATCAAATTTGACTCGTAATTTATGTATAGTGATAGAAAGAACCTTTCATATCTGCCAAATTCCAGGTTTTTATAAAATTTGTTTGACCAAAGCTTTAAGTTTAAATTAAGCATTACATTTTGAGGTCTTCTGTATGTTGGCTGACGATGTTGATTCTCCTGGCAATGGGATGCTACTTTTTTAAGCCCGACACATATCAGCCCAATCCATTGATTTGATTTGATTTGATTCTGCCAGTTAGGGGTGAATGCAGAGAATATTTTAATGGGGTCAACTATTTACTAATTGAAGATTTTGTAGTAATTAATTTAATTGTATGTGTCATTTTAAAAGTATGGGTGTCAAAGTACATATTTTTGCATAAAATATGGGGGTCAAATTAGACATATATTATAAAATGTTTTGAAATTACAGTAGAAAAATTAATGCATATTATCAAATTTTGAAAAAGTATGGGGGTCAATTAATGCATATTATCAAATTTTGAAAAAGTATGGGGGTCAATTAATCCCCATTATGTCCGTATAAATCCGCCTCTGTGTGCCACAACCTACAACCTTCTTCTTTTATTTATTTATTTTATGTAGGATTCTAATATCTCGACCAATCTAATCACTGATCTGTCAATGATCTAATGTTTGAGATTTTACCAGGGATGTGTAGAATACTTCAATTCATTTCTGAAGAAATATTTGGTTGCCATAATAAAGTTGTTTATCATGCAACCAAAGATATTTATATTTTACACCAGTGTAAGCAGATAGTATTACATAGGCAGACAAAAATTTCTGATAGCCCAACAAATTGCCCACATGTACTATGACCAGGCTACCACCACTAACTCCATGATTGATGGCACTGTAGCTAAATGGAGTCCTTTAAATAATAAAAAGTTCCTGTTACTCGATATTTTGAAATTTTCTTCTTGCTTTTGTTGTGGTTTTCAATTAACTGTTTAAACCCAGATTGGATCCTTTACTCTTAAAAAAAAACCTCTTTTTGTTAAAATGACAGGTTTATGGCTGGCTTGATCGGTTTGCATGCTAACCCGAACCTGACTTGTCGAGTTCCTTCTCAGCAGGTTTTTCACACCTTACAAGCCTTTTCACAGTGTAACATCAAATATCCTATATCTTCTTTTACTGGCATTGGACCGTTGAAGAAGCCTCTTCTGTTGGTACCAGCTGCCCTTGAGATCTCCCGTACTTCCATGGACACTTCTTTACCTTCAGGAGGTAAATAACTGAACACAAAAGAGAATATTTCTGTAAATTGTTTGCTAACATTGCACGGTCGGTAAATTGACTGCTAACCATATCAGTATGCATATAAAATGGTAGCACAAATTTCTTCTTTGCTGCTGATACTGGGGTTCATTGGCTAGTTGTAGTTGATACCTACATGTTTCTGTCCTTTCTTTCTTTCTTTATTGTAATATATTTCTTTATTTTTCCATTTTCTTTAAATGACTTGATGCGTTGAATAAAAAAATCAGAGAGGTTGTGTGCCTTCGAATTTTGAGCAAGATATACTTTTTATTTAAAAAATACACTTGAAAGTACCTTTCCAGCTATTTGAGTATGTGTGTATGTGTTTTTTTTCTTTTTTTTTGATAAATATCACATGTTAAAGACCGGTAATAGGTAACATATATTTGTCACTTGTCCTCAGTTGCATGATCATATGGAAAAGTAATTTTTAAATAAAAAAAAAGAACAGTTTATTCTTAAATGCCACTCACAAGTAAAATTTTATATATACAGCATGATGAAAAATAATAACGAGACTACTCTGAGTGGCCTTAAAAGTTATGTTTTCAAAGTAATCTACCCAATACCAGCTTCAGAAACCCAAGAAGCATTCTCAATTGGGTTTTTGGCTTCTCACCAATTTTATGGGATCCGTGATGCTCATTTTTGTTGCACATTTGTTAATAGACGATATAATGAAGAAACCACTATTGATTGTACCAATATATACCTCAGCCCTATATACAATAATTTAATCTTCACATTCATTTTCCAAATTGACTGATATCCAGAAAAGAGAAAGTAATGGATGCCGTGTTGACAAACAACATGAACATAAAAGATTTCTCAATCAATATCTGTTGCACTATCTTTGGAGATTGCAATCTTTTGGTGGATTCAGAAAAGAAATGCAATCTTTTACTGTGCAAACTAAATGGTTATCTTACTGCTTTTTGGCTTGTCTGTTTGTTTATTACTTCCCGTATTTCTAATTTTATATTTTATCTTTAAAGATGTACTCAGCGTATGGCGAAGTGCAGATGCAGTGTGTTTTGATGTGGATAGCACAGTGTGCTTAGATGAAGGTATTGATGAGCTTGCTGATTTTTGTGGAGCTGGTCAGGCTGTCGCTGAGTGGACAACCAGGTCTGAATTAGTGTTCTTTTATTTGGTTATTTTGTGCTTTTGCGTAGCTCTGGGGTGATTGAAGCCAACTAAGGCCTTAACTGTGGGTTAATTATGCTAAAGAAGAACACTTAAAGGTTTCTTGAACAATTGGGCCCGACTGTTGGGCAACTGCTGTTCTACAAAAAAGGCCAAATAAGATGAACTGGGATTGAGCTGAGTGAAAGGTTGGCTCAGCTGACCTTCGATTGAGGATATTGGCAAAACAGTGGGTTTTTAATGGCAATTGCCTAAGTGGATTAGTCAATGCTTATTTCTCAGGTTGGATTTGGCAAAGGTGTCACCAAGTGAACAGGATCATATTAAGGCCAGAATAGGAGATATCAGTTGAACGCAAAACTGAGAAACCAAAGCTAACTCAGTGAAATTTAACCTAATTGGTTTATAAGTTTGCAGCAAAATTGGATTTGTTTATGCTTTCTGGTGCAGTTGAATTATATGGTAGAACCAACTTGATCTGATAACTTTACTTAGATTTGCTGTGTTTTGGTTGCAAGTTTTGGGTAGTTGAATGCTAGATCGGATTGAATGTACATCAAGTCCGGCTGAGGGTTATTCTTTTGAAAATTGAGGTCTGCTTAGGCAATTTTGACAATATGGTTTAATTATATCTCAGTAAGTCTCAACTAAACTGTCAGTTTTAATTCCTTGTCAGTACCATACTGGATCAGGATTTAAATTAACTGGTACTGCAGCAAAAAAAGCTAAGGGACTGGTGTGAGATGCAAAGATAAATAACTTTTTTTTAGTTTTATTTTATTTTACTCTGAGCAGAAATTTCTATTCTCTCTGTTTGCCTTTTTGATTAATCAGAGCAATGAATGGTGCAATTCCTTTTGAAGAAGCTTTGTCTGCTCGTCTCTCTTTGTTTAAACCTTCTCTCTCCAAGGTACAGGATTTCCTGGAGAAAAGACCACCTAGGTTAGTAGTTGCTTAATTGCTGTATTAGTTCTGTGTTTCTTTTTTTGCTGGAAAATGAGCTGTCATATAAAAGGGGAGAAAATCAAACTACCTCTTCTATTTTTCAGAAGATGACATTTTCCACAAAATTGTGGTTTGGAACTGTAGGATTTCTCCCGGAATTGCTGAACTGATCATGAAACTAAAAGAAAAAGGTACTCATGTATACTTGGTGTCTGGAGGCTTTCGCCAAATGATTAAGGTATGCTAGTGCTTGTTGGATAATGTTTTGTTTTCCTGCAGATTTTCACATTATCACATCTCATGTGTATCATGCAAAATGAGAATTAACAACCATGACTAAAGCACCTGAGAAATATCACATATACAGATTCCGGTATAAAACATGAAAAATATCCTCCATGCAGCTCTCTTCCCCTTTTTCTCTAAAATATGTGCTACTCCCTTTTCTTACTGTCCTCCCATTGATATTTCTCATGTTTAATCAGGGCTGCATATGCTTTCACTGTTCTGAATATCCATGAAATTTTGAGGCTTGGGTGTGAAAATTACAATTTATTTCAAACAAAACTTTGGGAAGGAGTGCAGGATTTCATTCTACAATAAAAAAACCCAAATTGGATATTAGTCTCTGAGAAATGAGAACCACGTATTTGTTCTTCCAAAATTCAGAAGGCCCTGGTGTTGTTCAATGTAGCAATGCATCATTTCTTGACTAAAAGGACGCAAATTAATATGAATGATATTAAACAATATGAGGGAAACAGTAAAAATATTAATAGGGAAGTTCTCTGTTCTCAATTCTCATATTATCTTTGTCTCCTTTTCAAAAAAAAAAAAATCTGTCTGATATGCTAAACCTCCATACAGGGATAGTTGGACACTTGTATAGTTATCAGATAAACAGTAAAGAAATGACGATACACTATATTTGGGATAGCTTGTCCAATTCTCATTGCATGTTCTCAAACAAGAAAATTTTGCCTTAAAGCTTTTGATGCTCTAGTGATAAATTACTTGGAAGAAAAGAGAACTTCCATATTCTAACTTTTGTCCTCTTTTATATTACATATAGCCAGTAGCATCAACACTTGAAATCCCTTATGAGAACATATTTGCGAATAATTTGTTATTTGGAGAGACGGGAGAGTTCCTTGGTTTTGATACCTCTGAGCCTACCTCAAGAAGTGGAGGCAAAGCATTGGCAGTGCAACAAATAAGAGAAGTTAGTTTTGAAACTTAATCTTTGTTTTCCTTATAAAAGATAACTAATGTTCTACGAGAAGAGATGATGTATTGTGGTTTTGACCAGAACTGACATTTGAATTGTAGGCACATCATTACAAGACTCTAGTAATGATTGGTGATGGTGCCACTGACCTTGAGGTAATCTTTCTCATCATAAGACATCATGTTTTCAGTTAATTTGTTTGCTGATTGTTCTGGTAGCTTTCCTCATTGGTCACAGCAGTTGTACATCTGGCCAAAACAGTGGGGTAATGGTTTGCTTGTTACCTTAGCTCTAGAATTTCAAAAGCAGAAAAAGGTTATGTTAGAGGAATGCATTGCTGACTACTGTTTATTTGTTTACTTTTTGTTTATTTTTTTTCCCTTTATTTCATCTATTAGATCTTATTTCGTCTTTCTATTCTTTTGATTTTGACTTTGTACGACGCTTTCATTACACATCAACATCACTTGCTGCAACTGTTAGATATTATTGATTAATGAAGTACATGAATATTTTACTTTTTCTTTTTACAGGCAAGGCAACCAGGTGGGGCTGACTTGTTTATCTGTTATGCTGGGGTTCAGATGCGTGAGGCAGTTGCCAGGGAGGCTGATTGGATTGTCTTCAATTTCAAGGAGTTAGTCAACAATTTGCCATAGACTAGCAAAATTTAATAGCTACCATTCAGCTTGTTAGTTCTTTGTGTAGACAATAATAAGCATTTGCAAACCTCGTGCTGTTGCCAATCTGGAAGGGAGAAGTTGCAAGAATTGACTTGCGTGTCGTGGTTGTGCATATATCTGTCAGCCATTGAGCAAGTGTGCAAATTTGCTTTCACATTTTCTTTTTTCAATTCACTTGATTTGCAGTTGTGGGCATTGGCACAAAATGCAGATATCAAGTTTCCGAGTCTGATGTTATAATTGAATAAATGTGTCGATCTATTCGAACTCGAGATAAGTAAAGGACTTGTCAAATGTTATATTTCTAATAACATTAGTCTTTGCTGTATGCTTTTGTGCTCAAATTAACGTCCATAACCGGTCTAGACTCCGATTCTCTGAGCGCGGTTTGCGCTCATGTGGCCTACAGCGCGCTAAACCTACAGCCATTTTGAATGTGAGGATGTGCTGGAGTTTAGGCCAAAAAGCTGCTGTATATATATACTAGATATCAACTCATATAAAGGTTATGTTAAAAGTCTCTCTTTTTTCTTCCTTTGTGATGATAAGCAATTGTCAAGTATCCTAAAAATTCTAAGCGTCCACAAAGTAACTTTCTTATAATTTGCATCATCGCGTTTTTTGGATGATATTTTTTATACCGATTTTGAGCTTCATGATTTTTGACTTACAATAAACATGAAGTTATATTAAATTTTTTACTTAAGGTATTGATACAGTATTCTCATCTATGTGAAGTCATTTCACTTATTATCATTGTAAACATGTCACTCACACTTTGTCAAAAAAATTTTACGGAATCTCTTTTGTAAGTGATGGATGAAACATTGACTTGGGAACACTTTATTTTTCCTTTCACCTAATTAATATAAAATGTTTTTTAATTAGAGATTCAGAGGATTTTTTTTTTCTAACTTGTTTTTAAATAGAGATTCATAGAACCTTTTTTTTATAATTTCATTGAACTTAAACTTATTTTCTGCACATTATTAATTATTTTCTCACATTGGATTATGAGATGGTAAACTTAATTAACTTTTTTCTTGTAAAAATAAGTTCTTTTCAATTGAAGAAGCGTGATGTTTGATACTAGGGAGCTAATATACAGATACTATAATTAATACAGTAATCGATATTGATTTTATTATTCATGTTAAATGAGTTATTATTCATATTAATGACTTTATTATGTAACTTATTTTATATAATATCTTTATTATTTAACTTAAGTGAGTTATTGTTCATATTAATGATATTTAAGTTGAATGATAAAATTACTGTTATATAATAAAATTATTAATATAAACAATAAATTTATTTAATATAAATAATAAAATTAATATCAATAATCATAACTTCCTGACATTTCTCTTAAAATTATGAGTCCTAAACTGCATTGCTACCAGCTCCCACTTTTGTTTTGACCAAATTGGATCTCATTTGTATCATTCACGGTTCGTCGCTATTTAGCTTACTACTCCAGTACTAATCTCCAACCCGACCCGTAAACCCGCTCGAAATTCTAGGATCCGAACCGTCCCAGCCGATGACGGAGAGAGAGAGAGTCGTCGTCGGCGGAGGAGGGGAGAGATGGAAGGCGGCGATGGGGAACTTGACGGAGATGGGAGCCAATGTCGATTCTCTCCAGAAGTTTCTCTCTAAAAAGGCAGTGTTCGTCGACGAAGAAACCTTCTCTCGCGCCTCTCTCGCCTCCGAACAAGCGCGATCCATCAAGGTATCAAATCTGACAAGATTTATTTATAAGCACGAGAACTTTTCTTTTAATTGCGCGATATTGTGGGAAACTTAGTAGTTCCTGACTTGTTGCTTCAGATCATGTGGTTTTAGTAACAGATTTGAGTTACATGAAGTAATCTCAAGCCCGATTGAACTTGTTTATGCAAATTATTTCTTGATCCGGAGCAAATTTAGTCGTTGTTCATGCAATCAAACAGAGGGAAAAAGAAACCAGGTGGTTGACCCGGTACTGGTACATGTTAGGTCTCAGATCCTATCAAAAAGCAGTATTCTAACACTTGCATTGGAATGTTTTGTTTCTTTTTTTCATCATGTATGCTTGCGTGTTTGTCTCAACAATGGAAATTTTTCAGACATTGGAACAGAGGGTAGAGACATTAGAGAGAGAGCTGGATGCTGCGATTGCAGCTGCAGCTCGAGCTCGAAATGAGAAGCGACAAGCAGAAGCTTCACAAAAGGCAGCAGAACTACGTACACAGGAAATCACCAAGGAGCTTGAGAATACTTCAAGTATGTCACTAATTTGATGAATTAGTTTTAGTTAAGTAGTACTTTGTAGTCTGGTACTCTGATGCTAAGGATCACCTTGGTGTAAGTGTTGTTACAGTTCTTAACAAGTCAGGTCAAGTTCTGTACTGGTACGGAATCAGTACTGGTGCACTATTTGTTTCTACAATCCTATTGCATCGGTACTGGTACACCAGAGTATCAGTTAAGGTACTGAATCCGTGCTGGTTTGTAAAGGTATTATCTGTTTCATGTGGTTTATGTCTCATAGCAGTACTCTACTGGCTGCAATACCAGTACCGTACACTATCAGTTGCATTCTCTTAGCATGCTTTATACCGACTTGCATAATTGAGGCTTAGTCATCAAATTTTGGCCCAACAAGAGAGACAATGTAATGTTCTCCATGCTGATAATCTGGTACCACTCCAGTTTTGTACAGCTCTATTTTTTACTCTATTAAACCTCAGTCAATTTACTGTATAGTTAAAGGAGCCAAAAGTAAATAAGGCACAGTTACAAAATAAATCATTTTATGCCGTGATTTTTTCACAGAGGTCTTCCAGTTGCACATGGAAGAGTTGCGAGCAAAACAAGAGGAGATCTCTAAGAAGAATAGTGAAATAAAGGTTTTAGAAGCTATAATTCAAACGCTAAGTAGGAAAGATTCAGGTGCAACTGGTGAATGATCCAATTATGAAAAACACTATTTCTTCTGGTATTTTCTTCTCCACCATCAATTTTAGTTATTAATTGTTATTATAATGTTGAACTTCTTGTTCTTGTATAGTGGTTCTATTTAAATCAAACGCTAGAATAGAAATTTTCGTGTGGTATCCATACCCTTTTGAAGATTACATCAGTAACTATAATCCCATATGGCCATATATATTGGTAATGGGAATTGATTTAACTGGGATCGCCCCTTGTACCTAACCTTTACTTTTTCAGACATAAATCAAAGAATGATAGTTTCAGTGGTCGCCTTATGAGAAATTATTCTGGCTATCTGAAAAGAAAACTTAACATTCTTGCCCTTTGTAGAACAACACTCCATTTTTATTTTTGTTTTGTAAGGGCCTTGAGAATAATTAAAAAGAAGATATCGGTTATCAGTTCCAAACCTCATGTAGCATTTGGAAAACATTTTTATCTGACAGAAGTTGTTAGAATTTGTTCCCCGTCTCTTATCAGACGTGACAAGTGGAATGGTCACTGACTGATATTGGTAATGGTCTTTCGTGTTGGCATCAAAGTGTCCAAAAACACACTGATATGTCTGGACACCCGAGAATTGAAATGTAGCCACCCAACAGTGCATGTCTAAATACATCATCATCTGAACTGTTTATGAATCCGACTTGCGAGACCGTGCAGCCCAGAAGCCTATGACTAACTAAATTGCTGTTAAGCTCGTAGAGGCAGGGGAGGTTGATAAGCTTTGCCCACAAGTGTTGTTAAAATCTAAACCCTGAGTGCTTATTCTGTAACGAGATTTTATTATAATGGTTTATAACCGATAACCCGAACTTGGGCATTTACATAGTGATTCATGTCAACTTTTTTTTTTAATGAATGAGAGATTAATTTTTAGTTGCTTCAGTACAAATTCAATTTACCAAAAAATCAAAATAATTTTTTTTCCAAGCGTACTTTGTAAACGAATTTATATTACTGTTAGATCACAACAACCAGTAGAATCATTTATTGGGGTTTTGTGAAAAAAAGAAAAGGGTTCATGAATGAGACACCAATAATGTGAAGAAGCCACAACTCTTCATGTTCAATCTCTCTCTTTCATTTGTTCGGAATGAAGGGAATTAATGATAGTTAATTAAAACAAATAAATTGTGTGCTATATATCTGATGACAAGAACTCATGAACTACAAATGATAATATGGCATGATTGATAATACTTGAAGCTTTTCTTCCAAAAAAATAAAGCAAGTAGAGAGCAAAAATCACTATGTTGATGTTTAAAAAAACTTTAAAAGCATAGTCCACTTAATTATTTCTTTCTTAGATTACATAAAATTGAGATATTGATTAAAACCTAAAATGATTATTAGTAGTGTATCATCACTAATTTATCTTTTCTTTTCTGAAAAAAATGCAATGCAAAACCAACTTTCATTAATCAAAACTTATATACAACCCGTTTGAATGGTATCATACTGTTAACCTCATTTATCTAACTCTTATAGATTTACAACCAAAATTAACTTCAACATTACAATTCTTTACATATCTAATTTTACCTTATAACATTAAATCAAAATCACATTTTAGTACAACTGTATTACATCAAAATCCATAATACAATCACTACAAACGCTCAAACAAACTGTTATCAGGCCGCATCTCTTTACACTCAAAATTGGTTTTCATTTGAGATTATGAAATTATGGATCTAATTTATCTAAATTTTTTTCTAAATTCTAAATTAAATCATAAATTATTAATTTTTTTTCTAAATTCATTTGAGATTATTAAATTATGGATCTAAATTCTAAATTCTAATTTTTTTCTAAATTCTAAATTCGAGATTATTAAATTAAGGACATTGACGCATAGCATGTGAAACATGATATGTCTAAATACGCGTGCCGTATTTTAAATGAATTCGAATACATTCAATCCATCTCATATACACATGTTATATACTTTTGTTAATACACTTGATAAATCTGACTGGTACAGTTCCCTGCCCGTTGACTGGGTTGTCACGGTTTGTCTTGGCGCAGTTGTATTTGGAAGGTTCCAAATTTAATCTCCAATTTTTTAGGAACTGTAGATATATATCCAATTGTATATATCTTTGGATAATATTGCCAGCTGTCAAGGTAGAGGTGTATATATACAGCATATGTGGGACCACCGACTGATAGGCTGTTCTATTCATCATTTATGTTCCCTGCTGGTGAATAAAAACGTGACTTTTCATATAAAAATACGGCGTATTTTCATCACGTGATGTATCGTGATATGATTAAAATATTTTTTTATTTGATGTTTTATATTAAAAATAATAAAGTAAAGATATGTCATACTTTATGATACGGTACATATAAGACATGACATATTTAGACACGTCGTACTATATCGTAACATAACATACAAAAAAAATATCACATTTTTTTCGAATTTTAACTTTTTATTTGAAAAACATTAAAAATTATTTAAATTTGTGAAAAAATTATAAAATTTATTGTAAAATATCAGAAAATATTAAAAAAAATTTTGTAGTAAAAATTATATTTTATATTTATATTAAAAACTAATAAATATTTCAAATAATGGATGCATGACTTCATGTGATCATGTGACGTGTCACATGCCGTGCCTAAACAATTTTACGCGACGTGTTGTGATGTATCAATTTTAGTTGAAAAAACATACGTCACGCGACATGTGAGACACGTCATGTAATAGATACATGTGCCGTGATGTGTCCATTAGTGACTAGTCACGGCATGTCAATTTTTGTATACATTCCCTTCTTTTTATGTTTTGGAAAATTAGATTTTTTTAATTTTAAAATGGCTAAAAGTAATTAATTATATTGTACTCTATGGTATGTGATAAATGGAGAGAGAAGCTTATGGCCGTTAAATAAATGTCTAAGAAACTTAGTCTCGGTAACATATTTTAATTAGTTGAGTTCTTGAAGTGAAAAAAAAATACATATTTTTAATTATGAAAGGGATATGATAGTTTGACTGTCAAATTATTGCTGTACATAACATTTTTGCTAAGTCAATTTTACCACTGAAAATTAAACTAGAGATGGCAATAGAATTGATTGGTAGGTTTTAAATTGTTTATTTAGTCAAATAATTTTTAATTCATAGTGTTTCTTCTGAAAAAAAAAAGAGAAAATTTTACTTGATAGGGAATATAAACATAATTGTATTTCATGACATTGTATAAGTCAATCAAAACAAATTGAGAAGAGTATTTATTACAACCAAAACTTCGTTTTCTCTGTTATTTTCATTTGGAATACTAAGATCATGCCTTTTCAATTTAAATTGTCTGATTTAACAGATTGATTATATATTTATTTCTCTGATTTTTCTACTGAAAAATATGGATTTGATATGACTCAGATGTTGAAAATTAAATCAAACATGCAAATTGAAAAAAAGAATTATCTTTTGTCTATAATTAAGATAATAGTTTTCATATGAGGGATCATAAATTTAAAATTATAAAATTTCTAATGTGTTATCGTTAGCGTTTCTGTCGAAACGCTAACGATTCAAATTTTAAATTTTCATGTTCGAATTTTAATTTAAGTAGCTCAATAAATTCTTCATATTAAAATATTATAGAATACCAAAATTTACCATTTTTAAAATTTTTTAACTATTTTTTTCAAATTTTAAAAAATAACCTTAATTAGCATACAAATATTTTTTTATTTTTATGTATTTTTGAGCCAAATAAAGCCATATTTGAAGATTAAAAAAAATAGCTTAAAAATTCTAAAAATAATAAATTTTGATATTCTACAAGATTTTGATATGAAAAATTTATTGAGTCACTTATATCAAAATTTCGAACACGAAAATTTAAAATTTGAATTATTAGCGTTTCAGCTGAAATGCTAATGATAACATATTAGCAAAACTCTTATCTTTTGTCTAATAATTAAGACAATAATTTTCATATGAGGGATTATAAGTTTAAGATCAGAAAATATATTTAGAGGAAGGTTCAAATGTCTCTGTTTTTTGTGCTTTCATCATGTCTGCACTTTTCAATTTTCTAATAACTTAAAATTTCAAAATTAAAACATCAAAATAAAATCGTTAGATGTGATCTATATCACTTTCTCTTTGCACTGATTTTTTTACATTATTTTACATTATTTTAATATTATTTTATTTGACATTAAGAGTTTTCAATAAATGTATTTTTGTGAATAATTTCTAAACGTTAATTTATTTAACTCATTAATTCATATAAAATAAAAATAAAAAAATCAATAATTTTTTATATATATAAAAAATATAATATAAACCACATCTATTCATTTTTTTTATATAAATCATATCTAATAAAGCACCTGCATGACTGTGTCTTGGACTGGTCATAAGCATGGTACCAGATTGAAAATTAATTAATCAATAAATAAATTGACTTAGACCATGGTCATGGCATGAAACTGTCCAAAGAAAAAAAAAGGGACAAAATTCAAAGCAAACTATGTTTTTTCTAGCTCCTCATTAAAGAAATATATTTTAGTAATTAATTCATTTATATATTAAGCTATTGCGCATGCATTTGTTTTGTTTGGTAGCTTGATTTATTTTATTTTGCGTGTGTGTTTTTTTTTACATTATCAAAGTTATTCTCAAAGTAAAAAAATTTCGGAAATTATAACAATCAAATTTCAAAGTAGTACAAGTAATTATCTAAAAATTCAATCAGTTTTTTTATTGCTTTATGAGTGGTACAAACAATTGCAAAAATATGTCCTCTTTATAAATTATAACTTTAATGGACGGAGTTAATGTGAAGATCCATTCACAATGATTAAGTTGATAATATTGATAATAATTTTTTTCAATAAATTAAGAAAAAATTATAGATATATCTTTAAATTTATAAATTAATTATATTTTAAATTGCATACAATTTAAATTTCATTTAATATTCTATAAAAGACTATTGTATATAGACCATTGCAAATTTTAGAAAATTTTAATAGCTTTTGATGAAATATCAAATAATAGAATCCACATCTAAGTTTAAGAATATGTCTATAATTTTTTTTATTTTAAAAATTTCCCAAATTTATTTAAAAAAACATTAACAAAATTGTCAATTAATTAACCATTTTGTACGACATCTTGTACTTGTATCTAACTTTTGGTTGAAGGAATCTATCTTGACATTAAATCCCCTTGGCCAAAATTTAATTTATGGTTGAGAAGATGCTCACGATTGATTTGATTTGGATTTGAATTTGAATATTTTGCATTGAAAGAATTGTGACAAAAAGTCAATAGCTTCTCTATTTGGGGATTAATAAATCTGCTTTAATTTGACCCACGTGTACAATTTTCTTGGAGGATACTAATATAATTAATTTAGGAGAGTTATAGACAGATTGCTTCCCAACCGTTCCATTTTAAATACTACTTTACTATTGATGTATTAATATATTAATATATGTGTGTGTGTGTGTGTTTTATGTATATAATTGTGACGGTTTTCTTCCATGTTGCAAAAGCTAGATATTGACATGTTAACATACGATAATTAAGGAACTGCCAGCCAGCTTAATTAAGTAATTAAGTGAGATTATTTTAGGTGTGGTGATGCTAATTGATTGGTTTCAATTTAGGTAAAGATAGGCCTCAAAGTTCCTTTCTTTTTTTTTCAAAGGATAACTCTATTGTTCAATTTTTATGGTATATGTAATTTTTAGGGTACATATTTTTGAAAATATTATTCAAATTAAAATACTAAAATTGCTGATATATATCTAATTATTTAGATAGAATATGTATGAAATTTGGATCATTTTTTCTCTTCCATCAAATAATTTTAATATTTTAACAGTGGAGTTTTAATAAATTTGTGATGAATGATTAATTAAATTTTAAATTGACTGAAAATTAATACACGCTCTAGTTAAGTAAGTAGAAACACATCTATAATTTTATTTTTTTAAATTGAATAATATTTCTTAAAAATATGTACTGTAAAAGTTAAATATATCATAAAAGTTGGACATACACTAAAATTATCTTTCTTCTAATTTTAAATCTAAGCGAAGTTTAATTTCAATTCTACGTTTTGTCTGATTGAAGATTGTGCATAAAACTAATTTTAGTTCTCATAATGTCAATAATTTGTATTTAATGAGTTTACTGTTTTAGATAAACAGACCTTTCTAAGTTAAACACAACTCATATACTTATTTTATGAAAATCTAATTGCATACGTATGGCATTAATTGCATGTGTTGTCATCTGCATGAGCCCATTTCTTTTGCTGATGTTGTTTAGTTTGTACGCACATGTAGATATTTTTTGTATATTTCATCTATTTTAAAATTAGATATATACCCATTTAAACACTAATATTTGATTAATGGAAAATGTTTGGGAGATCATAATCGACACCATAATCAATACTGACTTTGTTATTTATATTACATAAATTATTATTTATATTAATACTTTTATTATGCACCTTATTTCTGACGGTACTTTTATTATTCAACTTAAATATCACTAATATGAATAATAACTCACTTACCCTCTGTTTGATAAGTGAAGTAAAATTAAGACGGAGTAAGTATTAAATTACTCTAAAACATTAATATTTGGTAATAGTGAAGCAAGTAGATGATGTAGTGAGAGTAAAAATATTAAAAATTATGAAGTTTAGTGATTTAACTTTCTTTACCTTAATTTATTTTATTTTAAATCCCTTTCATTTGATACATTAAAACGCCTTAAAACACTTAAATCACTTCTACTCCACTTACCAAACACGAGGTTAAGTTGAATGACAAAATTTAATATCGTATAAATAAGTTGCATAATAAAATCGTTAATATGAATAATAATTCATTTAATTTGAATAACAAAGTCAGTATCAATTATGATATCTGTATATCAGCTCCCTTATACCCTTTTAAGTTGTGAAAAGGGAGAAAAGGTAAAGGGTTGCTGGTAACCATTATAACAGTGCATCATTTTTTTTTTTTTTGAAACATATTGATAAGTGCAGGTTCTACTAACAGTGACCAGGATATATACAGAAGATTAATACTGGTAAGTCTGTAACAATTATTCTGATTTCCTACTTGAAACCTTTAATTAACTTGTGATCTCTACTGATTTAGGGTTTCCTTGTTATCATGATTATGAGATTGAAACCCACAACCACAAACAATATCTAAACTTCAAGGGGCCCCACATAGGCCTCATTTACTAATTCTTTGTTTCTGCACCTTTTTATTGTTTGTGATCTCTTCTGTAAGTTGGTAAGAAATAATACAAAGAATTCATATCATGACTTGTGAATTAAATTGTCTTCTCTCTTTTTCTGGTATAGGGGTAATATAGTATATTCATATTTAAAATAGGAAATATTGAAATTTGATTGAGAATGTTAATGTTTTTTAACATGTTTAATGGGGAAAACTGAAAGAAGAGAAACTTTCAATGGGTAAATAATAAATTTTAATGTTTTTGATGGGTATATAAATAATTTTCTCAAAATAAAACTAATGAATTTAAAATAAGAGTTATGTTAAACTGCTTCCCGAAATAAAAATGTGTTAATCCTTTGGCTTTATATCTCGATTTTCGAATTGACAACAATCAATATGAACTACTTATAATGATTTACATATTAATATCTTATAGGAAAACAAATTTACATTTTTTAGACTTTTTTTTTTACTTTTTTAATCTATTGGTTTAAATAATATTGACAGTTGTATATCCATGATTTTCTCTTTATTCATAAACTAATATAAAAAACTAAAATATGGTATAAATTTGATTTTAAGTAAAAGTTTGTTATATAGATCACATTAAATTAAATAGCTTGATTTGGTCACTCATATTTCAATATTACAATATGAAACTAAAGTAGCAACATTTTTATTTCACAAAGCGCCTTAATTAACAAAATCCTCAAAAATTAATTTAATTCAATAAGACCATTCTTTGGCCCAAAAAAAATTGAAAAGTCATTCCAATTAATGCCCAACTTGTATAAAATATACATCTATAATAATTTCTTGGAAGCTTCATGAATTATTAATATTATACAAACCACACTTATTAATTAGTTGGTTATGGTCCCACATAATGATCTATAATTTGCTGGTTTTGTTCTTGACAGGACAGACCTAAACTTGAATTTTCGAGGGGGTATTCGTACCAGAATATATGTCACCATTAATTAACTAATAGCTCCAGTAAATAACAGTGAGATATAATATGATATGTCATACATATGATATGATATATGCCTCAGCAGACAGATACCAGTAACCAGTAGGCGTCTCATAAAAGGATTGTTGGCCTGTCTGGTTTCTTCATTTAATTTGTTGTATGTATGTATGTATGTATGTATTCAAGCTCATGCATGCAATGATGATGGAGGAGAGGAGCAGCAAGCGAACCCTTGTGTAACATCACAGTACCTTCTTTATTAAAATAATGATATATATCAAGGTGCAAGTTGCAACTAGAGCTATTAAATGCAACACAACAGAAATATAATAATAGTTAATGGATATATATAATAACAATATATATTTAATGGTACTAAATTTTAACAATCATTTTAATTATGGGTTTTAATAATTTGATTATATTTTGTTTTTTTTTATTTTAATTATATCTGTGTGTAAGAAATTAAAACTGAAAGAGAAGCTCATACCTTAGGATACTGATTACAAGACAGCTTAAATATTCTTTTGTTATACAATTGAAAATAAAATACAAGAGATAAAACCATTAAAGACTCTATCTTTCTCATCTAATAGCATACATTATTCTTTTTTGCAACTTTAAAAAATTGTAGCTAAGCATACATTATATATCCAGTGAAATTTATTTCATAAAGACCCGCCACACACTTAGATACAAAAATGGTGATGATAATCCACTTAATAAATCAATTGTAAGTTTGTAACGGAAAGCTTCACATATATAAATAAATTAAATTAAATTAAATTATCTGGTATTCTCTGGTGTATAGTAAAGTTGGTGGTTGAGCGATTTATGCAACCAGAACAACTGTCATAAATAGGCAACCAGTCCCCACCTAAATTTATCTCATGATCTCTCTTTAATTGTGTGTAAAATTAAGACTAGAGTTGTGTGTAATTGTGACCAAGCCAATCCAATTAGTCTTGACTGTTTGAGCACATATATACTGGTAAATACTGATTTGACTTATTGGTGCATTTTTCTTAATTAATTACTAGTTCCAAGATGTCTACAAAGACATAAGAGCAAGGATATATGGTTATGTTAATATGTCTTGATGGGGATCTTGGCAATTTAAGAAATTTTGATGGATACACAAGAAATTAACCCTTTCTATTTAATAGCAAAACTATTTTGCACTAATTAGGCATTTGTAGTTGACTGAGATATAGTTGAACGTTCTAAGAAAAAACTATTTTTAGGGACTATTTTTAAAAGAAAAAAGTATCCAAGAAATAGTCCTTAACAAAAAAAAATCCCTAAGAATAAAGAAAAATTCCTGAGAAAATAGTTGAACGTTGTAATTAATTGCAAAAGAAAAAAAATATAGCAAATTTTCTTATTCTTGGGGACTTTTTCTTTCTTTATTTATTATTTTTTCATTTGTGGAAGTGCACTGGTAATTGACTGAGATATAACATGATACCAATATGCATGACACCATGCACAGCAACTATCAATTAATTAATCTTGATGGTTTAATTTAATTTTACTGGTTGAAATTGACTGAGGTAGATATAACATGCATTTAATTTTGAGCTACTTTTTCCAGTTTGACACTGTTTCTTTCAAAATATTAAATTAATTTTAGCTTGGGGATTAAAGTATTTTCTCTCTTTTTTATATAGGCGGTAAAAAATAATATAATTATAAAAAGCATGTCTGTTTTATTATATAATTTAAAATTTTAAAAGCATTTCAAGTTTGATCTATGAGAAGTTGAGAACAAATTAAATTATTCACTTGTTATTTATCCTTTTCTTTTCAGGACATGAGATATAAGTTTAGAGATATATACATTGTTGGTTGTTTATGGTGGCAAAAACATTAAATAATTGTTAGGATTCTTGCATGCATGCTTCTTATCGTGCATTATTTATGGTATATAGTTTTTATAATTAAGTAAAATATTAATTTTAATAAAATTTGTATCTTTTTATATGCTTACCAATTACCATAAATATAAATAAATATCTAAAGACAACTTTTTTTTAAAAAATAAGGGTTCCTGCTAGCTTCGACATTTATTTTTTTTTCAATTATTTTTTGTGAGATTTAAACTTACATCTGTATACAGAGAGACGATATCTATCACCACAATAGCAAAGCGTAGTTGACAACTACAGTGTGTTTTACTCTTGCCAAAGTCTAATATTCATATTATGTAATAACGGAGGAATTGACATATAATCTTACTTAATTTATATAATTTTGATTCTATATATATTATAGATTCTCAAGAAAGAAAAAGAAGAATTTTTTAAAAGTCAAACCAACTTAGTATAAGAATCTGAATTTATGAAATGGTCAAACGTTTCTTTTTCTTTTTCTTTTTTATGTCAAATTACATTGTGACTAATTAACTAGTTTTATTCAAAAAAAAAATTATTGTTTCTCTTTTGCAGGATATTACAGATAAATGGAATGCTGGACTATTATATAATTTGAAAATTTTTGATGCCCACCAAATCTAAAATTTAAATTTGGAATTGAATATTTTTAGCAAATGTAGTCTACATTGACTATACATTTTTAACATACGGAAGATGATAATATGAACCATTTCAAATGTGTTTTATATCCATCAAATAATTTAAAATTTTCAAGATGATATTTAGAATTCAACAACCTTTGATTCATTAATATAAATTGAAAGTACTAAAATATAATTGCATAAAATTTTATAAGCTATATCTATAAATATGGTTAGCAACATAGTCTAAAATGTTAATTGTATCAGTACGTATCGGCACGTATCCTTGACTGTATCAGCCAGTCAAACAAAATAAAATAATTTGATACGTCACATGACGCATCCGATACGCACCCGAACCGTACTGGACATGAATCCGTATCGGATGCGTATCCGTTACTTGTGCGGCAAGGTTTATAAAGTATCAGAGTAACATATTTCTAGATTAACATATCTAATAAAAAAGTTATTTCGAATTAATTTGAAGTATATATTCTGAAAATTAACCAAATAATTTTTTTGGGAAGGATCTCTCAACCCATGTAACTTTCAATTTCTTCTTTGAACCTATCTAAAAAGAACATTTTATTTCGTCTCAAATACTTTATTTGAACAAGCAAACTATATTTTTTTTCTTTAATTCTTTTAATGCAATATACCATTTCTCCAAAATGCTGGATTGCATAATGATATATAGCTGGTTACATTTTTGACTTGGTAATTCAATTTGACTCTGAATAATAATTAATCCAACAATGGTTATACTGAAAATGATGCATGAATGATGAATAATTTTTTAGTAAGGATTTATAATTAAGCTTACTTGTTGTAATTTGGTCCCAGTTATTTTTCGTGTTATGATAAATTTTGACCATGTAAAATTGCTTTTAAATTTGGGCAAACTTAGGTTTGACTAAATTTCTTTTTCTGGCTCTGAACTTTCACAATCACTTAATATTAATTATTTATTATTCCGTATTGGTTTGTGATTTTTTTATTAAATTTCTGTCTCACATTGCAAGACTTCTCTCTCTAGCAGCTTTTAACAAATCATAATTTTACACATCAGACTGACTAATTAAAAATTCACCTCTCAAAAATTACTTGAGCAATTTGAGCACATCATAAATGCAGACCCCAACCATTTTAAAATATATTAAAATGTATACATACTCATTTGAATTAAAATAAACATTCACCTATTTTAATTTGAAGTAAGTGTTGACAACTATCAGTTATATATTTTGACCAAGGTAAAAAAAAATATTTTAACAGTTGTCAACTATTATTTTGAAATTACAAATTTCTTATTCCAAACCTCTGAAATTAAATGCACATCTGTCTCGTCTGAATCGAAGTAATTACTAATCTGAACCGAAATAAATACTTCTATGATCTGAAATTAATGGATACACATTTTTGTTCAAACTATCATAAAAATGAAGGGATAATATCATGGGTGCCCCTCAAACTTTTGGATTATGACAAATTGACCCTCAAATATTTAATTTGAACAAACACTCTCCAATCTATTCAATCTATGACAAATGACCATCTAGCAAATAATTGTCATTTAATACTTCATTTTAAAGTATAAAATGATTAAAATACCCTTATATATATAGCATGATATTTGAAATATTTATACTTTATAAATTTTTAAAATACCGTTGTATACATATATGTATATATTTAAAATATCGGTTTGAACACACTTACGTATTATATTTTTTAAATGTTGGCCAAACGTTTGTGAGGGTATATATAATAAACACAGATATCTGCAAAATAGTAAAAAAAAAAAAATTATATCATGTAAATTTGTTTTGAATCTTTGAACATGTACATAAAACATTGATTAAGATTATAAGAAACCTAACTGTCACTGATGATTATGACTCATTTATGTATATTTGCATTGGAGTAATTTTGACAGTTATTAATTATTCAAATATTACAGTACTATTGTACTATATTATAAATATAAATTATTACTTGTCATATGAGGCTGAAAGTTCCAACCAGACTGTGAGACAAGGTTGACATTTTATACAAAAACAACCCAATAATACTTGTATATTAATACATGGTCATGTTAATATAAATCTATTTAAAAGGTTTTTCTTAAATAATTTAATAATTTATGTACAAATTGAATTTTAGAAATGTTAAAAGTTTATGTGTACAGGCAAATTTCTGTAGTTGGTAGATTTGGATAAGCATTAATTAATTCCTGCTAGTGCAAGAGAAACAAACTTAATATTTAACAATTAATACATAAACAAATTAAGAAATTAACTATTTAAACCCATTACTTCAATAAAAAATTAACTTCATATATAACTATTTGCTGTGCATGCGCACAGCTGGTCTGATAGCTCTATCAGACAAGGCAAGCAGCTAATAATAATTTTATTCCAGACAAGTTGAAGAAAGCAAACAATGTAAGCCATAACCAACCAAAATAAAGTAGTTCAACGAATAACAGTATGAATTTAATGTACATCTTAAATATCAGCTACCTTTTTTCCAAACCATCATCACAGAGAGAGCAGTAAAGCGTAATTAATAAAACAATGAAACAACACATTTATTTCATTTACACCCTACAAATTTTAATACATTAAACAGTTTTGAGAAAACAAATTGAAAAAAAACTATATGTAATATTGTTTCTGCGACCAGATCACGTACAACTCCAACCGTATAGTTTCTCCTACGTACAACTTTTAGTAGAAGAAAATCTTGTAACTGGAACTGATATTGGTGATCTGATCTCCTCTGTTGGTTCATCTCTTTGTCTGTCTTTAATTTGTAGAGAAAACGAATTAATTAATTTGTGTGTATATAATCTTATTCCGTTAACTCTTCACTGGATAGTTGTCTATAGAATCAACCCATGGATTACATTCCGGGCGCCGGCCGTCGGTTCTCCGAGCAGACACCGGAGGAATGTCTTTCATTGCACGCCAAACTGCACTGTTGCACTTGAATCCTGATCCAAATCCAATTTGCCACACCCGGTTGCCTTTCGCAACCCGTCCTTTTGCCTCAGCGTAGGCTAACTCGTACCACAGGGAGCTACTGCTAGTGTTTCCGAACCGGTGCAGTGCACTCTTAGACGGTTCCATGTCTATGTCAAGGAGATCCAAGTTCTTTTGAACCTCTTCCAATACCGCACGTCCCCCGGCATGTACGCAGAAGTGCTCGAACGCCTTTTTGAAGTTCGGGATGTAAGGACGGACCTCTTTCATCCTTAGCACCTGAAACAGCATCCAGATTAATTAATTACTGCTAAATATAAAGATGTTATGTAAAGTACTAAATTAATTAATATATCAGCTAGGCTCAAAGGACATTAAACTACTCTTATTAAGTTGACAGTTTACCTTGCGTTGCATAAGGGACTTAGCAAATTTGAACTGCTCCTTGAGGGGCAGCACAAGTGGGCCCAGGGTGGTGATGTTAGTTTTCAACGCATCTCCCGCCACCGCCATGAGTTCTCTTGCGAGGGAGACACCGATAGAGCCGTTGTCGTCTTCACGCTGGTACACGCAGTTGAAGCAGTTGTCGTTTGCCCCTTTGTGGGTCCGTACCGTGTGTACGAGCCGATATTTAGCCCGTGATGCATCGGACCTCTTGTTCGATAACAAGACAGCGGCGCCGCCCATACGAAAGATACAATTTGACAGCAGCATGGACCGGTCGTTGCCAAAGTACCTGCAAATGCAATTCTTCTATTTTAATTAGTCCCTATCTAATGCATAAATATATAAATAAATATATGGAAAATTGTGTTTGGTATACAGTTGAGGCACACAAGTCATGAGGCTGTTGTAAATTACCAATTTAGGGTTATGTTCTCTGTGCTAAGCACAACCGCGTAGGTATTCCGGTTTGCCTGAAGAAGGTCCTTTGCAAGGTCGATCGAGATAAGGCCCGCGCTACATCCCATTCCACCGAGATTGAAGCTCTTGATATCCCCTCTCATCTTGTAATGGTTGACAATCATGGCCGAAAGAGATGGAGTGGGGTTATACAAACTGCAATTCACAATGAGGATTCCCACATCCTTTCTAGGGTTAATCCCGGTCGACTCGAAAAGTGCATCTAAACAACCAAACATGACCGCCTCGGCCTCTAGCCGTGCCTCTGCCATGCAAAGTCGGGGTGGGCGTGCTTGAACTCCTGGTGGAAGGTATGTCTCATCTCCAAGACCCGACCGCTCTGTGATTTTTGTTTGGAAGTCGAGCGATTCTCTATTGAACACACCGGTACACTCGGTCATGTCTAAAAACCCAGATTTTGTGATCTTGCTCTCATCTTGTGGCTTATAGCATGCGAATTCAACTAGATAAACAGGACGGGGCTGCTTCAAATAATAAATCGTCAGTAATATGAGCATCACGGAAGCTGAAGCGAGTGCAGTGCCTGGATCAATGGAGAACTGGGAAGGCATGATGAGAATCAGGTCTACGCGAACAAAGACGGCCGCGGCTATGAGGAACAGAGGGAGGAGTATGCAAAGAGTCGGGTTGCTCGTGTAGCGCAACCCTAGTTTCACATACTTGAGATTCACTGAATGCAAGAAGTCAGGCAATCGCTGACGAATCTTGATAACTATGCTTGATGAATCCCTAAAAGCCATCTCGGCTGTCAGTTGCTCACGGTCCATGACCAACGGTTCCTCAGGAACATTCTCCATTGTTGAATTACTGTTGTATAGAGAAGTTTCTGGTATATAGACCGAGTTTGTGTCTCTCTCTATCTCTCTTTCTCTTTTCTTTTCTTTTTTTTTTCCCCTCCTGGAAGAGGGGGGGTGTTGGGTTAGGAGAGAAGAGATGAAGGAAAAAAAGTAGAGGGGTAAAGGAATTTATACAAAGAGAGGTGTTTGGATTGGCCAAGTTAGTGTGCAAATTCTGATTGTAATATATATATATAGAAATTAAGCTTTAAATCATCATGAAGTGTATGGATCGTTGGTGGTTGAGCGATTTGTGTTTCCAGAACAACTCTCATTAATAGGCAACCAGTTTCCACCTAATCAAACTCCTCTCTCTTCTTTTCTCTCTAAAAGAAACAAAAACAAAGGAAGTGTGTGATCAAATCATGTCCAATTCATGCCTGGAGAAAAAATGAAACTAGTCAAAGCCAATTTGACTAGTGCATGCATTCTTCTTCCAAGCTAATTAATTACTGATCCCAAAGATCTAATCTGATCTAATATTATATTGTATTATGTTAATTTGGGTAAGCATAGATAGATATGACTGTTGATCTGACATGAGACCTTGAAAATTAGGAATGATTTAATTAATCATATCATTTGTTAGAAAGTTCCAAGAACCAACTATAAATGCTTAATTATACTACAAATTAATTAATCAAAACCTACTGTTCTTTCCTTCCTTTGTTTTTTGATAATTAATGACAATAGTTACGCGGTGTAATAGCAAAAAGAAAAAGAAAAGAAGTTGTCTAACATTAATTTTTTTTAATCCTAGAGACTTCTTCTTCATTATTCTCTTTTTTTTTTTTTGGTTTGTGATCAAAGCGCTTTGGTAATAAATTTCTTGCTGCTACTGGAGCTCACAGATTGGATTTAATTTTCTCATGGGGTACAGCTTGTTATATGATATCATATCAATAAAAAGGTATTACAACATACTAATACAATTAATTATCATCTTCTATTTTCTAGTTGAGCACAGAAAATGTATGACTGACTCTTTAACAATTTAAAAAATTTATTTATTTATGGGAACCTTTTTTTTTTGAGTTCACACTATGGAAGGATGTACGGACGTGACTCATTTCATCGTTTTAATAAATTCGTCAATATGAAAAATAATTCAATTAAGCTGAATAATAAAACCGTTAACAATACGATGAATAATGATATCTTTCTAATAAATTTTTGAAATTTTATTTTATATCTTATCTGAAAATAACTCCCAAGTAATTTTTTTTAGCCGTTTAATTACATCAATTGCAAGTGAATTGTAAATCTAACTTAAAATAGGCAAACAACATACAAATTGGGACATAACTATAAATGAACTTCACCATGTGCACATGTCATTGGATAAATTACATGAAATACCTATAAAGTCCTACCATATTAAATTTTAAATTGCAAACTGGGTCCAAACAGCTCTAAATGACTAAGCAATAAAAAAGCACCCAAATTAAACACACCATCCCCCAAGCATGCACCCAATATGAAACCAATAATACTATGCATTAATTAAAAAAATTTGTACCACTAGTTATTTTAATGTTCTTTTTTCAATTTTCATATTGGGCAAAGGTACTGGTTTCAGTAAATTAAGATAGGCATATAATTGCATAAGCTAAAATATTCCATGAACAATGATTTTTTTTACCAAGGATAAAAATCCATCAATAAAAACTATATATATTGACTTTGAAATTTAGTCCACAAGCTACAATTGCAAACTAAATTATTAATTACAAGAACTTGTGCCTAATTGGAAAAGTAGCTCAAAAGATATATATATATAGATATCAAGACAACAAATTATTTTAATTCTCTCACAGCTGTGCTCCATTGGTTGAATGATTCTCTCTAATATCTGGGTTGAAGAAATTTCAAACCAAATAAAATATGAAAAAAGAAAAAATAATTAATTACACCAAGAAAATTTCAAGACAAGAGAAACTCAAAGATCCATCATACAACAAATTTTCCTTGACTAATCATATACCTTTCCTTTCTAATCATTAAACTGGGTTTCTTTGGGCCTAAAACAGTAAAGGGAGCTTATATACAGATACCATTTTATTGATATCATTATCGATATCGATTTTATTATTCAGATTAAATAAGTTATTATTTTTATTATTCAACGCAAATGAGTTTTTATTCAGATTAGCGGTATTTGAGTTGAATATTAAAGGATTATACAAAATAAGTTATCTAATAAAATCGTTAACATGAATAATAACTAATATTACATGAATAATTAAATCGATATCGATGACAATATCAATAATAATATCTCCCAAATATTTTCCAACAGTAAATAGGTTTTCAACACTAAGTGGGGTTTCTTAGGCCTAAAAATTGAATTACTTTTACTTGGGCCTAATTTATTAAGCCTGTAAAAATCTCATTATTTTAAGACATTGGTGGTTGGACCCAATAATAATCATGGATCATACAAATTAGCATATGAAGAACCAGGGTCAGAGTGTCAGACAAATATTATGTGCCAGATATTAAATATGGTTGAGCCCAATATGAAATACCATGTTTGCTAGCTACCAGTACATAATATTCATATATATAACATATCTGGAGTTTGACTAATATACTTTCATAAATATTTCAGTTTAAAATATTTACGGATCGAATTTTAAAATTCTTTATCCGAAACGTCTCTCCAAATAGTTCAATAAATTATTCATATCAAAATCTTGTAGAATAACAAAATTTATCATTTTTAGAACTTTTGAACTATTTTTAATGATTTTTGAAAGATGACCTTAAAAATAATAGAAAAATATCAACATTTTGAATATTAAAAAAAAGTTATCTTTAAAAAATCATTAAAAATAGTTTAAAAATTCTAAAAATTGTAGATTTGATATTCTACAAGATTTTGATATGAAGAATTTATTGAGTTACTTGAATCGACATTTTGGACATGGGATTTTGAAATTCGACCCATAAGTATTTTAGACCGAAATGCTTATGGAAGCACATTACCCAAACTCGCATAACAGATGTGATTATAGTACAGTTACTATATATATTAATTATGGTTCTCCTCAATTAATAATTTATTTATATGCTAGAAATCCATCAAAATTGAATTTTATGTCATGCATGCATAAAATGGAGAAACTAAAAGAAAAAACATATGAATTATTTAAATACTTACTGGATGAAAACAAGAGTGGTATACAATTATTAATTTAGAATTTAGGTCCTTTGACATATATTTATTATATATGAGCAAACCTCTCTTTGATATATTTTTTTAATCTATAAATTAAACACATAAAAGTTCTTGCAGTTTTCTTTTTCCATGAATTTTACAAAACTTTTTGGTTTAATAAAAGGAAAAAAAAAAACTTGACCCCCTTGGTATGGTTGTGATGTCTCCATCTATAATAGAAAAATCTTGAGAAAATTATAATCAACTATTCATCTAAAATCATTTACTTGTTTATTTTCCTTTTTATTCCTTGTTATTTTTGTTTTTCTGTCAATCAAGTGGCACATTTTATGTATTGAACAAGTTGGGTATATAAAATGAGAATGGGGAATGTTGTTTATATGTATGAAGTGATAAGTGATAAGGTGTTTATATTGTTGAAATGTTCCTTTCTCATAAAGTTGCATTGTCATTAATTTATATATGTGTGCCCCATATATATAACAAAGAAAAAATTGAGACCTAGCTTTTTGTTTGATCAAAGAAAGAAATTAAGGTAGTCATAACAACTAAAGAAAGGAAAGGAATAGATAGTAGTAGTAAGCTTTCAAATCATATCAACCACCATCATTTGATCTAATTAAAAAGCTTGCAATTGTACTACATGCATTTAACACTTTTTTCCCTTTTTTGATAATTAAAAAGAAGGTTTAACACTCACACTAAGATTGAATTAAGTATTGGCTCAAATGATCAAATGTTTGACTGGTACTATACATGCATAATTATATAACCTCACTCTAATTTTTTAGTACTACAACAAAAATGGATTGAATTATATTAATATTTTAATGAAATTTGACCCCTGTTTCATACAATATTAATTGGTTTATTATATAACAAGAATCTGAGGAGACCAACTATTTGGTAGCATTTACTGTCAATTTTTGGCGGTTGATAATTTATCCGGATATATAAATAAATGAAAATAGTAATCTAATTGTATTTATTGTCTTATAAAAATATAAAAGGCATAATTTTGACATTGATTTGTTAGATTTTGAATGGGTGAAATTAAATTATACCAATGCACTCCTTGTTCATGTCAGCTATTTCTTCTAGCACCTTGCTTCTTTATGATTCTTTTATTGTAGAAATTATAATATGTTGATAGTAAATCCGGTCAATTTGGAGTTGCCAATTTGGTTACGCATTTTGTGCACACAGTTGCTTATACTATACACAACACAATAGTATAATTATATATATATATATATATATGTTAACATTAGCTTAAGCTCACCAAACTCTTTGATGAGTTTAACTCAAAAAACTATCGAAACGGTTTCAAAGGATAAATCCGAGTAGCCCAACAAATTCTTCATATCAAAATCTCCTAGGATACCGAAATTTTCTATTTTTAAAATTTTCTAACTATTTTTTCCGAAATTTTTAAAATGATTCTAAAATAATAATAAAATAATAAATGTTTTTAATATATGAATAGACCATTTTCAAAAAAATTGAAATAAATAGTTAAAAGACTCAAAAAAAAATAGAAAAAAATTAGTATCCTATGAGATTTTGATACGAAAAATTTATTGAGCAAATCGGATTTGTCATTTGAAACCGTTTCGATAGTGTTTTGAGTTAAACTCATTAATTCTCTTGGTAAATTTAAGCTCACGTTAGTTTTATTATATATATATTGTACAGTTATTGCTGAATCGTTTTTAAATTTTAGTTTCACGTGATGACATTGATTAAATTATTATTCAAGTAGTTATGCAATTTTAAATACTTTGGAGGGCGTTATGTAGATCTTCTACATTACTTGATATGGCATATATTCATACAAACATATGATATAATAGACTTTGTACAAGATAATATAAGTAAGGCATTTGTATTATCTACTAATTCTAAAATATATTAAGATTGTAATTTTACCTGATCCGTGACCGTTTGAATAGATATAAAATTCTAAGTATTCTAAGGGCATATATGTAAAATTTTCTTGCACTTTCTATGATCTCATAGCAAGATATGTAAAAGTAGATATTGTAATTAATACAACTTTCACAATAAAGTCCATGAATGTGAGTCAGATATCACTCTAGTAAAAGTTATGAATTGAAATAAATTAAACAAATTCAATGTTTCTTTGGATTCTCATGTCATAATTGCTTGATGACAAATCTGGCACATATCATAATCGATTTCATTATTCAGATTAAATGAATTATTATTTATATTAACGATTTTATTATGCAACTTATTTGTACGGTACTTTCGTATTTCAACTTAAGTGAGTTATTATTCATATTAGTGTTATTTGAGTTGAATAATAAAAATATTATCAAAAATAAGTTGCATAATAAAGTATTTAATATAAATAATAATTCATGTAATATGAATAATAAAGTCGATATCGATTATGGTATCGATTTTGATCTCTCTCAAACATTTTCCTAATAACAATTAGTGAATTACCGTGCGAAATTATTTTTCATTTTAGTCCTTATAATTGTGAAATTTATGTTGAGCATATGAACAATACATATTTTCCATTTGTATATTTTCTAATGCGTGATTCATACTTTATTTTATTTGTTGTTAATACACAGTTCATAAATTATTTGCACTTATCGGTACACTTTTACTCAAGCTTTCCATTGCATTTCAGCAAGAATTAATTTTGTTGAAGACCCAAAATGGAACCAAAAAAACCTCTTTTTTTTTTCTCTGAAAACTATACTGTCTATATCTATAGTGATGTACTTGTCACATGGTTGAATGTTCCATTAATATAGAAACCATGTTATATTAATTATGGTAATTTGATGGTCCTAAGTGTAAAAGTCCCTTTCTTTATTATTCCCCATCTAATTTAATTGCTTGTAATAACACCAGTTCCAAATATAGAGCAGCATTTCTAAGTGTTCTTCTTTTCCTCAACAAAGGAGCCTCCACTTCCCGATCTCTTCCCTTCTTCGATCCAATCCTGAGGTAATGACCTTCAAACACCTAGATCCGCTCTTGCGTTCCTCAAATTTATGTTCTTTTGGAGCAAAAACGGTGGTTTTTTTACTCTTTTTTTTTGTATTTTTCTTCTCATGGCGGTATAACCTGGTAATTGAGGAGCACCAGTTTATGATCTGTTGCTTTCTGATCCAATTAAGAGCCAACTCTGTTTTAATTTTGGTTGATACTTTCTGTTGTCGTGCTGGTAGATAGATCTCCGACCTAATTCTTAAAATTTAATTGCTTCTTGTATGCAAATATCCTCAATTTTAGTTAAACCTAAAAAGGGCTAGACTTTTAGCTTATAACAATTGTTTCAACCAAATTAGATGTACATAAGCATAATGTAGGTGGTGTTCTTTGTGTTTTATGTACTTTCATAAATGAAGACGCCGTTGGGGGGGGGGGGGGGGGGGGTATGATTTTGTTTTTTGAAATTGAAAAGGCCACATGAGCATATGTAATCTTTACATTGGTTGAACTGTCGAGCATTAATTAAGTATGTAACATGTACTCATGTTGTTCCGTTTTTGCCGGTGAAACAGTAAATAGAAAAAAGGGAGAGAACAGGATGGGTCGTGGCGTGAGTGCTGGAGGGGGGCAGAGTTCGCTGGGTTATCTCTTTGGCAGCGGTGAAGAGGCACCAAAGGCGGCGGCAGAGAAACCTGAGCCAGTACAGAAGATGCCACCGTCACCTGTTGACAAGTCAAAGCAGGCCCCGGCTGGCATCCAAGGTGGCGGCTCCCAGACCAACAACTATTTCCGAGCCGAAGGCCAGAACTGTGGCAATTTCCTCACTGTATGTTCACGATTCACCATGTCTTAGCTCTCTGTTGCTTGTTTCGGTGTTTAGTTTGGCACCCGGTCTGACCATCAAATTCTGTCCAGAAAAGGAAAAAAAATAATGAAATTGTAAATGATAGATTTGGATAAATGGATAAGAATAAAATATGGGAAGATAATAAGAAGCAAATGTAGACGGTTCTTGTTTGGACCATGTTATACTGTTCGTACCAGCCTTGCAAATGTGCTTCCGTTTTCTTGATTTCTGGAACTTTTTGTTATTACAATAATTTTTCTTATATTCATTTATTTTTTAAATTATGACAGGATCGTCCTTCGACTAAGGTGCATGCTGCTCCCGGAGGCGGTTCTTCCCTAGGTTACCTTTTTGGTGGAAGTGGGCCTGAGAGTAAACGAAATCCTTAATTTGGAAGAGATCCGTCAGTAACAAAGATCGGTCGTCATTTATCTGATAAAGAAAGTTATCTGGCTTAATTTGAGGACTTATTGATGTGGCATATAGATACCCTTGTCTTGAGGTTGTGTGCTTTTGTGTGTATGTGTGCTTGTTTTGACCAAACTGCTAGCGAGAGGTGAAAATGACATCCTTTTTCATCCTTAATTTTCAGTGTCATCTTTTTGATTCCGGAGTGCGATCTGCTGTGTAGTTCATTTCTTGCTTCTTCTTCTTCTTCAGTTGTTTGTGCTGATTTCGGGGTGAAGTAATTAAGGATTTGTAAGGGTTGTAATATAGTAATTAATGCTAAACAACAGTGAGTGACTTATTGCTTGCCTGAATACATGTTTCTAATTTTGTTGGCTTGAGTACATGTTTCTAAAATTAATTGCAAAGTTGATAATGATTAATGACCAAAGTTTTGAAAATTTGAACTGTGAGAGAGGAATGTTTATACACTGGATCAATATGCTACTTTTTATAAAAGAATTCCTATGATAGAAGGGGCATCAATAAAATTATATATCAAATCTTTTCTTAGTTAAAATACATGAAATGGTAAAATAACATTGAGACTGTGCATCAATAAAATTATTTTATAACTTATATCATAAAAATGCAAATTAAAAATAATAACTATAATTATACTAACATATATGACTGGTTTTAATTTAATTACTTTCAAGAAACGTGATGTAAAAATTTAAAAGAGCTTAAAATTTATTTTGTATATTAAAACAACATTATTTGTCGGATTCTTAATCAAATTCAACAAAGTGGATCCTTTTTATAAGATCCACATGAGGATATAATAAGCTTTTTTTTATTAGATAAAAATACAGATGAAGTTATATAATTTTAAATGTTTATAAAAGACCTCTCATTATATCAAAACAACGCAAAAATACATGAGAATTTTTACATCATACATAGTCAAAAATATTTTGTTTTGTTTTCAAAATAAATAGATATATTTTATTGCCTTACATGGATTTCGTGATCGAGAAATTGAATTCGACCCCGAGTTTCAATATGTACGCTTCTAGCTTCTTGAAAAATTAGTGATGAACATTTGAAATTAACATGTATGGTTGTCATAAACATAGCACATAAATGGTTGCAAAGTTATTGCATATAATGGGAGTCTCCATTTTGAAACAAAAGGAGAAGAGAGCAAAATGTAGTTTGGTTAAGTAAGTGGGTACTTAATTATATCCAATAGCCACTTGGAAAACAAGTTTAGAAAACATATATTGGCTTAATTAGAGTTTGTCATATATGCAAGGTTATAGATAAACACTTGGTGCATGTAATGGTTCAGAATCTCAGACATGAACAGAATCCATTCATGATTTATATAAGTTATTAGATCCATTTATCACAGCTTACTATATAAATTTGAGTACCAATTAACACAATAACCCTGTCAAATATCTGGCATTGTTTAATTGTGATTTGTTTTCGTTTGTGCGAACGTTGTCAGATCAATCGGATTTAGTATTATAAGAGAAAGAGATTATTCGATTGCCCACCAGTTGATATCTGACGGAAATGATTAAGCCTTGAGAAAAAGACATCTTTATAAACACTTTAAAACCATCAAATTTCTTGCAAAAGTCGTATCAACGAATATTCGGACCAACAAAAAACAAGAAACATAAACCACAAATATAATCACAAAAACAAAGCAACTATATTACTTGTTCACTCTTCACAGTATGATCCTACCAAAGCATATATATGAACTATCATACTGTTACTGTGTACACCGCAAGGCTGTTTATACCAGTGCCAGTATCAGGGTCAGAAGAAAAAAGATCTGTGACAATCGGTGTCTTAGCTTATAATACTCATGTTAGACTCGCTCGATCGATCATAAGCATAGTACAGAATTCATTGTTAGATCGAGCATCAAGCCGAGAAATGGTAAGTATTGGATAAAAGAAAGCAAGCGACGAAGAAATTATATACTTCAGTAAACACAAAATTTTTGGGAAGGAGCTTATTTAGGTTCTGTCGACATGCGAAATCCGAGAGGTCATATAAATGTGATGAGATGACGATATCATAATACATTCATTTTACTTAATTGTTCATTTATCTACTCTGGTAAAAGTGAAATAATTCTATAAATTTAGAATTTTGATAAAAGAGTAATTTCAGTATTTACTATTTAGCTGTTGCCAATCATTATTTAACTTCTGTGAGCTCAGTTGCATATTGAAATTTGAAGAGCAAAGTACAGCCCACAAAAATCCACATTTGTTGATAATATAATTTGGGCTGAAACGCATGTTACAATACAAATCATTAATGGCCCAGAAAAGCATTTATTAGAAAAAAAAATCCTTTAATTAATACCCTGAATAGAGAACTAAAAAGATTCACACTGAAAATATTATATTTTTTGTATGAATGGCTTCAATTGCACGCATTATAGCAACACAACGCAAGGAAATAAATACTTTAAAGAGTACAATAACAATAGGGAATATACTAAAAACTTCTAAAATTTTTTGTTATTACCTTTTGTATTATATTTTTGAAAAAAAAAAGTATAATGTTATACTTCAATTTCAATATAATCTCGTATAATTTCCATAATATATATTAGTCTATAAAATATTTTGTAAAATATACCTCCACATCTATTCTTCTAACGTAAAAAATATAAAAAAAAATGTCTCTGATTTTTTGTATACTTGATATTGAGATGATATAAAACACGTTTAATAGTTTAAATTTATAAATTTAAATACAAATAAAAATTTTGACACGAACAATCATTGACATTGAATCCTTTTCCGAAATGAGAATAAAAAGATATATGCATTTAAAATATAAAAATGTTAATCTAATATGATATTTTACAATTTTTATTAATTGTTTGAAGGTCTAATATGTAAAATATAAGTTAAACTTTTCGTATTGTAACAAGAAGTTGAGGTCCTGTTCACAACGAAACTCTCGTTTCTTTCCATGTTCCAAATAAATAAAAAACTATCTGATGTTGAGTTCCAAGTTCCAACACCAAATTTCACACGGAGGAAACCACAAAGGATCAGCAACAGCCACCCACCTACTTTTCCATTCTCGAGCTCTTATTGGCTGACGCGTGGGCCCCGCTGGCGTCATGACCAACCCACGCGTCCGCACAAACCCGTGATGCTGCGGGCCTGGGATCCTGTGCAACAGCCCATTATATAATTGTGCTGCCGATCTGTTTTCAACCAAGAACCAACCCGCTGTACGTTTTGTTGCACTGTTGCCATATATAAAATCCCAGAATAATGAGATTATAGCAATGGAGTAAATTATATGAATTTGATTCTTAAAGTATCACTTTGATATTGTTTTGGTCCTTAAAATTTCAAATATACTATTTTAGTCCTTAAACATTTTAAGTTATATTGAATCGGTCCTACATTTAAAATCTATTGAAAAAGATATCAATATTATCTATCATGACATTATTTTGTATAAATAATAACTTTAATTTTGCTAAAATAAATATAATTATTCATGTCATCAAATATTATTTAAATTATCAATAGTTTTAATTATGTGCAACTATAAATTAATTAAGAATCATATATACATATATATATTGTCATAATTATCGTAAGATATATCATTATGATATAGATGTGAGCATAAATTTTCATTTTTTAATCAATAATAATTGTAGGACTGATTTGTTACAAATTAAAATTTTATGGACCAAAATAATAAATTAGTGATATTTTAAGGACTATAATGATATATTTGATATATTAAAGACCAAAATGATAACAAAATGATACTTTAAGGATCAAATTAATATTTTTGAAACTTTAAGAATCAAAATGATAAAAAAAATACTTTAAGGACCATTCGTATAATTTCTTCTAATAATAGAGATGAAAGAGACCGTGTGACATTATGATAAATTAGAAAGGGGTGTTAAGGATAAACTTGATGATAAATTAGAAAGGGATGTTAAGGATAAACTTGATGATATATGAAAATTGGATTTTGTTTGATTGTGAAAAGTTCTTTTTTGAGAGAAAAAAATAGAGGTCAAAGCTAGCATCTATTTGCTTTATTAGAAAAGAACTTTTGTTTGTGAAAAGTTGTGAAGATCACATCAATGTGATGATGAAATCACTATGTTTGTTTTTTGCATTTTGAGCATTTTGATCTTTGTTTTTTTTATTTATTTGTTTTTGCCTCTACTTTTAAATTCTTAATAATAGAAGTTTTAAATTTTGAAATAATGAAATGACTAAATATGATATATACTACCTCCTCTACATGTATATAAAAAAAATTTAAATTTTAACTTTGTTTAATTTTAACTTTGTTTAATTTTGATGATAATTAAGAGCGCAATAAAACAACTTTTAAAAATTAATTCACATCGATACATTTTTGCAAGCAATTGACGCCGACCAAAACAAAACCAAAGATCTTTTTATATATTCGGAAAAAAAAATAGATCACATCTAACAATTATATATATGTGATATTTGAGTTATAACTAATGATTTTTTAAAATTTTCATATAAACATAAAATAAAAGGCCTTCTCATCGAATAATTATATCCCAAATTTTATACCTAAATGATGACATACCACTCATTCATTTACTTAACATTGCAAACATCAATTCAAATCATTTTTAATGTTCACAATTTTTATAATATTACAAAGAGCCGACAAATAGTATAGTCTAGATAGCAAAAATGCACAACTCTATTGGTTGGACCACTAAATCATATCATTAACCTATTCCCCAAGGGGGTTATCCAACTATACAATATATGTAATTATGTATATATATGTTTGAGTAAAGTCAGCATGAACTTAAATTTATTAAAGAGGTTGATGAGATTAATTAATTCAAAATTCATTGAATCGGCTTAAATTTTTAGATTTAAGTTGCTTAATAAATTTTTCATATTAAAATCTCGTACGATGCTAAAATTTTCTATTTTTAGAGTTTTTTAATTATTTTTTTCAGATTTTTTTAAAAATAACCTATTTTCATATGAAAACATTCATTATTTTATTATTATTTTTAGAGTCATTTTAAAAAATCTGAAAAAAATAGTTAAAAAACTCTATAAATAGAAAATTGTGAAATGCAATTAATTGTTAATTTTTTTATTAACAGCTCAATATTCATATTTCTAAATTACATTTATGGTTTAATGATAGAAGCATATGTAATCAATAATGTTCTGCTAAAGTAATATTCTCCGTGTAAGAAAACACGATTTGTAATACAAAAAACATGACCTCTTTATAATAATTCTTGTTAATATACAAAAATTATCACTCATAAGCAACACCTCATAGATTCCAGAGTGTTAATCCCACAATCAAGTATGCATTTTCAAAACTTGCATAGTAAAATATTTTCAACATGTACCCATAAAAAAAAATTAAAAATATTTCGTCAAGCTGACAATTTCAGCCAGATTTCACCCGGAACGGGATACAAAACATCCGTTCCGTTTCTGTCATCATGAAACGAAACGGAATGGAGAAACAAAACCTGTGCATCTTTTCCTTAATTCGCAAATACTCCGGCGATTCTTCTCAGTTCTCAGTTCTCAGTTCTCAGTTCTCAGTTCTCAGTTTCTCAGTTCTCAGTTCTCAGTTTCTCAGTTCTCAGTTCTCTGTTCTCAGTTCTCAGTTCTCAGTTCTCAGTTCCTCAGTTCTCTGTTCTCAGGCAACCGCCAGGTAAAAATTCCTGATAATAATTCCACACCAATGGGAATCCATTCCTAAGACCTCAGTAGGGGTTTTCGCTCCGTACGATTCCTTTTCTCCTTCGACCAGATCCTCTCCAAGCCAGACGCACTGGCGGGCGCACGGAAGTGCTTCCAGATTCGATCGGCGCAAATCGTAAAGTAATCGGACGGGTAGGATTCTGTTATGTACGGTGCTGAATTGGAGAGAATACGAATTGCTTTCGCAGACGCATCCGTACAATATCTTTGCGATCGTCAAACTCTGCGCTAGTGGACCTGAACCAGCGTCCCCACTTTGGACCAATGAGAGAACGACACGTAATGACATACTTCCCCATACCCATCTATAATTCGACAACGCAGCGTCACAAAACCACCTCCTTTTTCCATAGGAGGTTTTGCTCTGATCTGAAACCGCTCTCAACTGTATGAGCTATATGGATGGAACTCCCCGGGTATTAAATGCTAACACCGGCCTGGATGTGTATTGAATTGAGTGTTTTACTAATTATTCTGTTAAAATAGGAAAACTTTATGCAAAATTGGTATCTTTAGCCATAGTTTGTTGGTGAAATTAAGAAATTAGATCGCTTGATGAATAATAAAGTTGTTTTCTACACATATTTGAAGAGATGAATTAGTTTGTAAAAATAAAACATTAATTAATGTTAAACATTTGAAAATGTAATATTTCATTGAATCAAACGAATAGCTAATTCGGAATCCCATTTTTTGTATAGTTTTTTTAAACTAGTGTATAATTGTGCAACTTGTAAAATTTATAAAATTTGAGTGCTTCACACAATTGTAATGATGTTTTATTTTATGATTATGGAGTTAAGTATTACTTTATAAGTATCTTATTTAGGATAATGCATGAGTATTTATTAGAAATATAGTGTAGAGTTATTTTTAGTATAATATGTGAAGTTGTTTGGATAACTATTTTATTGTGTGGAATGGACTTATTAGAACCGTTGAAAATTTAATTAGAATGTTACGCACGGGCGATAAGATTTAACTTATGAAGTAAATTAGAGGACATGAAAATCACATATTCTGTTAATGTATATATGCATCAGTAATTTACTATAAATTAAATCTATCAACTTTTTAGTTTTTATAATGATTTCAAAATATCTTACCCAAATCACTATCATAATTAATTAGATAATTAGTCGACAGCTCCTTAGACCGTGTCGGTCCACAAACTAATAAATGGTAGACCAAATACCACACACTATTTTTCCCAATTCCACCTACAAATTGCCAACCCTACTCATCCATACTCCATAGGAGAAAAATTTGACTGTGCTTCCTCCCTCTTAATTTCTCTCTCTTAAGCAATACCCCCATGGGGAGGGGGAGGGTGCAACTCAAGAGGATAGAGAACAAGATCAACCGCCAGGTCACCTTCTCGAAGCGCCGCAACGGTCTCCTCAAGAAGGCCCATGAAATCTCCGTCCTTTGCGATGTCGATGTGGCGCTCATTATCTTCTCCACCAAAGGCAAGCTTTTTGAGTACTCCACTGACTCAAGGTAACATTTCATGTTTCTTTTCTTTTTCTTTTAGACTTAATAGTAGCTTAGGGTTATCATTTCTGCATATTAATATACATCGGTTTTAGAGTTCCGGACTTTTTACATATATTTTTTAAAAATGGGCTTAATTTCATGTATGTATTAATATATCAGTAGATGCATGCTTTGGTTTTTCTGATTCAAAATCTTACAGTTCATGCAAACAGTAATATACCCGTGTGATTTTGGAAAAAAGGAACTCAAGTGTACAGCTAGATATATGCCAGTGTCTTCTATCAGATCCAATCTGATAATTTAGAATTGAACTTGAGGGCTTCAGTTGCTTCAGTCCAGATTCCGGATAAGTCGACAGTTGCTTTTATTTTTGAATAAACTATTTCAAAAAGATTGTTCCTTAGTTTCTGATGTGTTTTTGAAAAATGAATTAATATGTTACAGTTATCGTGTTACAGTAATCATACGTACAAAGATTTTGTACTAAAATCTAGGTTACCATTTTGTTTGTGCTTTCTGTAAAAGATGTGTGTGTGTGCGCGCGCGCGCGTGCGTGTGTGTGTATCTTTTTCTTAAGTTGCCTATATGATCTTATGTTGTAAGCTAAGCCTTATACGATCGATGCAAGTATTTCCAAAGCATTTGTGCAATTCATATTTCTTATTCTCCCTTCCTCTTCCATTTTTGTTATTTAATTTCCCCTTTCAATTTCCTCATACGATGGAATTCATTTTTTTTTATTCTCTCCCCTGGAAGAAAAGTATCATTTCCAAGAACATCGAACTGTCATGATATCATCAATGAAATGATATTGAAGCACATGCAGATTAATTGCATCTGGAAGGCTACAGCTGCTTCCAGATTACAAAATTGAAGTGCCTATCGCTAAACAATGAAGCAAATTATGTATTTTTGTGCAGCATGGAAAAGATTTTGGACCGCTACGAGTGTTGTACAATTGCGGAAAAAGCTCTTTCAGAGGGCCATCCTGCACCAGAGGTAGAAACATAGTATTTCAAATACACTGGTTGAAATTTCTTTTTAAATATGTAATTCTACAACTATCTTCCAATTTAAGTGCATTCTGAATAAGGTTATGTATTACATGCTTGACCCTTTAAATTAGGAAAATTGGAGCCATGACTATGCCAAACTGAAGAACAAGGCCGAATCTCTGCATAGAAGTAATAGGTAATTACAAATCATGATCTAAATAGATATCTAATTCTGAAGATGCATTTGCATCGATCACGTATATATGAAGCAATCAAGCTCTTGATCTCCTGTTGTTTGCTAAAGAGTTAATACATGATGAAATACTAATGACCGTCAAATGGATTCATAGGGTATGAGGAAGATGTAAAGAAAGTACTCTTCATGTTTTATTTTGTGCTTATGTACGTAATATTGATCTGTAACAAAAGGCTGTATATTTTTAATAAAGGAAAAATATAGTGTCCCAAAGTCGATGTTCTCCTCATGTCACAACAACCACTGAGGGCCCCTCTAAAGATTTGATTACGTGAGACCTGCACACAATGATAGTTGTGAAATAAGGCCCGCATTTGCTGGGGGCATTGTATCATTACCTTTCTAATAATATGCATCGATGAACTACACATTATTAGAATTGTTTGGTATCAAGTCAGATATGACAACACATTACAACAAAATGGTTTGTACTCTGAGACAGTATACAACCTGAACTTGAATCAAGCCCAAGACCAAACACCATAAGCTTTATGACCAAGCTAAAGCTGAAATGCTACTTTAGTTGTTAGCTATGTTAGCTTTGGTTTCTTAATTTATTCTACTCATTGTTAGTGTAAGGTTTAACTAAACCTAGACAGAGCAATGAAATTTTAACACTGAATCTGTGAATACTTGTTCGTTTGAGCTATGCAGATTCAAATCGAGCTTAACGGATTTGATCCAGCACAAGCTTGGTGGGTTCACTGAGTTGGACCATCTTTTAGTTACAATTTCAGCTTAAACCTAATAAAAAAGTGCAGCTCAATTTTGAATCTCAAGCAGCACCTAAACCCCTGGCCAAACTTGTAGCCTATTATTACTTTTTTTAATTTATTATGCAATCTTAGAAGATCCTTACATGTATTTCATTTCTATTCTTTTTTTTTCTTTTATTAGCCACCTCATGGGGGAACAATTGGAGTCTCTTCCTCTTAAAGAGCTTCAGCAACTGGAACAACAACTTGACAACTCCTTGCGGCGTATAAGGTCACGAAAGGTGATGTATTCTTCCAATTTGAAAGTTTATATATTACCAAATATTGTAAAACATTAAAAAGTTTGTGCATGCTTATCGTAGAGGTTTACAAAATCTGGATACTCAAACATGGATGTATTACACTAACAACTAGCATCACATAGCAAGTACCGGATGTACACTGAAAAAGTGTACTATTACATGTGCAATATGATAAAAATTAAAGAAAGGAGGAAAAAAGGTTTTTGTGAAAACAACACTTCAAATTCACAAGTTTGGACTAGACAGGCTTTCAAATATATAAGGTGTTTGGCATACCCTTAATTTCAAACCTAATTTTGGAGCAATAAGAAGGTACAATTTATAAAAGTTGTTTAAACTTGATTTCTCCCTGATATAAGAATAAGTAAATATTTTAGAATTTTTTTTAAAATTCTATATAAAGTTGTAATGGACAGTGACACTTTTTAGTCCATGAGATTTTTTTTTTTCTTTTGGCAAAATTAGACTTCTAAACCAAAAATGTGAATATAACACTGCCTACCAGTTCATCTCAGATGAGAATTACAATCAAACACTAGCTAAAAAGTATTAGAAAATATTAAAAAAGACGATAAACCCAAATCATGAACACCAACAATATGCTATCCTTCTTTTCTCTTTTTTCTCTTTTCATAAGTTGTAAATAACTTGTAAATGTTTCTTTTATTTTTAATTAGTGAGAACTTCAGGCGGAAACCTACTTCCTCAAAATAATAATAATAATAGTAAGCTTTCGTATATTTTGATGTGTGGCAATTAGCACCAGAAGTGAATCCGATTAAGCAAATAAGATATTCAACTTTTTTTGAGGGCCAGAGGCAGGCAGAGCAGTGCAACATTTGTATCTTTTTTTTTGTGTTAATGTTAATTTTGAGCATTCTATGTTTATGCTCTTTTTTTCCCCTTCAGTTTGAAGTAATGCTCCAAACAATTTCTGAGCTCCAAGCAAAGGCATGTAATTCAATATCCTAGAATTTCATTTCAGTTTCGAACTTGGATGCCATGCCTAGTGAAACATAATGTTGAATTGGAATATACCATGCAGTAGAAAGAAAAACTGCTGATATATTATCTTAACGAAGGCCATGGCACCTATACTTGGTGGGGTTTGGTTGGGGGGGGGGGGGGGGGGGGGTTCCAATAATAGATGCTGTGAATATGAATTTGTTGGAAAGAATTATGAGCTTCTTTTGGTCATTGTTTCCCTTGCAGAAGAAGACACTGATGGAGGATAACAATTCACTGGAGAAGGTAGTTTTTGCATTTATTTTTTTCTAATTTTCCCTGATAAACTGTGCTGGGTACACTAATGTCATGGCTGTGTGTGTACATACCAGTTTTACTACCAATTCGCTTAATATTTTCCCATAATATATACCTCCCCCACCTTCTGTTAGACTGTTTGGTTTTTCAAATGTACAGACCAGAAAGACTGAGTAAACATTAAAAAAAGGGCAACAGATATCAGCAAAGATTGTTTGATATATGCTATCAACCTTTATTCTGATAATGACTTTTTAATTTGTGGTATCACCTTTCTAATCACATCATAATCCTTTGATTCTGAAAAAAACCTCTTTGAATTTTATTTACTTGTCAACAATTTTCTACAAAAACACTTAAAATATCAGGACCGAAGTCCAACTTCCAGGATTCAACTTCAATTACTTTGGTTAATTTGAACTCAAATCTCACAAAAAAGCACAGTGATAGACTGTAAATTAGTTCAATATCTAGGATAATTTCTGAATGTCTCAAAGCGTAGTAAAATACATTCCGTGTACCTCTTACTCAGTTACTCTAATCCTTTGTCAAGTAACAAATTAGACTGTAAATTAGGTTGATTTGTAAGGTAATTGAGTTTTTTTTTCCCTTGATAATTTGCAGAAATTCAAGGAAATGGAGAAGGAAAAGAACAAAAAAAGCGAAGCAATGTGCCAATCTCCAAGCAACTCTTCTGCCCATTTCTTTCTTCCTAACTTAAACAACAGGCACTTTTTCTTTAAATACTTTTAGTGCTTTCATGCCACACCAAAGCAAATGCTTAAGCCAAGCTATAAGTTGATATGTTTTAGGATATAAAAATGAAATAACTTTTTTTTTCATAATCTATATATAAGGTAATGCCCCTTCAGAATAGATAGAACTTTTTGTACTGAAAGAAGTAAACCATTATTTTTACACTATTTCGAGACACAATTCTCTTAATTTCATGGCTAAGTTGAGAATCTTAACCTCTCAACTGAAGAATTAATGTGAAAATTCTCTCTTACAGCACGGCGTATCAGTTGAGAAATGTGCCGGAAGATCCGGAAGCTGAAGAGCAGCATACACAAACTTACAGCATTACTCTGCCTACATGGATGATGCCAACAGCAAACAGCTAGTCAAATATTGGTCTAATTTTGAAAGAAAAAAGTTGGATTAATAATGCCTAAATAGATCTACCTATTAGAAGGTGCAGGATGAGGAAGTATGCAATGAAACCTCAGCTATGCAATTGCCTATTTATTTAGTAAAATATATCTATATATATAGTGCCCCTTGTTTTGTTTTCCTAAAATGCCCCTACCACCTACATTGAGGAGTCTACTGACATGTGGGACCCACTGTCAGTAATAGTGGGTGAAAAGGAAGGCCAGCACAAGAGGACACTGCATCAGCACACATTTATTTATGTCTAGTTATTGGGTGCCTTTGCATTGTGGGCTTGTGTATTTGTGTCAAACATACTGTGTTTTGTGTGTTTGACGTTACCATCACTTATAAAAAGGCACCCAAGTTTCAACATATTGTGCTTTATGTGTTTGAATGTTAACATGAGCATCAATTATTATGAGAAATTCATGAAATTGCATAAAAATTTTGAAATACTGGAAGGGAAGGGCCCTTTTGCAATTTAATCTTTTACTTTTCCCTCTCTATATAGCCTCATTCTAACTGAGCTTGTAGTCTAATGACCCAAAAGAGAATTTTTCTTCCAGAAAAGCAACCAGAAAAGATATGGGTAAACAAGGAGCAGAAAATCTCAATAGATAAAGATAGCCAGCTGATACTGACACTGATTGTATTGGAAAATTTGTATGATTTTCCTTTTGTGGGCACATGCACAATGCGACCCATCAAACTCCAATGTGTACATGATGAAATCTGTAACAAACATACTGCCTCAGGCTTGATGATACACCAGGGTATAATTCAGGGCAAGAAATAATAACTGCTGTACAATGCCCTTCAATTGTTGAATTTCATTTCTTTTTTACTTTATATATACATACAAGGGAACGTGGCAAATAAGAGTTTCAGTGCTCCACCAAATTATTTACAGGTTTTGAAAAGTACTGGTGTACCCTTCTGGCTTTCTCCACCAAGCTTGTTAGCTGTCATGTGGTTTCGCTAAATACCATTTTCTGTTTACCAAAAAAAATATATAAATCGTAAATAAATCAGAATGGGAACCTTTAATAATTAAACCAAACCATACTTTATCAACTAGGGTAACGACTAAGGCTATAAAGTACATAATGCACCTGTAAATACAAGGAATAAATAACCAAATAAAGGCAAATAGAGCAGGTTTTATATTAAGTAATAAAGAATTTAGGCAGCATGCCTACCTTTCCACAAACAGGGCAAGCTTCACTTCTTTCCATCCACTCATATATACATCCAAGGTGGAAATCATGTGAGCATTGCATTACGATCTTTGGATTGTCTGGTGAGTATTCTACATCAAAAAATAATAACAATCACCATTAATGGATGCACAACAATAAGAATAGAGTAAAAAAGGATGATAAAATGCAATAACTGGCAGTGCAGACAAGCGATATCTAAGGGCCTTGACAAAGAATGAAGGTGCATGACTAGCTTTCATTTGTGGGGTGTGCAGCCTCAAACTAAGGAAAAAAATATTGGGGTTGGAAAAGGGGCATGAACAGATCGGTCTCTGGTACCTAAATAAAAGGAAAGCTCTCAAGTATTTAAGCTAGATGGCTAAGAATGAACAAGTAGTTGGTACAAAAAGTTGGAAATAAGACATAGTAGCTCTTGGGTGTTAATAGACTGGTTTGCCAGCTTATTGAATAGCAAAGCTCGTAAAAATTCTCAACTCTATTTGGACAAATCTTGGTCCAGCTCGATTTTGGCTTATATCTATTTTGATCTTGTGGGCTAAGTTCAACTGGAGCTCAATATTCAAATGAGCAAGCTTATGCCAATCTAATTTTTAAATTGAAAACTAGTAAACCGCGAGCTCCCGGCTAAACTTGCAGAGCTAGAGCTATATATAATTAACAAGTGAAAGAAAGGAAAAACAATGTGATGACAGTTCATTGGCGAAATATATGTTTCTCTCTCTTGCTTTATGCTGTTATGAGGTAAGGGGGGAATTAGTGGAGATAGATTCTGACAAACCTTCAAGACAAGTAGGACACACTTCCTCATCTTCAGCCGAGCCAAAGTAGTATGAACCCTTTGAAAACTCCTTTGGTTTGGCCTTCAAGTCATAATCAGTAAAACAGGCCTTTGACTTCCCATCACAGACAGATTGGCCCCACTTGTCAAAAGATTTTGGCAATTCAGCTGTTTCTCCATTCTCTCTAAGCAGCTCTGAGTCTTCATTGAGATGGCTAGATGATTTCTCACGCCTCATTCTGACAGCAAATCTTGGGTCATCATATGGTAATGGTCTTGGGGGAGACCGGTAGGTATCACATGTGGGGTTTTCTGTCAGAGTTGCATTAGTAGATTCTTCTAGCGGTTGTGGTGGAATCGCTTGTAACCCCCCATTTTGGAACATCAAGGTGTACTACACAAACAGAAAGAAGTAGATAAATATAAGAAAAAGAGTACGAAATGAAATTTAGCGAGCACAATTTCCAGTTACCAGTATCCTAATAACAGCAAATTTGGCTGTTACCAGGATAGTATGAAACAAGCTGTATTAGTTGCATCTGCATACAAGAATAGATTCAATTATTCCTGTGAAGTTTGATTATATGTTGTTATTGGTCCTGTTTATTTGAGATTTTATAAATTAATGACTATTACCTCTTTTTCAGAACAAGATATAGAAAATTGATATGGTAATACTAGGTCAAGGTATGAGCCTCCCATGAATTTCTAATTTTGATCTTTTCTATACATGAATTCGTTCATGCAAAACTCAATCATAGGTACATCTAAACGTTCAAAGAAAGACAATATTAAAATAACAAAAGTTCAAAGAAGAACAAAGACATACCGTTTGAATCAAATGTTGTGTAAAGCATCTCAAGCAAACACATTGCCCATATATGGAATTGATTGATTGAATGTATCCATACAAACTCTCTGTTTGCAAGCATGAAGAAACCAACCCCATAACTTCAAGCCTTCAAAGCTTGCACCTAATTCAAGCTCCGATTAGATAACTTATGCACCTTCAATAACTTAATTGTGATGGCTCCCTTCTGCAATTCAAACCAATTCCTTAAAAAAAATTATTGATTCAACCAACAACAAAAATTTGCACCCAATTAGTGCTCCACAAAGACACAAGCTTGGCTAGGGTACGAGTCGATGGAGGCTGAAATTAAAGTTACCTCAAATCTGAAAAAAATCCAATGAAGACATTTCTATAAGATTCTAATAGAAGTGCTTTTCTGCAAATTCTAAAATGGCACCAGGATGCAACCTAAACTAATCTAAAACAAGAATTCTATTTTTAGCAAAAAATGAAATGATTAACCATAGCATCCCCAAATTTTCAAAATAAACACTAATGCAAAAATATAACCCAACGTCAAATTAAATTAAGCACTGAGTCATGTATTTGAGATAACCATCTGTTCTCTTCTGAGAGAAGAAGAACAAAAAACAAATAAATAAAAGTCAAATAAGGTGGATAGGATAACCACAAAATCGTTTCATCAACTGTTACATAACGAATTTCTGGAGAATTTTTTAAATAACGGTGCTAACTGAACGCAACAAATACACACATAATCTAGAGAAAGCTTCCTAAACAACCATGATGAAATCCATAACTACACAAACTTATATTTTAAGACTATAAGAGACTTAACCTGGATGGAACAGGATTTCAAACAGACCTTGTACAAGATATCGACGAAAAGTGGAATTTGGAAGATTAAAACTAAGATTATTCCCAATTCAGACCAGAGAAGGAGAATCCGATCCTTTTCGTTGACCACTAAAAGACACCAGCAGCTTGCTACTCACGAGAAGACAATAACAAAAGAAATTCAAACAAGCAAAGGCGAGGTTTAGGGAAAGTACTTGATTCGATCTAAGCGTATCTCGGTCGGATAATCCTACGACGGAAAGAGAAATTCACAGCTAATGCTCTTTTCTTTTCTAGAACGATCGATCGAGCGCGCGTAGTATCTCTCTCTTTCTCTCCCTCCCTCTTTCACCTCCTCTCCTGATTCTTCGATCGTGAATTCGCGATCGATCAATCAATCCATGATCGGACCGAATAATTATTCTTCTGGGTTTATTAGCAATTGATTGACGGTGTCTGACCCGGTCTTGGGTTTTAGTTCGAACCTTAGATCCTCTCACTAACCCGATGCTTTCTAGACGAATCCACTCCGCTATTCTGCGTCAAGATTCGTGCAAGTAGAAAATTCATGCATCTGAACGGTGGATATTTGGTAAGATTGTGCAAGTGTCTGAGAGGAGCATGTGGGGTTGTATTAGATCGCATTAGATGGAACGGGTCAACACGTCCGAGTCAGACTTATTCTTTTATTATTAAATGCCTGCTTGTTGGAAATTTTCTTAGGAGGATTGTTTGCAATGGGATTAGTATGAAATTCACACTACTTTTTTAAATACTACCGGATCCGAATAAATAACGGGTCGGATTGTGCTGTTATGCGGCCCAAAACCAATCTGAAAAGAGTAGACTGCCGGCATATATATTATGTAATAAATTAAATGTATTAGAATATACTAATATAATGTTATATAACATATATACTAATATAATGTTCTAACAAAATAAAATAATTGCGTATTTCCAATGAATTATACATTTTGCCTAAATAATTATTTACCACATTCTGATAATAAGTATTTATAACATATAATAATTATTTATGTAATTTAATGTAATGGAGATTACTTATTTGTGAATCATGAAGTGTGAAATTAAAATATGATCTAGTAATAACTTCTAAAATTGGATTGATTGATTAATTAATTAATTAATGTACAAATGGGGTCCATGACCACATTTAGCCCATGTAGTGAACCTAACCTCTCCATTTAGGCCTGGCCCAATTAAGAAAAATAAATAAAACATGATCAAGTGAAAATTGTGGGTGATTTTTATTATTGATATCATTATCGATATGTATTTTATTATATACATTGAATAAATTATTATGTATGTTAATGAATTTATTATATAAACTCATTTTGTATAATACTGTCATTATACAAACTAAATTAGTTATTATGTCTATTAATGATTTTATTATGCAAACTCATTTTATACAGTATTATATTATACAATTTATATGAGTTATTATGCATATTAGTGGTATTTAAGTTAAATAAATAGAAATATTGTACATAATAAAATCATTAATATACACAATAACTTATTTAATATATATAATAAATCCCATATTGACGAAGACATCTATAATAATATCTGCATAATATTTTTTTTTCTTATTATCTAAATTTGCAGAAATATTTTTTTATTTTATATATTTTTGTCCCCACATAAAAATCACTCAAAATTTGGTGGTTGAGCTTTTCAATTAATTGGCCTAAAAGGAAGCCTCCTTTTTGTGTGAAATGAGAGACATACGTGGATTGATCTCGGCCGTTTGATTGCTTAATTAAGATTTAAGCCTTGATCAATGATTTGTCCTTGGTGGGTAGGTTTCTTTTTACTTGTTTGGTGTTAGATTGCTTTTTTTTTTATTTTTGTTTTTTGATTGATTTTCAGAGTTGCAAAATAATATATATTTGTGTCTTCTCATAAAATAAAATAAAAACAAAGAACATGTATTTAATTGACATAAAAAACTTTACGGAAATAGAGTAATGGATCATCCTAATTGGAAAAATAATCATATTAAATGGTTATAGATAAATTTGATACTTCTTGACTCCCAAATAAGTAAAATTGTAAGCAACATTGTAGCATTAAAATTAGATTAATTGCGTGATACCAATTGCACAATTATTCAATTAGATCAATCCAACTTAATTCTAACACAAACACTGAATTTTAAACATACAACATTCCACACCAAAAATAATACTTTCATTATTAATTTTCCGTTACATAAATTTTGAACCAATTAATATAAAATAAAATAAACGGTTTAGTCCTCCTAATTATCCAATTATTTCCTTACAATGGAAGAGAGCTTAAACCATTTTTCTTTAATAAAAGCTTTTGTTAATATTTTTCACGAAACTTAAATCCACATTTCTTCATAAAAAAATAAAATTCATCATCATTGTATTAAATCTTTTTATATCACCATGCATAAATAGATACATTTTGGACCCCCACCAAAAAAGAAAGGTAACATATCACGAGTGACTTGACCTAAAAAACCCTTTAATTTCTCTTGTCTTCCTCCATTTTTTGTTGCTAATGGAGGCAACTCTTTCTACTATAATAGTGTTATCATATTGCATCCAATATTTAAAAAATATTTCTGAGGTACATCTAATTTTTATATAATATATTCAACTCTTATAACTTTTATATAATATGTTCAACTCTTACAGTATATATATTTTTAAAAATTATCACTGGAATTAAAATATTAAAATTGGATATGTATTTTTAGTTACTTGGATAGGATGTGTATCAAATTTGAAATTAATTTAGAAAATATTTATTCTTCCAATAAATAATTTAAAATTTTTAAAGATTGAATTTTAACGATTTTATGATAAATGACAAATTAAATTTTAAATTTGATACACGTCATATTTAATAACTAGAAATATATTTATAACTTTATTTTTTTAATTTGAGTAATATTTTTTAAAAATATGTACATAAAGTTAAATGTATTATGAAAATTAAATGTACGCTAAAAAAAATAAAGTCAATTAACTTAATTCACTTTTACATACCTTAAAAATATACATTATAATTATTAAAAAATTTCTAAATTCTTTAAATAACATTTATATAAATTCCTCCCTGCCATGCACTGGTATCATCATCATCATCATCATCATCATCATCATCATCATCATCATCATACCATTCTTCTACTCTTTCAAAGCATGCTAAAGTTACTATATTACAATAGAACCATCTGCACAGATATTTACACATTTCACACCAAAATGGAGAGTAACAGAATCAATTCAAAGCCTAAACAACCATTGTCATTACAAAGGTAATTTGTGGGGCCCACATTCCAGTTGTGCAAACCCTACTTTAAACCTTCTTTCTCCTTTTTTTCTCTCTCTCAATGACTTCATCACTTCTTGAAGAAAACTTTTTTCTGATCACAGTCTACCAGTATCATTCATGGCTAGGAGCAGTTCAAGGCTGCCGATCAACCTCTGCCCGAAACTGATCGGGACCCGCATCCGCTTTAGATCCCCGACACTCGGGTTGTCTAAACCGGAGTCGGCCAAGATCGACACGGATCGGATTGATAGGAACGAAGCGAAAGCATGCTCGGATCATGAATTAACCAACCGGAAAGAAGAAATTACGAGAAGAAAGGTCATGGTGGCGGTCGACTCGAGTCAAGAGGCGAAGACGGCACTGCATTGGGCGCTTTCGCACGCGGTGCGGCCTGACGATACCGTAGTTCTTCTTGATGTTGTAAAGCCTTCTTTAATTGGTACCTCTAATTTTCTGCACAATTTTATTTTATTTATGAAAGAATTATCTTTCATTTTTATACCAATTAAATGTCAAATTTTATATTACTTGTACTTGGTTTTTTTTTTGGGTTTTATTAGAAAAATCAGAAAAGATTAGAGGAATTGAGGAAAACCAGCTTCTACATGGAATGAAGAGCATTTGCCAAGCAAGAAAACCAGAGGTAATTAATGTGTTAATTAATTAACTAATTAATTAAATTAATTACTTCCCTGTTCAACCTTTCTGAATTATTTGCTTATGTTAGGAAATTAATTAATCATTTAATTAATTGAGAAATATATGTGCACGCGTGGCATATACTGTTGCATGCTACTTTTGTCATCATTATTTCATATAGGATTACACATCATGATTCAGACTTAGTGACCTGTATTATAATTTATTTATTTTTTTGTTTTTTTTTAAATAAAAACTTTCATTAAATCTGATATTTATTTATTTTCAAAAATATTTTACAGAATTTAAACATACGTCTTTCCATAAAGAGTCAATATTTATCACCACTGTATTAAACCTGTAATTCTACTTGTATTATAATTTATTATTAAAACAATTTGAAATTCCTTCTTTTTTAAATGTGAAATTAATTTATCACTCTCAATGTACAATTTTCTGATTGTTCCACTAATAATATGAAATTCGCATCATGCCATAATTAATTCACAAATATATATATGCATTAGCAAGTACTTTCTGTACTTGTATAGGTTCACGTCGAACTTTCTTTGGCGGAAGGGAGAGAGCGCGGTCCGGCGATCCTGGAGGCGGCAAAAAAGCACGGCATATCGCTTCTCGTAATAGGCCACAAGAAACGGTCGGTCACATTGCGGTTGTTAATGATTTGGGCCGCCGGTGGGAGGTCGATAGCAGACACCGCAGAATACTGCGTGCAAAATGCGACGTGCATGTCTCTCGCCGTGAGGCGGAAGAGCAAAAAATGCGGCGGGTATCTTATTACTACTAAGAGATTGAAGGATTTTTGGCTCTTGGCTTGATTTTGAGGAAAGATAAATTGAATTGTGTGCTATAAATATATAGATTTGTTTTTTTTTTTTATCATTCAGAGTTTTGTGCATGTATTTTTTGTTTTGATTTGATTTTATTGAATTTGTGATTATAGATTTAGTTTTTGTATATAGGTATTGGTTTGGATTTCCTTTTCTTTCTTTTTTTTCTTTTTGTGAATAATGGAATAAAGGATTGGAAGCGCGTCAATTAAACGATCAAATATTCAAATAAATTATATAATAAAATTACTAACCTAAATAATAATCTATTTAATTTCAATAACAAAATGGATATTTTTATATCATCTCTCACTAAAATATCATCTTTTCTTCTTCATTGAAGTAAAACAAAACAAAAAGAATAATACACTAGACATCTTTCTTCTTCCCCAATCCATCATTTTTCTCTTCATATTTTGCTACAATTCACTCAAATCAAATCATCCGAGAAAACGAAAACGAAAAGGGAAGAAAGCGAAATCCAGAGCATGAACAAGCTCCTCCTCCTCTCCGATCCGAGCGACGCCGATCTGGTGCCATGGGAGACGATACTTGAAAGACTGAAGGAGTTTCTCCACCTCCTCTCCGCTCTCTGCTCACACCTCATCGATCAATTGCGAAATCTCTTCTCCTCCAGTGATCTCGCCTCTAGAGGTGCTGACGCCTTGGTTGTTGCAGTTCCTGTGGTGGTGATCGTGTATCTCTGCGCCTTCTGTTGCTTCCGAGCTGCCGCGCGGGGCCCACGGCGGCGATGGCGGTTCGATGGCGATCTTGAGATGGATGGTCCAGTAATAAGGATCAAGCGTGGGGGTGGATTGTTTAGTTTTCATCCGAAGAAAGTCGTTTTGTAAGTTTGTATTGTATGAAATCAGAATTGGAACATGGTGGATTCATGGTAGGAGTTCATCTCTGTGTGTGTGTGTGTGTGTGTAGGTGTGTTTTTCCCATGTAATCTGTATCAATCTTTGTGAGATGCCATTTCAATAACTATGTAAGATTGTAAGTTAGTTACAAATGAAAATTTGTTTGTGAGAATTGTATTGGTTTGGGTTCTCAACTTCTCTCACGTTCTGATTGTAGTTTAAACAAGGGTCTCTCAGTTGTGTGTTATCAGTATGGTGCACGGTACCAGTATGCACTCAGTTGGTACAAGCTCCTTATTGATCATCTGGTACCATTTTGTAGTTCAATTCAAATTTATCAAGAAATTGACTGTTTCAGGATAGTTTGGGATACATTTGAGGCCACAATGGCATGCACAATTAGGATACTACCAAATTAGCAATCTTGAAATTGGTATTATTTGTATTTCTGGTACATTTCTGTTCTGACATGCTTACTACTCATCATGAAATTTTCAATTTATAAAACTAATGCTCAAAGTTTAGTTTGATCAAAGAAATGGAAATAATATGGACACCTGAAAAGTAGCAAAATTTGGGGCACTATTAAAAGTTCTAATTTAAAAATCATGAGGAAGTTCTCAGTTAAAAAAAGTAAATAAATAATTTATACTGTCTAAAAGGCTTTGTGCAGCCTTTCCTTCACAAAAAGCAAACACTATCCAACAAATCTCTATAGCCTTTTCTCCATCTATTATTTTTGGAAAAATATGAATAATTAGCTCAAACTAAGGGAAAATTGAACTCCTTGCCTTTGTCATTCCATGATTCAGGACTCAAGACATTGATTTCAATCAAGTTGAAACAAAATTTCAAACTTTATTTCTCCAAACCAGTAGTGGGTCATGTCATCATGGAATTTCACCAAAAGAAAAGAAAGATTAATAATTAATCCAATAACCTTGGTCATGCCATGATACCTAAACTTGAACATTTTATAGAACCCCTTACAATATCTATCTCAATCATGTTATCTTCTTCATTAATCTCTGATAGAAGCTCCATCAGACCACTTTGCTTGAAAACCGACGCCGGCAATAAATTCCAGATAAACTCTCCTTTCAATTCTTCTCGGAAAACCGGCTCCTGATAATCTTCAACATGGTTCCCATCTGGTAGAGAGATCTCAATTAGGCTCTCATCATCTGAAATTGATTCTGTTGAGCACTCGGAAGAGAACTCCAGTAAGTCAACTTGCGGTAAGTCACTTTCCATTGCCGAGCAATTCGACATTTTGTCTCGCTTTTCCTCCTCTCTGCATGCACTTGCTTGAACCACCTTTTCTTCCTCTCTCTTTTCTTCTTCCTGGGCTTCTTCCTTTCTCATTGCAACCTCATTTTGTGCAGAAACATTCTCTGTAGATTCCATTGAGTGTCTACCTTTTTGAAAGAAAGAGAGAGAGCTGGAGAAAAGGAAAGCCAAGAAACCAAGGAATGGTAGAGAGAGAGTGGAGTAAAAGCCACAGAGAATGAATAGGAGAGAGAGTGCAAGGGCCACTCTAGAGTGCCCCATTTGGCAATCAAATGGCTTGAGGAATGAAGTATTTCACAAGGTATAAACCTTTTATGTTGTGTTTGTGTGTGTGTGTGAGAGAGAGAGAGAGAGAGAAGGAGAGAATGTTTATTCTCTGGCTTTACACTTGTTTCCAAATGAAACCAAACCAATAGATGAAAGGAAATGGGAGAGAGAGAGAGAGAGAGATTCTCACAAAAAAGTGCATTTGTGATGGAGCCTAGAAAGAAAGAAAGGATGTGTTTATGTGCTATTAAGTATAATAAATGGGACTGTTTGAGATAAGTAAGATTCAGTTTCTTTTTTTAAATTTTAAGCATAGAGCTAATTAAGGGTTACTTTTTGATTAGTTACTCTAAAACAACTTGTACAGAGTGATTAAACAAATTGGCCAAAACAGACCTAGGGATACTCAAAAAGTAGATCTGCATTCCAATTTTTGAATTAGGAATTAAGCTTAATTTAAACTATCCTTTTGGTCTTAATTACTGGTAGGAATGCATTATTTTCATGAATAAGAAATTAGGAAATTTTTTTTTGCAATTTGTTAGGGGGTTAGAAATTTTAATCTCCTTTCTGGTAGATGATAGAAATACAAATTTTGTTGGATTTTATTTATAATGTAAAATAGAGGGTTAAGCCTCTAAAATCACATCATATATGCTTTGAAATTAAGAATATGTAATGCTTTTCTTTTTTTATTTAAAAGGGATGTATTTAATATTTTTAAGATAAGAAGTAACATAATCTATACATGCTTTTAACATTCAAAAAGGAAACTTAATTACGCCTAAACTCTCCGTTTGATAAGTGAAATAACTTAAAGCGAAGTAAGTGTTAAATCATTCTAAAACATTGATGTTTAGCAGTAGTGAAGTAAATAAGTTAAGTAATGAAAGTAAAATGTGTTGAAAGGTATGAAATTTAACGATTTAATTTTACTCCATTTCTATAAATATTTTAACTTATTCTAACTTAAATCACATTCGTTTTCGTTTTATATATTAAATTGTCTTAAAGTACTTATATCATTTTTACTCCACTTGCTTTATTTTATAGAATTATATCTCTTTCAAAACTATTTTCTCAATAGATATTTATTTTTCCGGAGCAAATCCAAGATAATTAAGAAAATCATGTTGCTTATTTAATTTTCGAAATCACACAATATTAATACAAGATATGCACCTCAATTTTTTTTTTAAAGTTTAACTTACATTAGGCTGGTTACTGTCTATATTTTGATATATGATGGTCAAATATCATATTTGATGTATTCATATGTAACAATAAGTTAAGGTGCGTAGATTATAGTCCAAGGTATTTGATGAAGTCGATTAAATTTTTTTATTGAATATTAAATAAAAAATTATGATAGATGGAAATTAAAATTATTAAATTGCAAATAATTGGAAAAAAAAATTTAACTTCTCAACCCTTTTTTTTAAAAATCAATTCAATATCATTTTCATTTCAATAAGAAAACAGTTTATCTTACGAGATTGTAGTAAATAATTTAATTTAGAACACGGTTTTTGGATATAGTATGTTTAACTTTGAATTTAACAAAACCACAGATCTAGCACAATGGTGATAAACCTCGTATATTTACGGAGAGACCCAAGTTCAAGTCTTGTAAAAAATATTTAAAAATAAATAAATGTCGGGTTAACGGGGAACTCTTATATAAAAAAAAAACTAAAAATTTAACAACTACTTAATTTTAAGGGTGCATATTGGGTGTACAAATAGCACCCCAAGCAAGAATTAAATCAATTGCTTTATCATCAGAAACTTTTTGTGTTAGGAAAAAAATTAAAATTAGTATGTGAAAATTGAAATTGGAACATTTTGAAAGCAAAAAAAATTATTTTAAAAAAAATGCATCAGATAAGTTCAGATTTTTCAAGGTATGGTTATGTTGGACCTCAAATATAAGATTAAGATAAATACACAATTGAAAAAAAAATATTATGGCAGAGATTAAATATCCAACTTATCTTTTCAAGGTCACACTTTTCAAATTTTGATTTTTCTTTTTTTATTTCAATTTCAAAAATACTAATTTAAATTTTTTTTACAGAACACAAAAAAAATGCTGAATTAATTCTGATCACCACTTTTGTCATCTCCCAATTTTCTTGACAATAATTTAATTTTTTTTTCTCTGGTCCTATGTTTCACCAAAAAATGGATGGTGACGTGGCGAGTTACTTATTTGATTGGGACCTTCTAAAAATATTCTAATTTTGAAGCCTTCTCCACCATAATTAATTACCAAAATTAAACGTGTAGTATAATAATAAAAAACTTAGCTACATTAAAAGCAAAGTAATTAAGATATTCCTCGTACTCTGGCTCAAAAAATAATTAAAATATTTTATTTTCAATAAAAAGATTAAAATTTTGTTTATATTTACAAAATATGTTTGCTTCAAAAAAAATGTATTTTTTTAATTGAAAAAAAATATTCTTATTTTGTGTGCAAATAACGCAGTGTGAATGATTAAGTATTTATTTCTTATTTTACTGGCTCCAATAATATATTTTTTTTTTTACTTCAACCATGATATAGTAATTGTTCAAAAAAAAAAATTTATTCTAAGTTTGTTAATTATCAATAACGTGATATTACGACATCGATCTTTCGGCAATAATTTTAAAATTCTTAGTGATTAATTCAATTTTATCAATATTAACAAATAACTTAATTAATTTCATTCAAATGAGAGAACCAACTTCATCATATATGAGAGTTGAATCATTTTTAAAAAATGAGAGTTAATCAAATCTGAGCAATTTGATCAGGAGATTTGTATTAAATTATAATTTTGAAATTTCAAATAGGGGATGATACAATGCACAGATCTATGCAACATGAGGGGTTTCTCAATTTGAAAATTTTAAATAAATTTTAACCTCATCACATGCATCAATGATCTATATAGTTGGTATCCAAAGTATAATGAAATAAAAAAAAACATATAAAACAAGATGCAATCCCTCCCTCTAACTTTTTTTATTTTTTACGGTACTGCGTTGCATGATATATGAACGGATGAATTATAAAAGAATTTTTTTTTGAGATTTGATTTACACGAATCTTGATGTAATCAGATGAATAATATGTTATGTTATATGATGGAGTACAACATATGTAAAATATTTTATAATATGAAATCATAAATTAGGAGGTAACATGTGAAAACTGTTAACATCACCACATGGCACCAAGTCACTAACCACAGTGTATTATAATTTGTGGTCCCAAAATCATTTGAAAAATTGAGGGAAAAAGCTTCTTGTTTTTTAAATATTTTGAAAAGGAACATTTTTTTATTTTACATGATTTTGTGTCAGTTTTCACCAATTCCAAGGTCACTGAAATTTTTTTTGTTTTTGTCCTTATAGAAATTTTTTTTTTGTTTTCAAATATTTTTTTTCTTCTTTGTTTTTTCAAGCAACTCAAACCATTATTGACAGTGAAATAGAAAAATTTAGAGAGATATGAGATTGTCTAAAATTTGGTTTAATTATTAGGAGGTCATGGAAAGAGAAAATTGTTGGTATGAAATATAGTAAAATTCAAATTTTAATAATAAAATTTATGTATAAGCATTCTGAGTTGACTATAGTAAAATCGATTACTAATAACTAACATGGTCATATTCATTTTATTATCAAGTCAAATAAATAACTCACAAGTCACAATTGAATAATAATATTATGGTTGCAACACATCAACCCACTCTAGTCTATATAAATAACTTCTTATATAATTTAGATCATGAAAAAAAATTAACATACAAATATCTCCCAATCATACTCTATATATAAACAAGGTAAATATCAGGAACTAATATATAACATCAGAACGTATATTTAATAAACTTTTTTAGTTAATAAATAAATTATTATTTTTTTCAAAAATTGTATCAATGATCAATAATTAATTAATTAATTAATTAATAAAGAATCAGTGCTCGTCTCTCTGTGTACATTTCCAGCTGCACTTATCTGTAGTGCTATATCATTTCTAGTCCCTCGTCAAAGGCAAAAAAGTAATAAAGAAACTAAGTTTTACAAGGCTCTCCACTATACGCTATTGGTTCGCATCTCCCATGAGATGAAACACTAAAAGACACCCAGGGAATTTGACTTTAATTTTTGGTTTTTTTTTCTTGTATGCCCCTTATAAAAAGGCGTTTTAGCTCAATACAGTAATGAACGTAAGAGAAATTATTTTTGTACCTTACGTTTTACGTTTTTTATCTGTACAGTAAAATTATGTGTACTAAATAAATAATTTATTTATATATGAATTTGTAAGTATTTATAGTTAATATAGAATGTATTTATCAGTTTTGCTTTCCTGAATTATTATAGAAAAATTTAATTTAAAACCTTTATTGTATAAGTAAAAATATAATTTACATAATATTTAATCCTAATAGTATAAGATATAAATATTTTTATCATTAGATAAGATATAAATATTTAAAAAATATATATAAATACATATGAGGTGCAAATAAGGAATATAGTTAAGGGGTATAATTATCACTCCTCATGAAATAATTTATGCCGTGTAACAAGGCAACTGCAAGAACAAATTAAATTCACTTGTAGGAATGTCAATGGATATCCATAATTCAAAAATCTGATCCAAATCCGTATGAATGGATTCGCATATGGATCTAAAAAAATATATCTAATAGTTTATTAGATATGTATATAGATCTTGAAAAAGAATCTATTTTACTTTTTGAATTCGTATTTAGATTATGCATTATCTGAATCCGAATTCGATACAAATCCGATAAAATAATTTTATTTTGAATTCATAAAAGATATTATGATAATAATCCATGTTAAATTATTATAATAATTTATAACTATAATTATAATCTAGTTAAATTAGTCTCAATTATTATCATCATTTTTTATTCTATTTAATTTTGTAAAAGAGAATTTATTTTGTAGTTGAATATTATATTAAAATATTTTTATTATGTAATTAGATCACGTTAATTTTATAAAAAATTTATTTTTATATCATGCAAGTTAATTAAATTAGAATTGTGATGTTAATTTATACTTTATAAGGTAAAATTATACGCATTAATTCATGTCAAACATACACTTTATTATGTAATACATTAAATACAAAATCTGATATATGATCCGAATCTAATCCGCTAAGAAAATGGATACGGATTGACATTTGACGATTTGAAACCTCAAATACTAATTGAATATAAATCCGTACATGAATCATACAAATTTTTAATGAATTTGCATTTGAATCATGCTAGATCCGATCCATTGACATCCCTCTTCACTTGTATAAGAAAAATAATATTTATACTATAAAATATGTTTAAAATTTATTAGCTTAGTCCCTTCTAAATCCTTTGTATTCAAGTTCTAAATTAAATTTTGTTTTTTTAAACTTGATATTTCTTATCATTATAACATCCCTCTTTATATTCAATAATCCACTAATTACCATAAATAAATACATATTAATCCTTTTATATTCAATAATCCACTATGTGTATTACCTAATTTAAATATTCAAAATACCTTCTCTCCATTAATACACGAGTTTTAATTAAACTACATTTTATTTAAGACTAATTAATTAAGTTCCTTGATCGTAACAAATAATTAAAATAAAATCCAATCATTTGACGCATGAATTCGTTGATTCTATGATTCTATCTTCCACTTACTAATTTGCTTTTATTTTTTGGTGGATCCCACGAGTACTCCTTTTTTTAATTTTTATATAAGATATTTTAGTTTATTTTTTTTATAAACATTAATTCTTGGTACAAATTCGCATTAGTATATATATATATATATATTTTTTTTTTCTTATCCGTTCGTATTGAGGATTTTATTTGATTTTTTTTATTGAAGCAAAAAAAAATACATAGAGATAATTTAAATTAATATTTGTATATATGTAATTTCCGAAAATACAATTATCCAATTAATTAAAAAAATATATATGTGATAAATAAATATTGTTATGCAATTTTTTTTTATGTTATTCATCATTATATTAATTGGACACATGTTATTACACCTTATGAAGATTAACTAACTCAAGAGGGACATAATTATGTGGTAAATAAATTTATATAACTACGATGTTTAAATATTCCATTATAAGCCATGTCACTATGTGAACAATAAATAAATAAAAAAATAAAATTATAAGAGCCTTAAAGTTGGGATGCATATATCCTCTTATTAGTATGTATTATATTACCTAGTAATTAATTAATTAATCAATTAATTAATTAGTATGAATTGAATGAATCCAATGATATCATGTCGTAGAAATTAATTATGTGGCAATTGTTCTTGAAATTAATTTAGCAAAAATGTGCCAAAATTATATGTACTTGTGATGTGATTAACTTAATTAATTACTAATTAAATCATTGCTTTGGAGGGACCACATTATAATGCTGGGAAATGTTTCCTTGCATATCAGCATTTATGGTTCCTCTCTTTTTTGAAGAAAAATGGAGGTGTCCAGTTCAAAAAACTAGAGTCAAATAAAATTGGCTATATTGGGATTTGGAATAATTTGTGCTTAAAAATTTATAATTTGAACGTAATATGAATATAATTTATTTATTATAATGGATATAATAGAATAAATTCAGAAAATTTTAGAAGAAAAATAAAATCATGTGAAGAATTTATTACCTTCTAAATGTGGGAGGTCGTATGTTGAAAATTATATTGAGAGATTTTAAATTTTTAAGTGGGTATTTAATTTCATCTTTACTAAAAAAAAATCACAAATTGTCTGGATTATTCATAAAAATCATAAATAATTCAAAAATTCATTTAATCTATATATTTGTGTGAAATGTACATTAACTCAACCAATATTTCAAATTACTTGGATTATATATTCCTAAAATCACAAATAATTCAAGAATCCATTTAATATGCATATTTGTTTGGAATTTACAAAACTAAACCAATATTTCTATAAATTGTACTGCGATTTTGTGATCTCAAATAGCATTGAAAATTTGAGAGGAAAAAATGAAAAAGGCTAAATAAGTGAACTTTGCTGCATCAATAAACATATTCCAAAATAAATAATTTGAACAAGTTAATGAAGAAATGGAGATGATATCTCTCTTTTTCTTGTTCTTTTTTTTTGATAATTTTTCTTTGATTATTTGGAGAAAAGTGCCACCAACTTCAAGTACTTATGCAAATGTTCCCATTATGGAAACAAATTATCCTTATATTTAGTTTCCCCAATTTAATAAAATATAATTGAATTATTGAAAGTGCAAAGTAGCAAAATGATCCACCAAACACTTGCTCAATTATTAATTTAAAAAGATATGGTTCAATTGTGGATTTTCAGAAAATAAAAAAAGAAAAATAATTATTGGGTACTTTGCATTATCCATTCTTAAAAAAAAAATACCACAATAGAATAAAATAGAACGAAGTGGAATTAAATTAAAATTGAACTTTTTTAATCAGAAAACATAAATAATTAGCAAGTGTTAATTTGATATTTATTATATAAGAACTCATGTAGTTCTTATAATTTACTATTAAGTGTCAATGATCATCAAATGATTTTAATTTTTTGTAAACAGTTTTGTTTTTAACAAGTTTTTGATAAATAATCAAACAAAATTCATATATTGGACCAAAATTTAATAAAGTCCTTGTTTAAATAATTAAAAACACATCCAAGGCTTTGTTAATACAAATTTATTGCAGGGCTGCACATTTGCCAAAAAGCCCATTTTTCCCAAATGGGGCTGTTTTTTTTTTTATATAAGAGCCTTTGTTAACCCGACATTTATTTATTTTCAAATGTTTCTTATGAGATTTGAATTTACGTTTTTCCGTAGAAAAAAAAAGATCTATCATTACTGTGTTATGCCTGTATTTCTTATGCGTTCTGGGTTAATCACTGTAGTCAAATTATAGCTAATGGTTAATTAGCAAAGGACAATTCAATTAATGTGGTTATGTGTGTGTGGATTTATATAATTGTGGTGGATTAGTGAACATTAAAGGATACAATCCAACTTTTTTTTTTAATAAAGAGGTGTCAAATTATAGATAGCAGTTGTTTTTTTTTTTGTATTTGAATGAATTACGATTGTTAGTCTCAACATGTTATCTTCGTCTATAATGTAAATTTTAATTCATGACATAATAATTTTGTGTTAAATAAACCAGAATAATTCTGACAAACATCTAAACAATTCATACTGGTAGCTAACTAATTAACTAATCCTTTCACTGGCACAAGTAAGAAAAATAATATACTGACAAAATGACTGTAGTTATATATATATATGTATATATATTTTGTGCAAAAAGAAAGAAATTGAAAACTGCATTTTTGACATTTGAAAAGATAACTATATCTATAAAAAGGATAAATTACTCATGTAAGAGAACATCACTAAGGAAACAAAAAAAGTAATATATAAAAAGATAAATTTTGTGCCAGTGGTACAATCAGCCTCATAATTCAGCATACAAAATATACCAAAGTATTTTCCATTAGTAAATTCTGTAAATGTGAAATGTCTACATTGGTAATAGAATATTATTTGTGATAATTAATGGGAATGGTTACAGGAAAAACTCTGTACCGTTTTACAGTACATTACATCATGCATCAACACTGTCCGGTACAATCTGGTATCATATAAGGTCAGACGTTATTTTATTATTTTCTATTATAATTTTTGGTGTGAAGATACGAATGCATCATTTCATAAATTCTTCTTCTTTTTATGATATGCTTGTATCTTTTCTTTGTTCATCCTTCCATGACATACATACATTTTCTTTGAAATGCTTCTCTTAATTATCTTTAAATAGAACAGAAATTCTGCTCATTTTAAGATAAATAATTTCAGATATCAAATGGTGTGATAAAGCCTATAAAGAGAGAAAAACACCGCAATAAGAGAATTTTGAGTTTTTGACATCTAAATCGTAAAATAGAGGGATATAACTCGGCTTAGATTATGGTTTATCTCTAGCCGGTAATTTCGGTAGGTTTACAACGAGAGAGAAGACTTAAAATTATTGGACGTAAAAGGAATAGCTCCGATCAAGTTGCTTTCTTGCTGCGGTATTTCTAAAACTTGATGTATTTCAAAATTACTTACATTTTCAATTTGGCTTTTGAAATGCTAGATCTCTTATTTTAAATTCACCTTTGATGATTGTTATGACTGTCAAATTGAGATATGAACAATGGATCCTTTACTCACAAAAAACTGATAGTTAATTGGTATACTTCAATGATACAATGGTAGATTATAACTAGAAAATTTATGATTTATACATATTGCATATAATGTATAGATATGAGATACTGGTTCTAGCCTTTTATCTAGAAAATAATGTTGTAGATTGGGTCTTGATCATTATTTTGTAATAATTAAATTAAAGACGATAGAAATAATATGATTTCAAGTCTCCTAGATTCTTTCTTCTATGACAAGGCAAGATTCAATTGTTCTTTACATTGATGCCGTTTGGCATTCTTTTCTTTTAATCTCTTTAAGCATCTTTTAATTTCTTTAATTATTTAATTTTTCCGAACACATACTTCTTAACACGAATTAAGAATTCTTTTTTTAATTTTTTTTATCTGAACTTTAATCTTCTATCTGTTTTTTTTTAAAAACTCTCTCCAAACTAAATTTCCTTAATTTTTAAGCACAAATTAAAACTAACTTAGATAACTTGAGGTTTGTTAACAGCTTCCAGTTAACTAGTGCTTTGTGATAGAAACGATGCATTCTATCTAATTGACTACACTCGGAACAATTATCGACACGCGAACCAGTATTCATAATTCTTCGGACTAATTGAAGGCAAGGCAACGGTGTTCCTACTCCAGGTTCTTTCCAGTTTTCTACAGAGGCTTCGCTCGCGACTCTGAGTGAAACTAAGTTGACCGATCTTCTCAGGATCGTTCTCTATGGACATCAGTGTAACAGGTTACATAAATACATGATTCCAATTGCTACACATAGAGTCACGGTTTCCAGTCAAGGGAAATACAAAAATTCGACGCCCATTCGGAAAGCAATATTTGTGCGAATAAGGCGCCTTCTTTTTTCGTTTTAACAATTTAACAACAGGGGAGAGAGAGAGAGAGAGAGAGAAATTGCGAAATTTTGCATCCTTTCTCGGATCTCTCTTAATTTGAGAAAAGAGAAAATGGCGGGGATAGCGCTGCTATTGGATCTGGCGAAGAGAAACCCTAGTCTCTCTTCATCGGGCAAGTCTATCCATGCGTACACCCTCATCTCGGCCGCGACGGCGGCGTCAGCGGCGGCGATCTCCTTCACCGCCGGTCTTCCCCTCTCCTCACGCTCTCTCTTCGGGTTAGTTTTCCCCTTGCACTTTTGTTTTACTGAATCCAGCTGTTTTGGAGGGGTTTAGGGAAAATTGATCACTACTAGTGGTTGTCGAATGATAGAAGTATATAGGATTTTGTAGATTTTGTAGGTTTTGTTTAATCGGCCTAAAGATTTGGTTATACAAATGTCAACTTGATTAAACTTTGATATACTGTTTAATTGAATCGAATAGATAAATTGTTTGTGCATCATTAAACTAACAAATTTGGTATACTTTGCAATTGAATCCACCAGATAAATCATTAGTTGACAGTTGAACTAGTTCATAAAGACCTGGAAGAATTATTGATAATTTGATAAGTTTCTTAAAAGATCTGCTAGAATGAATGTTCAAGAAAGTAATAGTATATGTTGAAATTGATTTGATGAAAAGCAACTTTTTAAGCTGAAGGAAAGTATCTTTTATCAATTAACCTACATTTGGTAATGCAATTGGCATACTCTTGATTCATCTCCTCATTATCTTTGTATATCATGTAACTATACTTGTTGCAGACGCTACAGTAGTTAATGGTCTAAGTTAACAGGGTTTCCAAAAAAAATTGCATAGTTGGGAAGATCATTAGTTTATTACAGTTTGTTGATTTTCTGTAATTGCACAAATGCACACTCTTATATTCAGGGATGGAGGCTTCACTGTAGCTTATTGTGATGCTGGTGCAACAGCTGTATGGGACCGCACTAATGGTGTCCAATCTTCGACCCACAAAGACCCCCTTGGTCTCACCACCAAAGAATACATCCTGGATGTGAAACCTCTATTCTCAGCCTTTCAACCAAAGAACCTCGCCATGACCTCTCTCAGGTCTTTTCTACTGTTTTATTTGCCTCTTTTGGAACCTCGTACACCCGCTGAGGAAGAGGATAATGCAGAAGCACCAGTGGAGCCAGATAAACCAGTTGACTTGGTGACCCCTTTTCAAAATTCAATTAAACAAATCTTGAGAGAGGTTAGTTCTGTTAATTATATACATATTTTTGTATTTTTTATTTCACTATTTTATATCATATGGAAATGGAATTATTGAGTAGCTTGATATGCCATGTTGAAAACTCTTAAAACAGCTGAAGCTGATATGATTTTTAGATTTTGTTTATTTTTTACAATGAAGCCAAAGACTGAATTTGAGAGCTTTATTAACGTAGTCTTTCATCAATTGACCCACAATAAGTGCAATAGTATTCCAGCTCACCTAATTTGTTCTCCATTATGCCTAAACAGTGCAGTTGAATTTTAAAAGATAATGAATGTACAATGAAGAGGGTAGTCAGCCAGTATAGAACCAAAGATATTTACTGAACTTGTGCAGCTGATGAGATTGCATTTTATTTTTTATTGTTGTAACAATGGTGGAAATACTTCAATTTCATTCTTTTTCTTAAATCTGTTCATAGACTGCTGTTGTGACCACTAGACGAGTTTTGGAAAGAGTTATTGTTCATCATGTTTCACGTAGAACTGCATGGAAGCTTCTCAAAGGTATGATCAGGACCAATTGATGTCAATCTTTTTTTTTTTTTATGGTTTCTGAAATCATGTCAGAATGATTCTAGTAGTTCACATTGTACATCTTTGTTGTAACATTTCTAAACATATCTGAATTCTTTGATGATTTCACCATTTTTACTTCAATATTTCTCAGACGCTTCTAGATCAGCCAGGCGAAAAGCTGCAAGGGGGATGCCTACTATTTTGTATGTTTATAGTGTCGGAAAAACAACTATCAAAGGTATATGTCATTCATGTGAAAGTTTTTATATTCTTCGCACATGTTTGCAAACAATATTCTTCTCTTAATTGTAAGCTAGAACATTCTTGATGACTCGTTTCAGGTGTTTATATAACAATGGTGACACTTGACATATCAAGTACAGAGACAATAAGCCCTAACCTCTAGTTAACACTTGTTTTGAATTATACTTTTCTCTGTAAACTGTTTAACTGTTTAGATTCTTTAAAGCTGGTGGTTTTATTATTTCCAAGTTTCCACTGTTAACTTTTATCCATATGTTGCTGTTGTAACAGCACAATTATTAGGGGTGGCTGCTTCATGGGTAGTCCAGGCAATAATGGATGTGTACAGATGCTTCATTCGTAAGTCCGATGATGAAATTGAAGAGTTGGAATTGAAAGAAAAGTTTAGGCAGTTTAGGACAAAAATGCACACCACAACTCTGAAATGCGGTGCCTCTTTGGTTCTGGCATCGGTCGGGGCCGGAGTTGGTGCTCTTATTCACCCTTCACACGGACAGTGGATTGGTAAGTTAGCTCTCTTTCACGTGTGCCTTTTTCGTACCAGTCAGTTACTGAAAGTTATTTTATTCTTGTATTTATTAATTTTTTTGACCAAGTTGCATTCATTATTTAATGTTACTGATACTTAACAGCTTGTAGTGTGTTTATTATACTCATACCAGCATATCTCAGGCCAACATGGTACAGTATTCTGTACTGCTAGGATCTGAACCAACTTTTTTAACTGGTGTGTGTTTTGTTTTGGTTGGTCAAGCTTGTACTCTCTTTTGCAAATTCTTGGACACGACTGTACCTGCTTTTCTGGTACTAATTCGTGATTGACTGCTCGTCTTCCTTTAGTTTTCAATATCCTTCGGGGACTTGCACAATAGAGAGGGCTGCTCTGTTGATTAAAGTGTGCAATTGAGATTAAACTGGTGTATACCAATTGTTAAATTCTTAATATGAATATTAACTAGTCTCTTAGGTCAGTCTTACTTGCATCATAGATGGGGCATCTTAAAAAAATTAAGTAATCGAGTATGTTATTACTGTCATCACGGCTTGTCTCATATACCGTGTCTGCCTTCCTGGTGGTATTGGCAGTTCTGCAGTTCCGTTGTTCAATTCAAGGACTGCAATATTTGATTTTGAATATTGGTACAGTACAGTTGCTTACAGTATGTCTGTTGCAACCATAGATGCATCTTCTTTTAGGCTTTAATCATGCCTTTGTTTTGTTGGCAATTATGTTGCAATATCAGATCATGCTTCTAAACTCCTGGTTTGAACTTAACTTGTAGGTTGCACAATTGGAGATTTTGCTGGCCCCATCACTACACTTCTCGTTATTGAGAAGTTCCAGTTGAATCTTTAACTCGTCATTTGGTTATTCCTTGTAGGTTCTTTACATTTTTCAGGACAACACCTTGTTTCCTTTTTTTTTCTCACCCTCCGACCTTATTTTTGGATTCATAATTTGGTAAGCAGTGCAACTGTGATTAGGCTCTCATATCGGATATATATCCTGTGTTGTTCCATAGGAGGCAAGCATATGCACTTTGTTCATTTCAAGCTTCAACTTTGTCCTTTTTTTTTTCTTTTTATTGTACTTGAGATATTTGTTCTACAATAAAAATTGTAGCATAGAAGGCAAGCATTGCTATATTTGTCAATTAGTGGAGCAATATGATTTTTCACCCTTACAACAGGAATGTTTAACTTTTGTTATTTTGTGGGGCTAATCCTATAAAGAAATCAATTTGAAATATGATCTTTATTAAATGAGGAGGGATCACTTAATAATAGTTATTTTGACAATCTTGACAATGGGTTTTCAAATAATTTTGAAAAAAAAAATCTTATAAATAGGAAAAATTATGATCATATTCTTGAATTTAAGATTAATTATGTTTTAAATTTCATGCAATTCATTGGATATATCATTAAAAATCATTAAATATGAATCATTACAAATATCATATAATTTTAATTGTATTTGAGAAAATATTAAATAACATTTAAATTGTATGAAATTTAAAATACAATCAATTGTATGTCATTTTACTCATTACTAGACAAAGAGTTCAACTCCAAAATTTTATACATCAAAAGGTGCATAGTTCCATTAAATTATTATCATCTTTAAATATAAAAAATTAAGAAACCAAGAGAATCACACATTGAGTTTCGCCCTATATGTCGAAACTTAATGCCGACTAACAAACCGGTACACACTTCTGTCATAATCACATGATGGTACAGGATGCTGATGGATCCTCTTCAGAGAAATGGTAAGCCCTGTACCCACCATATGGGGGTGCATAATATGGCCCATATGGCGGTGCCGCCGTGTAACCAAATACCTGGCCACATGCATAACATCGGCATCCACCATAGTATCCTTCATAGTATGGTGTAGGACAACATGCAGGCTGAGGAGCTGGAACTGATTCGCTCTTTTTCGGCGCCTCTGGTTCACTCTTAGAGGGTTTTTCATCTTTTTCAGGTTTTTTCTCAGCAGGTTTTTCAGGTTTCTTTTCCTTTTCGGCCGGTTTTTCTTCCTTCTTCGGCTGTTCTGCCGTTTTATCTTCCTTTTTAGGTTTTTCCTTTTCGGCTGGAGCGGCTTGGGCCGGTTTGCTCTCTTTGGGTTTTTCTTTTTCTTTCTCTTTGTTTTCTTTGATTTGGATGTCCTTTATCACTTTGCCGGCTCGGCTTGATAGCTTGGTCGATAGCCTTTGAGGGTCGAACGGTCCTGAGACTGTCACCGTGTTGTTCTTTTCATCATAGGAAACTGTTCTGATGTTTTCTTTACCTGTAATTTAGAAAATTCTCTGTTAAATGAGAAAAAAAAAATTGTAGAAAGTGCAAGAGCTACATTTCTGGTCATGCAAATATTTGGATGGAAATTTTGGAAAACATAAAATTATATTTGTATGACAAGTTTGGCGATGTCTATTTAATTACCATCCAAAAACAATTCCTGAAAAATAAGTTTAAAGAAATGAAAATTAACTTGAAATACCTTGGAGTTCGCATAGAATCCTGCCGATCTTTTTGCGGCATCGGCTGCACTCTAGGTCAACTTTTAGAATTAGCATCTGTATCAGAAAAATTACAAAAAAAAAAAATTAGTTCTTAATATTTATATTTCTTGTCTTACCTTTCTGACGGACTTAAATAACTTCAACTACTAAATTTCAATATGAAACTGGTGGTACATATATATATGTCCACCTTTTCAAAAGAAAACATTTAAATTTAATTTCTCATGACAGGAAAGTATGGAAAAAAGATCACTAAAGAGTATGTATAACTTGTAAAAAGGAAGAAATTTTAATTAATTTGAGAGAGAACATGTAAAGAAATTAATCTAACCTTCTCTGCCATGGTTCTCTGTGGAGTGGTACTGGAGCAAAGAGAAGCATGGAAAAGAAAGAGAGAGAGAGCCAAGACAGTGTTAAATTATGGTGCTATGGCAACATCAACGAATCATATCAAGCCACGAGTCAAATTCTTGAGAGGTTTTTTTTCTAAATATGTTGACCTGATCAGAGGCCATTTTTTTCAATAGCGTGTCGGAGTTGGTGCATTGATTTTTTTAGGGAGAAATTATTTATGTATTCTGCACTTTTATTATTACATTAAAAATATTTATATCAAATAATTAATTTATTTATATTTATATCTGAACATATTTATAATTAATATAAAAAATAGTTATCATTTTTCTAAATAATTATAAAAAATTTATTATATAAGTAAAAATGTAATTTGTAAAATTTATAATATTAGTAATGTAAAATATAAATATTTTTGTCATTACATATAAATATTTTTGAAAAAAATATAAATACATCTAAAATGTAAGTAAGGGGTGCGATTAACAGGTACAATTATCACTCCTCTTTCTTAGATGTAGAATCTCTGTGGCAGCTATTATCTGACACTTGGTGTGGCATCCATATGCACAACAGAGTTACAGAAACCGAATTTTAAAACATTTCTTGTGGGGTAATGATTGTCAGTGGTAAGCCACACGGATATCACATGTTTATGTGCCTCATGCAATCTTAATTGTTCTTTGATAATTGACCCTCAAGTGTAGCCTTCAATCCCAAGCACACAACCTAATACTATTTGACAACCTGTCCCTTTATTATCTTATTATGATTAGGTGATTAGGTTAAATTTGTCTGATTTCATCCCCACCGTTGTTTCTTGTATGAAATAGTATACCGTATGTATATATCATTAATTGAACATCACCAGAAAGAAATAAAACCTGACAACTATTTGATAATGGAAGGATAACCAACTGCCACGATGAAGGATCTCGTGCACCACCTGACCATCATTTCTGCTAATTATCAGTTATTTCTTAGCATTGTAATAATACAACTTCCCAATAGAATATATATTAGGACTGTCTAGCCTGCCTTATTGTTACATCATTTGAGGTACGACTTATTTGTATAATGGTATTAATATTATATAATTGGAATTAAGTGTTGTTCTGACTTTGCATTGTGTATTGAGTAATTCAATCGTTGCGTACCTAAATACATCATTTGTGTATATAATATTAGCCAAGAAAAATATTATAAAAAATATATATATGCTCTGAAAAAATGATAAACAATAAATGCGATGATGATTGTTTACCTATTCTGATAGGTCGAACTTATTTAAAATGTCCCGATCGTGATGTTCTATTGGACTACGGCACGATATTATAACATGTCGATCAGTGCATATGGTAAAAGAACAAAAACAACCCAAATGTCAATAAAATATATGAACTCAACATGTTTATCCCAATTCAAAATTGAATTGTCCCAAACTTAACAGCTAACTAATTTCTTGAACTCAATTGTACCTAATACATAAAAAGGACAACCTAGCCTAAATGTTATAAGCTATTTATTGTTTCTGATAACTCGAATTTACAGTGACAGACTATTTGCATAAACGGCCAACACAACCCTAAAAAGGTGTTATGAGATTTCAACATATATAGAGGGCAATAATGAATATGTATCATTCTTGAGCGATCTTTCCTCAGCACATTTCCTACAATTAATGACTCTGCACAGATTGATTTGGTAGTTCTAACCAACATGTGGACTTTATTTTGGGAAGATTATGAAAAGAACAGAAGAATCTATAGAAACCTTACGCTGCATCCGTAATTTCTCCAGAGAAAGTGTTGATTTGAAGCTGCTCTGACAGTGCTATGACAAAACTCTGCTCATTACTCAAGAGGGTGCTTCCATTGCAGCAATAATAATGAAAGAAATAGAAGGAAAAACTAACAATTGTTAATTCTCTTAATTTGTTTATGCTTTTTAAAGTTACACTGCGAAAATGCCTGCTTTACAATGATCTGGAAATCACATCAAAAACCCAAATGCTCGTATTCAGATTTCTGCAAGAAAAATATAAAAAATAAAAAATAGTGCATGTAACTAAAGGGTCCTTTGTGAAAAAGGAAAAAAAATACAAAGAATTAAAATCCACTAAAAGAGAGGCAGATATGACTTTGGTGCAACTTCATTTGTCCAGAAGTGTGTATAGGATAAAATTATCATAAACTTAGCTAACTGTCATTATCAATCTAGTCTATTCAGTTTTACTAATGTTACAAAAGTTTGTCACCCTTTCTTATAGCTTTTGAAATTTCTAGATCGTTTGTTTCTTTGGCAAGAAGCTCACCTCTGAAAAGAGAGAACAAGCGGTGGTTGGAAAGAAGACTTGTCTTGTTATGTGAAGGGGTAGAAATTTGAGAAGAGCAAGCTGCCTAAAAGAATGTACATGATAAAATACACCATGATCATGTACCCCCATCTTCTAGAACTACTGCTTTGAGAGGCAAGAACATGTGATCCAAACCAGTAAATTGGAGGGCTGGCAGAAAGAAATCGTGTTGAAACCTGTAAACCAGAACCAAAATTATCACCATAAGAAACTAACTCATTGAAATTTAAATAGTACAAACATAATAATTGGCGACTACATTAATAACCGTGCAGAACAGTAGAACTTTGTGCGACACAATTCACGGAGGAAACAGAGTAAATATAATATATCCTCCTAAAATATAGCATAAACTATATGCCCAAATGTTTCTTCGTTTTTAATGCCATCACTAGAAAAAAGAAAAAGAAAAAAGAAAGACAGACATTTTGGGTATTTTATTTTTGAAAGAAAGCAACAGAAGAGCATAAGTGACATTTTGTAAGGATGCATTTGAAACCATACCAAATAATAACTGTACAATGTTATGGAACTTAATCATAAATGTACCAGTGGATATCTACCAACAAAGCACCTGCCAATGCCATATGCTGTGCAGGGCCAAACTCACCTCTTAGCTTTCACCAGAACTGTTTTATTTACTCTTCTTCAATTTTCTGGCTTTTCATTCGACCAAGGGTTTTATAAAAACCAAAGCAATAACGTTGCACTTGGCTCCAGTACAAGATCAGTATGGTACAATGGTATGGTTAAAAATCTGACCTGAACATGCATGACGAAGAAGGCTGTGAATGTCATAAATGCAAGCTGTAGAATAAAAGGAAGGAACAATATGACATTTTCACCAGAATCTTTCTTTTGATCGGAAATTTTCATTCTGGGCTCAGATTCTTCCGATACTCTTTCAGATCTCCTCTGTCTAAGCATGTTGTCTCCTAGTTAAATATAGCAATGGCTTAAACAAGTACCACAAGTCAATGCAAGTATGGAAGTGTGCAATTCTATCAGCAATGCCGGAGTGACAACATCATACATTCTGACATAGGAATTATTGTCTACTGGACTGTATACCATTGCAGAGCATTAAAAGAGGTTAGATATACTCCTCCATAGACCATTGAATGTGTCCATATTACCCATCCTTTCTCAATCACCATATAAAAGAGGAAGAAAGAAGAAGGTACTTGGTTCTTCAAGGTTATTATGGGAAAAAATTGTGAGAAAAAGAATTTAGCTGCAGAGATGATGTTTACCAACATTTTAAGGCCTTCTAAGATAATTATGGTTAGGTTTGCAGGAGGTAGTACTTCCCACTTTTCATAAAGGCATAGATGCAATTACATATGCCCAAGCAACGGCAAAAAAAAAGCAGTGTTCATATTATGAAATTATTCAATGGTTGCTTAAATGATGAAATAAGTTGCAAGGAAACACAACAAGGATTTACCTTTAGAAGAAACCCTGCCATCTGATGTACTAACAATATCAGATCTTCTGTTTCTTTCCTTTGAATTTACCTCAAGCAGAGATGATGGTATGAAATTGTCACGGAGAAGTCTTGTATAATAAATAATTGAACCGAGTGCAAGAGAGATTGTGGGGGAAGCTAGGAGAAAATTCGGCAGCTGCTTTATTTGGAAGTACCTCAAAAATCCAACTCCCCTAACTCAAAAAGAGATAAAGTTTGAACAACTTCATATACATAGAATTTATTCTAGCAAGGGTCTTTTTTTTTCCTTTTTGGAAAAGGGTAATTCTAGCATGCATCCAACTTTTTATGTACATCATGTATTAGCATATGCACATCCAGAATAGTAGCATCAATTATCTTTTATACAAGGAAAATTGTATCACATCTTTGATATCCACATCTATATTTTTATGCAAACTATTTCTTTTCATTTACTAATCAAGTAAACTGAGAAAATTAACGCACGGACAAGATCGACCCATGTCGCAGTTTCTCATTGGATAACATGTCATGTCAAAAGGAACCCCGCACTCTGGCTCGCTGCCACGTTTCGCGACCATGATGCATTGATGCTCATGCTCTTTCCCTTTTTTTAATCATTTTTTTGTTTATTTTTATTTTTTTGAAGTTTGCCCACCATCACTCCATCTGTCACCTAATCCGGGTTTTCTGTTGTTCTCTCATCTTGTGTGGTCGTATGTATGTTTAGGTAAAAATCATGAATTACAATGACCTAACTTTTTTTTTTTACTAAATAATGAGTTCTCTCAAAATAATAATTATTATAATTAAAAAAACATAAGTAGAAGTGTAGAACATTAAATAAGTAAAATGTTTTTTTTCTTCGAATAAAAAAGGGAATTTGCTGAATTTCTCGAGTCTAAATTTTGGCCATACAAAGTACATGAATGTGCGTTAAGACATGATGCACATAAAAACTTAAATGCACGGTAAAATTACCCTTTGGAATAAACAAACAGCATTCACCAATCCCAAATTCATTGCGCTTATGTTACTTTAGTTTCATGTCATTATTAGTTTCCTTATTTATTTTTTCTCTCTCTCTCTCTCCCTACGGAGAGGGGCTGGAAAGGTCTAAACACTTTCCCGATCATGTAATTTATGAATGGCATAAGAATAAAAAAAATTGCAATCAAAATGTTAAAAGAAATTTAAGAAAAAGTACCAGTAATGGCCCTGAATAAATCCATATAGGAGAGGAACTTTTGCCTGGCACCATGGTCTTGGTTCTTCAGAATTGCCACTTCGGCAAATGTTCAAATACGCATATGCTTGAAACACAAGAAAAGGTGCAAATATAAACACCGACCGCAAAAATCCAACAAGCAGAGCACCAACTGCCAACTTAATAAAAACAAACGCAAAATTGCAGATCAAGAATAATTACATCTCCAAAATGTAAGGCATTCTTAGAAGTATGTCTTTCCTTCCCCTTTTTTTTTTCACCTTCTCTTTTTCATTTTTAGATGTAAGGTAAAACTAGGTCACAGTCAGGATAGTAGGGTGTTTTGGTATAATTTCTCCCAGCCAGTCAGCCAAAGCTACAATGAATGGTACCCTAAGAATCAGGATTTAGAAGGGAAAGGAAGGTGAAGGGAGGGGAGGGGCAAGGAGGGGAAGTGCCCTCCAAAACTTTTTTTTTTTTTTTTTTTTTTTTTTGGGGGGGGGGGGGGTAGATATTGAAGGGAAATGGTACTCATTTATGTCTTGGTTCCCCTCCCCTCCCCTCCCTTTCACTCCCCTCCAAAATTTTAATTAGTGGAGCAAGTAAACATGGTTCAGGCAACCTGGTCATCCCTCCCCTGCCATTTGCATTTATGGAGCAGGTCCTAATAGTCAGTACTGAACATGATTCTGGCCAGGGTTCTCTATGTTGATTTTAATTTTTATATTGCATGTGGTCACAAAACTATCTTATACCATACCTTTGAGTTGTAAGGACAAAAGAAAAGGAGAAATGCTTACAAATGGCCTCTTCTTCTGAAAAACAGCAGTAATTGCTTGCATCAATGCCATAAAACAGAAATAACCAGCATTAACTGCCCCATTTGATCTAGCCGAACCAGATAAAGCAATCATTATCATAGCCAAAGTACTAGAACCAGAGAATAGGTGGAATAGGCCACCAAGTGAGAATACAGCATATAGGCTCTCAGAATATCTGCAATGAAATGGAAAACACATTTTCATCACACTTGAACTATAATGTAGCATGCAAAAAAGGTATCTCATATGCAAAAAAAATTATATGATAAGCCCCTCCACTCCTAATTTATTTTTGCTTTTAACATCCAAATTGACATCTGTTCTTTGCTTGTGTAGTTCGAATAACAATGAGAGAGGAGAGGTAGTTTGAATATAGCTCTGGTAACATACTGAATGGAAAGGAAGGGAGTTCCAAAATTTTATTGTTCTCAACAGATAAACATCTTAGTGTGTGTTCAGCAAGTAAAATAGGGGGTTCAAGTGTTTCAATATGCTTTACCTGAAGTGCTTTTAAGGTGGAGAAAAAATAACACAAATGTATATTAACTTTACTTCCCAAACACAACATTAACTTACTATGTTTTGCATAGATAGGGATGACACTTTTCAATTTGCAGAAGCATGTATGTTATCAACAATTCCTAAAAATGCATAAAATTGCCCTCAAAGAAATGTATGTTCTTTTGTTAACCTTTGTACCGGGTTGTGGTACTTATATCTGCATGATGTGGATGTTGTTTACTGCAGTAATCTAGTTGTTGCAGTATAGTGGTTTTAGGTTGGTACCATGTAGGTACTGGTAGCTTGTTCTAGTTTCAGTATATTCAGTACTTTTGATAAATTTACACCCTACTGGTACCCGGGTTTTGTGGTACCAATATTAGTTTCAAATGAAACTGGTGGCATGACCACTATTTCAAAAAAAGAAAAAGAAAAAAGGAAACACTGAAACAATACTGCAATGCCTTTTAGGGTAACTTGGGCAATTTTTTAAATAACACAAGGATAGGGGATCCCAGGCATTGTACTAAAAAGATATATTGACATTTAATTCACCTCATTAAAAAAATACCCCTTCTATATACATACGAACTGCATCTAATCTTGTATTCAAATGGGCAAATATTATATAAGATTTGTACATAGATGAGTAGAATATGGAGGCTGGATTTAAACAAAAGAGAACAGATGCTCGCAAGGCAGCTACCGAGTCCTTCAATATCAAATTTGAAAGTCTGAAATGGAACAGGAGATGATTAGAATAACAATTAACACAAAAAATGGAAAAAAAGTTAGCTGTACGAGGTTCACAAAAAAAAAGGTAATAAAAAAGACTAATCTCAATCTGGTTTCACATGCCATGCAAACCAAGAGAACATATCTCACAATGGTTTCCATTTATATAAAGTTAGAACAAGCACAACATAACTAAGAAAAAGATCGAATTATGTCAATATCAACCTGACTGAATTAACGGGTCTGTAGGAATTACCTTATTACAAACTCCGTTGGTCCTAATAATCTGTTCCTTCCAATGGGAAAACTGAGGCTTAAACTTTTGGTGTACAATAAAAATTATAAATGTGAGATCTAACCACTGGGACCACCAGGGATCAAAACATCCTGACCAGAACCCAACCCATAACTTGCCAACTTGAACCGAATGCATTGGATGATGCAAGCCTAATATTTTCGTGAACTCAACATCTAGGTAGAAGTTAAACTTAACTAAGGCTTGAACATTTCTAGTTGAAAACCAACTGCACCTGTTGGATCAGGTACCGCATACATCCAACATACACAAATTTGTAGTTAATGCTAATCCTTACTAGTGAAGTTACAAAACCATGGCATTACCTGTACAAGTACAATGCCGCGAATACAAAAGCAACATTACTCAGCATATAACCAGACAATGCCAGCACTGCTCTGTACCCAATTAATGGAACCAGTGGAGCAAACACTGCAATTACCAAACTAAAATTAAGAATCTCCAGTTATTACAGGCACCTGAAATGTAATAATTCCATATTGGTGGAAAATATGCAATCGCAGAAAGAACGTTAACAGATGCTTCACTCACCAGATCGAGAGAGAAGATACATAGCAACTGGAAGTAGCGGTAGAAATGCATAGGTCTGTTCATACTCATACCCACACTCAGCTATTCTAACGAAATAAACACCATCCCATACGACGCTGGATTCGATCGCGGATGCAACACGAGGCCACAGGATCTGATCGGACGGATTTGATCGGTTGAAGGAGGAGGAGGAAAGGCAAGGTGGATTGAGAGAGGCGGAGGTGTCGTATGGACGGAAGAGAAGGCGCCACGTGGCGATCAGTGACAGGAGGAGAATGCGAGAGAGCAAGGCATAGTAGAGAGCGCGAGATGGTGATGTGGCACTGGCGGGAGGCATTGGCGCTTGTCACAGAGAGAGAGAGAGAGAGAGAGAGGGAGAGGTGGGGAGAGGAAGGAGATGAATTAGGTGATTGGATCGGGTCGGGTTGGGATTCTACCCATTATCTATTTATTTAATTTTTTACGACTTATTACAGGCCAGAATTAGAGGGTTATTGGATGTTAAAAAATGGGCTTTGTTTTTCTGGGCTGCAAAACCCAAATATCTCTAATTTTGCTTCTAATATTGTACGCAGTTTTCTTCTGAAAAGGAAAAACACGCTCTTAGTTACTTAAAATCATTGACTAATAGTGAAGAAAATCGCAAATTATTAGCTATCTGTGTTAGTTAGTTTGTATCAACGATGGAATTACTCAACTTTTTTAGTTTCTATCGACACGATATGGGCTTAATTTGGGTACAGAGTTATTAAATATTAATGCTGCATATATGAACTTGATTTTTGCAGATGGATTATTATTGGAAATTTGGAATAGTTTACTAAGGTACAATTTTTACGAATAAGCACACTAACTTATTGAATTTAATTTCCTATTAAAAATTATGTGGCCAACCGAACTACGCAAAAAAAAACAAGTGAATCCTAATCGACCCAATCACTTCAAAAGATTTTTATACACACTTACACTAAGAACCTGTTTCTCTCATCCTCAAGATCAAGATAACCTTATCCTAACAAATCCCACAAACCATGCACCTCAAATCCTCCACGTCAGCCTCAAGCTGCTGACTTGGCGCCTCTTCCCACCTCCTCTATCTCCCCCTCCCAATTCACCTCTCTCTGCACCTAGTCATAAGCAAACATTCAAGACTCCCCCCCCTCTCTCTCTCATCTCTCCACAAATCAAGCACCTAGCCATCTCATCTCATTGCTACTGCTATCATGGCATGTGCTTCAGCTTTCGCACCTACATTGGCCGCACCCACCGTTGCCCAAAGAAGGCTGGTCCCCGGTGGTTTCGCACCACTAGTGGGTTCCGTTAGGCCCGTGAAGGCACGGGCAGCCCGTGTCGTGGTCAAGGCCTCCATGAAGGAGAAGGCCTTGACCGGGCTGACAGCAGCAGCACTAGCAGCAGCTATGGTGGTGCCAGAGATGGCGGAGGCAGCGCAGCCTGGGTTGTCGCCGTCGCTGAAGAACTTCTTGCTCAGCATCGTATCGGGAGGTGTCGTGCTCGGTGTCATCTTCGGTGCTGTCATTGCTGTTGCCAATTTCGACCCCGTCAAGCGGACCTAAGTCGATATGATTTCTGTTTGTTAATTAATTGTACCTCGTGCTGTATCTGTATGAGTCTGTACCTTGAACGTATAGTTTATAAATTTGGTTTTTCCATTGTCATTGAACTCAATTTTAATACCATTTCATGGATTATTCTTGTATGATTCGATTGTTTGCCGTTTTTCCTGGTTGGGATCCTGAGTAAAGTTTCAGGTAATATTGGTAAACTAATGGTTATCAGTCAAAGCACATTAGTTTCAGGTAATGCTGGTATGAGATAAATACTTATCAAGTGTGCAGAGATACTATTAAGTATCAACTATAGTCAATTAACGGTTGCCATCGATGGCATGACCTTCTCTCAGATGGAGAAGGCCTTAAATAGCTTGTACTAATTTTTTAACATCTCTCCAATTTCAGTGCCAAACTCTTCTTTCTTTCTGTATCAGTTCCAAATTTAATTCTATTTCCCCGTTAAAACTTCATGTACCTCCATTTGACTTCAATCCCTAATTATGTACCTAACTTGATCTTTTAAGAGCAAGCGTAGTGTATGTGTACCAAGTACATGTCTTTTTGTAGATATTACAACCTTCTGCAACTTCTGAGCTTGTACTGTCCCATGTTATGGCTCCGAAACCTGGTATACGATTGCAACTGATCTGAATTTTAGGTAACTACTTCCCCATCACCTTAGATTTAAGAATCAAGCTATAAACAACTTCAGTTACATTTTTGTCAAATAGCAACTGAGAGTTTAAAGGAATTCTCAGGCGAGGTTAATGTAGACAAGCCAAGTTTGTAATGTTTTTAGTTATAAATGCAAACAACCAAGCAGGAAGCAAATTGCAAAGGAATGTGTAATGACATATAGCAGCCTTGCACTTGCTTCCATAAGAATTTCGTGAATCATCATATCTCGGCACCAATCGCATTGTCGCTGACTCCCTAAACAACACTAATTCTTGCACTGCTTGCGTTTGCTTTTAGATTCCAGCGGCCTTTTGGCGTGTATTCATGGGTATCAAATGAAGTTTCAAACAATTCGAAAAATATACCATGTAAACTATGGATTCTTAGCTATGGGCATGAGGCTAATTCTAAGTGACATAAATTAGTCTAACTAATTTTAAATCTCTCAATATGCCAGCATTCCGGTTAGTATTTAATTTGAACAAAATTGGAATCAGTGAACTTGCAAGAAGCTTGTCAAAACATAGAAATACACAAAAGGTTCCTGCGTACTGTATTTTCAGCTCCGATATCTGACTTACTGATGTAATCCTTCTTAGTTTTTTTTTTTAACTTGTGCAATAGTATGACAACTGAAAACTTCTAGAAACACAATAATGAATTTTTTATAGTTTGTGTGTATTTGTGTGTGTGTGTGTGTGTGTGTGAGAAAGAGAGAGAGAGAAGTTAAGAAATCATATAACATCCATTGACAATGCTTGACAAAGCACCAGAATTCACCATCTCACATATCTAAATACTCATAAGAAATAAGTACATTCACTGAAACTAGAAAAGGCAATGATATGAAATATTACAACACTAAATGAAAAGTCAATTAAAATGGAGGGCACAATCAGAGGCATTCAGCCCGTCTTCCCAACAGGTTCCAATGCTTCAATCATGACCACACTGTTTCCCCTAATCACCTGGTGAAAAATAAAGTTACAAAATTTATACGAAGTCAGTGTAGTAAATTTCAAGAATGACCTTTGGAACCATAAAATTTTCATATTCATCCGAATAAGAACAAAACACAAGGCACCTATATCACTTCAGTAAAATAAAATTCCTTTGTTTCGCTAAATTAATACTAACAATGAACTATTACAATCACCATCATTATCATTCGTATTGTAATGATTATTACTTGTTAAATCAGACTAATATTGTTCCTTTGTTTAGAATTATTCCAACATTATGCTCTTTCGCCAACTGTTGTCCTTAACCTTCAGTTAAAAATAAGTTGATACTTTCAGAAATTGTTATTTTGATGGAAATTTTCAGACATCAGACTTTGTCAGAAGCAGGACAAAAAGTTCTCAAGTCGACTGACCTTCAAGCAAGGTTTAAAAAGTAAATGACCAACAAAACCTCCTAAATTCAAATTTGACCTTCAGTTAAAAATAAGTCGATACTTTCAGAAATTGTTATTTTGATGGAAATTTTCAGACATCAGACTTTGTCAGAAGCAGGACAACAAGTTCTTAAGTCGACTGACCTTCAAGCAAGGTTTAAAAAGTAAATGACCAACAAAACCTCCTAAATTCAAATTTGACCTTCAGTTAAAAATAAGTCGATACTTTCAAAAATTGTTATTTTAATGGAAATTTTCAGACATCAGATTTTGTCAGAAGCAGGACAACAAGTTCTTAAGTTGACTGACCTTCAAGCAAGGTTTAAAAAGTAAATGACCAACAAAACCTCCTAAATTCAAATTTGACCTTGTTTAGGCGTACAAGAATAAACACAAAAGCAACTGAGCCCAAAGAAGAATTAAAAAATATTAAGACGTACCACCATGCCGATATCATTCTTCTCGTTGCCATTGACCTCAACGGTATTATCAACCACCAAGTTCATAAATTGGTCAAACCCACGTAGGGTTCCAACTACAACCCGATTTGCATTCAACTTGACTGGAGAATAAACAAATGTAATTGTTAGACACGTCAGAGCAGACAATCAAAAACAAAAATTAACAGTTATGTAGCAATATCATAGACATGGTAAGTACAGTTTCATGGACTAATCAATCTCAGTACTGTATAAGTTAAGCATGATAGAAGATTTGTACCAGTTCAATGCTGACTAAAAAACAAATTGGCATTTACCATCAATTGTGTATTATTGGATGCACTAACGGAAGGAATTACATGTATATACCAGCAATGAAGCAGTAAGACTTTGTATCGGTATAATTGCAAAGTACAGGTATTATTGCAAGGTACCAGCACAAATCAACCAGCACTTCTACAGATCAACTGACAAACCAGTCCAATCAAACAGTTAACAGAAATGGTTCTGTAACTAATCTGACCATCAATTGTGGGAAATTAAACTATAGCAAGTTCAATTAAGGTTCATATGCGAAATTTCTCTTATGCGGTCGAGCAATTACAGTTAACCACGAACTAGGTTTAGTGAAACAAATGAGAACTATTTGCGATGAAATCACTTACTCTGGAGCTTCTTGTCCATGTACCTGAGAGCAAACCAAAACAAAGATAAATCAGTTATCGAAGCATGGTTAAAAAGTACATATATGAATTCAGAGCGAGAGAGAGCGAGAGAGAGAAAGATAAATCGGATAAAAGTATGTTAAATAGGAGAAACTTACTTTTTTAGATCCGGCGGCTGTCCAGACCGACTCATCTTCTTTCGTGAGAGAGGGGAAGAGAGAGATTAGGGTTTTTAGCCAAGCGGGAACGACGAGCTCCAAAAACCCTAGATTTTGTGCGCTACTGAGACGAAGCGACTGAGAATTGAGAAAGGTCTTAGACTAGGTAGGATAGATTTTTCTGGTTTTATTTTTCTTTGCAAAAACACCCCACTTATTTTTGTAAATTACCTCCAAGAGCATCATCTATTTAACTAAAAGAAATTTATATATATACCCAATATAAATTATTAAATTATATATTTGCCCATCCAAATTCAACATCTTTATAAATATACCCATTTTGTATTTAATCAATTAAAAATATGAAAAAAATAATAGAAAAAAGTGAACTCACTATTATGCCCTTATAACAAGTCAAAAAAATATTATATGCTATCCTGCCTTTCTAAATCAGTTTTCTTCCTCTTTCATTCTTTCCATTTCTCTGCCTAATCCATCACCTTCACTCTTCTCTCTCACCCAGTGAATTTCTTCCATCTTACACGCTCCATCACCTTCGCTTTTCTCTCTGTCACAAAAACTAGAAGCCATGAAGGAAGAATCAAACAATATTAATCCATTCTTTTCATTGATAATTAGTTTTAACCATAATCCTATAACTGAAATTCAATATTTTAATCGTAGAAATACTAATTGGGAAGATAATTTTTTTAGCAATGAAGATGGCATGATCCATAGAAAGTTGAAGCCGGTGAGGAACAAAAAAAGAATTGCCAGTCAACAGTTCAAGATATTTTTCTTCTTGACAGTTCAAATTTTAATAGTTTCATAATAATCAGGAATGGCATATCTGTGATGCATCAAAATTGATTCGTACCGGCATATATATGATGCGTCAAAATTGATTTTTACTAGCAAATTACTATCACGTGACTTCATACATTTTGTATTGTTACTGGTTTTAGTAAACTTGTTTTGTACCAATATAATTATCTATGCAATATCTGAATTAAGAAACACGAGTTGACGATGTTGATAATTGTTTCTTAGTTTCAATTCATCGAGTACTATTTTATCTGAACCTGATTGGTGTTGAACAATCTAACACATTCATTCATCAATGTGACTCAATTATGAAAGAGATAATCAATTGCTTCTTGTAGTGCTACATACTAATCAGTCCAGTACAGTAATCAACTTTTCCAAATATATTTCTTGCATACTAAATACAACTTGCTTTGTATCAAGGACGTTTATCTGGCTCATCTCTTAGTGTGCAGAGGAATAGCAATTGTGAAAGCAATTGCATTAGTGATTGGATGATACGTACATGATTGTATCTTTTTCTTGCAAGAAAGGAGCTTGTACATAGTAACTGGATATGAGAGCAATTAGACACAAAGTCACATAGTGATTCAATTTTGTTAGAAATTGAACCCAAACTCATTATGTAATATTGGGTCCTGTAACATAATCTGGAGAGGCAATATCACTTCAGTGATGAGTGCGCAAAAGAGGAATGAAAATAATAAAAAAGAATGAGAAAGAAAGCAATTAAGGAAAATGATGACTTCATTGCTTTATTACCATTCAGAGATAAGGGCATAATATATCGTTCACTTTTTCTATTATTTTTATATGTATTTTTAATCCATTAAATAAAAAATGAATATATTTATAAAGATGTTGAATTTGGATGGCAAATTTTTAATTTTTTTTATTTTCATGGGTAAATATTTAATTTAACATTTTTTATGGGTATATATATAAATTTCTCTTTAACTAAAGGAAGACTATGTATTGACAATTAGAATAGTAGTAATTCTTGACAATATACACTAACAATAGTCATGAATAATATATCAATCATTGTCATTGATTCGGTCTCTTCAATATTAGACCGTTCGATTTTCTCTTCATTATCTGCACAACCAGCAGTTTTCTCATCCATTCTTAAAGAAAAAAACATTCTCATCCTAAAATGGGTCACATGCCTCATCTATTGATCTGAACAATCGTGAGGAGAGGATAAAAAGTTCTCAAAAAATAATAGTCGAGAATAGATGCACATCGTTTGATTATTTCAAATAGGGATGTTGATGTAAATTATTCTTTTTTTAAGGATTAGACAAAAAGATAATTATTTTTTCTTCCCTAGTCCATCTCGCAAGCTCAAAAATAGAATCGCGTCGGATCTCAACATGAATGCAACTTGTTTGAGTCGGATTACTTTCCTATTTTGATTTTCCAAAGGCTGTGTTAAAGGCAAATCTCTTTAAAAAGATCTGAATCGTTCATTTCCGGAAGATGATCTCAACCGTCCATTGCTAGCCTTTTTATTTCTATTCCTTATTTCGCTGACACGACTGCGGCGCCAACTTCACAGCGCGGCGCGCCGACTTCTCTCGCTCTCGCCTCAATCCGAAAAACCCTAAACCTCAGGCAACGATCAAACCTAGATTGATTGCAACCATGGCGGGTGCTCGCTCGCAGGTCAATAAGGCTCACAAGAGTCGCTATGCTTCCAAGTCGTCACGCCATGCACACCGCACCGAATCTCTCGCAGGTGATCGGAGATTTCTTCTTCTTTTCTTTTTCCCTGGTTCTTTTAAGCATATTTTTGGTACGAATTACTGAGTTTAATGTTTCTTCAGCCAAGGGAAAGATTGGCAAGTCAGCAGGTGGGCACAGTGCGGCGGTGAAGGGCGCTCGTGCGGCTCGCATCCAAAAGAGTAAAGCGGTATGAATATATCTTCTCCATCTTATTTTTTCTTTTGTTGTTGCTATTGTTGTTTGAAACATTAGTAGAATTTGGTATTGGTTGGTGCATTATTCTGCCAAATTGGGTTCAATTGAGTTCGACATTGCCGACGGTAAGCTGTTTAGGGTTTAGGCCAGTTTGGGCTTAACTCATTAATTACTTGTTTTTGCCTCGTTGGTGATTCCCTTCTGGATATTTTTGATTTAGATACGGGATCAGAAACGTGCTGTGATGTTGAAGGATAAGAGAACTTCTGTCAGCGCTCCTCGTGTAGTTGTAAGTATTCAGTTAGTTAACTCTGTTCCTATTATACGGTTGGTCTTCTGATCTTACTTATAATAACCTATTGCATCATGATTTACTACTGAGTATATTGCTGGAGTACACAATAGTTTTGATGGTTATCATGACAAAAAAATTATGTTCCTTTGATTTGAAATTTCAAGTTGTTAGAGTGTAAGGCTACAATTTGTGACCTGACCTGATTGGACTGGTTAATGCCGATCAATTGGGTTTAATGGTTTAAACTACCAAGATTCTTGAAATATTTGGGTCAAAGAGTCTGGCCTGGCCTGAGCTGATTGCAGTTAATTAGAAGTATTTAGAACTATCTTTTTGGTAAAAATACAATGTTTTTCATTTTGATTATTTTAATGGAAAGAATTCTAACAAATATCTGAAGCACACTGGATCTTTTAATTTTGCCAATGCTGATTGGCTGGGTTGACCTGACACAACCTGACCTAATCCAATTATGGGGTAAGGTTTGGTTAGACATCACTGTATTATAGCTGTCAATAATGCTTACGCATCCTGGAAAATTGCCATATCTAGAGAGGATATAAATCTAAAAGGAGATTTTTTTTTCCTTAGCTTCTTTGTTTTACCCAGAAGTGGCAATTGCACAGATCTGGTTCTGGTTCTGTCATGTGGGGTCCAGGTCATTTTGAGTTCAGTTAACTCAGTTGGGTCAATTGGTCGAGTTGCTTTAGGTTACAGGTCAATAGGATATTGATTGACTTGGTTGAGCAGTTAATTGGGTTCTGGTTTGTTCGAGTTACATATTAGTCATGCCCTGGTCTACTCAAATGTATAGATCAATGGGTTCAGATAGGTTTATATATTTTGTAATGATTGATTTAAGGCCAGGTTGCTTTCTCTCGAGTTATTTTCGATTATATGGGAAGGCACAAGGCTATGCTCGAGTAAGGAACGGGTTTGATTTGGTTTGAGTCAAGATCAGGTTAAGGCCGAGTTGTTTCACATTTGGTCATTTTCAATTCTGGGGTTCTTTGAGGTTTAGGGCCTCTCAGGTTCAGGTTGGGTTTTGGGTTTTGCAGCTTTTCAGGTTCTGGTTGCTTCAGGTTTTGAGTCGTCTTGCTCTTGGGTAATTTGTATTTTAGGTCGTTGGGGTCCAGGTCTTGGGTTTTAGATCATCTCGGGTTCAGATGGGGTTGGTTCATGTCAATTTCATTTCAAATTACTAGATCAGCTTGGTTGGGATACAGGTTGGTTCAGGTAGGCCCTTCAGGTCAAGTCAGCATTTGCCACCTCTAGTTTTATCTAACAAGTGCAAGATTCTATTCTCCAAATCCAATGCAGAAAAATTCTACTTTCATATTTGCCCTGCATATATTAGTTGTTTCTCTTTCTTTTTTCAGGTACTCTTTGGTCTCTCTTCTTATGCAAATGTGAACTCAGTCAAAAAGGATCTCTTACAACTCTTGTCAGGTGATGATGGGCAACCAACTTCTGGCACCATTGCTTCTTCAGCTTATAGGCTTCGAACTACTGTTAGTTTCTTGTGCCCTTTAGTTGGTTACAGAGCAATCTTTTTTTCACTATTGTCAAAAAATTTTATATGAGAGTAATCACAACACATGATTCTGTGCTCTAGTACTTTGGGTTGTATCATGGGTACTTGTTCTGTATCTACATCTACTTGTCAGGTAAGTTAGTGGTTGATTTTGTTTGTTTAGTTTCGGAGCATTCTCATGGGTTCACTGGTGTAATGACACTTTTATGAGGCTCAACTATATGCTTGCTAAAATAAATAATATTTCTAACATGACCGAATTATACTCTACAGGTGCTCGAAGCACCATATGGTGATCTTATGGCATGTATGGAAATGGCTAAGGTACAGACTTGTCATTTGTTAGTTAATAAATTCTTCTGTTGGATACTAGTTCGTCATTATGAGATGGCAATTTTTGCTTTGTACAGGTTGCCGACCTTATGGCCTTTGTAGTATCAGCTAATTCTTTATGTGATAATGGAGCTGACAGCCTTATCGACCCAATTGGAGCTCAGTGCCTTTCTCTTTTGCGTGCCATCGGCTTATCAAGCACTTCTGTGTTGATCAGGGTGAGCATCACATCTTTCCAGCTTAGGTTAAATTGGAGATGGTTGCAATCGGTTTTTGCCAATTGTGCTGTGCACATTAAATTTACATCCAATCAATGCCTAAATTTCACAATTGGAAGGTAATAAATAACAACTAGTTGCACGAAAGTTTGGGGAATGATACAATATTGTTTTGTTCTTAATTGTTTTGTAGCTGCAGAATGGAGTGTTTATTTATGATTATTATGCATTATTGAAGAGTTATATTGGGTTAAACTAAGTGCTTAGTCGCACGTATTCGGAACCAAATAAGTTGTAAATAATACATGAAAATAATATACCAAGGAGTTACCTTAGGACTTCCTGATTTTTCATAGGATCTCCCTCAAGATCTAAAACATAAGAGTGAGGCCAAGAAGATAAGCATCTCCTCTCTATCTCCTGAGATGCCAGAGGATTGCAAATATTATGCCGCTGATACTAAGGAAGAACTGCACAAGGTATGATATTCTTCATTTTAGTTTCATGTTTGTCCTAAAGTGAGATTGAAATTGCATGTTATTAACAAGATGTCATTACCTTTGTTTATGCATCATATAATGAATGAAAAGCACATTTGATAATTTTGATAATTTTTCCTGTGCCAATTTGAATAGTTAAGATACTTTACTCTTTCAGTAGGAAACATATTGATCTAATTTTCTTGTTTTATAGTTCATGTGGCTCTTCAAGGAGCAACACCTGTCATATCCACATTGGAGAAGCCAGAGACCATATATTATGTCTAATGAGGTTTGTCTTATTTATATTAAATTATTATTTGTTTCTTTCTTTCTTTAACTTCATTGCAGGTAAGAAATGTACTTTGGAATTTGACAAAACCCAAAATCTTCTTTGTTAGGTACATATAGAACCTGATGATGGTAGTTCAGGAACTTGCAATTTGGTTCTCTCAGGCTATCTGCGAGCACACAATCTATCTCCAAATCAGCTTGTGAGTTTCATTGCTGGTCTTACAACTTGAGAATGGATAGAGAAAATAATAATATTTGAACTATAAATATCCTACTTATTATTAAATACTCGAGGATGGATACAATTTTGCACGTCCCAAAATTGCAGTTATCCTTTTTATTCCATAATATTCAAAGTTATGTTCTTTCCATTAATTTGTTAACCATAATATTTAGGTGTTTAATTTGTTTTGATGGTTGTTGTCCAACAATAGTAGAAGGAGAGTGATAATGAAAATTTAACATACAATTTTTTTTATCAGCATATTGATTTGAACACATTTTGCAGGTCCATGTGACAGGGGCAGGGGACTTTCAGTTAAGCAAGATTGATATACTTAAAGATCCATTTCCTTTAAATGAAAGGAGAGGACGTAATTTGATGGAGTCTGAGGAAAGCATGACCCAGGTATTGGTACATGCATTCTTTCTTTAGAGCAAAATTTTTGTATAAGCTCCTGAAATGTAAAAGATCCTAATTAAATTCCTACGTTCCATTGTTTTTCTATATTTTTTTGGGAAAATGCATTTTTATATGAATACCTGCATTGAACAAAGTTTATTTTTTTTGTAAATGCAATTTTTAGTGTTTGTTTGTTGAGGTGTTGTCGTTGGTTTTAAATTGTGTATACTTTTTTGGTTTTTGAGTGCTGCTATTGCTAAATGCAGATATGTCAGACATTGACTCCAGATCCTTCAGCTCAGGAGCATTTGCTTGTAGAGAATACCCCAGATCCACTTGCAGGGGAACAGGTCCAACTTTTTCTCCTTATCTAATTCTTTAAATATGTTGTAGATCGTTTGCTCCTTTTGTTTTTCCTTTTTTAAATTATCTCAATGATAATGATATACTCCTGAGACTGGATGTTATTTCTTAAAATAAGTAACTTCATGAATGTCGTTAGAAATTTCAGATGGCACTGCAATTATTGGAACTTTTTTCCTTGTAACCAAATCTTCTTTCCCCCAAGATGTTGGCCAAACTACCTTTTTTTCAAATCCATCAGATCACTCAGAGGAATGGGGTATTAGAGGGAATCTTTAATTTTGGACAGGAGACATTCATAAATTTAGTTATAACCCATTATACAATTAGAAAGGGTTTTTGGATTCCGTAGTTTCTAATGTTTGGGAAGGATCTGCAGATGTATTTAGCTTGATCAATGATTCCTTGTATGCAAAGTTAAAATATCAGTAACCATTTTTGTTTCCTGGGAAATTCTGAAGTTTATATATTTGATATAGACTTGGCCAACCGAGGCTGAAATGGCCGAAGCAGATATGAACAACAAAGAAAGAAAACTTAGAAAGCGAAAACTTCCTCGTGGAACCTCAGACTATCAGGTACTAATTTGCGTATCACTTTGATGAGGCTTTATTTGGCCATCTTTCACTAGTCTTGTTTATCACCTATCATGGTTTCTTTTATTCTGGCCATTAGGCATTAATGGCATCAATCTTAGCATCTAGTCATGAGCTGTGTTATATTGTAGCTTGCAGGAAATTGTTGGTTAATTGAGTTAGGTTATGATTTTAGCGTGTTCCCTTCTCTCTGGTAGAGCTTGTAGGGGTTATTTAAAGTCTGGTTTGGATCATATTGTAGACAAATTGCAAAAGTTAAGGGCTTAGTTTTAGTTTTAGTGTGACATAAGTTTAGGATTTTTACATATACTGGCATTGTATGAGAAGATGCTAATCAAGTAAAGTTTGGTGGAACCATATTTACCGTCTCACATCTTTACATTCAGGCTGCTTGGATTGTTGATGGCACGGATTCTGAGAATGACAATTCAGACATTGAATCAGAGGAAGGTAATGGTATGGTTCTTGATGAAGAATTGGAAAATGATGATGATCCAGAAAAGGACGAAGATGCCACCTCTCGTTTCACGGAAAAGTTTGATGAAGAAGAAACAGGCGCTGATACTGAGATGGAAGTGAGTCTCTTCTTTTTTAGTTGAAAAATAGTTTATAGGTATCATCTGATAGAACTAATGAGCTAGCTTCTTCTTTGATTTCACAAGTAGCGTTTTGTTTCTACTATTTGTTTATTTTTTTTAAATAGCAGCCTTCTGATTAGATGAGATGCTACTGAAAATAGAGAGCACAAAATTGTAACCAGCGAGACCTAGCGAACAACTTTTAATCATATCTGAATCTTAAGTGTGAATTATTTATTTGAAATTAAATATGTTAACATATATGATAATGATTGATTAAATAATAAATATATCAGGGTTGTTTTTGTCTGATAAAGAGTTCACGGCCCTGATCCAGCCAATCTTTATTTTCTTTCTTTTTTAGTTGCAAGTTATGTCAAGTACATACATAAAATTTGATAAGTCGCAGATGCACAACAGAATTTTTGAGTTCCCGATGATCTTGTAGTTTGTAATCAGTTTATATTTACAGGATGATGAGCACATGACTAGAGAGCAAATAGAAGCTGAGATAAAGAGGATAAAAGATGCAAATGCTGAAGATGAAGGTTTGTGCAAAGCCTTCCTAGTCATCTCTTACATAGTACTGCTTAAACTGGCCTTCGCTAGTGTGAGCTTGATAGTATACCTGTCTCATCTAATACGTAATATATATTTATGCATCAACCAAATTAATGCCCAATTTTTCAAATAGGAGGTGACCCATTAAGTCTTGGTTGTAAATACAACCCAAATTGGTCTCAGCTTTTATCTGATGAAGGTTTTCTAATGGAGAGCATATGTAAAATTTTTCAGAATTCCCTGATGAAGTGGAAACACCATTAGATATGCCTGCAAAGAAAAGATTTGCCAAATACCGTGGTTTAAAGTCTTTCCGCACTTCTCCTTGGGATCCCAAGGTTGGTGTTCTACTGTTTTCTTCTTTTTAATGCATTTTTACTCTTATATTATTATCTTTCTTTGCATCTTACATAACCTCACATAATTTGGAAATAGCTTACAGTGCTGAGTTGTGCTTTGGAAGTTATTTGCCTGTATACAAAGTGAAAGTTTCAAGCCAAAATATTTGTATACATTTATTAGAAAATCCACCCATATTTCCTCTTTTTTGGCAAATTATAGGAATCATTACCGGCAGAATATTCTCGAATTTTCGCGTTTGACAATTTCTCAAGAACCCAAAAGCATGTTCTCAAAACAATGCACATGTTGGATGAAGGAAGCTCAACTTGTGCCCAAATTGGCTCTTTTGTGAGGATTCATGTAAAGAATGTACCTATTGACGTCGCATCCAGGGTTTGTCATGCATCCAAAGCTGTTCCTGTGTTGATGTCTGGGCTTCTCCAGCATGAATCCAAGATGTCTGTTCTCCACTTCAGGTATGCTGTTTCATTATTGCAAAGTTCACAGAGACCTTCCTTTTTGTCACTGGTAAAATTAAGGTTGGTTTGGACTAAACACATAATTGTGGTTGTAAGGTCCAGATGTCAGCACATCACCATTCTCCATGTAAGGATACTCAGTTACACTGGCATGACATCCCCATAAATATGCATGCCAGTTTATCACAATCAAGCTGATCTCTGGGCCATATTTTTTAATTTTTTGTTGAAAAGAGGTATTCATAACCCCTGTTTTGATTAATCAACTGGAAGCGTTTTGCAATTTTTGGGCCTATAATTTTTTTAATATCTATGTATTGCTGGTTGATTTAGAACTAGATCAACAGTTTGGGGTTGTGTTCACTACTGCAGTGCAAAAGTAGAGATTTTGTAGTTTCTTTTGGTATTGATATATGTTTATTTTGGCTTGCAGTGTAAAGAAGAATGACTTATATAATGCTCCTATTAAATCTAAAGAAACCTTCATATTTAATGTTGGATTCCGGCAGTTTGTGGCAAGGTACTGTCCCCAATAGTTATATGTTTTTTTTCCCTGGAACTTACCTTCTGCTCTATTTATAGAATCCTCCTCTATGCTTCATTTTTTTTTTAATCATGTAATGCGAAGATACTCTATTGTCAAGAATGCTCATTTATGTAAGACTTGTGCTGCTACCTGATATCTTCCTAACGAAACAACTTGTTGGTTTCTTTAATAAATGGGAAGAGATATATTAACTACTACTTTTACATGACAACTAATGAATTGATTTCGAAAAAGTAAAATTGTGAAAATGTTCTCTATAGCTTTAGATAGCTCATGTAGCAAATTTGTTTTAATTTGGGAACAATTTGGTTGCTGATCAAGTGCCAATAAAGTGGAGCATTATTTTTTTTTAATGTTCGATGGATAATTGATTTTCAAATTGCAGCAAGTTTGATACACAATCTATTTCTGCTATATAGAATATATTTATAATTTTACTTCTTTCTAAATTTTGATAACCATTTGATCAGTTGTCGTGGTTGACAAATAGGTTTGTTATCACTATTACCAATGCCATCAGTAAGTCCTTTAATGGTGCAAGTTTGCTTTCCTTTACCATCTATAGTTGATTTTTTATGTATGATTTAGGGTTTTAGCCTTTTAGGTTATGTGATTATGAAATAAGACCAAACTATTTGCTACTGTATAATACTATTTTTTCTGTTTTTTTGGTGCAGACCTTTGTTTTCCACTGACAATATAAACTCAGACAAGCACAAGTTGGAGAGGTTTCTGCACCCAGGTCGATTTTCTGTGGCATCAGTATATGCACCGATATGTTTCCCTCCCCTGCCCCTAATTGTTCTGAAGAAAAGAGATGGGGAGCTTCCGGCAGTTGCAGCAACTGGGTCTCTGAAAAGTGTTGATCCTGATCGAGTCATTCTCAAAAAAATAATTTTGACAGGGTATTGTTGCACTGCTTTGTTTTCCTTAGTCCAGTCCATATCCTTGCTTTCTTGTTCCTTACATAGCAATTTTAGGCATATTCATATGACCCAATGCCTAATTTTTATGCAGATATCCTCAGAGAGTATCTAAGCTCAAAGCCACAGTAAGATATATGTTTCACAATCCAGAAGACGTCAGATGGTTTAAGGCAAGTTAATTAGTTTGCTTTTTTTGTTTTTTTGGTTCAAAATCCTTCATTTCTGTAGTGGTTCTGAATCATTTTTTATTGACATAAAAATTTCAAATGTTCAATTGACTTGAAACCTGGGGCCTCTTAAAATCAAAGGCAGCATGATACAGACTACTGCTGGGTTGGTACCACAATTGCGTTAACTCATATTGATGTGTAAAGTTAACTATCTTTTCTCATCTTCCTCCTTTAGCCGGTGGATGTATGGACCAAGCATGGTCGCCATGGCCGGGTCAAGGAACCTGTCGGTACACATGGTATAACTTTTCTGTGTTCTCTTTGTTTCAATTGCTTCTCTCTGCAGCTTTTAAATTCTGGTATTCACATTCTATCATTTCGGGGTTGCATTGAGAATTTTGGAAAAGGTCTTGTAGCTCTTGCATCCTATGTATACGTGATTAAACCAAATAAAAGTAGAGTACAAATGAACATTTGCCCTTGTGCTCTTACCGTCCATGGCAGAGTCTCAGTAATAATAAACAATAGAACCAGTCAGTTGCATTTTGCATATGACTGTTTGTTATGGTCTCCAGTGAATCTCCAGTGAACATGTATTGATGCGAAATAATGAATACATTTACAACTTCAACATTCTAGATTTTTACCAAATAGCTAATTTTGCTAAAAAAAAATGAGTGATGTACTTCCAAATATGAGTTACAAGTAAGCTTATTAAAAGATAATTTGTAGTGTTCCACAGTAAATGTGGTGTTTTAGTTTTGAAATATGTTTACCTCCAATTTTGTTTTGGTTGTTGACTTGTATTTTTATTCTTTTTATCTTTATAGGGGCTATGAAGTGTATATTTAATAGTGTGATACAACAGCATGACACAGTGTGCATGAGTCTCTACAAAAGGATTTATCCAAAGTGGCCCGAACAAGTTTACGATACTACATTATAGAATTATTGATAAGAGAAATCACACTGCAGGGTCGTTTTAGGTTAAATTATGAAGCTTTTTTACTATATTCTAACATCAAGCACCTCGTACAATTTTTAGGTTTTGATGGGTGTATTTTTATTATTATATCTTTTAAATTATGTAGAAAGCGATGTTGTTGTGGGAATAGTCCTGTATTGGCAAATTGGCCCACTTGCCTACCTCCAATCTTGATTTTTAGGTTATATTATTTTTATTTCTATTTTTTTTTTGTTGGGGGGGGGGGGGGGGGGGAGGGGTTGCAGATAGGGTCAATTTGTAAAATTTTGATTCTAAAAATGCTTGTTTGATGATTATTTCGAATTGAAGTTGTGCAATTTGACCTTGTTAGGATGTTTTGTTTTTGGAAATGTACCATCGTGTTGAACCACCATATTCTGTAAGGCCACAGTAGTATGCAGGAGCTAAGAATTTTTTTTTTTAAGTAGCAGGCGATTACCTACTAATTTCATGAAAAAAAATGTCTTGATTCTCCGTCTCTTTCATTTGGGGCCAGATAACATAATTTATTAGTACATATATAGGAGGCACATTATGGTTCTTCATAAAAGTAAGAGAGGTGGCTGTTATCCTTCAGGAATTGCTGAATCCACGCCAACCGAGATAAAAGGCACTCAAATACTCGATCAATAAAAAAAGAGTGGCCTTGGGTTCTACATTGGGTAAGAGATTGAGAGAAGGATCTGACAGGAATGGGATTGAAGTGGTGAGTTATCTCAGAATGAGAAGGTTAAAGCAGACCAAATAACAAGACCCAGAGTTTTACAACATGCTCAAATAGGCATGCAATTTTAGATGCAATGTGGATTAAAGCAGGTGAAACCTACTACATGCATTTTTTTTTTCTTTTTTGGATATAAGAGTTCCCTTATTTCAGACATTTATTTCTTTTTAAATATTTTTTGTGGGATTTAAATTTATGTCTTTTTATAGAGAGACGAGATCTATCATTACTGTACTGTACCTACAGTTTCCTACAGTACATGCATAAGAATAGTGAAATATGGTAACATGAAGTGGGACAGTAAGAAAATAGATGCAATTAGATCAACTCTAAGCATCAAATAACAATTAATTATTAAGTTAACCTGATATTAATTTTGCATCGCTTTTCTTACTCAATACAAGAGATGAGGGATTAGTGGTCTAGCAACGGGGAATGCATGGAGTCAAAGACTTCTGAATTCTGATATGCTAAAATCTTATTAAATTTTTCCCCTTTTAAGTATTTAATTTTCCAGAAAAAGGAAGTTGAATTTTTAAATTGACTCTTTGACAGTATATCATGGCCTTCTCTAAAAGTTCGTCAAAGCTCCGCTGCTGAATATTTATAATTTTCTGAAAGAAAATGATATGGAGATACATTAATGATACTGTCAATACGAATTTTATTATACACGATAAATGAGTTATTATGCATGTTACGATTTTATTTTGTACAATACTTCTATTATTCAACTTAAATATCATTAATATGTATAATAACTCATATAAATTGAACAATGATAGTACTGTACAAAATAAAATCGTAACATACATAATAACTCATTCAACGTGTATAATAAAATTCATATCGACAACGGTATTAACAATCGTATTTGTGTATGCTCCCTTTTCTGAAAGTGTATGAAAATTTTTATTTGTTTCCAAAATGCACTAAATAGAACATAACGGTCCTCAGCCCCACCCCACAGTTGTACATGACTAAACTTGAAACTTTTGTAAATAAAGTTTTTTAATGAAATTTATTAGTAGGTAATTGCAGGGGCAGATTTATTAAGAGACAAGTGCCCCTCCTTAATTTTCAATATTGTTAAAAATTGTTATATTTTTTAATTCAATAAATTTAATATATTAATATTAAATTATCTAGGCTTAATATCTAATGAGAAATGATATGTATATATCTTCTATTTTGTACCTATGTTTGTCGGATAATAAAAATCACAATTTAAGACAAATAGTTGCAAACTTAAAATTTCAAAAAAAAAAACCAAAGAAAAAAAAAGAAAACAATCTATCACAGCATCTTCCATAACAAATTCCCGCCTTATAATTTTCTCTCTTTATCAACCACACAATACTCACCTCAACCTTCCAAGGAAACAATCTCTAAACAAAATAATAACAATAATAACTCCAAACCAGTAAACATCTGTTATCTAATTTTCCATGGCCGTGGTGGGAATTCCTTCACCGGCAATCAAGCTCGCTGCCGCTTCCCACCACCGCTCCGTCGTCTTCCTCTCTCCCTCCAAATGCAGGCACCTCCTTCCTGTCAAATGCTCTGCCGAGGCAGCTGCCACCACGGATGAGTTCCCTGCCTCCTCTTCGTCCAGTGATCAGGGTGGTGCTGTCATCACTAGCGGCCTTGGCCGACCGTCGATTATTTCCACCATCAATGTGCAGAAAGCTATGCGTGGACTTCGTTAGTGTTTTCATTCTTTCGTTCTTCTTTTTTTTTACTTTTATTTGTTTTCTCTAGCTCTTACTTTTGTCTAATATTAGTTTTCTACAAAATGGCAGCCATAACTGATGTCGATTACTATGAGACGCTTGGTGTTCCGAGGACCGCAACTTATGACGAAGTATGCTTTGGTACCCGCTAACAATACATTATTACCATTCATAATTCATATTATAAACTTAAATGGGATCTAATTGAGGCCCTAATAACAAGTTTGGTTGGTACTTTGTTTCGAAAAGTAACTGGCACGCTATCAAAATTTTCTCGGTACTAGCCAGTTTGAATTCCTGATTTATCCATTAATGTTCACTTCTGGCGGAAGGTCGAAATGGTACTGGGACCTTTTAGATCTTATTGTGAGTCCAAACAACTGATTCATCATAAACTAAAACTTATAATTGAGAAAAAGCATGATGGGTTTTGTTCCAGTCAACATTTCACCTGACATGGTAATTGCTGTTGAAATACAGTTTGGTTAGAATATTATTGCAAATTTGCAATTCACCTTGGAATGACAAAGATGTGAAAATTGACTTATTTATCAGATCCAACTTGCCTACCAAAGCAAGTGTGAAGAACTAAAGAACAAAGAAGGCTTGGAGGAAGAGGATGCCAAAAAAGAGCTAGACCTACTTAAGGTTTGTTTTAAAAAATATGTGCCTCCTTAGCCTCTGATATAAATCCAAAGCACTGTCATTAAGTAGGAGAAAAGTAATATTTTACAGGGTCTTATTTTTGCAGTTTTAATGATATACATGGATAATAAAGTATTTTAAAGTTTAACTGATTATAAACATGAAAGTCGCACAAATTTTCAAATTAAAAACCCTTCACTGTTGAGTTGACATATTTTGTTTTGAAAGTGATAATTAGCCTTGGTGATGTTGCCATTTAGCAATTTGGAATGACTAAGTACTGATATTTTGTGCCTCCTGTTTGGTATATGATATGAAAGGAATCTTACACTATACTCTCGATCAAAGAAGAGAGGAGATTATACGACTGGAGCTTATCAAGAAGTGCAAAGCCAGATAGATATGTGTGGCCTTTTGAAACTGACGATGATTCGGCAAAAAGCCGAAATCAACCGCCACCTGAGGTGTGTTTCATTTTTCGCATGTCAAATTGTTTGGAATTGGATTTGTTGAAGACTAGTATTTCATGGGCACTTAATAAAATGTGCAGGAACCTGAAGATGTAGGCCCCACCAGACTTGTTGGCTATTTCTTCCTGGCATGGATAATATTGTCTTTTGCATTATCTGTAACACTTAATAGATGATCGATGGATCAAGGACTATATTGTAAAGATACCACATCTTCAGAAATATAGCTCTCTTTGGATGCATTGCAATTGGAAATTACACAGATAAGTTTTTCACTTGGCTTAACTAAAGCACCCAATAATGCTCCCACATAAATGAACCACAAACCTAACACAGTAATAATAGATCTAGAGACGTGGATTCAAATCTCACAAGAGGCATTTGAAAAAGAATAAATGATGGAGACCCTTATTTCAAAAAAAAAATAAAAAATGCTCCCACATAAAATCCAAATGGCAGTAAGCATGCTATAAATGGAAATAAAAAGTTAGCCGACAGGATTTTGAATTAATTATCCTTATTACAGAGCTAAAAAGGTTCAGCAGTACATAACTTAGATGCAATCCTTGCAAGACTCCTACATTCTAAGACCAGAACAGCAGTACCAATATCTGGATGGATCCCTTAAAACAGAAAAAAGCATAGTTTTTAGAGATTAAATATATACATGCATCGACGGGTCCAGAAAGACCTGAGCCCACAGAAACCTCTCAATGCTCCCGCCGCCTTCTCTGGCGATGCCTTTCTCTGTCTCTCCGATAATCATTGTCAGACCCATCACCCATCTCCCACCTATCGGCCTCTGACCCATGATCCCTTGAGCTAGAAGCCACTTTCCTCTCGCTGACACCCTTGCCCTTGCTACTTCCACCTTGCCTCTCTCTCACCGACCTCGATTCCAATGTAGACTCTTCATGGTGTCTGCTACTAGTGGTACGGTGCTGATGCCCCTTGTGTTGTTGTCTGCCACTGAACCGGTCTGAAGATGCCTCAGATATGGATCTCTCCGAGTGATGTGACTTCCTGTCTCTCTCTCTTTCTGAATATGAACCCTTTTCGGATTGCTTCCTGTTGAAGCGGGGCTCTTCATCTGAAGAGTAGTATTTGTCGCGACTTTGCCTTTTGTGTCCTGAGCGGGGTTCTTCGAGGCTATCAGAGTCTGATTCCTGAGCCCGCCTCTGTGGTGGCTTGCGTTGGTTTTCAGTATGACGGAAGTCATCTGATCTTTCCTCGTAATCGTCTCTGAAAGAACAATAACATTAAGCATTAAAAACAACAGAAAAGGATAAAAAAGATGAGCAAATAAACCATATAAACTGTATTTAGAAAGTTCATTTCTAATTACCACATGATCTGAATTTGAAAGTTCATTTCTAATTACAATTATACACAAATGAATCGTCCTTGTGTTTCTGGAAATTGCAATTATACACACATGAATTGTCCTGGATAATATTGAAATCAGAAAAAGATAGATTTAAAGAAACAAAGGAAATATAAACAACACGGTACATGTAAGGCAAAATGTGTCAATTCTGGTATATACTATTAACAAAAAGTGGGGAAGCAATTATTTCAAATTTTTTTTTGACTAAGTTTCCATTGCACAAAGATCCTGCTTAATTTCTCTTGATATACAGCTGCAAATGGTTCACATGTTATGTCTATTCAGAACATGATGACTTTACCTTTCATGATGATCAGGATAATTTTTATTTCTGTACCAACCACCACGAGGATCCATATAGTCAGGACGAACAAATGGCCTCTCAGCACCAGCAGGCATGGTAGGGGCCATACCTCCCATCCTCATATATCCACTATATTAATTACAAATTGCCTAGTGGTTAGAATGCCGGTACCAGAAGAGTACCTTGAATAAAAGAGAACATTTTACAGTGAAGCGGGAACTAGTGAGAATAAATACAGGAATGTGGGTGCCAAATTAAATCCTCACACCAACCATGACTATTATTGGTACACACTGAATGAGTCGTGATTTCTCCCTACTACTTCTAGCTTTTAGGATTCTATTTCGAATACTTGAGTGGAGTTCATTTCTCATATGCTTTCTTCTACCACAGTTCCACAAATGAAACAAACAGCTTGTTTATTTTATCTATAGTATCATCCGTTTTATCTTTCAGAAGCAAATGCTTATAAAATCTACAAAACATAAATCAGTGCTAAGCAAGTAATTTGATTGCGGTGAAACATAACATGACGTTAAAAGACAGTTTTGTGGGATAAAATGACATATGCCTTCACACAAGAGGGTAAAGAAGACAGACATAATCTCAAAATCTGAAATTTCAGAAATAACTTACTAGGGATCAGACATTCCAGGGTAGAAAGGTGGAACATAAGAAGGCATTTGGAAGGGCATAACAGGATAAGCGCCAGTATCAAAAGGAACAACTCCAGGGTTTCCATACATGTTAAATGCAGGTCGGTATTGATTGAATGCAGGTCCTGCCCAATCAACTTGTGGGCCATATCCGGATGGCCCACCTTGAAATCCAGCATCCCCTTTGGTAGCAAAAGGATTAGACATCAGTAAGAATGGATGTACAAAAAAAAAAGCTGTTGTTCTGTACCACCATATCTATGGGCAAAGGCAATTATAGACATTATCATTAAGTTACCCTACCTACAAAGGATGGCCGGTTGAAAACTAAAATGAAAAAAGTACATCCAAAATGTATACCTAAATGAGTATAAAATTAAAACAAAAACACTATATGCACCAAATTAGATAAAAACAACTTGAAGTGAAAAAATACATGCAGCTTACCAGAGAACTTATTCGGGCAATCTCTAATAAAATGACTTGGAGAACCACAGAAGTAACAAGTACGATCTCCCTGCAATATAAATTTATTGTTACTTCTAGGTTAGCCATCAACAGTTAATCTATTCAATTGCTTGATGTAAATATTCACACAAACCCTTCTATTATACTTGTGTTGCTGCTGTGGAAAAAACCCAGGTCCATCTACAAGCATAAATGTACAAAATATATTAAATAAGTAAATGTCAAGTAAAAATAAATAACAAAAGCTGAATTATCTTTTTCTTTTAATATATATTGAGGTACAAAATAGATATACCTTGATTATTGAAAGCAAGATCATTTCTTCTCTGGATTGACATGTTACCTGATTAATTTGAAAATGAAAAATATAAGTGAGATATTTGCAATGACATGCAAAAGGAAGATGAAAAGTTGCAGTATCAGGTTTCAACAACTCTAAGTGGTACAGAGAGCAGTCACATATACCAGAAGGGTATCTATTTTAAATATTTATTGCACTATTGTTTTAGTTTGATTGAGTTTAAGAAATCAATGATCTGAACCCAACCTGATGGGAATCTGAGTGAAGACAGATGTTAACTATAATCAACAGATGTTAGATAGGAAGATTCTACACAAATTTTTTTGTTGCTATTATGCAAGAAAGTAAACATATGCCACATTCACCTAGATTTTGGTCTAGTGTGATGAACCCTACAATCCTATAGCTTATCAAGAAGAAATTCCTTGCACAACCCAGTCTATGATGACCAGAGCAGTCACCCACTGGGACTGAAGTCAACTCCAAATTCGTTATGCGGAACTATGAACAACTTACAAAGAAAGTAACCCACTTCGACTCACGACCACAGAGACGTATCAGAATCATTACAGTTTTGTCAACACAAGACCTACAAATAATTCCAACCCAATTTTCACCCCATCCCCCCCCCCCCCCCCCAAAAAAAAAAAAGTTTGTCAACTCTTATTACAAAGTACAAGGAGGCATTTTTTACAGTACCTTCAATGTTCTCTTGGAGGTTACGAGACAAGTTTGGCTCACTGGAACCAACATGTAACTCGCCCTTGTGTTTTGCTGCCTCAGGTAGGGCTGTTTTATCATGATTCATGGATCCAACATTTGTGGGAGCAGCACTGACTGGAGTAGGAGCAGCCAACTTCGGGGGCTTATCATCCAGCCTTATCTTGATGCCAGTATTTCTCTTATTCTCTCGTGCGGACTCTGAAGCAGCCATGTTAGATCCCTTTCCGGTTCCTGATGGAGAATTGAAATTCTGCTGACGGATTGAGACAGCACATGATGCTTCGATGGCTTGAATTCCTGATTCCCCATCTAAAGTTGACCAAATTGAGCACAATTTAGGGAACTGTTATTAAGACTAAATGCTGAGCATCAAAAGTCAATTTACACTCTGTGCTTAAAGCAACATGGTGCATGACTAATTTCAAATTAATAACTATTGCATACGATCAGTGTTCTATAATGCAAGCATGGGGCTAGAAATCAATATATTTAGTGTGCTCAAGTACAGTAATTGCACGTGTCCACTACCAGGCTGACAAGCTAACAGCAGTACCAGTACACAGTTGGACCACTAATATTGCATATCACGTCCATTCCATATAAAAAAAGGTCATACATAAAAAAAGGTCATATATAAATAAAAGGAAATTAATTCCTTTGCAAATTCTGCATAACAACCAAATCTTTCCATTTTTAGGGAATAAAAACCAACAAAATTTGTAGAATGTGGCTAACCTGGTGCATCTTCAGGTAACAAGTCATCCATGCCGCCAATGGATGCTTGTGCCTCAATGAATCGTTCAATTGCTTGCCTCAGTGAGAGATTTGGTAACAAGTCATCAACTGTGCATTTAACAGAGGAGCATTTGGGGCATCTTCTTATCTCAGTAAGAGTGGAACGAATACCTACACAATAACTGACATTTCATTAAGACAAGAAAAAGGAATAGTATTCACATTTGCCCTTCATATTAATATACTTGTGCATGTACCAGTAATCTAGCGCATGTCTTTCTCTTATATGAATGCAAGCTTTTGTTTGCATAATATCCAAAAACAACTACGGTTTGTAAGTTCTTCCGGCACCAAGACTGCTAGGTGGTAGTTAACAGTACTGGTATAGATCAACAAAGATTCTCTAAATAACTTTTCCCCACAAAATATATGCAGTTCCCAAATATCTGAAAACCAGTTCAAGAGGTCTCTAATCTCGGGAAAATAATAAAAATAACAGTGATACTCTTACAACGAACTTTGCTAAACATGCAAGACCTGCTAAGAATTAAAGTAGTTCATCAGTGAAACTGAAAGCCAGCTACCGACTAGGACGAAATTTCATTGTTCTCCTTTCAAATGTACAAATCAAAATAGGAAAAACATTCTGGAGGACCTCCTGTTAAGTATGGAAGTCTGCTCAGATCTTAAATATCAACTTAATTAGACTAACCAACATGATGTGTCCGGACTTTTGTGAAATAAGAGCAAAGAGATTTTCAATATCACCTTGCTGTGAATTTTCTTTGGTAAGGCATTATGAACAAGACTGAGATTATGCATTAAGCAAATACAAAACCAGTTCGATCTTGAAGAATTCTGGTACAACTACACCATGGATATTGGAAAAAAGTACTTACAACACAATCAAGTTTTTTACCTACTAAATCATCTAGCAAAGTAAAACCCTAAAAGAAGAAAGGGGCTCCGCTCATTAGTTTGTTGCTATTTTTCTGTGTGTGGGTGGATGGGTGTGTTTGAGAGATAGAGAGACGGTGGGTCCAGGGAGAGGGAGATGGCAGACTTGTTGCTTAAAGGGAAATCAAGGATAGATCGCCCATGGTTCTCATATTGTCGAATCAGAAAAACAAAGGAAAGAAGAAAAAGAAAGTACGAAAAGGATAAAAGTGAATTATACTGGGACTTGAAATAAACAATACAGAGCCAATGGGCCTGGAGTTTCAATTAAGCCCAGAAGGCCCGCCATACATTTCAGCTTACTAGGAAATCCCGTCTCTGATGCTCATTCCAATTGACCATAAGATAATACATGTTTCACAGAAATAAAGCAAAAAAAAATGGAAAAAAAAAGATTAGGAAGGAGAACATACATCTATCACAAAAACTGTGCTGGCAACAAGGTATCATCACTGCATCCTTAAAGATTTCCTTACACAGAAGGCACCTCAATTCAGTTGGTATATCCGTGTTGAACATAGCAGAAGGACACTTTGTGACTCCACTACATGATCACAATTTGTAAAAAGTCAACAAGGCAAATATTTTTCTCTGAAAACATTTTCTAAAGAGGACAGGTATAAATTTTCAGTGTACAACAGTAAATAAAGAAAAAATATAAACACGGACATTGCCCAAGAAAAGGTAGATAGCATGAAACTATTCTCCATATTCCTTGCTTCTCTGATTCTTCAAAACCAAACTAACATAAAGTTTCCATATATGATGAACATACCAGCAAGTCTGCATGTATTATGGGGGTTATACTGGCATGTATTTATTTTGCAGAATTATACATGAGATTCCAATGTTTTTCGGCAAGCAAATGGGTGGGCCATTTAAGAACTGTACTTAACTAGTTAGTTGTTTAAGTATACCAGCTTATTAGGTAATTTTTGGGTTTACTGGTCTTCTCTTCCAAACAGACTAATCATCCAACCGAGTATAGCAAATGAATGTGGGGCAGAACAGTAATCCTTCGTTTGTGAGTACTGAGAAGATCTGTCTCCCTGACAGACTAGCAGAAAACAAATCTTATAATCCTAATAAAAAGCTTACTCCATAGACTTCTTATATTCTTCACTCTTGGTCTTTGTTTTGCTCTCCCTTTTATGTTCTTCTTCTGGATCACTTGCATCTTTACAGTTCTCCCCCACAATTTCTAAATTAATGGAACACGACAGAGTTATATAGAGGCAATTCTAGTGTGGGAAATAGAAACAAAACAATGCAGACCTATAGAACATACAACTAGCCAACAAACAAATCCCTGGTAAGCACAAAAGCATCACAGCTAACCCCTCAATCCCTATTTACTTTCCAAAGATACCCCAAAGGCACTCTTTGACTAATTAGGGGGTTTTAAATGAAATTAGGAAAGTGGTGCGTACAACACTTTCCACTTTTTAGAATGGTTATTACTCTGAAGGGAAAGGCGTGAAACTTTACCTGTAGGGGCACAAAAGATTGAAACAAAAGAAATGTTGATGCCTTAAAGCACATAAAAAAAGAAAGATAAAAATTGTGACCTTTGGATATAGCATCGCTAAGGTCACTTCCATCGTTAGGATGATGATACCTAGTCATAGATATATTTGAGCTTACAAGTCATGGCCACAGATTTGGCAATGATAAACTAAATGAATGTAGAACTTAGTTTGCACAAAATAATTAACGTATCATTTAATCGATAATTAACAAACAACCCCATGTAAGACGAAATTTTACACCACAAAGAGCTCAATTAGGAATAAAGCTCCCAATTTCAGTACTACCTAGTTAGGTCTTGGCTAACCCAGTGCTCTATTGTGCAAGCAGCCGACATTTGAGTTGGACTAAGATGATAATTGGCATTAATTGCAGTTTGAGGGTTAATATATGCTTATGGAGACCAGAAACAATGCTAATGATAACATCAAAGGGCAATAAAACAAACAAACAATTTTTCCAACTATAACAGATATCCCCAATAACATCAGAGGGAAATAAAAGATAACCACTGTCTTTGGTCGCTCGACTCCGGTTTCTCTCACCCAAGCACTTCACTTTGATGGTGTTCCATTAAATCCCTCATTGGTCTCCCATCCAATTAACAAATGGAAATCTGATGTCGACTAGATTTTATGTTTGTGTATCAAAACATAGACAAGATTGGACCCTTGTAGACAACTATTTTCTCGTTTTAGAGTCAATTGCTCCATTTATTATTTAATGACTTTTTTCAATTGTTCCTAAAATTGAAAACAAAGGAAAAAAAACTTCCTTTCTAATATACCCCTCTCTTTCTGCTAGAGCATCCCTTAAAAACCAATTGGACTCAATGCATTTCAGATTGGTGAGGATAAAATTTCAGTACATAAATAATTTGTAATTCCCATATGATTTCCGTCTTTATTTGGATGGCTTACTGATAGAGTGATATATTTTTGAATGAGCAAGGTTTAACCTGTATGGTAGACTCTGAGACAACTTAGCTTGGTTAATAATTTAAAACAGAGCTATCTCTGGTGATACTTACCCCAAAAAAGGAGAGAATAACGTATCAATTAAAATAAAAATATAGACCTTGCATCATGAGCACGTTTGTTATCTAACTTCCGAACATTTTCATCAGATTCCCTCAATGGTGAGTCAAAAGTGGGGTACACCTCATCACCAAAATCTTCAAAGTTGTCTATATTAACATTCTGTAGATACCGAAATACATGTAATACTTCTGTTAACCCTTCAAATTTTATTATTAAAAGTTTAAATTCCATGAACAAAAAAAAGAAGAAGAAACTACCTCAGATGAACGCCCCATTGCATTGACAGCAGATCCTCCTTTTCTAGTAGCCCTATCCCAAAATAGAAGCAAATTAATATCATATTGACAATGGGAAAGTAAAATCATTTACAAAACTACATTTAATACTTTCAATTAATGCATGAGAATTAAGAAATAAATATAAGAACATTGCTCTCTTAAGAATGCTTATAGATTCAACTATTCTAGGATGAGCCTATAATTTAGCCTCTCACTGCTCTTGTGTCCTTCCCTCTTCAAAGGCTTTCAATTTTTTGTACCAACTGATACCGAAGCTAGGTAGAAATAGACAAAGGGACATGGAGAGAATGGGGATGGAGGAAAGATTTACAATGTCGTAAAAGGACAGAATGAAACAATTGTATCCTTTTCTTTTTGAGAAAAAAAAAGAAATTCAGAATCACTTTTTGAGATTGTAAGTTATACAAGTTAACTGCAGATTACTGTCATACAATGTCAAGACAAGTCAGAAACCAAAAAGGAAGGAGACACAAATTTAGTAATTGAAATCATATCATTAAACATGAACTGTGCAAGCTACAATTTAACTTAATAGCACAAAGAAACCGATCTTAAATATCTATATCTACAAAAATTAAAAAACCCTAACACTTATTCTGACGCTCAAACCTAACCTTATCGTTCATTTCATTTAGATTTTACACCCTAGACCGCCAAAACATCTCGCAAAACAAATCCACGATACTTCTATCTCTATCAAAAGATTCAAAGATTCCTCACCTTTTTCTAGGAAAAATAACAGGCGAGAAGACGACTACAACGGCACTCAACTGACAGCGCTCGCGACGCTGGATCCCGTCGTGAGATCGGATGATGGAAATAGGGCTGCGTTGGGGCAGATCTAAGCGGAGATCGACACCGATTGCTCCGATTGGCGCAATCCGCGAGAAGTTGGGGAATGAAGAGATTCGAGAGAGAGAGAGAGAGAGAGAGAGAGAGAAGCAGAAGCTGTGCTATGACGTGGAAGGAAAAACAAACTTTATCGCGACTGTACGGTATCCATGTCCGATCCAGTTCTCCACAGAATTCGTTTCCGTTTCTAGTAATGATGGAAACGAATCGGATTGGTTTTGCGCCTTCTCGGATGCATGTAATTTTCTACTTTCCGAAATAAATACGGATGAGATAGAATGAAACATTATAGTATATTTTAGATTTTAGATATAGAAACAAAACTAATGTAATGGATATTATAATAATTAGTTCATAATTACTCTCTTGTTATCTTATCCGAAATTCGTATAAAAATAAAAGAAGTAAAAAATTTTATAAACATATTCTGTATTTAATTTATATAATTTATAAATCGATTGTATTTTGAATTTCATATAATTTAAGTATTATTTGATATTTCATTAAAGACCGACAAAATTACATAACATTTATAACGATTTATATTAACGATCTTTGATGGAATATCAATGACCTTTAAATTATATAAATTTTGAAATACAATCAATATATAAGTTAAAAATATATATTTGTCAAATTTTTTTATTTTTGAGTATTTCTAAAAAATATTTTAAAATTATTAAAAAATTAATTGTCAATATTATTAAGGGATCCCTCCCTTTTGTTATATGCTTAAATAGATAGGGATATGTTTTTTACAGTATTATCCCAAGAATATTTAAATTATATAAGAAGCAGGAGCAATTTATAACATATAATATGGTTTTAATGAAATCCAAAAAGATATATGATTCAGAATATAAAGCCATTGGAAGAGAGAAAGTCAAGTCTATTTTGAGAAATGTACCAATTTCATTTCACTTAAAAATAACTTGTTAATTTTAATGCATTATTTGCAATTGCAATTTCAAAAGTTTGATACACTTGTTAATTTAATAATTTTGCTAAAATATTATATTAGCATTTGTAATTTATTTACAAATAATTGTTGAGAATCATGAAAATTAGATCTAAGATTAGAGTTACCACTAGACGCAAAAAAAAAAACACGATGCAGCATGTTATCCGTCTGGTTACATTAAATTCCGTGCAAAACAAATCTAAAAAACACTCCTATAATCTATATATTCGTATGTCGTGTCGTGCAGTATTGTTACGCAGTATTACATTACACGATATACGAATAGATGAATTAAAAAAAATTATATTTATTTTATATGAAATCAAGAATTTTCTTATTAGAAATCTGTCACTACCTCCATTTAAATAGCATGAGAAAACAAAAAACAAAAAAAAAACAGATTAGTTTCACTAACCGAGTTGATCCATATTTTTAGCTGTCAAATCTTTATATGGGCCGAAGTGACAAATCAAATATTTTAAAATCTGTTTCATATGACCTAATTAATAGGTCCATATATGCAAAATTGACAACAAACTGAAATTTTATTTTGGCCCATAAATCATGAGCGACTCCTAATAAGGAGTTATGATTTTTCAAATTTTACATGAATGTCAATATCCAATAATACCCAATTCATCATGGATTTATGTTAATTTGATATCTCATATTTATAATCTGAAATATGATGATTGGTCAATTCACATACTATCAGATCATTAATATCCCAATTATCTGTACAGGATTATGAACCATTTAGAATGGGAAAAATATTATGGAGATACTATTATTGATACTGTCGTCGATACATGTTTTATTATACACGTTAAGTGAATTATTATACATATTGATGACTTTATTTTGTATAATATTTCTATTATTCGACTTAAATATCATCAATATGAATAACAATTTATTTAAATTAAATAATAGCGGTACAATACTCTATAAAATAAATTCATCTAATAAAATCATCGATATACATAACAATTTATTTAAATTAAATAATAATAGTACAATACTCTATAAAATAAATTCATATAATAAAATCATCGATATACGTAACAATTTATTTGATATACAAATAATAATATCAATAATCATATCATCTCTCTTAGAATAACATCAATAACCATACAAGAGAGCGCAGAATATTGGTGTGCAGTTATTACTTACTTATCACCTCTCCAAGACTCAACTATAACAATTATAATACAAGTTCCGATCTCTCTACAAATTCAAAATGATTCCCATCTCCCGTCAACTAACCCGGCGCTCTTTCTCAGCTCCCACCTCGTCACCCCCAGCCATCCCCGCTTTCCTCCTCTCCGCAAACCCCTCCTTCCAACAAATCAAACAATGTATCCTCTCTCGCCAGCTCGACCCCGCCTCTCCTTCCCTCTTCGCCTCTCTCAAATCCCACCACTCCCCTCCCTTCGACCTCCTCCTCCGCGCCTGCGCCGACCTCCGCCTCCCTGACAAGGGCCTTCAGCTCTTCTACCTCATGAAAACCTCCAACCTCACACCGACGATCCAATCCTGCAACTCTCTCCTCAGCGCCTTTCTCAAATCCGGCCGTACCGACCGTGCCTGGGCTCTCTTTGCTGAGATGTTTCGCACGAGGGTTCAATCCACTGTTGTAACATTCAATATCATGGTTAATGTGTTGTGCGCGGAGGGGAAGATTAAGAAGGCCAGAGAGTTTGTTGATTCTATGGAGGAGTCGGGGACTAGGCCAAATGTCGTCACTTACAATACATTGGTTAAGGCATATTGTGCAGTTGGGAATGTTGAAGTGGCTATTAAGATGACGAGACTTATGTGGGAGAAGGGAACTGAGCCGGATGAGTACACATACGGCACAATTATTTCCGGGCTGTGTAAACAGGGAAGGGTTGATGATGCAACCAAGATGTTTGATGAAATGTCTGAGAGAGGATTGGTGTCTACTGCTGCAACGTATAATGCGATTATGGATGGCTATTGTAACAAAGGCGATTTGGATAGAGCATTTAGTTATCGTGATGAGATGATGAGGAAAAACATCTTACCAAATATAGCCACCTATAACTTGCTAATACATGCTTTGTTCATGGAGGGAAGGGTCAAAGGAGCTAACGATTTGTTAACAGAGATGGGCGACAAGGGAATGACGCCGGATGAGTTCACATATAACATTCTGATCAATGGCTATTGCAAGGAAGGAGATGCTAAGAAAGCCTTTGAGCTGTTTGATGAAATGACCAACAAAGGAATCAAACCCACAATAATTACTTACACCTCCCTGATATATGCCCTTTGTAAGAGATGCCAGGTTGGCAAGGCTGGTATCATGTTCAAAGAAGCTACAAAAAAGGGCCTTGTACCAGATGTAGTGATGTATAATGCATTAATAGATGGCTACTGTAGTGCAAAGAACATGAATCGTGCACTCGAGCTTCTAAAAGACATGGAGGCTAAGCAAATCGCCCCTGATGATGTTACCTTTAACACTCTGATTAGGGGTTATTGCAGGCTTGGGGAGGTAGAAAACGCACGTGAAATGATCACTGAAATGACGAAGCGAGGAATCAAACCTGACCTTGTTAGTTACAACACTCTTATTGGCGGTTACAGCCTGAGAGGTAACATCAAGGATGCTATGAAGTTGAAAGATGAGATGCTAGGCAAAGGTTTCAACCCGACTCTACTCACATACAATGCACTGATACAGGGTTTGTGTAAAAATGGGGAGGGACTTCAAGCTGAGCAGATGCTTAAAGAGATGGTAGAAAATGGTATAAACCCCGACAACTGTACTTACATTTCTCTAGTTGAGGGACTTAGCAGTACAGAAGAGAAACAAAAAACAGATGATGATGATGATAAAGAGTCACACAAAATGCAACTACACACGAGAGAGTGATCAAGAAAGGGAGGAAGGGGAGAAAAAAGAGCACAATTTTGAAGAGCTTTCGGAATCTTAACAAATGCGTTTCAGAAAAACCAAATTGTTCAATTTGCATTTATTCAGGCTGGTTTAAATCTTGTGATATCGGCATCTAATTTTGTCTAGTTGTCAGCTCCACTTAGGTTTTTCCCAACCTGGTTACTTTGCTGTGTGTTCACTCTGCATTTAAATTATGTAACATTATAGTATGATGATAAGCTGAACTGTCTAAATAAAATACCTAAAAGCTGTTCTGAATTTCTTTTTTGTCCTCATTCTTCCATAGAAACTTCTTTGAGATCATGATGTAAGTTTCACTAATATATTTTAATAGTCGTGGAGAATTGCAAATCTAACATAGTGATAATAACCTCGTTTTTTTGGAGAGATGCAGATTCAAATTTTGCAAGAGATATTTAAAAATGAATATATTAGGGTTAACATAAGCCTTTATATATAAAAAAAAAACATTTTAATAGTCATGGCACCTCTCTACTCTCTCCAAAGAGAGATGAACATTGAACACATACATCTCAATTATACACTAGTATATATTTGCTATAATAATGCAATCCGAACTAGTTTGAAGCTGAAATAACATGAAAAAAATTAAACTATATGAAAACCTTCAGCATAAACAGATGGAGAACCTCTCAAAAAGTTAAAAATCCAGTAACACATAGGCCCAAAATTGTACTCTCTTTTCAAGAAAAGCCCAGTAACAACCCATAGGCTAAAGAAATTGCTCTTTGTATCAGTATCATTCTATCATTCTATCATAGCACATGGCAATACTAGTTGGTTGCAGTGCCACTGGCCACGTATGCTGTTTTGCTGCTGCGTTTCTCTGGACGAGAGAGAAAACAGAGATAAGAAGAGGAACAAGTGATATCACTGTATCAGGGAAAGAGGAGAGGAGAGGAGAGGAGAGGAGAGGAGACTGAGGCTGAGCACAGGTTTACCAACTGTAGCGTACTCCAGCCATGGCACAAGCTCTTCTGGCACCTGCTCCTCTGCTGAGTCTCTCTCTCTCTCTCTCTCTTTCTACTAGAAAGTTTCAATAATCTTAATTCTTAAATTTAGTATAACTTTGTGGCTATTGTTTCAGATACCTCAGTTGGATGTAGAACAGTGAGGCAATTTGGTGTTCTCAGGCGCTCATCGTCTCTTGCTTCTTCTTCCTTCACCCAAGGTTCTTGCCATGGTAAATAACTAACTGAATTACTCCATTGCATATTGGCTATTCAACTTTGTTCTGACTTCTAAATGTAATTTGACAGATTATAAGAGTGAAAATTGTAGTTCTGGTTTTGGAAATTTTTGGGTCAGGTTGTTGGGAATGTGAGGTCAGGTAATTTCGGAAATCAGGTCTTTTGGTTTGGGTTTTGTTCGGGGTTCAGGTTTTGTTCGGTCGAGTTTACAAGGTTGTGCAGTTTTGGGAAATCATCACAGTGAATTTCACTGGGAGTTAAAACAGATAATTTTTTCATCAAATTGGATTTTTTTGCTGGTTGGGTTGGTTTAGAAGGCAGGTCAGATTGTTGTCCTTCAAGTCCTTAACAATTATCTAATTAATATCTATGCATGTCCACTAATTAAGTCTGAAATTAGTTATTCTTCTCCTATAATCAATTCTTATTGTCGGCCACGGCTGAGCTGGGGTGTTCAGAAACTAACACTAAGTTCATCTTCAATTCAACCCTGTTGTGGTTAAATTGTACCATTGGAACTAGTCAAGGTACCAGTATGCACACTAAGTTCCAACTATTTTTATGGAAGAGGATATTAAATTTTTTTCATCTTTAGTTTTTGTTTCTTCTGTGTTCATTTTGGAGTCTGTGAACAAATCTACTTTCTTGGGACCATAATTAGTAATTATAATTCTGCAGTATAATAATAATAATAATTAATGAACAAAAGAACTATATTTACAGTGTTCCATAGGAATGCACATACAAGGAAGGCCGGGTCCCACATGAGGTCCATGTCCATAAGGTGCGAGCAAAGTGCGAATGAGAGCCAAGGAGCCAGTGTATGGCTCGGCCGCCTTGCCATGATCGGTTTTGCAACTGCTATTTCCATTGAAGTCTCGACAGGAAAAGGTCTCCTGGAGGTATAAGACTTCTCCATTTCTTTTGATATTGCTCTTCATCTTAGCAACATCATCTTAAGCTCATACATATTTGATTTTATATTGCACATGAGGAGTCAAATATTACTCATATATTGCCTGAAATTGCTGACCCCAATCCAAAGAATGTTTTCTTTTGTTTGGTTCAATATATCAATACTTAAGACCTGATTTGAGCTTGATTTCTATATACAAACCTTTGAAAAATAAAGGAAGAGATGGGAAATTTGTATAGCTTGATTTTGACTTGATGGGAGTGCTTCATTTTTTAAGTTAAACTGATCAGAATGCTTTGCTCAGAATATCGGTCTCGCAACACCACAACTTACACTGGCATTCGTCGTGACGGCACTTGTCATTGGTCTCGTTGCATTGTTCATCTTCCAATCTGCATCCCGAGACTAAATGCTCTTTTCAAATATATTGGCTGTAAGATTCACTATCTCTTTGTGCGAGGACAGAGATCTATCTGAGTTCTTCTCTTCTCTCTCTCTTTTTTTTTTTGGGTTTTCTCCCCTCTTTTTCTATTGCACCAACAGGAAAAGAACAATGTTAACTCATGACGATTGCTGATCAATTGCAATTAGATGCCTCAAATATTTTATTAGCATTTTTTTTTCTTTTCTTTGTCATTTACATTTTAGATTCGAACTTGTGATCTCTCATATGAAAAATATAATTTAATAAGTGTATTTCAATATGATAAATCACCTCCATATGATTTTGAGTTTTTAACTGTACTTCAGTATGATAAGAGCAGACATTTTAGGACCATAGATGAAATAAACTTGGTGTATTTTTCCATTGGTACAGATTTTATCAAATAAATATCAGTCGTTCATTTTAAATCGGATAGTCGTAATAATTTTGATTGTATGTCTATTCCTCTCTGCTTGTTTTGTATGTGCTGCCATTATGAGACTATGACAGTTCGCTGTTATAGAATTACGACGGTCCAGATTTTAATTTATAAGAGAAATTTTTTAATAATTGATTTATGAGTCTCATTTATTATTGACTCAATGGTAATAGACTGCCATAGAAAACTATAATAAGGGATGTGAATTAAAGATTTATTAGTGAATTTCAATCATTTCTCAATGGAATTAAAATGGATTTTCCTGTCATGCTCATGATGGAAGGTACATGGTAACATGATGAAAAGAACGAGCCGAGATGGCAAAATTTGTTAATAGATAGCAATAAAATGATCGGTGTTGTTTTGGAAAAAAAAAATTTGTAAAAAAATTTCAAAATAAATATCCGTTGGAATATTTTTATATTTATTTTATTAAGGGCTTTAATAAATAAATTCAGAATTTAATAAATGAATTATAATTAAATAAATCAACTAATTTCTATGAATTAATTGTATAAAATTCAATAAAATATTAAGTACGAGATAAGTCTAGATTTTATTTAAAACATTAAGCGATCGAATCGTATTTGTCCTAAGAATAGAATAACGTCATCTCGTGTAGAGTTAATTACTTATTTATCCTCAAAGTTCGACTCCAAATAAATATCTCGATTTTTCTCCGGTAACATAGTCACGGATCAGATGATAACTAGTTCGAACGAACTAGTACCGTAACGCCCGACATCTCATGTAGAGTTAATATTGGATTCTAGTTTTGTGAATATATATGTTCTGAATGCACAAATTGTTCTCTAACTTTTGCTTAAAAGCTTCATGTAAACATTTGTGTTCAAATAACCGTAAATTTAAATCAAGTAAAAGTGAAGATATTTAAATGTTGATTTTTTTTTTTTTGGAGAAAAGAAGTTTACTCCACTACATAGTAAAGGGAAAAAATTGTCAAAAAAATTGGAAGAAATATATTATCATCTTCCATTAAAAAAGCAGGATAGCCCCCCACCCCCCCCCCCCCCCCCAAAACAAAAAATAAAATAAAAAAAAAATCCAATTATTTTGGGTTTTCTTCCTTATCTTCAATGGGTATTGTAGAGTACACCATTTGTACATTTGTACTACTTTCTCTTCTTATGGATTTTCTGTGCACAAAGATATGCTCATATGCATGCCATATTAAAAGGTTTTTGAGACCAGTATATTCTTTCTATAATGAATTAATGATCATTACCTTGTGTTTATTTTACACTAATTATTATAGTATATTAAGCTGTAAATTGACTTAATTGCGCTCGTTTTGTACAAAAAAAAAATTGTTTGTTCTTGAAATTTAGTAGTTGTAACCTTACGGGCTGAAAATATACATCTCAAATTTATAGATAAGTTGTTATATTTGTAAAATTAAAATGTATGATTGCATATCTTTTAAAGATATTTCAAAAGTATCATTTATGAACAACATTCGCTTGTAAGGATTTACTGTCTAATTAACAATTGATAATCATTCAAGCATGAGAAAATATGAAAAATATGAAAATAGATTATATTAAAACTTGTAAATTATTGTAAATACTAATGTCATCAGTCATAACCCTTATTGATGATATATCATATATATATATATATATATATATATGCGCAACTGTTATAAAATGAGATCGATTTATTTCTCTAAAGACATAAAATTTATAGTGCCGAAATCACATTATAGAATTTGAGATCAAATGATCCCACTCAATTCAACTAATTAACTTTATAAATATATAGATTTAATTAACATAATCTACACAATCTTCAATAAAAAAAAATATTATCCGTCCGATTTCATATTACATATATTAAGAAGAGTTTCCACAGAAAATCCCTGATTTTTCTTGGTGCAATTTTGATGCCTATCATGGTTGTACTACGAGGAAGTACATTGATGCAATCAATAATGCCAATCCAACAAATAAAAGCAATAATAATATGAAGAAACACGACAATTTTTTTTTTCTATGTTGTGAACAACTCATTATTCAACAAAATTAATCTGTTTGGATCGATTTACAAAAGTAAAAAATGTACCACAAATTAAGAATTTTATGTAACATGGACATGTACCATAATTGGTTAATATAATTATGGTTGTAAATTAACAGTCGGAAATGATTTTTTTTAAATAAAGATGAAAATCTAAGTTACATAATTTTAAATAATTTTAAATATCTATAATAGACTTCTATTTAAATTTATTTTTGTCACTGGATTAAAAATAAATTCTCTCCGGACATGAATTATTTGTAATTTGAAACATACAAGCAATGTTTTCTGAGTGTTTTATTTAAACAAAAGTTGGAAAATAAAAACAAAAGCGAGGAAACTAAGCATATATAGCTCAAGATGTAGGAATCTTTTAAGTTTTTAAAGATTTTATTTTAAAAAAATTGTATTGTCAACACAAGTACAAGTACTATATTAGACTGAAAAAAAATCTGTTAAAGAAAAAAAAATTTTTTGCGTAAAGAGATGAAATTATGAAGTCACCTTCACCTCTAATCAACTATTTTTTAAAAAAATATTTTTAATATATATCCAATAATTGATGTACATTATTTTTATAGCACATCTTTAATCTAAATTATTGATTTCATAACAATATAATAGTCATTGGAAAATATTTGGAAGGTACTAAAATCGATACCGACTTTGTTATTCATATTACATGAGTTATTATTCATATTAACTACTTTATTGTACAACTTATTTTTTATAGTATTTTTATTATTCAACTCAAATATAACTAATATGAATAATAACTCATTTAAATTGAATAACAAAGATACTGTACAAATAAATTACACAATAAAATCATTAATATGAATAATAAAATTGATATCGATTATGATATCTGTATATCAGCTCCCATAGTCATTTACATACATTTTTTAACTTAAATTTAGTAATTTACATTATCAAGAAAAATAAAAGAGGCATTAATTAATCTAGAATCACCAAAGGGAGCATACTTAATTTATCTCTTATCCACGTCAGCTCCTCTTCTAATTTTTTTTTGTCCATAATTGCTTATTTTGACACAAATTAAAGAGAGGAAAATTTTCTTTTAGTCTCTTTTTTTTTTCTTACATCTTATTTTTTTTTTATTGTCGTTCTCTCCAATATAATCTATCCTTCTTCTTTTTCTATTGAGAATTTTTATAAAATTTGTCAAATAACATGATTTTGAGTCAAATAAAATTTGTTTCTCCTAATTGAAAAAATACATTCAGAAAAAATAAAAAAAAAATAGAGAGGAGCCCTCTTGTTTTAGTCCAAATTTATTGTCTCCAATAATTACTAATGTTTGGAATATGTTTTAATTTAATTAATTGGGTTGATTTATTTTGATTAGATGAGATCTAAATTAACACACACACATATATATATACTAGCAAATATCTAGCTAGATTATTTATTTCTATGCCATCTAATTCACATTCATATAATTTTAATTGGACTATGGTAGTACCTGTGTTAAAATATAATACTTTGAACAAGTCTCTTTCTTGGCTAGGTTAATAAAGTCCATTTCAAAGGGGGCATCTTTCTAATCCAACCTCAAAAAATTCTTAAATTAGATCTCCTTTTCTTATGATAAAAAATTGATATATATATATATATATTATTAATATCATCGTTTATATTAAATTTATTATTTATATAAAATAAATTATTATATTAACGATTTTATTATATAACTTATTTATATAATATTTTTTTATTCAATTTAAATAAATTATTATTTAAATTAATAATATTTAAATTAAATAATAAAATACTATATAAAATAAATCAGATAATAAAATTATCAACCTAAATAATAATTTATTTTATATAAATAATAAAATTCACGTCAACCACAATATCTTTCAAACATTTTTCCATATCAATAATTCACAATAATTGAGGTCATTACACTGACTAGTGGGTCCAATGTCCAATCACTTCTCGTTGACTTTTCAACGTATCTTTCTCCTCTCTCTCTCCTCCTCCTCTATAAAAAGCGACCTTCTTTTGCTTTTTTTTTTTTACACTTCCTTGCACTCTTTCGCTTTCAGGTAATCTCTCTCTCTCTCTTCTTCTTCGTTGATGTTTTCGTCGAATAGCTAGCTAGCTCTAAATTTAAACCAATTGAAGTTTCACTTATAGATTATATGACGGAGATCTCCATTCTCTTAAAAGGAGGTTGCCCCGTTATTAATTTCATGATCAGTTTCGATTACTACTGAGAATTTATCTTTTAGGATCTACTTTTGATGCGATCTTTTATTTTCAAAAAAACGAAGCATCGATCGTTTGATTTTAGATGCTTGATTATTTCTAGGCGATATGAGAAGGAATCGAGTCAAACAAGTCTTGGAATATATACTCCGTCTAATCATAGGACCTTTTGATCAATTATACTATCGATAGTACCTTCAATTTATGAACAATTTCATGTTTGAGTTTGGAAATCCCTTTCTTTCCTCTTCCGAGTGTGATAGAACAACTAAAACAGATAATTTCCCCTTTTTCTTAAATAACCCACTCTCTTCTTGCCAACCTTCTGGCAATTCATGAACAGTGCAACTTCCAAACCATTCTCACCGTCTTTCTATTTCGGTTGGTTTCTCAGCAGATTCTGGAAATAGGAAGGAAGGAGATAAGATGGACAAGGAACAGGAAGCGCAATGGATGGAGGCACAAAGGATCTCAATCGGAGAAGATCTGGTATCAGTCGCACAGAGGCAACTAGAGTTCCTCGCCGCAGTGGATCGTCGGAGGTGGCTGTACGACTCGCCGGGACTGGAGCGTGCCATCTACAGGTATTCTCGTTACTTGTCGCCATTATTTGATCAAATAATTAATTCACAAAATCTGTTTCATCTCAATTATTCTTCTCTCCAGTTCAGCGACCAAATAGCAATTTCTTACAATTGTTGCAAATGAACCCTTTAGTACATAATAAATTACGGAAAGGCCCTTTTTTTTTTTTTGCAGTTTTCTACAAACACTAGAACTACGTACTTGATTTTATGTAAATTTGTAAAAGTTCCCCTTCCACTGGAAGTACTTATAAAAAGTTCAATGCTCCATGTCACTATTTCAACTCAGGTTATTTTTACAAAATAAAGAATGCTGATGATTGCCTCTTCACCTAATTGTAAATTTCAAACAAATCAATATTAAATATAAGCATTTGTAAATGCGGTTTAGTCAAACTATATCGGCCTACTTATACATTTCAATGGATGTATATTGCATAGGTATAAAGCATGCTGGCTTCCATTTCTGGCCAAATACACTGGAAATGGAGATTTACAAGAGCCTTTGGTTGTCCCAATTGATTGTGAGTGGATATGGCACTGCCACCGTCTCAATCCGGTACTAATTACAATACTAATTAATTTATATTTAAATTTTTTTTATTAATTTACTCTAGAGTGATTCAGTTATGCTTGCCTAGCATCCTTTTACTTTCCAGTCTAAATAATATGGATTGCAACCGGGACTTAGCAAGTTTTTTGTTGCAATACCTTTTTCCTTGCAAGAATTCCAAGGTTTGCACTTGACTATCTCATTTGCCTCATCGCATTGCAGGTGCAATACAAAAATGACTGTGAGAGAGTGTATGGCAAAATCTTGGATTCCAGAAATGTGGAGTCATCAATTCGAGCCAAGTCCAAAAGAAAATCAGAGGAAATGTGGGCTCAGTTGTATCCAGATGAGCCCTTTGAACTTGATTGCAGAACAATCTCATCTCAGAAAATTGTAGACATCAATGATGGAGCTGCTGGAAATATCACATATGATTTGGTTTCTGCTGCTAATAGACAGTGTTCCTTTTACTATCAGGTAAGTAGAGCAGTACAATGCTAAGAGTGAGATCAGGAAAACCCTAAAAAAGAAAAAAAAAAATGAATAAAGATCTTACTTGAATTTAAAGTCCTAAACACTGGTACATCCCCATATTAAGTAACTGGTAACTGACTTGAATCATATTGCTTTATACTTTGTCCTCCAATTATCTACTGGGAAGTGATCTCTTGACAACAAATATTTTGACAACCTTAACAACCATTTTTCAAATAATTTCAAAATAAATCTTAATAAATCTTAAAAAGAGAAAAAAAATTTACAAAAATATTTTTTAACTTATAGATTGATTCTGTTTTAAATTTCATGCAATTTAAGGGTCATTTGATGCTCCATCAAAATTATATGAAACTTTTAATGGTTTAAAATTTAATATGAATGATGGAATATCAAATGACCCTTAAATTGCATGAAAATTAAAACACAATCAATTTATAAGTTATAAAATATGTTTGTAAACTTTTTTCTATTTTTAAAATTTTTCAAGATTTATTTTGAAATTATTTGAAAAATGATTGTCAAGGTTGTCAAAATATTTGTTGTCAAGGGATCCCTTCCCTTATCTATTTTAGTTTCTTTAAGGATGATTAGGAATGATGTACATAAGTTTGAGTAATGACAGCTTCATCGATACCCCCACACTGTGCCCCATTGAAGAAGAAAACAATACAAACAAACAGGCTAGGGAAATATTTCTGAAAGAGAATAAAATGAGGCTAAACAGAAATCCTCTTGAGCAATTATGTACTAGGAATCTAGGGTATTGCATTATCTGACCTCTGTCCTTTCTATAAACAGGTATCAAGGCCCTTCATGCAGGACACTCTCTTACTTACTGAGGCCCTGGCACGGTACAAGGGATTCCTCCACTTGATAAGAATCAACCAAGATAAATCACTGAAACGATTTTGCGTACCGACTTATGATGTAGACATAATGTGGCATTCGCATCAGCTCTGTCCTATTTCTTATTGCAATGACCTAATGTCACTTCTTGGGAAGGTACTAGAGCATGATGACACCGACTCTGACAGATCTAAAGGGAAGAAACTTGATACGGGTTTTACCGAGACAACTAAACAGTTTGAGGATACATTTGGGCTGAGGTATTGGAGAGCTGGAGTCATGTATCGTGGAAAATTGCCAACTCCGTTGACAGCTATACCAGTTTCATTTTCTGGGAGTGAAAAAGGAGGGATTTCCGCAAGACACAATCAGAATTTTCTCCGTCTTCCTTCTACAAAAGTTGTTGAGGTACTTAACATTTGGTTGTTTGCATATTGCCTTGTTTTAATTATACGAGTCCTTACAATTGAACCTAAAGCAAGGGCATTTATGCAAATAAGTGCTTTGTTAATGGTGCATTTGCAAACATATAACCTTACTATTGTAATCTTCTTTGCAGGTCTTCTTGGAAATTGTTGATGTAAAAGATGCACTGATCAATGAATCAGAAGTTCTATTTGTATCTTTTACCAAGAAAAAACCCGATTCGATTTGTAGTGAACATGGCACATTGAGTATTTTATCTCGAACTGGAGAAAAAAAAGTCGCTGAATTTGAATGTGAGCCCAGTGGGGACCTAATTCTAACCCTAATAGCCAGGTCAAATTCAAATTCAGAGAGAGTTCTGGGCACAACCTCAATGTCACTTGATGAATTGACAAATCCCAACTCAAAGTTGTCAATTGAGAGGTGGTTTCAATTGAAATCGAAAAATTGGATTGCTAACTCAACTCCGGTCTACTTGCGTGTGGCTGCCTCATGTTCCGTGCCATTGGAGGCTCCACGAGTGTTTAGTATGGTTAGGGCAGAAAAGTCATACCTCCATTCGATTTTCCTCTCGTTTTATGGAAAGGAAACAAATGTGAATTATTGGACAAGCTTTATCGATGGTTATGGTAGTGAAGCAGTGCGGGTTCAAATGAGGTAATGTATTTGAACTGACTATGTTGTCTGATGCAGTTTAATACTCTGTGATTTAAACCTCATTTAGTCCTCAAATCAAGAGGTAAGTTTCAATCGGTAAAACGTCCAAAAGACAATTTTGTAAGTCAGTCGTGAAGAAAGATATAAAGCTCTGTAAAAATGTTAATCTATACAGAGTGCCCATCCAATTTGACTGATAGAAAAGGTACCATACATAGTTTAATCCAAATATAAGTAAGCTATGAACAGAAAAGAAAAAAGAACTAAAATATAAGGATGTCTACTCTTGTATTTGAACCTTTTTTCTTTCATTTTGCAGAGACAATCTGCACTTGAAGAGGGAGGTTGTTGGTGTAACAGAACTATTAGGAGGAACTACTGTGTTTGCAGAAGGCACCGATAACAAATGGTCTTTTACTGAAAGTTGTAATTTCTCGGGTACAGCTGAAATTAAGACAAACCAAGATGGCACTTACATATGTGAGCTAAAATCTGACCAAATGGTAAGCACATAATTCATATCTAAGCTACAATCAATAACATCTGACAAACCAAAAAATCAAAAATAAAAATGATTAAAATAGTAGATAAGGGGACCTGTTTAGTAGATGCTGGCACCAGTAAATTATTTTCTTTTTTTACCCTGGGAAGTTACTAAGGGGTTACAATCCATAGTTAATATCTTCGTCACATTTGTGTCTCACTCAGGATTTTCTAGTTGGGTTTGCACTACGTACAATTACATTTTCATTATATAATTACATTTATTTTGTTAAATGGAGCAGATAAAACTTTATTGGGGAAAGAGACTGGATTTTGAACAGAAATGTTGCAAAGGTCACAATGAGTATGGTGCCTTTGTTACAGCTGTTGAATTCTCTAAGGACTACCCTTATGGAAAAGCAATTGCACTGCTCGATATGAAATCTAAACTTATTAAGGTACTTAACAACTCTTCTGCAACAGCAATATCTTTTTCTTGTAAGGTAATGCTACGAATAATAAGGATTGTGACCAACTATCACTTACCTATATTATGTGCTATTACACATGAACTGGCATACACCAGTATGGGACCAACAGACACAGTAACAGTCCGGCTTGATACTGATGAAAGCTAGTCTGTTTTAGCTACAACATGTAACTCTCCAACCCTCCCTGCCTGAAGACCTGAATTAAAAGGCCACTGGAAGGACACAAAAAAAGGTAAATTAAAAGAGCCAAAAGTATGAGAAACTCTAAGATCATGTAGCCAGTGACAGTTACCTCACCAATAGTAAGCCAGACCGGTTCAGCATCTATATCCTGTACTGATACTGCAATTGAGGTATCAGACCATTGCTATCTAAAAAGTGCACATTCTTTGCAGTCAACACCTATTTTGAGTCTTGTTAAGCAGGCTAAACAAAATTTCCTTGTAATATTTTTCTGATATCTTTATTTGTATTAGGTCAACGAAGAATGGTTTGTTTTACCATGGATAATCTTATCGTTCATATTCATGGACATAGTTGAAAAAGATAGCAACTCCACTCATCCACTCGAGAAAGGAATTATGAAGGAATCAATTACAGAACGCAAAGTGACAAATCCCCTCATCGCATCAGAAACTGTGCCAGTGAAAACCTCAGGTGGCGGCTGTGGGGGTGGTTGCGGTGGCGGCTGTGGTGGTGGTTGCGGTAATGTACTTGTCCCAAGTGAGTCTGTATCTGTTAAAACCTCAAGTGGCGGCTGTGGTGGTTGTGGTGGTGGATGTGGGGGAGGGTGTGGCAACACACTTGTGGCCAGTGAGTCTGTACCTGTGAAAACCTCAGGAGGTGGTTGTGGTAGTGGTTGTGGGGGAGGCTGCGGTAACGTTCTCATGGCAGGTGGCTCTGTGCCAGTGAAGTCCTCGAGCAGTGGAGATGGTAGTGGTTGTGGTGGCTGTGGGGGAGGGTGTGGTAATGTTCTCATGGCAAGTGATTCTGCACCATTGAAAACCTCAAATTGTGGAGACGGCAGTGGTTGTGGTGGCTGTGGAGGAGGGTGTGGCGGTGGCTGTGGTAATCATGTCGGCTCAAGGGATTAAATCACTGCTTGAAGGAAAGATTGGAAGGAAGCAATGGCTTTTTACTCTATTCCTAGTATGGAGCTTTTAGTAAACCTATGATGTTGCTTTGGTCCTTCTCAAATTATGTTCTCATGGCATTAGCCTATGTAAATATAATCCATGTAATAAAGTTAGTGGTACTGGCATTCAGGTACTGTGTTATGGTCTTATTATGGAATAAAATTCGGTCATCGTCTTCAAATATGTTGACCGAGGATTTCAAAAACTGTGTTTGGTATGAGGTTGTATGTTTGATTCAAACAGAGGTTTTTAAAAAATATATATATATATAGATTACATCATGATATATCACATGATTAAGACGCATCACATTTTTTCTCGGCATGTCACATTTTCAAAACACTGCCTAAATTCCATTTCTTCTGAGTTGAAATATGGTGCCAATTGTTGAACTTGATAAGACATGTCTCATCAATGATTCTTTTTCTCCACTTTTAGTTTATTAGATGTCTAAAATTTCTTTGCAGGGATTAAAAGAAAAATGTGTTGGGACTGTCACTGCCAGGGCAGGCTTATAAAACAATTGTTTACATAAAATTTAGCTGAGAATTAGAAGCCGTGATAGCTTTTTTATTGAGCAAAAGCAACTCAGTACAGAATCCATTTTCTTAATCAGTGTAATAATGATGCAGGCTATATTGATAAATCATATTTGTCTCCAAAGTAGATTAAAAACAAAAGAATCACTTTCAGAATCTTATTCTGAACGCACTAATATTCATCATCGAATGGGAGGGAAACAGCGAGAGGAATTAAGCAAATTCAAAGATTCACCCCCGAGAATAATAGATCATGCATGATGTCGATTTCTTTCCAGCATAAATTAGGAGGGAGGAAAAAATACACAAAATTCGACGCCTGAGAGATTCGAACTCTCGCGGGGAAACCCCATGTACTTAGCAGGCACACGCCTTAACCACTCGGCCAAAGCGTCGAACGTGTCAATTTCTATCTATAAATAATATTTATTCAATAAAGCTTGACTGTTAAACTTCATGAACTTGAAGAACGAAATTTCAAGTAGCCTGTAGCCCTGTCAATTTTGAACTTTGGCAACTTAAGCTTAGCTAAGAATTTCAGTTGATTTAATTATTTCATTTATCTTGTGGAACTCCCACTTAAAATGGAGCACAGAAGTAAATGTGTAAATGAGATGTATATTCAGCTACATTTAAAATTTCACAGAAGATCAGACATTAAGTTCCTGATCTAATCCTCCTCTCCTCCCAAGATATAATTGGACCCTGACGCAAGGTCTACCAGACGCCAGAGCTTTGACTAATTGACTGACTCAGTACCACGACCACCTCACGGTTCACAACACCAAGTCCAACTAGAGAATTCTCAAGTTTACTTCTTCTCCAGTTCACCGTGGACCAGCTTCTTTCATTATTTTTTAACAATGAGCTTTTTCTTAAATAATCTCTCTATAAAGACAACTTTTTCTACGGTCACAGTTTTTTAAAACCACTGCAGTTCTAAAAATAGATTATTTGATAGTTTTTATATGAAAAATGATATCTAGAGAAATACAATTATTTAAAGATAATGACTTATATTTTTCATTTTATATTGCTATCTTTTTATTTATTTTAAATAATATTACGGACTAAAATTTTTTTTTCTGAAAATAAAATATATTTAGTTCATCAATTATTACAAAACAATCACAAAAACTGTTTTTGTAGAATCTTAATTTGTAATTATCTTTTATACGGTGAGTGTAAAAATTAGGAAAAAGAAACTGATGTAAAAGAAAGGTGGTGGTATTTTTGAGGACTGGAGCGGAGTAGGATAGGCAGAATGCACCACGTCTAGCCAAATAGAGGAAGAAGGTAACATCTCTCAATTAATCTAACAAATATCCGTGTCTCCAGAGCCTTCCTTTCCCCAATTCGACTTCTTCCTTCTCTCTCTCTCTTCCGTGTCACCATTCTTCCCCTTTTTTTCCCTCGATTTCGAGGGTTTTTTATTTCTTTTTTTCCTTTTCTTTTTTGGCCTTTTTTTTTGAAACTTTCTTCTCCCCTCAGCTCTGTCTGTCTCCTTTCCATCCGATCCGATCGGAGGAAACCCTAACCCTAACCCTAGCTCGCGCGACGATGCACCAGCAACAAAGGCTGAAGCAACAACAAAACGCTGCCCTGATGCAACAAGCTATGCTCCTTCAGCAACAGCAACAGTCGCTGTACCCGCACCACCCTGGCCTCCTGGCCGCTCCTCAGGTTCTTAATCTTCTCAGAACTAGGGTTTCGTCTTTAGATTTCCCGCATTATTTGTTATAATTTGTTTGGATTTGTTTGAGTTGTCTCTATATGAGTATATAGTTTTGTCCAGGAGGGTTTGATAGATGAGAATTCAAGGTTTAGGTCCGGGTGATAGCTTCCCCTTACCAAATTAAGGGTATTTTTGGTTAGACCAACGTCTTCGTTTCTGGTGCATCTTCTGCGGGACATTTCTCCGTGCTAAGTCATTGTTGTTAGCTTTACATGGTGATTAGAAATAATTTGGGAGGTTATGTTTCAGTTTGCCTTAGAATCAGGGTTATAAAGGTAAACCTTATACTCGGCTCACTGTAATCTCTTGGCCATCCAACCTTCTTTTTGGTTGAATGTAGTTCATACTCACTCAGAAGGAAATCTAGTCATATGCGTGAAAAATCTTGGTCTAATTGGTGACAAGATTCTTTGCATGCTGTTCTATTTTGTTGTTTGATTAAGTTACTTATGTGGTATGTGCAGTTGTATCAGATTATTTTGCAGTTTGGTTCCTAATTTATTGAAATCCTTGCAAACGTTCAGGTCTCTTTCACATTTTTCTTTAAAGTTTACCTTTCTAATTGAAATTGCATTTTATAAGTCTGGACTTGGGTTGAGATTGTGCTTTTAAGAAACCACGATTTAGGGTTTTTCTAGGGTTTTATTTTTGTTATTTTTTTCTTGTTTTCTTTATGCTTTTATTTTGCAGATAGAGCCAATTCTAAGTGGAAATCTGCCTCCTGGTTTTGATCCAAGTACTTGCCGCAGTGTGTGAGTGTTGTTAGGAATATTTTTTATTTTTTATTTTTATTTTTGGTTATGGGAGAGGTGCACAGTTCTTTTTCAAAACTTTTGTTAAAAGCTCAGGTCTACCGTCTACATGTCTCCACCTTTTGTCATTAAAACAAAATCTCTAAGACATAGGAATGCATGTTGAAAATTATTTAAATAAAAGTTTATGGTCTATAAGCAAGCAGGAGACCTATCTGAGTTGATCATGTTTCCATAGGTATGTTGGGAATGTTCATCTTCAAGTAACTGAAGCTCTATTACAAGAAGTCTTTCAGAGCGTTGGCCCTGTCGAAGGATGCAAACTTATCAGGAAGGAAAAGGTTATCTTAATCATGAAATTTTAATTTCTAATTCATTTCGGTGATTAAGTAGTTTCATCAAACATGTAAAAGTTCTTTTGCACGCTGGAACTATACTTTTTGTACAATTCTTGATATTAGTTAGTAATATTTGAATTTGTTCTTTCAGTCATCATTTGGGTTTGTTGACTACTATGATCGGAGATCAGCTGCACTTGCGATTGTGACTCTCAATGGCCGACAGCTGTGAGTTTCCGCTTGAATAAATCTGCTACTTTTTTCCATTCTGCTTTATATGTTACATAGAGCTGTAACACCATTTGTGTGGCAGGTTTGGACAACCTATCAAGGTTAACTGGGCTTATGCCAGTGGTCAGAGGGAAGACACCTCAGGTTCACTTTTCTGATACTTTATTTTTCTTTGATACTGTAGTATTGTCTTCTTTATATTTATATACATATGTAGCATTACTTGGAGATTGATGTGATTACTTTCGCCTTGGCAGGACATTTCAATATCTTTGTAGGAGATCTCAGCCCGGAGGTCACTGATGCCACCCTTTTTGCATGCTTCTCGGTTTACACTAGCTGCTCGTAAGTATTGGAGAACCTATTCTCTCTTCTGTGTTATTCTTTGTTTATATGAGTCTGCACATGGAACTCTCCAATGGTGTAGTATACAGTGTGCAACCTAATAAGAACAGAAACATTGCTGTCTAAGACAGAAGGGAATAAAAACTGATTTTGGCAAGTGGTCATTGAATTTGTTTTTGTCTTGATATAGGGATGCTAGAGTCATGTGGGACCAGAAGACGGGTCGCTCGCGAGGATTTGGCTTTGTTTCCTTCAGAAATCAACAGGTCTGTTTACTTCTGCATTAGCAGCAGCTCTGCTTTTATGATATTTAACTATCAAAATATTACTATATTGTTTTTATAATTATATAGCTTACAATATGATTAAATTTTTCTTTTGCAGGATGCTCAAAGCGCTATTAATGATTTAAATGGTAACGTTTCTCTCTTTTTCTTATTAGACATTGAACCGCTAAGGATGATGTACCTGTTTCTTGTACCTATCAGTACAAGCATACAGTAGTCAAACATGACATAAGCATATACATATTGCCTCAGAAAAATAGGTAGCAAGCCTTGTTATCTTCATCATGGGAAGTTACTATTGCTAAATCTTTGGGACTTCTTATTGACAGGTAAGTGGCTTGGTAGTCGCCAGATCCGTTGCAACTGGGCAACAAAGGGTGCAAATACTGGTGATGAGAAACCAAACTCGGATTCAAAGAGTGTTGTTGAACTGACGGCTGGGACATCAGGTGCACATGATTCTGCCTTCGGTGTGTGAATTTTCTATTCTTGTCTCTCTTTCTTTAGTTACATTTCTTGTGACCAAGTTTTATTTGCTTTGACCTACCTAATATTTTAAAACTTGACCTCTACAGAAGGCGCTCAGGAGGCCACCAATGAAGAAGCTCCAGAGAATAATCCCCAGTACACAACTGTTTATGTCGGCAACCTTGCACATGAGGTGCTCTTCATCTCTCTCTCTTCCCCCCTCCACCCCTCTCTCTCTGACACACACCCACACACACACATCGAGGCACACATGACAAAAAAAGAACCAATTAAGTTCCAATAATGTTCTTATTTTTCTCTATTTATTCTTCTTGGCGGCTCATGTGTTGTTTCTAATAAGCTCCTGGTGAATGTTCTTGATGCAGGTCACACAAGTGGATCTCCACCGTCTGTTCCACTCTCTTAACGCCGGAGTGATAGAAGATGTGCGCACCCAGCGTGACAAAGGGTTTGGATTTGTGCGGTACAGTACCCATGCTGAGGCTGCTCTTGCCATCCAGATGGGCAACGGCCAGATTCTTTGTGGAAAGCCGATAAAGGTAACATCACACCTTTTACCGAGCAGTATCATTAGGATAGCTTTGTAGTTCCTAGTATTTTTTTCGCAACAATAAGTTGCTCCATCTGAGCTTGTGCACAAATAGTTTGGCCGTGATGTCGCAAAACTCTTGCAAATATAACTATTAGTAAGTGTACATTTATAACTGAAAGTACACATATTCCCGGTCAAGTGGAATGTTTCTGTGTGTACAGGAATTGCTTACATATTTACATGTTCTTCCTCCCAACAGTGTTCCTGGGGAAGCAAGCCGACGCCTCCTGGCACAGCCTCGACCCCCCTCCCCCCTCCAGGCCCAGCCCCATTTCCGGCTGGCCTCTCTGCAACTGACCTCTTAGCCTATGAGCGGTCCTTGGCAATATCAAAGATGCAAGCCTCGAGCCAGGCTATAATGGGACAGCATGCGCTGAAGCAAGCTGCTATGGGCATGGGTGCTGGTGCCAGCCAGGCCATCTACGACGGTGGCTTCCAGAATGTCACGGCAGCTCAGCAGCTCATGTATTACTAAATTTGATAAGCTTTTTAAGGTTTTATTTGTAAGATTTATCGTTGCTCTCCCTGTACCTCTTGTTATAGAATTTACTTGAGGGGACTGGGAGTTGTGAGATGACTATGTTTTGTGTTTTTATTTTTCGTATTCTTTCGTGTTTTGCTTTTCAGGTTTTTTCTTTTTCTTTTTTACCTTTTGTTGAGAGTACTATTGTTACATATTTAACTTGGGATGTACGGCACCTTTCTTTGTTTTGAGTAATATTTGTAGTGATCTGATTCGACGTATTGATGATGACACAATTGAGTACTGAAATGTTTATAGCCCTTTTGTTAAACAATATTCCAAACAACCAGTGTAATAAAATCGTTCTACTGCTTGGACTGCTTTTTACTTGAGCATATGAAGAGCACGAGTATAAAAGCATGTATTCGGTGGATAACCAAAAAATCAACCCAGCCTCTGAGACGCTGATTTTAATGTCATTCGCTGTAAAAAAGCGCTAATAGACCTCCCCGCATGCTGATAAAGTCATGTGTACGGTGTAACCAACACCTGATACATTTTATTCCCGGCAATACGCTTGTCATTAAAACATGCCACCTCAGCGTTACCGATGCGTGATACATTAACATAATGTCGTGCACACGGTGCTTTCAAGTCACACAGGCAAATGCCAAAAAATTGAGGCTGTACAAATATGACAGACAAAACAATCAGAGCACATCTGAGAGCAGAGATCAAACTAAGCCTAAATAAAATATGGAAGCAACTGATGCTGTTTAGACAAAAGAGGCCTTTATCTTACACACAGCTGCTCTGCATAGGAGAGTCAAACTTGACATCCAGCACCCTAACTATTTAGACAGCAAACTATATTACAAAAACCAACACCATCTTCTCTAGTTGGACCATACGTGCACCAGACCATGCTTATTTCCGGTGTAGATCTCATTCCTATCTTCATCATAAAACAATGCCGTGACATCCTCGAGCGCTTCCCAAACCGTGCTCCTGATTGAGGAGTGTCCAGCCTCGCCTCTCCGGCGGGGGCAAATACGGAGCTCAGGATCATTGGCTGAAATCTTAGCAATGCACTTCCCAGTGAGTATATTGCTCATGTTAATGGAGCCGACAGTAGTGTCACCAGGGGGCTCATCTGAAGGGGAGGGGGATGGCAGGAGAGAGTGGGAAGGTTCATCAGCCTTGCAGTAGGAGATAATAAGATCCTGCTCGCTGGTGATGTAGATATTGTTGGTGCTGCAGTCGGGATGCCACAACATGTGGTCCTCAAATGATGTCACCAACTCCCCTTTGAAGTTCCACACAGCCACTGTCCTGTTCCGGAATGTCAGGAACAGGTTGTTCTCATACAGAAATATAAATGCTGATGGTGTCAGAAAGTCCGTGCTGCTCACCTCTGTCAGCTCAGAGCTCCTGACCTGTGTTTTGTTAACACAACTAAATGATCAAATGGGTTTTGACTCACTATATAGTGGATGCTGTAGGACCCAAAACTTCCGAAGTGCAGAAATGGGACCTTTTTCCAAGGATTAAAATAGACAGTTCAGTTATTTGTCTGCCTCCACCAAATAGACGGTACAGTCAAGGTTGTCAAAGGATCCCTACCCATAAAACTATTTCAACAAAATAAAACAATACCAATGCACCACCTTAGGCTTTTCTGATATTATTTTGCTGATCAATCAACAAAACCATGGTAAGATGTACCGCCATTTCAACCTATCTTAAAAAAAAATTTGTGATAACTAGATTTCTGTACTGCCATCCCCCACCCCCTATCTTGAGTTCATCAGTGATAGCGATCTCTTGGTTTTTCATCTAAATTCTTGCCTGTGAAAAGTACTGAAAATTTGGTATGCTACACAGTACACTAAATGTGCATATCCTGTCAAACATACAAATTCCAGAGGCTTCCCGTACCACAAGACAAACCTTGTAAAATCACACTAGACCTCCAGTAAATACTTAGCCTATTGATAATTAAGCACTAGGTGTACAAACACTGCAGACTATGGAACTCCAGTGCTCCCATATTTTCTCTTAGATATTTAACAAAAGTCATAAACAAACAGTACATATAAAAAAGGTCAGAGAACATTCTTACATCAAGTATCTGAAGGTTTTCGTTCTCTTGCTTGACCAACAACTTCTCGTTGAACTGCTCGATGAAGTCAACTTTCTTGTTTTTGTGGAGCAGGTGATGGAACGTTTTCAATACAGTGCCATCCTCTATCGACAATATCTGCAATGGTACATGGCTGGGCGTTCGCTCAAATATCAGTAACATTATTCCTGGACTGCATGTAAAAGAACATAAATTTAGAATTATGGCATTTGCAAAAACCGCATTACCGACATGAGCAACAACTGGAGAGAGAACATTTTCAAATGACAACCTTGCCATTCATTCGATCCCAAAATACATAGCAAAACAGAGCTAATTCCGAATTTTGCTAAATTCCTCAGTGAAACATTGATTTTAAACCAGTCAATTGCATTACAGAAAGAAAGAAATGGAAGTAAACCTGATCTTTATCTCTTGGACATTATTGTCAGAGATCTGATACAGAAAGTTGTAATTCTTCAAATCAAAAACCTTGTATATCCTGCCAACATCCAAAACGAAAGAAAGTTTAGCTCGTTGATCATAAATTCACAGATCTGCACAAGTCTTCAGGTCAACAAAAGCAGTTGCAGCTAGAATCATAATACATCAACTCAGACATATACAAGATACAAAATAACAAAACATCAAACAGTATCAAATTGTATGGTTAGTCTGGTACATACTATATAAGCATCATGACTGTTATAATAAGCTCTTTATTTTTTACCTCCCATTAAATGTCAATGGATCAGCAAACAAAATAAAATAGCACTGTTATAGACTGTAAATCACTGCCTCTTTGCATATTGTCACTTAACTCTGGTTTTAACCAGTCAAAAACCATTGATATATTTGCAAATAAAATCTAACACTGGTTTAGAAAACCAAAAAATAGCAATCTTGACCTGCTGGTAGAAATCCTCACATGATTAAAACACCTAACTGCTTGGACATATTATTATATTTGCAAATTTAAACCAACCTTTAATTTAGAAGTACAACAATATGTATATATTGCATAAATGTTACCCATCTTAAATCTGGATAAAGAAAAAGGGTATTCACACATTGCATATTTTGTATAAGTGGCTTATATAGTTTTTGACTAATTGATATGACAAGCCAATGAAAGTCGGTCAATTTCAATCAATTTAACATTGGCTTCAAGGACTGGGATATTCAAGCAAGCAAATTGGAAAGATATCAGCAGTTAGTTGCAACAGTAACACATCAACGCCTTTGAAATAACAGTAAATCTTAGCAGTAAAGTGCAAAATCATAAAACATGGAGTTTAAAGGGTTTTGTTACCCATCCTGAGCAGAGTAGGTGAGCACTTTCCCATTGACATCATCAAATTCGACAAATCCAGGCCATTTCAGTGACTCTGTTTCAAAAAGAGGGATTCCCGCATCCAATTTGTTCCTTCTGATATATCTGTAAATGCTATATAAATAAGACCTTGGATAGACACACAACCAGAAGTTATCAAGCTACAGTGTAGGAATTCCACAGTTCCTTACATGCTGTATAAGTCTACCAGTACAAAACTAAAAACTTTAAATCCAGTATATGTGTACTATTTTCCATTTATTTGCATAAAGTCTCTTAACTCAAAAACTGAAAATATAATAATTCTTACTCTATCGAGGTAGTTCGGCACTTCAAAGAGCTGAAGTGATCTGATGCATAAACAGAGACGGTGATGAGAGAATCATTGTTTTTGTTGTAAAAGAGGCTTCTAATCACTTCATCAGGGCTCAAATTCAAGAAACATAGGCGCTGGTTTGTTGCTGGAAAACAAAGATACATTAAATGTCAATGCAACCAGCATCAGAAACAGCAAAAGGGGTGACAGTTATGGTTGCTAAAGGACGGAATATATGGTACAGAACTTGTTAAACTATCGGTACTCAATCTATACGGTTTAATCTAACCAGAAGAAAATAAGGAGAATTGGGTTAATACTGTGAGTATGCATCGTCAGATACTCATATAATCCTGTAGCAATTGAACTAAGCTGGTAAATCACAAGTACATCATTATGAAATTCCTAGCATAGTAAAGGAGAATATCTAGTATCTTAGGGAATATAAAAAATGGAAAATAATAGAAAAAAAGTCAAATGCTTACTCCGGCTAAAAGCAGCACAAAGACCGGACTGAGCAAGTGCAAATATTATATCCTTGGCTGCAACAATCTCTATAATTTTTGACCTTTTCCTCAGAAATTGCAATTGCAAAAAGAGATGCACATTCTGATCATATGTATCGAATTCCTCCTGATGTATAAATAGATCAGCATTAGCACCTTCTAAAATTGAGAAAAACATTGTAATGGGGGCCTTAAATTTAGAACCGTTCCTGAAACTAAAATATTAAGAGACAAAACAGAAGGGAACAATCCTTTACCATTACCAGCACGGGATTATATGATCTCAAAAGGAAACAAAAAATGATAATGATAATGATAATAATAATATAACCCTATCTAACCGCTTAATAACAAATTCCAAACAAAAGTTATATTCGTCTGTTTTGCGAAGATACCTGCAGCTGTATATTGCGAAAGCGCTCGGGCCCGCTAGAAGGGGACCACCGGATGCCACGTGTACGCACACCGAGTTCCCGACAATGAAGCTTTCGCACGGAGTTGAGGAGCCACTCCCGGTTGCGCCGCTTCCTTAGAGCGTTGTGGGCCCCAGCGCCGTTCAAACGGACCAGTCCTCTCTGCTTCGCTGTGACGCGTTGGCGTGGCCTCAGCAAAGTCCTCCTTAATGGCGTTTTCTCCATTAGGGTTAGGGTTAGGGTTAGGGTTTGGACTTAGAATCGGAGATTGTCGCTTTGTTTATTGGCTCGAAGGAGACTAGAGAGGCTCGAGTTAGGGTTACGATTAGGTTTTGAGGAGAACCGTTGATGGAGGGAGGAGGAGAGACAGAGAGAGAGAGAGGAGAGAGAGGTCTCGGCTGCGACGAGAGAAGAAATGATTTCAAATTGAAACCCTTTCTTTTCGATCTCATCGGATTCGATGAAATCTCCCGAAAATTTGTGGGTCTGATTCGGTATGGTTCGTTGGGGTAAAGAATTACGTGTAATAAGTCACTGACAGTGGCTAACCAAGTTATTTCATCAACAAAAACCTGAGGCGGGTCCCACGTTAGTAACCCGCAACAGGAAACTATTTAAAAATTGTATGGCCCAAGATCGGAAATTCTGATACATGAGAAAACTGGGTCCACCTTTCAGTCGCAGTTCAACTCCGCTGGTTTTTGAATTATCGCTGTTTTTTATCAAAAAAAAGAAGAAGAAGAATATATCGCTGATTGGTTTGCACGTGGTGTAGATCCATATTTTGGACCGTCTATTTCACATTCTTTTTTTTTAGTAATTTGAATTTGAAATTTTGGAGACCGATACTGACACAGCAGGAAATCCCAGTTTTCGTTGAGAAATTTGCATGTAAAAATTAGAAAAATTAGATGAAAATTTTGAAAAATGAGAACAATATGAAATTTTTGTCAGTGTTGCTCGAGGATTTATTGCATAACATGACATGTAAGCAGAATGTACATAAATAATACATATATTTTTAGCGTATCACTTACATAAAAAAATCTAACGAAATTAAAGATTTGTAGTTATTATCAAATGGAGGCCTTCGGTGAGAAAACTTTTTACGAGCTTCCATGAAAAACTATTCATTGAACAATATAATCAAAGTGTTTTTTTTTTTTAAAAAAAGGTCAAAAAAATATTACTACCATAACCCATAATCATTTATTCTCATATCTTATCGCTAAAAAAATATTAATTCAAGTGTTACATATTTGAATAAATGATGCAATGCAATCTCATTAGTTGTATTTTTCATTTAATGGTTGATAAATAAATCCAGAACTTAAAAAGGGGGAAAATACTCAGTCTGATAAAGGTTGTGGCCAGAGCTAAGGAGCTAAAGAGAATGCACGGCTAATTATATTAATGCTAAATTCTCATAAAAAATGACTAATATTATTAATTTTCAGTCTTACCAATATGAAGATAGTTCAACATTTTGACATTGTCTTGTAAGTAAAAATTTAGCATATTTTTTTATTTATATCGATGAAATGAAAAACATATGCGTATTTGATATCGTTATAAAAATTTAATACCAGGGCGTCCAGAAAGCAATTGAATGGCAAGTTTATTTATATTTAATAAATTGATATTTTAAATTTAAATCGATCTGTCACAAAAATTATTTCAATAAAAAAAATTCAGACGTTTCTATAAAAAAATAAAGTAATACTGATCATACTTATAGAATTACTACAACGAGACATCGATATCATGTTTGAATATGTAGTGAGCTAAATTTGAATTAGCAATTAATTTCAATAAAAAAGAAGTGAAAAAATATATATAACAGTTTGACATCAACAATCCATAAAACACAGATGAATGGATAAAAAAATTGATTTGTTATATTGAAACAACCTGCAATGTTCTTATCATGTTTCACAATAAACAGAAAATAGAAAAAAAATTTGCTATTGATTCTGAGTTAATCCTTGCAAACTTTATAATTTGCAAATTTATAGTTTCATCTTTTAATAACATCTTCATCTCGCTCGCAAATGAATTATAAATATTAAAGTGACATTTACAATTTTAATTGTAGAGATGTCGAACATTTGACTAATTTATTAGATCTATTAAGTTAATTTGAAAGAATCACATAAGTATTTACAATTATTTTATGAACAGAACAGAGATGTTCTAATTTTTTTTTTAGTTAAATAAAAATGGTTTCTCTCTTTCGCCTGCTGGTTCCTCCAGCGGTGTACGTGCGGTGAGCGCATGCAAGAATTAAACTTTTTTAATTTTTTAAACCTTCTCTATTTTTTTCTGGATAAGCACAAGAGAAAAGCCCCTATTTTATTTTCTCTCTGAAATTGAAGTCTGACCGTCTCGGCTTCCAAACCTTCTTTTCCTTCTACTTTCGGAGAACTTTATCGGATTTAATGGCAGGGACCGGATCCAAACCGAAACCCGTTTACCTTCTCCTCCCACCCAAACCCGAATCCGATTTCCCCGCCTCTTTCTCCCACCTTACCTCGCTTCTTCTCTCCCCCATTTCTCCTTCCAAAAACCCTAACCCTACCACCTCTTTCTCCCCAGTAGATCGTGCCACCATCGGAGCGGCTGCTGGCGCCGCCGCTGGTGCTTTCACTTACGTCGCTCTCCTCCCCTTAGACGCCGTTAAAACCAACCTCCAGACTAAGCTGTACTCCAATTCCCTAGAAGCGACCATCTCCATTTTCAAAACCAAGGGGATCCAGGGGTTTTACAGGGGTCTATCAGCCGTGGTTATCGGATCTGCCATGTCATCGTCCGTGTACTTCGGCACTTGTGAGCTTGCGAAACATGTCATGTATGCTTGTGCGGCCGGATGGTTCACGGTGCCGCGTGTGGTTGTACCGCCTCTGGCTGGGGCCATGGGGAATGTGGTATCGTCAGCTATCATGGTACCGAAGGAATTGATTACACAAAGGATGCAAGCTGGTGCTTCTGGCCGGTCATGGCAGGTATTGCTCAGAATATTGAGATCTGATGGCGTACTCGGTCTCTATGCCGGTTACACTGCTACCCTTCTACGGAACCTCCCTGCCGGCATCTTGAGCTACTCCTCTTTCGAGTACCTAAAGGCATTTGTTCTCTTTCAGACGAAGCAAAACCAACTCAAGCCGGCACAGAGCATAGTCTGTGGGGCGCTTGCTGGGGCTATCTCGGCCTCCTTGACAACGCCTCTAGATGTAGTCAAGACGCGGTTGATGACCCAAACCCAAAAAAATGCACAGAGGAAGGTGTCAGAGATACTGAGACAGATTGTGAATGAAGAGGGGTGGGGGGGTCTAGCGAGAGGGCTTGGGCCTAGGGTTTTGCACAGCGCATGCTTTGCAGCTCTGGGGTATTTCGCATTCGAGACCGTCAGATTAGCGATCTCGAAACGGTATACTGAGCAGAGGGAGAAGACAGCAGCTGATTTGACATTGTAGAGTTCCAATTCCGAGGCATTTTGCATTGTTGTCTGCACGGCCCACATTATAGAGATATCCAATTGAAGGAGAGCTAAGTTTCAATTTTATATTGTAGACTGGTATTTTCTTGGGCCTAAGGAGTTCTTTTTAATATCAATATAAATGCTAAGGTAACAATTGCATAATTATATAAGTTGCCTATGGGATTTTGGACACATATTCTCATGCAAATAAACTGAACCATGTGGGGTAGAAATGTTGATTGGTCATTGAAAGAAATCACTCATTGCATTTAGTTGAACATACAAAAATGATTTGGATATTTTTATTGCTCTAACGCTGTTTACCAAGACGGGATTTCTCTTTTAGAAGGGTATTTGTTAGCATGTTGGGGTAAAATTGGAGAGCTTGTTATTAACTTATGATAGTGTGATCAAACATTATACTTGATGGTGAATGTGTCTATGTTATTTGGGGTTATTTCGCGATAGTAGTAGCAGCGGTATATTCTACAAATGCGTCTTAATTACGACTCATGTATAATTAATACAGCAAAGTGGTCAAATATCATATAGCAAAATCAAGTACCAATATCCTTGCGGCAGTTTCCACTTGTGCTTCACGTTACTTGTAGTGAATCTTCTTGGCGTGTTAACCTCAATTGGGTGCCTTGTTAAACCATACCAGAGTACCTCAATAACTGGCACCATGCTAATTTATGGTGGTGCCGATTATCTTGGCTCGGGATAAGTACATAAGCACCTTCCAATTTTTATAACCGGAACTGGAACATATTAGTATAGGGGTCTTTGAGCCAGGACCCATTTTGGGACGCTCATTGCTAGATAGAATTTCCTTCAGAAATGTTCTTGTGCTTTCTCTGTATATTTTCCTCAAGTTGGTGGGTTTATTTAGGTCTGGGCCATATCCTGGGGCCTGTACCGGTTTATCAAACCATCTCTTCTCTATCTTCACTCCTATTGTTTCGAGCTGGTTACCGGTATCGCTTTTGTTTTCTCTCTCTTCCAGCCTTGATTTCTTATATGAGTTTTGTCTGATTATATTTCCAATTGATTTCAGTAAGCGCATTCATTAATATGGTTGTCTAAAATTAGAAAAATCATGGGATTTGGGGAAAAAGGAACAATATTATAAAGCTTGTAGAAACTGATTAATTCAGGAAAACCATTGAAATGATAGATCGAAAGGTATACTCAATTTGCCATTTCCATCAAGGGTTTACATGACAGGTCACCTTGTGTACAATTCAAGTTGACGGATGTTACAATTCAGGTCAGTGCCAAGTAGCAACTCCTTTTAACACAGGAGCCATGAGAAGCAATTTCAGATCATCTGTACCATTCGATCATGTCGAAATTTGTGCTGTGTCAATCTTGAAAAATTCTCCATACAAATCGGTCCGTCCATGCGACATACAGTATGTGTGTTGTGCGGCAGAGAGTACGGACTCGTAGAGAAGTAGGTATCGCTCGGCCAGCTGACAAACTGATACCATTCTTTAGAACTTAACATGAACTGTATATTGATCAATAGATGCCGATACTTATCGATCGGCATGTCAGCGCTATCCTTGAATGTCACCGCCGACCTAAAAGCTATTCTCTAGTCAATTTATGGTGGGATTAACAGATCAATAGAGACAGATCGTAGAGGTTTTAATAGATTAAATAAGGCTATTTTTGCCTGTGTGTGAATTTAACAAGCGAATTTTGATGATTCAAGTATTTTAAGATGTTTTAATTACCGCATCAAAAAGAAGTGTTTCACCGTTTTTTAAGATAGAGTAAAATTAAAGTATATGGGTGATGTATTGAACTTAACTACTAAATTTAGTATATGAAAAATATTTAACAAGCACATCTATCGGAAATATGGGAATATAAGCATATGAAATTTTAGTATATGGGAATATGGGAATATAAGTATATGAAAATTGAGTATATTTAACAAACACATTTATCAGGAATATAAGTAACTAACACATCAATCAGATTTAGATCCCATCTATCATGCAGTCATAGATGCACCGATATAAAGAAAAATGGGATCAAATTTATTTGATGATTAAATGAGAAGATATATTCGATAGTCATATTTATTTGACAATTGCGTCAACAAAAAAAAATATCTGTCAAATAAAAAAAGCGTCGAAAGTTTGATAAAATTGAATTGTTATTTTTCAAGTCATTCATATAGATGAACAATCACAATAACTTTCCAAATTTATTAAAAAATATATATAAATTATCAAAACATGTCTGGAACATTTTTTTTCTTATTTTTGTGACGATTTTACCTGGGGTCGAATAAATTAACTGGTAATTAAAACTAGAATACTAAGTTTACATATAAATATTAATAAGTTATTTATATAAAAATATGCTGACAACAAGCTAAGAAATAAGTCAATAAATAATAATACCAAGTTTGATATATAGCATAATATAAATATGTAAAAATGTCATACAAGTGAAAAACATTTTGGACCACAAAAACAAATCAACAACAGATCAAATTGATACAAATAATACTTTTTAGCAGTGACCAATACCTTTGAGGCTGATTTTTAAAACCCAATTTCAATTCTTAAATATACTTTTAATTATTTTTTTTTCCAAACAAACATAAAATTCTTCTCCCCTCTTTCCCCACTCTCTTCCAAATGAAACAATGAAACACCCCATAATTTCTCAAACGGAGCCATTGATGAAAATAATCTCCAAGTAACTCTTACTTCCTTAATTACCTATAAATTTTTTCCTCTAATCAAATCAATAACTCAAATCAAGTACAAATACAAGTATACAAAGCATCAAAAGCAAAGAGAAAACCCCAAAAAGCAACGCCATGTGGTGGAGATCAGCATCTTTCATCCGCGACAGACAGAATCAGGATCCGAATCCGAAACCGAACCCGAAACCCTCTTCTCTTCTCCATTCCGCACTTGACGATCCCCCATCTCCTCACACCTCCGCTTCCATGGCAACTATAAACCCTAACCCTAACCCTAACCCTAACCTTAATCCCAATCCCATCTCCGCCTACTACCAGACCCGGGCCGAGCACCATGCCGTCGTCACGCCCGACTGGCTCGCGCAATCCCAGACAGCTGCGGAAGCGGCCACCGGAGATGTGTCTGTCTCCGGAGGAGGTGTCGCCGGAGAAAGCAAGGGGGAGGGACGTGGAGTCGGGGTAATAGAGGAGTTCAATTACTGGAGGAAGAAGCCCGACCTGGCGGAGGCTGTGGCAGCTATAATGGCACTAGGTGCAGCGATTAGGTCCAGTGAGGCGAATACCATGATTGAGCTTGACATAGAACTCAAGAAGGCATCTAATACCCTAAAGGTATGGTACCTCAATCCCATTTCCTGGAACTTAGTAGTTCAAATAGTTTTTTTCTTCTTCTACTTGCAATGAGATCATTACAAAACCAGAGCTTATAGCAACTCAAGCAATGCTGAAAACCCCTGGCTGGTCCCTGTTAGGTCTAGATTTATGCAAGAGCTTATAGCAACTTGTCATACTGATGTATCTTCACTGATTGTTTTATGTCTAATGTGATTGCCAGTCATGGGACACGACCTCCATATCCTTATCTGCTGCCTGTGACCTGTTCATCCGTTACGTAACTCGGACCTCTGCGCTGGAATATGAGGATTTTGATGCTGCCAAGCGTCGCCTCATTGAGCGAGCTGAGAAATTCGGAGAGATCTCGCTGAAGGTTCTCGTATTTCCTAATTTTTGGAAATTTGAAAATTGTACTTAATTAGCATACTAGGTATTGGAAATGCTGGTTGGTTTGGACATAATAAAGCTATCCCACGGTGAATGTAGTTGTCGGAGATGCATTCTACTAACTATTCCATCGCCTGGGTATCTGATATGCCTTACACGTACCAGTGCCCCCATGGAATTGTACAAGGGGGTAGGACTAGAGGCTGTTACAAGCAAAATTGTAGTAGACATTGCATAAGTAGAAAACCAAACAATTACCAGTATAAGAGGGTAGTTGTCTGGAATAAAGGACTACTTGAGGAACATCTTTTATGATTTTGACTAGCAATGTGTAATTAGAAATGTCTGGAAGTAATAACAAGATGCGTACTAAACTTCCCTGTGTCATTGCTTTAGGCCCGTAAGACAATTGCAATGTTGAGCCAGGATTTCATATCAGATGGTTGTACCATCCTCGTGCATGGCTATTCGCGAGTGGTTCTAGAAGTTCTGAAAATGGCAGCTTCTAATAGAAAGCTCTTCCGTGTTCTCTGCACTGGTATCTTTTTATCATGATATTTGTTGTACAATCCATATATTCCAGACTTCTGCAAACTTGCAAATTACATTTTCTTTGTTGTTTGTTTGTGAACTTCTTTGACTTCAATTTTATAAAACCAGTTAATCACTTATACGCATTTGTATGATAATAACAATGTTATACGCATTTTTATGATAATAACAATTCTTGAGTTATCGCATGGTCCAGAGATCATAAGAGTAAAAGAAAAAAATTAAGAAGTCCTACTTTCTCACTGAAGTTTTTTTGTTATGTTCAGAGGGAAGGCCGGATCGAACGGGCCTTCGGTTTTCAAAGGAACTTGCTGCAGTGGGTATACCTGTTAAGCTTTTAATTGACTCAGCTGTGGCCTATGCAATGGATGAGGTTGACATGGTCTTTTTTGGTGCTGATGGCGTAGTAGAAAGTGGGGGAATAATTAACATGATGGGTACTTACCAGGTCGCTTTGGTAGCTCATAGCATGAATAAACCAGTTTACGTGGCAGCAGAAAGCTATAAGGTATGATATGAATGTTACCAATTTCGGTACCACATAAGTGAAGGATTTACGTATCCATTGGCTCAAACTCATAATATTTCATGAGGTTCTTTTATTGCCTGAGGTTATAATTATAAAGAATGGTATGATCAATCAAGGAACTTAAAGGATCTTTTCAACAACTCAACTGCTTCAATCCAGTGCTTCTACAATTAAAAAATATGCCTAATCTTAGGAATTTCTTGTTGACCAATGGTAGAGTGATAGCAGTTGTAGTGTAGTACCTACTGGTAACTGTTGTTTTACCATAATGATACTTTGGTCAAATAACTGATCTTTGATATTTTTTTTTATAGTGCGATACTTTTGGAGCATCTTTATTGATCTGATCTTCATAATACCGTATTAAATTCTTAAAAGAAAGGCTCCTTTTGAAACTAAACGAAAATGTTTTTTTGCCTTGGTTAAAATGTTAATCATGTTTTGTTTCTAACCTATGTTGTACTGTGGCAGTTTGCTCGACTGTACCCACTTGATCAAAAGGATCTTGAACCGGCATTGCGTCCAATTGAGTTTGGCGTACCAATACCATCTGGTGTTGAGGTGGAAACATCAGCAAGAGACTACACTCCGCCTCAGTATCTGACTCTTCTTTTCACTGATCTCGGTATACTGACACCATCTGTTGTCAGTGATGAGCTCATCCAACTATATGTGTAAGGTATTTTTCAAGATTAGCTTGTTATTAGGTTAATAGCTGCATGAGGTCTCGGTAATACATTCTCCCCTTCTAGTTTGGGATACATTTTTGTGGAAATATAGTACATGATTTGGAATTGAAAGAGAGCTGCCTTATTTATTTTAATGGTATGGGACATGTTTGAGCTATGTAGAGGGCTTGTAATCTATTGGCATTCTGTTCTTTTATTTTTTTTTTGTTCAATTTTTGTTTTTCGCTCTAGTTTCAGTATACTCTTTGTTTAGCCCTTGAACACTGAAATAAAGAAATAATTCTTAACCTCATGACACTAAAATAAAGAAATTTGAATAATTTGAATTTTATTTGGTCAAGTCAATAAAAAGTAAAAGAACATGGTGGTTAAGATATTTAAGAATGTGTCACAAACTCAGAATATAGAAATGTCATCTCTATTGCATGTAAATTTTATTCTGTGCCAATTATTTTTAGATTATAATAACTTTGGAATGGATGTGTCATGAAATAGTCAAAGCATGCAAGGCCTAATCAATTCATAGAACAAAAGAGATGCAGGCTTTAATTTAATGACAAAAAAATGTTTTCCGTAGTATAAGAAGTCACAAGTATTAATCAATTCTCAATCTTACGAAATAATTTGACATTTGATAAACACACAGAATACTGAAAAGATGAAAGAAGATAACACACTTTCATTCTTCATTATCCCACCACTCATATTCGACAAATTTATTATAATAAAAAAAGTGAAATTAAATCTATTTCAATCCATAAAAATATCATTTTTTCCATTATTCCACCTCCCACGAATGGAATAGGAAAGGAGCAAATAGAAAAAGAGGCTCAATTACGTAATGCCATCTCGATTTTATTTTATTTTATTTTTTTCACTTTTTCATCAAATTTTGCTCCCGTTCACAACCATTCCATCACAAATTTAAATCCTTTAACACAGATATCTATGGTCGAACGAACCCGACCAGACAAAAAAAATGATATGGATGCACAGAGTGCAAAAAATGAAATAGTTACGTTGTGAATACGTCACGGTATGTATGTCTATTATACGATGTGTTTTACATATTGCGTGACGTGTTTTTTCTTTTAATTAAAATTGATACATCATAAAATATCATGTAAAACTGTTTAGACATATCATATTATGAAACGTCATGTGATAACGTAAAGTCATATATTCATTATTTCAAATATTTTTAATTTTTAATATAAATATAAAATATATTTTTTACCATAAAAAGATTCCTAACTTTTTTTCACTTTACATTAAATTTTACAATTTTTTCACAAATTTAAATATTTATCTTTTAATAAAAAAATAAAATTCAAAAAAATATAACTAAATATAATAAATCATAAACATAACATATTTTCACTCAATTATTTTTAATACATTATATAAAAAAATTATTTTAATCACCTCACACCATCACAACTATAACACATCATATTTTTTTTATTTTACGAAATATCACATCACAACACATTACTCTTTTTTATTTTGTATTAGCCCCATCTAAATAGCCCAATATCAACAGTCAACGTAAACCCTAAAAAGCGCTTGTGCTAAACCCAGCTCAACCTTTCCCTTGCTCGCTAGCTCGGATCAAAGCTTCTCTTCTCTCTAGCCTCTTCGCTTCCTTCTTTCCCTGATCCAAACCAAAACCTTGTGTAAATCAACGTCTGGGATAGGGAGATGTCGCGACAAAGAAGGAGAGAAGCGAAAGATCTGTCGATCTTTCTAGATTCCTATGTGCAAGGCATCAAGGATACTTTTCAGGTGATTGGGCGGAGGTGTGATTTATGATTTCAGCGCTCTTTTGTTTTGGTTTCTCTACGTGGATGCTGATGAAATTCTTCAATTGGACACACTCGTGGAATCATAATACTGATTGCGTATTTCTCACATTGAGAATTTTGCTAATTTGTAGTGATCTTTCATTTAGCTAGATTTGATGCAATAGTTAGGAATTAGAGCATGACATATAAGTAGAGGTATCTTTATCCGAAGTATAATTACTACTTTTTTTTTAGTATTTAATGTAACCTTTTGTTGTGCATGGATGAGGTAAGGACTCTACAGTATGTATCTGAAAATAAAATGACTGATTAAAGAGTGATAAGAAGATCGGAAGCTAACTGTTATTCTTCTTAAATTTCTAAGTGTAGATGCTGGATAAGGCGGTGCCACCTTCTCTAGAGAAGGTAGATTGGTCCGATGCCTCAAAATATGGAACAGAGATATCTAAACTCGCAACTGTCGGTGTGTAAATTTTTCCACATGATTCCTGTTAATTAAATTTTTGGTGAAATTTGTAAATTGGAGAATAGTATGGTCAGAGATTTAATGTACTCTTTTAGGAACTATACAGTTAACAAACAGGATTATAAGTTGAGTACAATTACCAGAGGAGATAATTAGGGTGAATTTATGGCATTTTTTGGTGATATTCCTAGATCTTTTCTGTAAGCAACAGATATTGACCGGTATACCACTTTACTGGTTCCTGACCCTACCAGTAGCCAGTAGCGGGTAGCCTCAATTAAGTCTTCATTGGTTCATCCCCATACAATCTCCCATAGAGCATAAGCAAGCAAAGAGAAACTGTTAAAAAAATAAGAAGAAGAAGAATAAGAAAAGTATGATTATTTATGTTTGACTAGTCAACAAATGGTAGATGGTTCCTGTTTTGTCCCATGACAAAACTCTTAGTTATAGGTTGTTCCCATTTTGTCCCATGCAAAACTCTTAGTTGTAGATTGTTCCGGTTTTGTTCCATGCAAAACTCTTAGTTGTAGATGGTTCCCGTTTTTGTCCCATGCAAAACTCTTAGTTAAGCCTCAATCCCTGCACAAAATTCCAATTAGATATGGAGCATGACCAAAAGAAGAGCAGCTGAGATATATCAGTACCAAATTGGTGTAATTTGGATTTTGGTTATACATTAGCCTCTTTGAAGTCCAGATCCTTTCATAAAGAATTACTACAGAATACGAAACAAGAAAAAAGGAAAAAAAGAAGATGAAAAGATTATAAAAAAGACATGACTAATTTTAAATCTGTTTGTTTTACTACTTGCTCAACTTATTTCTTCCTATCAGCGCCATTAGAATTCTTTTGATACCTTATTCATATATTATAAACAAATATTGATTTACCTTTTAAATTTTGAATGTGGTAAAGCTGGAATGCTTTGGTGCGAGGAAACTTCTGATGTAAAAGCACTCAAGGAAAACATTGCTACATACTTCAATGTGCTCCAAGGCTTCCTTTTATTTTGCCATAGTAGCATTGTTGGTGCAGGTTTAACTCTTCATAAGTCAATTCATGGTGCCTCAAAACGAGTCATGGATTCTAGCATCTCTCTGTTCAAGGAAACGATCTCCTTCTATGGTACAGAGTTGTCATGGGCTCTACAATTTCTTTTCATATATTGGTACTTGCTGGCTGAAATATTGTTTGGTAGGTTATGTCTTGTATCTGAACTGGCTGGTAAGGTGTGGGCATGAGTCCTGTTTTAGTGACTGGTGTTAGGTCTTCAGAACTTGTATTGATTTATGCCTGAATTTTTATCAGCAGCAGTTAACTTGTTTTTATTCAAAAACACGGTTTCTACCAGGAAGAAGAAAAACTTTTCTGTTTACATTAGAAGCCAGAAAATCTGGCTGACACTTGATGATTGTCGAATTTGTAGAGACCAGTGATGCCAAAAAGAGAGAGACAATCCCACAACTGACAGGAGCTGTGTGGGAGGCATGCGAAGCACTGAAAAAGTGCCCCAGTTCAAATTGCATTGCCATTGGTCGTGCTATGACCCAGTTGGGTGTGTATATTAAAGACATAATACGTGAAATGAATGAGCTCCTATCAAGTGACTCTTCGACCCGTGAAGGAGAAGGAGGGGAGGAAGAGGAAGAACAAGAACAAGAAGCATCTCCTAATGCAAGTGATGACGAGGAAGATGATCTGTCACTTGAAGAGGTATGGTTCTAAATTCTAATCAGGGGTTGGGATTTTGGATCCCCCCCCCCCCCCCCCCGTTTTGTGGGTTATTACCCATGAGCATATTTTTTGTTTGGTTGATGAACGGATGATGGTTTGGTGGTTTGACTTTTATTTATTTGGCCTCTTTGTAATGGTCAAGCGCTGGTACCTGGTAAATACTGGCTGACATTGGCTGATATGTAAGCTTTAATGCTTGAGTAGAAGTACCATGTAGTAGCTACTATCCTGTAACCTCTATGTAATTGTAATGTTTGGAGGTTGTTAGCGACTTGGTGGTGCATCAATTCATCTAAACCAACCTACCATAATGACACTGATTGTATCACCTTAATTCTTTTTTCCTATTCTTTTTTTCAGAAAGCCGTTACCAGATCAGTTATTTCTGTGGCATCCAATACATATGAAGTCCTGAAGGAAATAATCAGATTTCTGACAGGTCTTCTAAGATCCAGACAAAACCCAGAGGAGAATGTCGATTCATTGGAGAAATTACTCTCTTGTTGCAGAGAAATTTCAGATTGGATAAATGACCTAGGAGCATGTGTTTATCCCCCACAAGATGCAACCCAAATGAAGGGCTATGTGAAAAATTTGTTCGAAGGAATTGGTGCAGTACGTAAAGAAATAGAGATTATAGCTGGAGGTGGATTGGCAGACGGTATTTATGCAAGTTTAAATAGACTTGACGGTTGTTTGCATGAAATTTATGGTTTGTTGAGTGGTGATGTAGCAGATAGAATCGGTAAGCTTTCTATATAAATGTTTACACCGAGTATTATTGTATTATCATTTATGTGGTATGATAATAATAATTAGCTGGGACGTAAGAATATTTCTTTCGAGAAGGTCTGTGGAAAATAATTTATTTTTTCAGTAAGAATCGATGTTAACCCCCGCTTCCAAATGTTACTACTTACTAAGGATCGTTTTTGCCTGCTATGCAACTTCCTAATTTCTATAAGAATTTGAACAGGAATGAGTTGGCTTATTTTCTTAGGAAAAAAAGGATTTGGCAATGCATCTAATTTGCTCAAATTTAACAAGATCCATTTCGTACGATCAACTATGTGAGGAAATTTTGATGTAGATATAATAAGTAGAGATAAAACAACAGGGACTGGGAAAAAGTTTCAAATAAAACCATTTAATCGAGTGTCTTTTACAATCTCAAGATATTAGTTCTCTCATTTTTTACTACTGACATACTCATGGATCCAGAATTTGAAACTTTACCCATTTTTTTAAAAAGTCTTGGAAGAAATTGAATCTGCATATCTTTATAGAAAAATGAGATCCATCATTATCTATATAGGTGATAGTTCATTTTGAGCCTTCTCTTAATTCCATGATTTTGGTTCAATTTCTTTGGGAAAAACTCCTTGAATATAACTAAAATAAATTAAGTGGCATCAAAGGGCATTTGGTCTAGTGGTATGATTCTCGCTTAGGGTGCGAGAGGTCCCGAGTTCAATTCTCGGAATGCCCCCAAGTTGTTTTGCTAAATAAAAGCGCATAATTACATGGTTCGCTAATCGCTACGCGAATAAACGCACTATAAGTCTATTAACCTCCTATCTATATATATATATTTCTTTTCTTTTTACTTTTGATTTTCCATGTTACCTAGTGCTATTGGATAATCATCATAATTGTTCAATTTTTTTTTCCCAAAAGCTATTGCAAAGATAAATGTAAACCTTTTAAAAGTAACATATAATCGACCTTACAGTTCTTTAATTTGGGTGTGTCCGTTTTATCTCGAGATAATGCGCACACAGCATAAAATTCTCTCAATTTTTACGAAATTAATATTCTTCTGCCATTTTTTTTTGGATATATAGAGAGATATTTCTGTGGGATGATGTAGAGTTTAGTGCTCTACTTATTCAAAAGTATAGCAAAGAATTTTTTTTAAAATATAAATTTAATTTCCCACGGAATTGCAATTTTTGAGAAATACATGTTTGATCCATTTTTAAAGAAATTCCTGTTGTAAATATGATAATTCACCATCTGATATATCTAAATGCAACCGAAAGCTTATTGCCTATATCGCGATAATACACTCGGCCAAAGGGCTTTTACCAAGAACAAAATTTCACTGCATGATCTGGTCAGACACTAACTCCATCGTTGAACCTATGAGACTTTGTACAATTTAAGTATAATTAGGATGAGTTTAAACTCAGTGAAGTTATGTTAGCTCAATTTAAAAATAAGCATTGCATTCACTTCAAACGAGTAATTTAACGTTGATTTTGATCTGCTTAACGATCCATGGGTTGACATTCTAAACTCTTTATGTTTTTTTAATGGTACATATCCGAATGTTGAGAATTAGAATATTTTAACATGTTAATTCTTCAAAAATTTTGGATCTCTTGATAAGCAAATCAAATTTGAAACATTATATACTGAGATTATGAATACATGGCTCATTAAGCAGGTCAAAATTAAAGCTCATCATTTGAAGCCGACCCAATGATTTTTGATACTAAACTCAATGATCTCATTAATGGAGTCAAGTTCTTAAGGTAGTTAACCGACAGAAATTCATAGACAGTTTGCCAATATTAGATTATTAAAAGATATAAACAGCTGGTTTGTTCAACAAATGGAAATGAACTCGATCCTCCAAAATTCACTATTTGTCAGTTTCACTCGACCTTTACACCGGAATTATTCTATGAGAAGGTAAAAAGAGAAAAAAAAAAGGACAACTGCTACAAAAAGAGGAAAAAAAACATGGAAATGCTAAGGGATGCAAAATAAGAATTCAATTTACCCAATATTCAATTAGTTGGTGGTTCATACGGATTCCCCTTTGAATCAATTAGGCCGATGTTCTCCGGTGGCCAGACCTGTAAAGAAGAAAGAAGCAAAAGATAATAAATAAAATAAGAACATCATAAATTTTGAATTAGAAATTAGAAAACCCACAAGTTGGAAATAGGTATTTACATCAAAGCATTTAAGAGCCTCTGGGCATTTGCATACCAAACCAAAAGAAAAGCTAGTTTTCTTTTTTCCTTTTTTTGCAACTTTTAAAAGAACAAAAACACCAAACACCATTTTACATTACAAGCACGAGGATGACATGATTCACAGGCAACGGATCAACAGTCACACAGGTATTAGCGACAAATAGGTAATCCAGAGTGAACTACAGCAAAGATGAGCATTGGCGGTGCATAGTATTATTAAAAAATTAAAATTAAAAAAATATACTCACCCGACAAAAGAGTTTGCCTTCAACAAGGCCACAAGGAATAGGCCCAAATTGCCTCGAATCATTCGAAGAATGGATGTTGTCTCCCTGTACCCAAACATGCCCTTTTGGCACCTTACAAAAGAAAATAAAAAAAGAAAGCATTTTAGGGAAACCATCATGGACTAAATATCAATCAGATTTCAACTTGCAAGTCAGAAGACACTACTAGTTCACAGCCATTTTTTGAAATAGTATATCAGACCTACCTTAGCTGCCTCCAGTGAGTTTTAATATACTCAAAAGAAAAAAATTATATCCTGAATCACCCAACTCCTTGAAACTAGAGAAAATAAAGAAGCAAGACCAAAATGATTGATAAGGTATCAATAACAAATTAGCCAGAACCCAGTTCTAATTAGTACATACCAAAACCAGATATGCAGATCAGACAGTTACCATGGTTCAAGATGGCTAGGTATATCAGGTAATTTTAAACAATGCAAGCTATTAGACCAGAGATTTAATTTGCCTAATAAGACCCAAGGAAATCCTAGTTCTGACAACACTAGTCATAGGCACAGTGTTATACCACAACAGTCTTAGAGGTGTCGCCATTGGCTGGGTTGACCAGATAGGTGACAGTGTCTCCCTCGACCCCTAAAATCCTTTTGGCGATGTGTTTTCTAGGGTTTTCTGGTGAGCGCATCAGCACCACATCTCCTGTATTGAGTTGGCCCCACCACATGGCAACCTTGTTCACTGCGAGTATGTCTCCTGTCAGGTTAATTGTTGGCAACATGCTGGGACCCATCACCTTACAAAATTTAGACAAATATATGTCAAGACACTTAATATTTCATAGATTATATATTTCACATAAAACCCATTTTTATGTTAAACATCCATCACCCACGTTAATTCTAATGCTTCCATTTTGATACATTATAATGATTTCGTATATCTCGCCTATTTCCATATGTTTCTCTCTAAACACTATACATTTTGTCCCCCAACACAAAAATGTCAGGTTCAGATATAATGACTTGATTTCAGAATTCAAATACAGTTTTCATGGTGTTTCAGTATAGATTTGCAAGGATCTAGTAGGCGGCCTTCTCAACCAGGTTCGGTCATACCTAGATCCGACTCATGGTGTTTCAGTATAGATTTTCATGGTGTTTTCATTGTGAAGGCATTTGACCATATATTATTATATTTTGAAGATTTTCTTAAACTGCAACAAATCTGTTCAATCATCCATTTTGACATCTGAAAATGATTTTAATTAAATTCACCTTCATGTATGGTGTAACGGTACTAACCAGTTGCATCTCTACTTGTTCAATGCCCGTCCGAAATAACAATATACAAAATTCGGATACGGTATGACCACAATCCAATCCAAATTCGCTCTGTTTCTACCTTAGTCTACACCCGACCTGAATCATTGTAGAAGGAAGAGAGAGAGAGAGGCGTACGATAGCGAGGTCGACGAAGTGAGATCTGATGACTTGAAAAGCGCAGAGACCTTTGACGACGAAGAAGAAATTGGAGAGTGACTCCGCGGCGAGCATCCTCCATGGCACCTGCGCCACCCGCTTCCCCAGCGACGCCATCGTCTCCTCAGTCTCTTCCCCGCCGACTCACGCTCTCTCACTCTCTCCGTATCTATCTCAGCTTGCTCTTCGCAACAACCTGCTCCTCTCCGTTTCTGGCAAACCGGAGAGAGACGCAAATGGAAAAATGCACAAATTAGAGACGACGACGACAAATGGGCTTTTGGGCCTCGAATTGATTCCATCGTACGGATATAATCACACGAGTGGAGAGTCATGGGTAGATCTCTGTCGTCCATTTTACATGAACGGTTCAGATTGGATTCGATCTGTAGATCCGGTTTTAAGAGCAGAGATTGATACATATTGTCGCTACAAATTTTATTATTCAAATTAAATAAATTATTATTTATGTTAGCGATTTTATTATGTAATTTATTTGTATAATATTTTTATTATTTAATTTAGGTGTGTTGTCATTCAGATTAGTAATACTGTATAAAATAAATTATATAATAAAATTATTAATATGAATAATAAAATCTGTATTGATAGCTGTATTGTAGAAAAAACTGGATCCCATCTGATCTAACCCGTCTCTGATTGAAAAGAGCTGAATTTGTGAATGAAAGATGGAACTAGTGTTATGCGAAAATGTCGTGTCGTATGTGTTATGTGTCAGTCGAACATATCATATATCATATCGTGTAGATATATGTTTTTTTTTTATAAAAATGGTAAAAATGACATTTATAATATCATGACATGTGTTGTCATGTAGTGTCTGTACATATATGTACTTTTTAGTTGTTTTTAAAATATTTATTGTTAACAATATTAAATATTTGAAATTTTTTTTATAAAATGAAAAGGTATTTCATAATTAAAAATTAAAATATTTGAAGAGAGTTATTATTTTCTATCGAAATATTTTCAAAAAGAAACAAAACATGTCTATTTGTATTTACACGTATTTCAACATATTTTTTAGACAATTTGATGTGTCATATCATATCGTATTCAACGTGTCTATCATTTAACATAATTTTTCTAAGGACGCAACACGTAAGCACGTGTCCTTCTAAGAACAAGACACATAAGCACGTGAATACGATATGTGTAAGTATGTGTGCTGTGTTTAAACAACGCTACTCACATATTTTTATTAATATACTAGATAAAACTCATAATGACATTTACACTAAAATATATCTATAATTTTTTTTCTATTTTTAAGATTTTTTTAGAATTATCTAAAAATTCATTGTCAAAATTGTTAAAATAATCGTTATCAAAGATCCCGTCTCATTTTTTAAATACAGGAAAATACTTGTACCAATTTGCAAACTCGTTTTGCATAAATTAGGTCAGGCTGGTTTCCTTTCCTCTCAGCCGCAACAGCGATTCTCAACACAAAAAACAAAACCATCATGATATGGGACGACGGAAACAAGGGACTAACGGCGATGCCATCGTGGGCTGATGACGTGGCGGAATACTCACCGGCGATGACCGTCGTCACGTTCGATCCTCCGCTTCCTCTCCCGCGTGTCCCGGTGGCGGCGGACCCCACCGACGATCCCTCATCTGGACCGTTCGTTCTCGCTTTTCCGAACAAGGCGAGCTGGAGCTCCGCTTATGGAGTTGCTCAGGCTAAAATCAGGGCACAATGCGAGGTCTCTCTCTCTCTCTCTCTCTCTCTCTCTCTCTCTCTGCGTTATCAATGACAAGTGCTAAGTTTAGAGGTCCGGAAAAAAATGTAGAAGGGATAAGTGTGTGTGACAATTAGGGTTAGGGTTTTAGAGAATTGGTTGCCATTTTTGTTTTCATTTAAGGCCCAGGTAGTGCTCGTGTCTGTTATCCATCTGTGTTGTTTTATCAAATTGCAAATACTACAAACCGGGGGTGTATCTTGCAAACAATGATAAACATTAGGTATCCTTTTAGAAAAATCTAATCACTAACTACCTTGATCCCTTCTCTTCTGACGGCGACATAAATATTAATAATCTTATGCAAAGCAACCGGAGTAAAAATGCTACTAGGATTTGGGGCTCTATGCCTCTCTCTCGACAGAATTAAGGCTTTTTTTTTATGGAAAATGCCATAAAAGCTTAAGTGATTCTTGGTAAAATAGTGATCTATTGATTATTGGTTTTTAGTAAATTCGGGACTAATTCCTTGAAAGTCCATATATGAATTTCCACTTCTAATTTCTTAAAGTTCACATCCTTCCCATTTTCAGAAGATCTGAAAGAATGTCTTGTGTTAATTCATTTTGAAAATTTGTGATTTTGACATTTTGTATTGCAACTGGCCGAGCTGGATGGCTCAAGTACTGCCATTTAGTAAGTTTATCAGTTGCATAAATTAAAAATACGAAAAGAGGCAAAACAACCAGCTCTTCACTACTTAGTTTTAGTAGACAAGATTGACAATTGCCCCACATTGTAAGCTTTGAGGCTTTTATTGTCTATAATCAGTTCTATTGTTTTGTATGTTATGAATATTCTAGTCTCTTAATTCTGTTAATATCATTTTGTGAAATCTCAGTTAATAGACATATAAATCAAGAAAGATCTGGTAAACAGGAAAGAAACAAAAACAAGATAGTGATGTATCGAACTGGTACTGTTCAAGTGCCTGCTTTGCATTCCAATACCGGATTTGGCTGTGTGATATCAGAGAAAAAAAATCAAAAAATGCATTTAATTCACATTTTGGCCCATGCTGATCTTCACAGGCTGGAGCTCGAGTCGGTTGCTCAATATCGGCCTCCAACAAATGCAAGCCCCCATGGTGGAGAGGCCTCATTCAATCCGAACCATCAGATTTGACTAATAGAGAAGAGTGCGAGGAGAGAGAGATGGCAGCTTGTCTTGCCTTAGCCAAAGAGGCTTGTGTCAAGTTCTCGAAGGATAAGTGCCTAGTTTCATTTCAGGATGCTAGGATCCTGAAGTCGAGTTTGTTGGATAACTCTGAGTTTGTATGTTGGGACCCGAAAAGAGATAGCAAGTTGTTTGGTCATAAAATTACAGAGAATCAAGTATTTTTGAAAGAAATTAGGGGAAATTTTGTGGGTAGTTATTACAGGGGAAGTGTTTTTCTTGATAGTAATGTTGAAAATACCGAGTAAACAAATTTTTTGGAACTATTCACTGCCCATAGTGTAGAACAAAAAAATATTGTTAGTTTGATTTTTCAGATCACAGATGAGATACTGACAATTTATGGCATTATCCCCACAAATATGCTGTAGGAGAAACCTTAAAAGAAAAATCACTATTCCCAAATTACAAGCTGTAGTAGTATAGTGCATGAGAGAAATTTTGTTAAGCAATATATGAAATCAACATATTATATAAAGAAAGAAAAACTTAATCTAGAAATTAGTGTTGCCATTTACCAGCCGAATTAAAATTTTGCGAGTGCACCTCTACATCTGTCAATATTGGAACCTCTTTTCGCATGAGAAAACTAATGTTGAAATTAGTTTTACAACTTGCCAATGTTTCCTCTCCTAGTCTCCTCTGACAGTTTTCTAATCTATTTTCCTATTTCTAAGCTTTATAAATTGAGAACAATGGCAGGGAAATTGTCTGTTCAAACATGGCTATTACAAGGAAAACAACCACAAGACTTATTATTTGTCAAATAAGAGCTCTTCAATTTTTGCACATTTTCTGATGTTTTTTGTAATTGTTGCAAGTGTTGCAGCTGCGCTGAAGCTCTCCACTCCTCTGCCTTCCTATGCACGTTTGCCATTCGTTTCATCAGCTTCTCTTCTAAACTTGATCTCATTTTCTGTATCTTAACCTGGCAAATAATATATACATTGTTTATTTTCTGGCAAATATTGCATACGTATTTCTTTTTGACAATATCAATTATCAAATACAATGGATGCTATATACCAGAACCATTGTGACAAAAAAATTGTAAGAGTCATGTAAAGCAATAAGGAATTTTTGGAAGTATTTTAATCTAAAACAATGAAATAGTTCTAAACCACTAAAAAAATAATCTGATTCAAGCGTGGTGTTCGTGTTTTAATCTTCAATGCATTGGAGGGACAACCACATTAGGTTTATCAGCATGAATTTCAAACACACATGCCTAATCAATACTTCTTTTCCAATTTCAAGGTAGAAGTTCAGAAAGAAAATGCTTTGTCCATCAGAGATAATAATATTAAGCTCATTTTTCAAGGAATAGCACGTGGCTTAGAGAATAGCAATCCCAACTCATGGCTCTCCAACAGGTTTATGTAATAGATTAAGGAGGACCATCAAACATTTAAAATATCAGAAAAGTTGAAAATTTAGCACAATATCAAGACAAGTCACCTACCAAACTCCTTGGAACCATGTTTAACCAGTATGGTCAAATAAATTTCAGCTTTTGAGAAAGCATGCATATACAAAAAGGAGATTTATATATCCGAAGATCAGAACTGCTGCCACTATATAAAAATGTATCTGTTTCAGGGCTCAAGGCGGCTTAAACTTAATGATTACGTAGCGCAGCATGCAGCCTGATCATCTTAAATGTTCAGTAAATATGACTTCTTTTGTTTCATTTTGTTGACAATATAGATATGTTAAATGACAAACATGATTCTGATTGTGCTAGTTATCATGAGTTAAAAATATTTGTTTATTACTGAATTATTCCCTGGCCAAGGGAGGAAAGATTTATTGGAATTATTGGAGGTATTTGTGCAAAATTTCCCCCCCAAAACTAAAGAAAGGTGATTGAGCGTTGTACCTCGAGCTTTCTAGAATGCGCCTCAGCTTTCGCACTCTCCAGGTTCACCCAGGCCTGAATCTTTGCCTCTTCTCTTTGAAATCTAATCATATATAAGAAATAAAATACACACCACAGTCACACAGAAGATCGCCCTCGATTAAAATAAAACTAAAATTAGGTCAAAGATTTAATGTACTAGACACTGGTTGCTAAACACCACATTGGAGAATGAATAGACGGTCTCTACAAGCTTACAATTAGTCTCAGGTCTCATTTTGATATGAACATTCTCAATATAAAAATTCAACCTTGCTAAATTTTAGCAATGGTCGAATCCTCAACTCCTAGTTTTCATGTGCACTCATTTACCTGTTGTCACTGTTATACGGGCTAAGGCTGGTAAAATGAAAACCTGTCCGTACCAGTATATGATCCCTATGAGTAATTCCAAACACAGTCACACAAATTCTGAAAATAAAATATAAAACAAAGAAAGTTTGTTTCTGACCTACTACAACTCTTAGCTTTCTCTTCTTCCTCCCACACACAGCTGGTCGAATCAATCATGCTTTTATTCTCACAACTCATTTCAAAGTGTCTCAGGCTTTTTGACACCTCCTCTTCTTCCTCTTCTTTTGAGGGCCAATTCAGATCAAATTTGATAAAGTCAAAATCCTTCAAATCAGGGGCATTGACAAAGCTGGGATTGCATGGATTCAACGGCCCAGATCGGCCTTCTGGTGTGTTGTGTCTGATTGGTGATGTGCTTATAATAGGAGTTGGGCATCGGGATGTTTTTGAGCTCACAATTGGGGTCGTCTCGGTGCCGACATCTCTTTTGTTGAGTTCTTTGCATGGTACAATTTGAAGGTTATTAAACAGAAATGCTCCTTTTCCGGGCTCAATGTATTGGAAACTGGGAGGAAGTTGCTCGGTGCTTTCTGTAAATTTATCTGTATACAATTGGAATGGATTGTGATTTATATAATTTATAATTTACTAGGGAGGATTCTTTTTTTTTTTTTCTTTTTTCTTCAGATGTCTAGATACCTAATTATGCTTAATGAGAGCAATTCAAGAAAATCTTACAAAAAACAAGTTATATTCACAAAAACCTAATGAAGAAAAGCAACTGAAAAATGTATTTAAACATAAGAGAAACCGGTACGATAAAATTACAAATGATTGTCAGATAGAAAATATAATAAAGGAGAAAAAAGGGAGAATATCATCACTTGAACTGCAATTCCCAACTCAATGAAAGAAAACTTTATGTAAAGTGTGGAAGTTGAAAATTAAAATGACATTAAAGAAACACAATTTAAGTTTGCAAACAAAATTCACCTTTAAGGAAAACCTCTCCAGAGGCACCACCACCATTCCCAACTCTCACAGGCTTTTCAACAAACACCTTATCTGCACCCGGAAAGCTCCCGCCTTTCTTCTCCAGTCCACCATTTAACCTAGAAACCCTCAATGGCTCTTGCATTTTGACCCCGTGTAAGGGTGAATCATGGCAAGAACCAGTACCGACAAGCCATTTCTCGGCATCATCCCATTTCGAAGGCACGGTCTTTCTGCACAAATGGTTGGGGCTAAAGCTGAAGAACGACGGTCTTCCCGGTGTGGCGGGCCCCTCAATTCTCTTAGTTGAGCCTTCTTCTCTCCTCCTTTGAACTGCGGTGGAAGCCATGGGAAGAGACTTGACAAATTCCGAGGTATTAAACGAGTTGACCTCCATTAGAGTGCAATTTGATGCTTTTGACCTTCGACATTTTTGCCTATTTCCAAGCTCAATTCATGACTGATTCTTGAAAATCTTGATCTTTAGTTTGTCTTTCTAGTTCCAGGTTGAATGCGACAATTGGGGTCAAAGCGCATCCTGAGCTCTCTCTCTCTCTCTCTCAAGACAAGAAACGCCTCTCTCCGTACAGGTACACTTTGTTTAAATGGCGATCCCTCTCTCTCTCTCTCTCTCTCTCTCTCGCTCTCTCTCTTGGTGGGAAGGAAAAAAAGAAACCTCTTGCTCTCCTTTTTACTGTGTAGAATTTACTGTGAGGCAGGTGGTAAAAATGCTTTTTTCTTCTATTTCGCAGTCTCTCTCTCTCTCTCTGTGGAAAAAACAAACTAGCTTTCAAGTTTTTATGTAAATAATTAATAATCACATAAACAAACTAGCTTTTTAATTTTTAATTCTTTTTTTGTTTTGTTTGAATTTCTAATTCTTTTTCCTCCCTTGTGGTGGGAGTACATGAAATCCTCTGAGGCTGATTCCCTCACTCTTCCAGCGTTCCCCAACACTCTGACAAGTGGGGCCCACATTCTATGACTCTCACAAGACCTATAAAATAATAAGTAGGTGTTTAGAGAGCATATGCCACACTGTGTACTGTACAGGAGAAGCCTGATTGGATCTCGAATGTGTCAGACTCGGACACGTGGCTCGTAGTCCGTGTCCCTTTGACTGTCTTTGGTGGGGCCACCTTGCGTTTTTGTCTGTTTTTGAAGGAGGAGATGGGATGAAGCGGGTTTTGTGCGACACGAGTGGGCCCGGCTTTCATTGGTTGGTTGGTTTGTTTGTTTCCTCTGGAGCGAGAGAGAGAGGCGATCCAGTGGATTTGCTCATTTTTTTTTTGATATGATCTGAAAATGAAAAAAAGAAGATAAGAAGAAAGATGTTCGAAATTGTATATCTTTGAAATTAGAAAAGATTAAAAAGTTGGACAATATTTGGGAGAGATCATCGTTCGTACTATTATTGATATCGATTTTATTATTTTTATGTAATTTATTGTATATAATATTCAACTCAAATATCAGTAATTTTAATAATAACTCATTTCAGTTAAATAATAAAAATAAAATATAAATAAATTACATAATAAAATCGATAGCATAAATAATAAAATTAATATTAACAATGATATACAATCATTATCTGCGAATTATTCTGTTTTACATGATTACATGAGTTTGTTGTAACCAACTTTGACCGCTCTTTGACTCACCGTCCTATAAATAAATAGGAGTCAGTGCAGTGTAATTGTGTAAACAATTCTGATATTCAAATTCTCTTAAGCATTTTTAACAAATCAATAGTTTTAAATTACTGAAGAATGAATTAATTATAGCAAATGATTGCTCATGTTAACTAAGTACCATATCAAGATGTCCCACTGCCAGCAAAATTAGGTTGATTGTCAACTTCAGATGCTTACAAATGTAGCTATCCATGCATTGCATGCAATTAGAAATTGATATTGCCATTTGGCAACTTCATACAGTTGCTGATTTCCAGAAAATTATAAAGATATCATGTGCAACCACCAGAAATTAAAAAAAAAGGTTATTTTCTTGAATTCAATTTCAAAAAGGACCTAGCTACATTCAAGTAGATTGTGTTCTATCCAAAAAAATCAAGGGAAAAAAAAATGCAAACCAGAACCAATAAATTTTCCAACAATGCACTACTATTATGGTTCTACATATATATTTTTTTATTTCTACAATTTTGATATTGATGGTGATTTTTTTAGCTGTTAAGCTACATGATTTTATGTGGCCTGATCCACATGTTTCTGCCAAGGTGCAAACTATATGCAACACAGTATACATGCTACTTTCAGAACCAATTTCATTTACTCTAAAAAAAGCAAAAAATTCAAGTGCATTACAAAAAAAAAAGGGGAAAAAAAATACATCAAGATTGCAACTGCTAGTGAGGATACCTAACAGAAAACAAGAAATAATATTAAGTACATTTTCTTTTAATGTTTTCTTTCCTGATCTTGTTTAATCCTTTACATCAGTAACACCTTCGGAAGAAATCTGGAATCTAGCTTCGGCTTCAGCAAGGCACGGAGAGCTTATCACTTTACAAATCCTCTCCTCAGCTCTTCCCTTGCGTAGTGCGAGCCTAATAATACAAAGTTCGGATTTTAGAAAAGATCTAAATCGATAGCTTATGTAGATGTTTGATTCAAAAGGGGAAAAAAGGATGCAGGAAAGTTCTGACACGGAACATAACTAGTAAAATATTTTTACAAAATTTAAATGCACCTTGTTGTAGAAGCATGTGCCATTATATTTCCACCAATGGGCTTGATCTGGGGCCCGGCAAACATGGCCGATCCATCCACTTGCGAAACCACCTGATTTGTGATGACCACAGCCACTCCAAACTACATGATTAATCACTATTTAATCAAATTATTGGAATCAAAAGGCTCAATTAAAGGGACAGTTATCCATCATGATCAATGAACTTCTGGTGCTTCTGGTACTGTACCAGTACTAGACCTGACCAAAATCAGTACCTCATCAGCCAACTTCTGGAGACTTCTAAGGAATTTGGCAAGATGCATTTGCCTTGCTGACAGCTCCCCCCTTCCAGAAAAATCGGTTCTATACAGAGCAGTAGCACTGTCTACTATCATAAGAGCGAACCTGATAAAGAAAAGGCATTTAATTTAATAACTAAGAATTCATGCAAGAACTAAGGATGATCCACTTTGCTTTTCCGTACCGGGTCTCTACCATCATGGAAGCCGCTTCAAGTAACAATCTCGATTGATGGTCGGTGTTATAAGCCCTGGCATAGGCTACATTCTCCAACACATCAGCACCATTCAATCCAAATCTGTCCATGTTACCATATAATTAGCTTTTATTCAGAGGGTAATTCATAGTTAAGTTTATGCGATTCATAAGGATTCTCCCAAGAAGATAGTACTACTTTTTCAACGTTGACCAATCAAAATTGAACTAAAATCAATTCTAACTAACTATAAGTTGGGTTGATGGGTAGAAATGAAGGAGCAAATTAGTCCATATGTGACTTAACATTTCTTTTAACCATCAAGTGTTATGCGTACCCAATTAAAAAGACAGTTCAGTAGTAATCACGAGAACTGCTGGTTGTTTCTCACGAGTAATATGATATAGTAAGCCTAATTTATTTAATCAAAGCATCCACGCAAATGACATTTCTAATAGATATATCTAAATCAGAAGTACCTATCAGCAATTTGTAATAATCTTTGTGGCCTGAATGTTCCTTCTGCATCTATGTAGAGCGCTTTTCCTTCACCTCCTCCTTGATCCAGTGGCAGCTGGAATTAAAATTAAGCACCACATCTATAAAGAAGAATCATGAAATTACATGTACCGAGGGCTGGAATTAAAATTAAGCACCACACCTGACAGGTAACACACAGAGTATGGCACAGCTGGGTCTTGCCAGATCTGAACTCACCATATATTTCAGTAATTGATCCAGTCTCTATCCCTCCTGCAAAATTACAAAAATACGAGGTCGGAAAAGAAATTCTCATGTCTTTTTGCAAATCACATCCTTTGTTTTACCAGATTGTGCCATTTTTTTATATTTGCAACAAAAATCCAACCTATTATGGGGTGATTTGCAATTAAAAGAAAACGGGCAAAACCATATCACTTGAAGCAAGGTCACCAACTGTGACCCCAGTAAGTGTTCTTTGGAAAAGAAAATAAAAGGCAACATGATTGTAAAAGCAAAATTGTCAAAAGCTTCAGGGAATGTAGGGTTTAGTCAATCCACCTTAATTCTTACAAAAACAACCCCTAGCTGACATGCATATAATACCTTCTAGTATTTTATCAAGCTCTCTTGATCCAGATGTAATTTGAATGATCTCAAGCCTCTGTGCATGAAGCTGACTCGCACTGGTAAATCCCAAGGGCACCAGTTTAGAAGCTGCAAAGAAAGCAAAATTCAGCTAGAACTCAAAGGGCAATTAACGAAAAAGAATAAACACAGTGACCAAAATCAAGGATGCCTAACATCTTGATCAATTACAATGTGATTTTTTTGTTTTCTTTGCATCAAAATCATATTTATTGTAATTCTGAGGAAAAAATGGAAACATCAACAAGAGCTGGTATATGTTGGTACTCTATCAGTCAATTCCAATGACAATATCCACAACACTAGACACTACAAACCTGCTTCAATTATCTTGTCGACCTTTGCATCACTAATCCCTTTAATTTGTAAAAGATCCTTCCTTGGAGAGTACGCCACCGCCTCCACTGTGCATAGACCAGCGTCCTTCAGCTTTTTCACATCAACAGCAGCAATTCCAGATGCCTTGACAATATGATAAGAAGAGAATTAGTAAAGTAAACCCAAGAATTAGTTCGGAAGATAAATAAATAAATAAAATGAAGGAAACAAAAATATAGAAGATGAACGACTGGAATAGCTAAAAGTTAGAAAACAATTAGGTTTTGAGTAGATAAAGGAAGTGCAAAAAATAAAACGGTAGAGAAAAAACTATGTGCAATCTTGGTCAAGATTTTGCGAGATGCGCACCGATTTTCAGTTCTTGGTCAAGAAATGTGTTCTAAGGACCTAATTCAATAGTCTAAGCAAGTGAAATGTGTTCTACAAACAAGAAATAATAAGAAAAGTTGAATTCAACTAGTAATTGGGTTATTCCTAAATGAAATGCTCACTAGTGGTAAATATTCAACAAAATTGGTTTAGGGTTTAATTAACATTCCGAAGCTGTTTGGTCAAGATTGGTTGAATCAGGATTGATTGGCACAAACCCATTTCAAATCATACACAAAATCGTCGATCTTGGGCTCATTAACACAATCTCGCAAATTAGGGTTTAAAGTTCGATTTGGGGGGTGTTCGTACCTGAAGCTGCTCAACTGGACAAGGACCGTGTTGCATGTCGTCCATCTCCTCTTGCTCCGTCGCCACCTTTTGTTGCCTCTGCTGCTGTGCCGCCATGGCCGCCATAGTAGAGAGAGAGAGAGAGAGAGAGAGAGAGAGAGAGAGAGAGAGAGGGATGGAAGGAGAGCGAGGAAGCTTTATTCAAAAACACAAAAAGGCGCTAAAAAGTAAAAAGAAAGGTTATGAGGGCTGTAGGCTCTGAATATGGGTACCGAGGGCGTTCCAACGCCCATCAGACCATATTTTGGTCGGATGGAAAAAATAACCGTTGGATCATAAAATCTATAATTTGCACGATTATTAAAATGTGGGGAGAAGCTTCTATACGAATCTTAATGCAATCGAACGGTTTTTTATCCATCGGACCAAATTTTAGTCCAATGTGAAATGATGTTTTATGGGGAGGCATGTGGATCGGGCTTATTCAGGTCTATAACGGATCGGGTAATTAGGCTATTTAAGCCCAATTTTATTTTGGGCTTTATCGGATCCCATTTGTTTTATCCGACCCAAACGACCCAAACTCCTTTCGTCTTGCCTTGTTTCTCAAGCAGAAGAAAGAAAGAAAGAGCAAAAGCAGAGCTGCCAATCCCTTTTATACTCTCACACCTCTCTCTCTCTCTCTCTCTCTCTCTCTCTCTACCCTCTCTAGGTCGCGATCGTTCAAACTCGCTCTTTCTGAAGATGTTTCTCACCAGGTACACAGATTCGTGATTGTTCGTTATCTATCTCGATGATCGATCTAGATGCATTTCATCACTTGTTTAAACCCTGATTTGTGGATTTTTTTCGCTCTAATTTTTGTTCACTGTTATGGATTTAAAAGGACGGAGTATGACAGAGGTGTCAACACTTTCTCTCCTGAAGGAAGGCTCTTTCAGGTCGAGTACGCCATTGAGGCCATTAAGGTACCAAATTCACAGCCCTAATTTTAGTTTATTGGGGTCAAATTTTGTGCTGGTTCTTTGGGATTGCAGCTTCAGATTCTGAAATAGAACTAATTCAATTGTATAAGCTTGCTATTTTTACAGCTCGGTTCAACTGCGATTGGATTGAAGACTAAGGAAGGAGTTGTGCTAGCAGTTGAGAAGCGTGTAACCTCGCCCCTTTTGGTATTTGATAGACCTATGTTTCTTATTATTACTGATTATTGGAATTGTAAATTGTAGTTACTGATCAACTGGACCTTTTCCTTATTTTTTATGCTTAATTTTGCATGGAGTACCCAAATTTAGTTTATTTGTACTTGGACCTTCGAAACAGCCAAAAATTTTCTATAGATTATCGAATGAATGTAAATGACTTGAGAGCTTTTTCATTATGTCAGATTTATTGTATTTTGTTCCAATCTCCAAATTTAGGCATTTGAAGGTGTGACTTTTGGTTCTCTAATTAGATATTTGCCATTTTCTTTTTAAAAATTTGGTTTGCTCTCACATTACAAAAAGTTCCAGATGCTTCAATAAAAATGCCTCAAATTAAGGTTGAAATGTTCTCACAAATGAATGTAAATGACCTGAGAGCTTTTTCATTATGTCAGACTTGATTTTTTTTTTCAATCTCCAAATTTAGGCATTTGAAGGTGTGACTTTTGGTTCTCTAATTAGATATTTGCCATTTTCTTTTTAAAAATTTGGTTTGCTCTCACATTACAAAAAGTTCCAGATGCTTCACTAAAAATGCCTCAAATAAAGGATGAAACATTGTCAGAGATTTATACATCAGATCTGTGTACTTCATCAGTTTTTCTTAAACCCTGGAGGCATGTAACTTATTTTTTTTCCTTCATGAGGTATAATTATGGCACTTATATGCACTTGTATTGTTAAAATGTTGTAGGAGCCAAGTAGTGTGGAGAAAATAATGGAGATAGATGAGCACATAGGCTGTGCCATGAGTGGCCTCATTGCCGATGCTAGAACCCTTGTTGAACATGCTCGCGTTGAAACCCAGGTACCTGATTTTTTTTACTGTTTTGCATTATTATGTATGCTTCTTTCTCAATTCACCTAGGTTTGTTGCTTTTGTCCTGAGGTCTAAACACTTAAGGTTCAGGTAGGGTTCTCCTGTGCCAGACTCAACCCATAATAGCTGGTGGTACCCACAAGTTGGGTCAGAATTGGAATTTATCATTTTTCTCTCCTAATATTACCCTGAATATGATTTATTTTCCTTTTTACATTTGGATTATCAATTAAAGGTTGCTATAATCATTTAACTAGTACATATGTTTGGTTTGGGTTAGATATAGCCCATATAGGCCTGAAGCATTGTGACTGTTAATGTCTTTGGGTAAGCTTGAGGGCTTTGACAGCAGAACCCTCACCCTACCCCACTATGTTTTGGCTCCACCGAACTAGTGAAGAAAATTTAATTGCTATATAATATTCCATAAAAAGGTCTTGAAGTCTGAGAAATTATGAGGCAGTGACCTTTGTGTAATTCATATGGATTCTTCTCTAACTTGATCATTAAAGGATCGATGTATTGTTTAAGATAAATTATAATCATGTAAACATTTTTTCTAATCAGAATCATAGGTTTTCGTATGGTGAGCCGATGACAATAGAGTCAACCACACAAGCTATTTGTGATCTGGCTCTTCGCTTTGGTGAAGGTGATGAAGAGAGCATGGTGAGACTAGTTTCTGATTTTGCATCATAAAACCAAAGATTCTTCCGCCCTTTTTTTTTGAATTTGGCAGGAGAGCCTCTCCTGTATCGTTTGCAAGAGATTTCCTCCTTTTTTGAGGAAGTTCAGGATTATGTCGTATTGCTACTAAGTGCAGTTGTACTATTTTTAATCATGATGAAAATAGTACAACTGCACTCAGTTACATTGACTGCTTTTGATATTTGGTACTTAAGGAGCTAGATAAAAGGACCTGGCTTAATGAGTACTAGTTATTGTTGTTCTGTCATATTTACAGCATCTAGAGAGAAAACACAACATTCAACTAGCTGTCTAGTTTTATTTTTAAGTACTTTTGCAAATGATAGAAAATTGGAAACCGAGTTGTCTGGGCAATATCTTGGACAAAGTGTTTTACGAGATTCTTTTGTTTGATTTAATTCATTTGCATCAGTAAAGTAAAACGCACAAAGGAGTCAAGGACTAGTGTGTGATCTTTTAGCGAGCCAAACTGGTGTGAAATTACAAGTCAATTAAGCCTGTTCCCTGCCTTATACCCCAAGTTAACTCTCTTTTATGAGAAAGCCTAAATAAGAGATGAATTCGTAAAAGTTGAGATCATGCTGCTGTCTTATATGTTGTTTTGGTTTTGGTGCCAGCTTCAGCATTACAAGTAAAAACTAAGAAAGTCGATAAAACACATTGGAATACTCAGTAATATACCATTCCTCTAACTATTGCTGACATTGTTTGTAGTCACGTCCATTTGGAGTTTCTCTTCTCATTGCGGGTCATGATGAGCACGGGCCCAGCTTGTAAGTATCCCACTGCTAATTTATTATTTTATGTTAATACATCAATTAGGGTACATTTTTTGCATGTGTCAAGGCAAAAGGTTTCTCCTTTCTTTTGCAAGTCCTATTTGCTGAACTCTGTGTGCCTGCTGTGGACACAGCAAAATAAAAGAATCATTTTTTGGGTTGTAGTATCTTTGGAGATACTCTGTGGCTTTCTCAGTCAGTATATATATATATATATTTTAATTCTTCTTCTGTGGAAGTGTTAAGACAAAGACAGGTTGACCATTGATGATTTTGCGTTTCAATAATAACAGTCATGTACCATTTCTTTTTTTCTTTTTTTTTTATTGTGTAACTGGGTGTTCCTTATGAAGTTGTGCCATAATTTGATGCTAAATTAACTGGGTGTTCCTTCTTATGCTAAACAAGCTTAACTTAAGCTGTCTGAAAATTAAGGTATTTGTGTGAGAATATTCCATTCTTGATGTGTTGATGTTTTTGTAGGTACTATACCGATCCATCTGGTACATTCTGGCAATGCAACGCAAAAGCAATTGGATCTGGATCTGAAGGGGCTGATACATCCCTCCAAGAGCAGTTCAATAAGGTGCTCTTATTTCATTTTTACTATTACTCGTTTTCTTTCTGTACTTTTTTTTATCTGCTTGTTCCAAAATTTATGCTCCATTAAATAGTGGTATGGATAGGTTTGAATTGGGAAACCTATTTTCTTTTTAACCAGGATCTGACCCTTCAAGAGGCAGAAACCATCGCTCTCTCCATTCTCAAGCAAGTCATGGAGGAAAAGGTAATATTATATGATGTTTTAAATTGTGCTTTCAATTTTTATTTAATCTGAAGCTTCAATGGGATTTTAATTATCTCCTCTTTTTTCATTTTATTAGGTAACCCCGAACAATGTTGATATTGCAAGGGTTGCACCAACATACCATCTCTATACTCCTGCTGAGGTTGAGGCCGTAATTGCTCGGTTATAATCATTTATTAGCATGTCATATCTTGTTACTCTATTTGTCAGCCATGACAATAAGACAACTTAGATGGGGTTTTTTGCTCTATTTTGTTGTGAACTGTGATTTGTAGCTGGATTTATGCCTTTTATTACTACATGTATTTGTGAGTAGATTAAGATGCCTTTTCAACTTATGTTATAATTCTAGTTGTTGAATGTCGAAATATTGTTTGATGTGACCTGAGACTGAGAGAGTACTGTTAAGGTTCAGAATAATTAGCACTTCATGATTTTCTCTGAACTTATACTGTGTGTGTGTATAGAATTCAGATTTGTTTCCTGGCCTTAAACTAGTACCAGCAAATGTTCTCGTCCCTTGAAATGATATGTATAGCCATAGAGGTATGACAGTAGATGATCGTGGAGTCTGATGTTCTGTTACGTAGCACTGTGTTGCGCAGTTTAAGAATGAGTGGACTATAAGTTTTTTTAAGATTTATTTTATATAAATTTTAATATAGTTACGCGGTGTAAGAATGAGTGGACTATAAGTTTTTTTAAGATTTATTTTATATAAATTTTGATATAGTTAGATGAGCAATATGTTACGTTGTACAATGGAATATAAATCTGACGATCATTGCTCAATTTTGGAGGGATCCATAACTGTAGTCTGTAGATGATAGTTCCCTATCTTGTACAATTGTACAATTGATAGACATGATGGTACATGCATCGTCTGACAAGACACCAACCCTTGTTTGTTTTTTTTTTCTTTTGCTCTTCCGCTTTTGATTTTGCTTTTCCTCAACTCTTTTTCATGAAAATGACATTTCGCCCTTGTATTTGATTAGAGATGCCTTTTTATTTTGCTCTTGCAAACTTTACAGAATGTATTTGATCTTTTCATCATTTTTATACACACAATATTTTAACAATATTGATTATAACTATAATGTTGGATTGCAAATTTAAGTTTTATTCTTAAATATTTCAAAAAAAAATATCAAAATAAAGATTTATGAAGTGATCCCCTCAATAAATATCCTAAAAGTGTCAGGACTCATGAATAGGATTTAATGTACACACTGCACACTGTACCTTTGTCAAATATTTCCTAATTTCCTAAATTCCAAGGGCTTACATGAAATTAATATAGTAGTTTCCATTTTTCTCTCTTTGGATTTGGACAAGAGTACAGCAGCGATAATGGCGTCTTCGATTCGCTGTGGCTTCTTCCTCTTCGTTCTCCTCTCCTCCATCGAGACCGCCATTTCTTATTCGCACGATCCCGAGCTCGGAAGTGCTCGCGTTGTTTTCCAGGTCACTCGGATCTATCTTATTTTAGGGTTTTTGCTTAGCACTCGAGCCCAATTGTCAAAATTGACAGTGAAATTACGAAATTAAGGAAGTTGCATTTGTTAAGTAATGCTAAATGTTTGATGTAGTAACACAATCTAAGCTCGAAAGCTGTGATTGTTAACGAAGCAATAATTAATGATCAGTCAAATCTCTCTTGAGGACCTTAATTGTTTCTCATCATCCTTTGCTTCTGAAAGACTGATTATGTTTTGTTTGCTTAGGTTCTGTTAATCAATCACTATATCACAATTGCAATTTTTTGTCTATTTCTGGGATCTATTCTACTTTATTATACCGTCAATTGTTTTCTCAAAATTCAATTTGTACTTACGTTTATCCTGAAAATGATGCACAGACAAATTACGGTGATATTGAGTTTGGGTTCTTCCCAGATGTTGCACCGAAAACTGTTGAGCACATCTTCAAGCTTGTTCGGCTTGGTTGTTATAACACTAATCACTTCTTCAGGGTATTATTGTCTAACTCTCTATGTTCTATCTATTTTGCTTATGCTTGTAAAAGAGACCAAGATTGGTTCTTGTTCTACATAAACCAATTTTCATCACGAATACTGTCATTTGCTCATACTGAAGTGCTCAAGGGTATTTTGCAAACAAATAATTCACCAAACAAAACTAAGAACTGTACTTTTGTAACTTATACTTTATCATGTACCCCTCATTCATATCTTTTCTCTATTTTTTTCTTCCTAAATGAGGTCTACGAAGGAAGGTAGTTTGGGAAATTTAAAGAGATAAATGATTGCTGAGTTTTCTGTGCATAAGCCACAACAATGGGTTATTCTGAGTTTTTGCTGGGAAACACAGGAAGCTTTTCGTACATTTAGTTTAGTTTATTGTATATTGGGGTGTCAGAAAGAGGCTAGTTAACTTCGCTAATGAAATAGTCAATACTGCACACTGAATATTGGCAGTTAAAAGTACACTACTACACTGGATCAAGAAGGCAATGCTTGTATTTTTTACCAAAAGATGTCTATAAAAGGGGGAAAAAAACAAAGAAACATTTCACGCATAACATATAAATTTTGAATTTTCACTTAAATTGAGGGTACTAATGGATGTGATTGTAGGTTGACAAAGGTTTTGTTGCCCAAGTGGCCGATGTATCGGGAGGTCGAACAGCTCCTATGAATTTAGAACAAAGGCTCGAGGCTGAGAAAACTGTAGTAGGTGAATTTAGCAACGTTAAACATGTCAGAGGAATTCTCTCTATGGGGAGGTAAAGTTAAGATTGGAACATCATGCCTTGTTCATCCCCTTTTTGTTACAGGATGTTGGAATTTAGCATTTAAGGCTTGTGTCCTGAGATCAGCTCTTAGTTAGGCTCAAATAATAAGGGCTAATTTGGTTTTGGCCTGTCTGTCTAGGATTCTGGCTCAGCACCTTTTTACAAAACACAGACACACCACACACAGACACACACACATTAACCAGGGAAAAGAAGAATATTTTAGTTCATTATTTGAGGTTTGGCTCATTTGTAATTGCAATTCAAGCTCACAACTAAAGCCAATTTGCATGTTTAAGGCCTTAATTACTGGGCCAAAATGCTAGCTAAGACTTGAATACTAGTCTGATGAGAAGATATCTAATGAACCTTCTTGCTACCAGGCTGCACAGCAGTGTAACCTACTTTTCTGTTTAGCACAGTGTGCGCATTGATACTGCTGAATTTAGCAAGATAGTATATATATGGGTTGAACATCATATTCCGAGCTTGAAAGTACTAGGTTTTAATTTCTTGTTTTTTGTGCTTTTACTATATTCTAATAACTTTGCTTATATTAATTTCTTTGTTGATGTTCTCTCTATGTAGGTACTCAGATCCAGACAGTGCCGGCTCTTCATTTTCTATCCTTCTGGGTAATGCACCTCACCTTGATGGTCAGGTGCTCACTTTATTAACTATCAATTATCATATTTAAATTTTTAACAACATATCAGGCTTATGAAGTTTGCTGTATTCAAAATTCTTTTCAGTATGCCATTTTTGGAAAAGTTACAAAAGGTGACGAGACTTTAAAAAAGCTAGAGCAGCTTCCAACTCGTACTGAAGGCATTTTTGTTATGGTATGAAACTGTGAATTATCCTAGCCTACCAGTAAGGTCCTGTATTTGTAAGGTATCAGAATGCACCGGTATTATGTACTGTTTCCATTACATTATTGGCAACATACTTGCTTTTTTGCACCAAATGATACTTATACCCTTTGTAACAAAAGGAAATTTTTTGTAAAGATCCAAGAAAATTTGTCTTGTCTTGATAAATAGTAATCATTTACACTGGTTCAGAAATAGTGCCATCTACATTGGTTCAAAAGTATGGTATAAATTAATTTGATAACTTTTTAATTATTTCCAGCCGACCGAACGCATCACCATCCACTCGACATATTACTATGGTAAGATATATTAATTATTTTTCATGTAATGTAGATTTTCTTATGTTTTCTTTTTCTTATTATGCTTATTTTTGGCCAGGAAATGAAATAAATTTATATATTCTTTTTCTGTCCTTTTATGATCTTTATTAAAATTATTAAAAAAGGAATTTCTGATTTGGGCCCCTTGACCTAGCACTTCGTTAATTTATGCCCTTGAACATTATTTTTTAATTCTGCTCTGCCATAAACTAGAGCACCTCGTTCAACGAGGCAAGATAATTTGTTTTTAGTTTTGTTAGTAGCATGAACTTTCAGAGTTGCTTTCCATTTGGCCCTTCTCTTTGTGAATGAGTTATAATCGATTTGAAATTCATTTGCATGATCTTACTTTCATCACAAAATGCCATTATCACAAAATTAATTTTAGTTATGAACTGATTGATTAAAGGATCTAATTGAACCAAGTGCATGACATCTCCTCATAATTATATGAAAGTAACTCTGCCAAGTTATTGTAGACACCAAGGTAGATAGTTGTAAGAGAGAGAAGGATATTCTAAGGAGAAGGCTTTCTGAATCAGCCAGAGAAATTGAAAAATGGGTCAGATAATTTCGTTTTTTGTTACAATAACTTCTTTTTTTGAGCATATGACATCCCATGCCTTGAATTATGTTTTGCAATTAACACCAAATTATTGATTGCATCTAAGTACCTAGCTTAGGTTCTCCTGCAAAACTGATCAATTTGCCTGGAATATTTGAGCTGAACCTAACATTCCACTTGTTATCAGAGTGTCAAGCAACAGCTATTTGCTTGTACTAAAAAGTGACGGGCCCCAGTTGTGATGCAAAATGATTTGTTTAATTGCAATAAACTAAAATTTTTAGTGTACTTGGGAAAAAGAAAAAGACATACTAGAGGTGGTGGAAAGGCAGGTTAGCTGAAATGATTCAGCATCAACTTGTTTAACGTTGGAGCTACTTAGGATTTGGTTCTTTGGTTCGGATTTATTTGAATTTTTGAAAATTTCAGTTCGGATTGAGTTGAGTAGTTCTGAAGTTTCAGGCAGGTTAGTTTTGGGTTTGAATGTAGTTGTGCCCCTTTGTATTGGGTTAACTTTTGGCAGCCCAAACAACACTTACTTTTAAGCAGGAATTATACCACTGAACTCTCTAATTTGAATTCTTTTGTGTTAAATTTTCAGAGGATTAACTGCCTTCCATAGCACTTAGAGGTATGTATATTTAATTTGATTATTTGTAGAAACTAGAAGACACATTAGATTATGTGAGGTTGTTGTCCTTTTTTATTCTTTTTGTAAAATGTCTTTTCTGTAAGCTTGTGACCGGTGTGATTTGTTTTTTGCATAAAGTGAGTGAACTTTTCATAGATTCTCATTCGTAACTATTATTAAAACCTGTTGTACTTGTACATTACTCGGTAGATAACCGGAATGTGTGGTAGGTAAGAGGGGTAATTTTCTGTATGCCCCTCAAAGAGTTCTAATTATCACCCAGATCTTTACAAAGAAAGAAATTCAAGATTTAGCTGCATAAATAAAAAAAAAGAATCCAATATACTTTCTTTTTCCCCAATTTTCTAAAAAATGGGCCTCATTGTGTCCATCATGGGTAAGACAGGATCGTGGAAAAAAGCGAGATATTCCATGTAGTACTTGTTTTTTTTTTTGGGGGGGGGGGGGGTTGGGGGGGGCCTGTGTGTTGTTTAGGGTTTTGTAGGGTGAGAAGGTGAGCTTCCCTTTGCTGCATGTCATTAAATGTCCCACACATTTTCCTTAGGGTAATGTAAAGTCGGTGGCAAGAGGTCAGCATGGTTTCAAAATTGTGGCTCAATGCAAAGCCTCAGGCCCTTCCATTGTTTAACTAGAACGAAATCCAAAAAAATAAAAATAAAATATGGGACAAAATGATGCTATGCTACCAAATCATGGCACTTAAATCTTAAGGTGGCAAAGATAGTTTATTATCAAATAATGCACCTCATGTGATTTCTGACACTAGTTGATGTAGTATCTATCTGCTCTAGTTCTTCATTAAGGTTATGCATGTGATACCTTATTTAATTAGTACATAAAATCTCCTTGGACCATTTTTAATAGTATCATGCCATGTGATCGTGTTAATTTTACATTTTTTTTACCCTTTTTTTAATGATGGGGGTATTAATTTTTTCCAAGCATATAGTCTGATGTAAATCTTTCTATCAGGTTATATATATGAACTTGCATCTTTATACATGTATTTTAGAGTATTGAGTTAGAAATTTAGTTTATTTATTAGGAGGCTATCTATGTTTAATTGCTAATAGCCAAATTCTGATAGATACAAAATCTAAATTGTCAACGATTTGGATTTAAAAGTTGGTCTAGAACACAAGGTTCAGATTTCAAAAGCAACATAATCATTTCCAAAACAGTTTTCTAGAACTATTCTTGATTGTAATAATGTAATGCGAATTTACTTTAACTGGAGGTCTCTTCTAACAATTGTTTGCAATCAGTTGACATAGAATCAACTTGACAATATAAATTATCATATATAAATTCCAAATTTTGAAGTCTAGCACTTTAGATTTGATTTATATGATACATATATCAAGTAAAATGTTGTATTCCGTGCTTTTATTGTTCATAGTCTATTGTATCATTTAAAGTTTGCAGTGGTTAGTATTTAATGATATATGATGGAATATCAAATGGTACTAATTGCATCAAATTTAAATCAGTAAAAGACTATTTACCAAACAATGTGACAGTAAATTTTATTTTTGAATGACCCCTCCTAAAAAAATCATTTTACTTTTTTATTTAACAAGTATTGTTGGTTGATGATATTAACAGATAAGGCTTGAGTATTCTAATACATCTTTTTATGAAGTAAATGTAGGATTCAGGTGCAGTTAATCCTTACCAGTTACCAATCTAGATTGTACCTGTTTTGTACCGTACCAGTTGACAGCCCCAATCCTCCGGTGTCAATATGAGCATCTTTTTTCTATTTTAAATCTCTGTAAGCATCTTTTTGTGTAACTAAACTGGATCATAGAGAGACTTTACGTAACAGAGGCTGCTTTGTTGGTTCTGAATATTGCATCCTTGATCTGATTTATTTAATCTTCTCTCTGCTGTGATTGGTTGTCTACGAAGAAATTTTAATTCAAAGTACCTCTGTATCAGAATAATGTGCTTTGTCCTGGTCACATGTTGTGTACAAGGTTCTAAATAGAAAAAATCAACCATTTCCACTATAGAGGAAACTTACTTGAAATAACCGTTACTGTCTTACTAACTATAAGAAATTCTCTCTTTCTTTCTAGAGAATTTTCATTCTTTACCCCTTTTCATTCTTTTTCTTCTTCTCTTGGGATGTGTGCGCTCTGGAGGTCAATGATATACATTTTTTTAATATCATCATCTCTTTTCAGTTGCTATTGTTTTAAAAAATAATGATGATTTGTTCCACCACTTTCATCCCATAAATGGCATGAGACTAAAAGCCCCTCAAAAGACATGACTAGTGTATACTACTAGCGTGCATATGATTTATCTATTTTAGATCAGATGGACCAGAATTGAACAGCAATGCTCTAGTTTTATTTCAACAAGTCATGAATAAACATCATATATGGTCCCTGTATTGAACCCACAATTTTTTTTTATTGATAGCTCCTTTCCAATGGTTTTCTTAATGTGGATGATAGCAAATTGGTATTTTCTTATGTTGAATAGTAGTTCATAGTTGAAAAATGAAGATTTAAACAGTAACCTTGGCATGTGAAACTTAGCATATGGAGAAAAATAAATAAAAGAAGAGCATCACGCATGCTTTATACACGGTAGTACGCAAAAGGCAAAGAAATACTATTTGCTAACATTTTGTTTATTAGAAGAAATCTGAACACAAGAGACAAATTGTTAGAGTATTTAGTACCACCAAAAAAAAATGAAAAGAAAAAAGAAAAAAAATAAAAGAAAAGTAAAGAGTATCAGAGCTTTTTTTATTAATTTCTCCAGGGGTATTAGAAAGCAAAAAGTACACCTTCGCATGTGATGAAGGAAATTAATATGTTTCAAAAAGGACAAATTACAGAGCAAAAATAGAAAAAAAAGAATTGAAGGGAGAAGTCAGTATCTAAACACTGCTCATCTTCAATGTGATAGAAATGCTAACAGAGAATGTGATTTTCAGTTGAAATTGTGGATTTGCTTCATTTTCAGAAATCTCTAAGGACCCCATTTTTTTTTTAATTGATTAATTTTCTTGGGAGGTTATAAACTGTAGTTTTCGAAAACAGTGTAAAAATTGGAAGAAAAATACACAGAACAAAATAGTTAGTTTATTCATTTAATGTTTTTGGAAGGTTCAGAGCTGTTGTTTTCAGAACAGCGTAAAAATTGAATATACAAAATGGAAAGAAAGCAATGAAGGAGGTGATGCAGATAAGGAATCCATGCATGTTCTTGGATGAGTCAAAATTTTATATTAGGGACATTATTGCCCTTTTCATCAAAATTTTCGTGTCGAAATTTTCGCAAATTATGCCAAAAAGAAAAATTCTGCTTCAGTAGGGAGTAATAAGGACAGAAATGTGACAAAATTTGAAAGATCTGAAAACATGTTTAAATTGCCCATAAATCATGATGGGTAGCTTTTCCTTTTCTGAGGAAAGCCTCAGTGATTCCTAATTAATTTGAACACTCAGAATCCATTTTCCTCACAATTGTTTATCAATTTTTGATTAATTTGACTGAAATTCGCAATAATTAATGCAAATTTTTCTCAATGTATGGGTAGCTTTTCCTTTTCTGAGGAAAGCCTCAGTGATTCCTAATTAATTTGAACCCTCAGAATCCATTTTCCTCACAATTGTTTATCAATTTTTGATTAATTTGACTGAAATTCGCAATAATTAATGCAAATTTTTCTCAATGTTCCGGTGCTATTTCGGTTTCAAATAGGAATGTAACAGTATGTGGATCTGATTTTGGATATCATTGGACCCTAGTTAGTTCACATATTTGGGTGAGTAATACATACAATATGTTTTCTTTATCTTCTATTTTCTTTTTTAATCTGAAATTCTGAATACATACATACATATAAATCTCTCTCTTTTCTCCCTCTCCCTCTCTTTGTCTCACCCCCCCCCCCCCCCCCCCCCCCCCCCACAAAACAAAAACAGAAAAAGAAAAAGAAAAAGAAAGATACCCATTTTGTAGTTTGTAGCAACACTATATAAGGAGCAGAAGACTTGCCCAATTCTTTCTCTCACATTCTCCTTCCTTGCTGGAAACACCTTCAGCTCCAGCATATAAACCTGTCACAACTTGCCACAGAAATTTTCTTTATACCTAATTCACTGTTCTCTCCTTTGGAATAAGTCTTCTCCTCCAAATTAAACTATATACATATTGATCAAGGTAACAAAAATGTCAAGTAGAAGGTCTCATTCAAGGCACTCCAATGCTTCAAGGATCACGGAGGAACAGATCAATGAGCTTGTGTCAAAGCTTCAAATGATGCTACCTGACGCTCCGATTAGGCGTAATAACAGGGTGAGCGTTCTAGCGTACTCAAATCTTCTTTTCTTAATGCCAATTGTAAGGCAATGCAATTTTGTGTGAAACCATATATGTACAGGATATATAGCATGACATTCTTCTTTTAATGGAGCAAAATATATACTATTTGAGATAATGTGTTCAGAGAAAGATAAACCATATAGTCTAATTAAGTGTGGTTCCAGTATTTTTCAAGGAGGAATACATTGTGATAAACTCCGAAGTAATGAGCAATTTTGAACTGGTATTAGATTAAGAACTTGTAAATATTACTTAATTTCTTTTCTTTTTTTATCAGAATGGTATGAATGCTAATTAACATACAAATTAATATACAGGTGTCGGCAAGGAAAGTATTGCAAGAGACATGTAGCTACATCAGGAGCCTACACCAAGAGGTCGATGATTTGAGTGAGAGGCTGTCGGAGCTGCTTGCCTCCACCGACACAGACAGTGCCGAGGCAGCGATCCTTCGTAGCTTACTGATGCAATAATAGCACTTCAATCAACGATTTTCCTTTAATACAAGCAAGAATAGTTTGATTAATATCAACATGTTTCTATGATGAATCTTTGTTTGCCTAGCAACTAAAAGAGAATCCAGATTTTCTTACATGGATTTTCTCAGGATGAAAATTTAGTTATTAGCAAAACTACTGTACACCTCATTTTAGCATTTCTGGTAGTTTACTAATTTTTCTTTCGTTCTTTCTCGGTTCCATTAATTAAATGCGACTCGAGCCGGTACGTTGTACCGATTGAAAACAAAAGATTGCTTAACTATGAGAGTTTTGTGATCTATCAAGGGATGATTCCTTTTGACTTAGATACATTGGAGTTCAGGCTTAATTACATTGTTTGATGTGACAAGGGCAAATTAGTCTTTTTTGATGTTAGAAGGGGGGAATTTCCTAGAAGCTTTAACACTTTCTTTTCCTTCCTTCTAGGCATGGATAAGGTAATTAGCTACAATCTCAAGGTTTTTCATAATCTAAAGCATTCAACAATTAATTGTTTACACTTTTTTTAAGAAACAAATTTGCTACTAATTACCAATATTTCTACAAATAATAGCAAATAGTACTTTATTGGAAGGCCAACCAGGTACTTTTATTATTTAAAAATTGGAGGCAATAATAGAAGAAGAAAAAATGTAATTTTTTTTTTTTTACTGAATCCCTTCTTTACAAAACCCTCTGCTGCTAGTATATTAATTTGCCTCATGAGATTAATTTGGGTGTGTGATAATTTATAAATTACAAGAATATATAATGTAAATGTATAGAGCTTTGATGAATCAATTTTATTGGTTCTCCAACCCTCTGCATATATGCCATTCCAATAATTGAAAAAACAAAAAGATATATTAATTTGTGCACGTATGAAATGAAAGATTTGCTGAAAACATTAGACAAACTTGCATTTCATTCATTGGCTACTTAGAAGTTTGCATAGAAGATATTTCTTAGTTTATTTTTGTTAAAAAAAAGAGAAGAGGAAATGGTCCCACAAGGAGAACTTACCATACAGAATCTGATATTATAATAAGAGTATATATTATATAATGCTCCGTTACTTGCTCCTATTTTTGACCTAATTTATTAATTTATATATACATACAAGTTGCAAAAGAAATGGTGTTGATCATTCACCAAATGACCCATATATTTAATCGTCAGAAGTTAAATAAAATCACTTTGTGCCACGTGGCAAAAGTGCTATATCATTCTTAGGTACGTAAGTGCTGAGGTAACAAAAAAAAATGCCTATGTTTTGCCATAAGGAAGTATAGAACATGCTCACAGTTAAAAAAAAAAAATCCAAATTTGTCATGAAAAAATGCCAATTTTTTTTATATATTGCAAAAATTTTACTATTGAGGAATATATGAGGACATGTGAGGTAGCGCTGAAACATTTTACTTGTCATAATTAATTAACAATATAAATATTACTTAATTCATATTTTTAAAAATTTAAGGACTAAAATGATAAAAGGATAATATTTTAAGGATCATTTGTGTAATTTACTAATAAAAAATTAAATTTCTGGTCAGAGTCAAACAGTCTATATATGCAGATGCTTAGTCATTGCCACCTCACTTGAAGATTTAATTTGAATGTTACCTGGATTTACCATGATAATAATTCTCAATGAAGAGAGAGAGCATCTTCCAGGTAACATATATATACAGGTTAATTATTCTCTCTCTAATTGTATGTGTGTGTGTGTGTGTGTGTGTGTAGACTGCTTAATTAATCTTGATTGTATTTTGCAGTTGTTTTAGACATGTGCTCTCCTTGTTCCTGGTACCAAAATTAGACCCAATTTTGGTTAGAATGCTGATGGAAAATTAGTAGTTCATGACTCAAATTCGACGGGATTCTGTCAGGTGTTAGTTCGATCCGGAAAGTAGTTTATACTAGTTGTCTTGTTTGTGTTACTATAATTTAGCAGCTCTTTTTGTATTTAATTTTTTTTAATTTTCCATTTTGAAAGAACTTCAGAAGTTATTTTTGTTTCTGAGATAGTAGACAAATTAATGTACCCACTATGAATAAAATTTCGATCATACTGGTAAAAAAAATTACCAGTCCAGGAAGGATAGATTACAAATTTGAGAATTTAATAATTTTCTTATGTTGAAAGAAGGGTAATTGTACATTATCACATGGACAATTGAAAAATAGAAAAATATGGAAATGGAAAAAAATCAAGGCCCAAATTTAGCTACAAGAAAATGGACTCTTAATTAATATAAATTGAGAATGTCATAATCACTTGCAAATAAAATAATCAAAACATTCCTACCTAAATAAAAGTAACCATGTATTGTTATTAAATATAGTGCTAATAAGACCATAAACCTTCATTAGAGATCAGAATCATGTCATGATATTTAGCCTGATTTTTATACAATCTAGGCCCAGTGGGCTGAGGAGCACAGAGCTCAATATCCTGTCTTGTTAATTTACTGTGTATATTTATTACAAACAACAAAGTTTAATGAAAAGATATTAGTTTTGGTGAAATGAAGAAGATAACTTTTCTATTATTATGTGATTTATTTTTTGTTTTCTTGTCATGAGTATTTTTTCAGATGTAAAATAATTAATTTGTTTGCTGTCACTTCTACACATCTGCTTCTTATTAATATCTTTTATATCATTTGTTAAAATGATAATTGCATTTTCATCCAGAAAAAAAATGATAATTGCATGACTAAGCAACAAGTCCCAGTTACTGAGTGAGAGAAGTAGATTTTGAGCATATTTAACTCTTCCATGGGATGAAAAAAAGCTCTACATATTTATTATATCTCAGTTTTTAATTACACCACAAGAAACAAATTACTCAATTTCACAATTAATATTTTAACCTTGTGTATCCAATTGTGATTCTGCTTTTTTGCATTATCCTGTTTCTCAGTTGTTATGTTTATGTTTTTAATTTGACAAACACCGTTTCTCTATCTGTACCAGAGATTTGGTACCGCTCTTGTAAGACTATATTCTGTTTCAATGAAACAAGTGGGTTTCTCCCACTTTTATCAAAAAAAAAAATTTTGATATTTTAACCTTGTGAGAACACTACATGAATATTAGAATATATATATGTGCCAAAACTTTAGATATACGCACATTAATTTTCCACCCCTGAAATGTCTTAGCCACCAAATTTATAATCTGATGATAGTCATATAATTTTTCATTATAAACTCAGCATAAACTAAAATTTAAACTTTAATTTAAATGAGGAAGATGAGTGTGCCTACAACTTGGTACTAAAAAAATGTTTAAAAATTATGTAATTAAAACCAATAACTTTGAAAAAACAAAAAAATCAATTGTGTAAAATTATTTATCATTGATTTCACTAAATCGAAGTTTGAGACATGATTCCATGAATCGCAAAATTTTGCGAATTATCTTGAAAATCTTCAAATATAATCGACTTCTCAAATAACCTCAACAGTCAACATAAAGCTTCTTAATTGGTTATTAATGATTCATTTAATTGTACTATTGTTTTGCATTTGATAATGAGTAAAGATACAGAGTTTCTTGCACTGCCAGAGGATCAATTTCTCAATTATTTGTTTATCACACATTTATGTACAAGACTTATTTGGTATTTGATACTGATGGAGCAGTTCAAAACTCATACACACAACTGTCTCATTTTTCAGATTTAGTGGATTTTAGTGCAAAATTACCTTAGTTAACTGTGTTTTGTTATTGCTTTTTCTGTTATTTGCTTATCTCATTGAAAAGAGAAAATATTCCTTTCTGTTGTTCTTATACCAGTACTGTTAAAACAAAAGGAAATATCATGTCGCTTATTGTTTCTGCGATGCAATATTAGACGTATGATCTCACAAAAGATCCAAAAGATTGACTCAACAAGTGACAGCCCCAAGACTTAAAAATCTGATTCCTACTCAACTGGCGCATTCTATGGTTAGTCTGAATGTGGGACCAGAGTTTCAGTTGCTGGCAGCAACTTCACAAAGACATCTTTTTCCAGGCTTTGATGTAAAATGAAAATAGTGGAGGCCTTAAACGAATTGCTCTGAAGATCTATGTTTCGGTATGTACTTATTGGCATGGATGTTCTTGCGTACAGAGTTTGTAGCATGGTTATGTCAAGTTGTAGATTTTGTTTGGTACCTGCTTAAGTTTTAGCTGGCACCAGTATGCGGTGAGGGTTTTGTTTCTCTTTCATGATTTCTTAAAATGTCATTGAACGGTCATTTTAGCTGGATCCTATTATTTCAATTCAGATCATTGGATGAAAACAAACGAGCCAGATCGACACGATTTGAAATTTTATGAGCTTTTTTTAGATAAATCTCGTTTGTTCGCTCTAATTCAATGGTCCAAATTGAAATAACGGGGTTCTAGCTGGGCAAAATACCATGCCAGATTAAAACTGAAGATACTGGAACAGGTAAACAAAGAAAGAAAATAAAACCAAAGGAGATTCAGATTTATAAAGCAAACATATTTCATATTAATTGGTTTGAAGAAAATGATGGTGAAACATATCTAATATTTGAAGAGGCGCCTTGCTCTGTAAGTTATTAACAGAATAGTTTGCTAAGTGGTCCCTGGTATCTAATATTTATTTCAACTTACATGCATCAGAAGCAAATTAAAATTATATGACAATGCACATCATTTTATACAATATCCAGTCTCAGTCAACTTTTTGTTTCCAGAGATATATATTTAATTGCAAGTATATATAGCTGATGTAATTTGGTAAACAATTACTGGGTCCTAGAAATAAAAAAAATAAAATCGAGGACAGACACTTGACATAAATCTCCATTAGAAATTAAAAAAAAATACAAGGTATTTCTATATAATTACCAAATTCAAATCTCATTATCTCAACAATTGTGCCTCTCCTGATTTTACTATATAACAGGAAGACACTAACAAAATAATCATCAATCCCACCGTAAAAAAAATATTAAATCAAGAACAACCAAGAAACAAACCAGATGGATTTTCATTCTTTTACTAAATTTTCAAACCGCAAACAAAATAAATTTACATGTCTCCTATCATTTTGTTTGGAAGGAACTATTATATATCTATATATATATATATATAGATGTTTCAGTGACCTACACAACAGAAAATGTAGCGCATAAATCTTCCTATTTCCTGTAAAATCAAGGGGAAAAAACTTAATAGTTAGGATTATTAAGACTAATATTAGTGATTTTTGTTATGGTGATGATGAATTCTTTCAAATTAGTTTCAGAAACATTTATTTGGTAAATGTTGATTTTGTCATGGTCATTCTAAAATTATCGCCATCAATTTTACCCGATTTCAACAACTCAATCTTCCATGTTATTACACACTTATATAATTTTGTAATTACGTGTTTATAACTTCTCAAGATGAATTCAAAATAGTAAATTACCGGTGACTTGCGCATCGAATTGCTAAACCGACGGCTATTGTCGTATTCACTGAAGTGGCGGCACTGTTCAGGATGCTTGAGTACCGGTTTGCTTGACTGATCAGCCAATTCATCACCGTTGCGGATGCTAGTCCATGATAGCAACTTCTTTCGGCACCTCCTAACCGATCGGATCATCGCAAAGTGCCCCGAGTAATCCCTCGTGAATACTCCCTTCCTTTTGCTCCATTCCCCGAATTCCGGTACTGACACCCGTGTTTTCTCCTGGACATTCACAAATAATATGATGTACGTATATTATAAACATATACAAATATCATTATGTCAATCAATTTCTAAGGCTTAATTTGATGATATCATAGAAGATTATACTGGTAAGCATGGATATAGTACCGATACATACGGTACTTGGTGCTTCGAAGAATGAATAGATAGAAAAGAGGAAAATATTACTTACTGTCAAATTAGCCATGGAGTATAACCGGCTGATCGAAATTCAATGGAATTTTGAGTATTTTCTTCAAAATTTTCTCCAAGCAAAGGAAAGGGGGGAGATGGAGAAGGAAAGATTGAAGCTTAATTTTAGTCTACAAACTAAGAAACTTGATTTAATATAGAGAATTTCTTCAATTCTAGAAAGTCAATATCTCTCAGCTTTGTATATATAATTTGTATTATTCTCTCTATTCTCTAATCTTTCTAGAAGGTTAAGTGCACTGGATGTGAAATGAAATGTAGATGGACAAATTGGAAGAGTTGAATTCAATATATTTGACTGAAATTCTGGAAGAATTAAAATTTTTGTTGGTACCTGAGAAACATATTTTTGCTAGAAGGTGCAGAATTATTCAACTAAGTATAAAAATCACATTATAAAAGAAGTGCATTAAACGCCTAGCTTTGACGCCGTGTAATTGGGGAAAAAGGACAGGAAGGAAATTTGTAAAAATATTTTGGGTACAGTGGTAAAAAAGTCAACTTGACCCAAAAATCAAAATTGGATTTGAATTCAAGTCTGTTTCAATTGTTCTTACTTTGCTTCCTTTTGTGATATTTTTGTTCTTTTATATTCAAGTATTTAAAATAACAAAATTCATCCATGACATGTAAGGTCATGTCCTCATGTGATAATTTTTCATCATAAAGTATAAATTGAGAATAAAATTTTGATTTAATTAACTTATATGATATAGATTATAGAAATTCAACTTTTATAAAACTAGACCTACTTTATTATGATTATTATTATAAAATCAAACATAAATAAATTACTACTGGCAAAATAATTATTATCGGATAGAATTATTATTCTTTTAAATTTTTTTAAAACTATTGGTTTTGTTTTTGGAGTTCATTAGATCCCAATTTATTTCAAGTAGAAAAAATAATAAAATCAACAATAGGCTCATCAAGCATCAAAATATATTATTTTATCTTCTTATTTAAAGGCGTGCAAGCAGGAGCCAATCCATTTGGAGAAAATGGATCAATTGAATTTCAATGTTTTTGGGTCAAATTGAATGTGCTATATTGATTTTTTTTTGTTAATTTTTTAAAAAAAAATTGTTATATTTATTTAGTTTGATTCTTCTATTTTGTGATGAAATGCTTTGTTTTGACTCCTATATTATAAAATGATAAAAATATTGAATTAATAACTATATGATTTACAATTAGTATATTATTGACCTTCCATTAAACCAATTTCTACATTTACATTTACATTCAATTTGTAAATGTTCATAAATGACTTTCTATTTTTGAATTTTGAAACTGCGACCTCTTACATAAAGAGCGTTGCCTTTTGCTACTAGATCAAAAATTGATTATTTAAATAACCACGTTTTGTGTTTTCCAAACATCATAAATTAACAAATTGTACTAACAATATGCTTGACACTATAAAAATAGCTAAATCATAAAATATACTATGAATATATATTTTTTTTACTTGTCATGCATATCAGCACATTATTACGCAAAGCATGTTAATTATAAAAATGAAGGAATATATATTGAGTAAAACTAACGTACTTTTAGGAGCAACAGATTCTTTGTCTAATTTAAAATTCGTCGAATCGGCTTCAAACGATAAATCTAAGTTGCTCAATAAATTCTTTATATTAGAATTTTGTAGGATACTAAAATTTTCTATTTTTAAAATTTTTTTAACTATTTGTTTCATATTTTTGAAAATGACCAATTTTAATATAAAAATTCATTATTTTATTATTATTATTAGAGTCATTTCAAAAAAATCCGAAAAATAGTTAAAAAAACCCTAAAAATAGAAAATTTCAGTATCCTACAAGATTTTGATATCAAAAATTGATTAAGCAACTTAAATTTTTTAGTTAAAATCAATTTAATAAGTTTTTGAATTAAGAGTATCAAAAAACTCTGTGCTCCTAGAATCACGTTAACTTTAACCAAATATATTATATGTATCGTTATTTACAAAAGTGACCTTGCAGAATATCCTTTTTACGTTCCAATCACTTTACAATTTACATTAACAATATATGAGGTACATTTTTAAATAAATCAAAACATCACAAAGAAGGAACTTGATATTGTCTCCATCTCATTAAAAAAATAAAATAAAATTTTAATCTTTGAACGGATAAAATTGAACACTTCACAAAGGACCCATTTTTTTTTTTTTTTTTTGGGTTTTTGTGGCAATCCAAAGAATCCATTTCTCCATCCAGACTTAATCAATCTATCTAGTGACCCAATTTAATCAAATTATTTGGACCAAATTGCAAATACAAGAATTTCAAATATTGGGCCGGGTCTATTTCATATAATAAGAATTGCAACCCATCAAGAATATTAGCCCTAGAATTTAACGTGAATTTCAGAGGTTTGCAATCGCGGGAAGGTTGCACATGGTCCCACCGGTCAGACAGATACGCGGTCGAATCCGCTCCACACGACCTTTTTCGCTATGTACACGTGGCAGGCTGTTAGTGGCTGTCAATCGTGTCACGGTGCATTGGCAACCACAAATCCTAGCACTTGATAGATTTCCCATCTTATCATCTAAATCTCATGTCATACTTTCCTGTCAAAGGAAGTGATAAATTTTCCAATTTTTCTATCTACCAACCAAATGTGCCCCCAATTTAACATGATTATTTCTAAAAAGGAAAATATTTGGAGATATCATTATTGGTATCGTAAATTATTCGTAATTGATATCGATTTTGTTATTCATATAAAATGAGTTGTTATTTATATTAACGATTTTATTATTATGTAATTTATTTTTAACAGTATTTTTATTGTTCAACTCAAATATCACTAATATGAATAACAAAAGTACGGTATAAATAAGTTACGTAATAAAATCATTAATATGAATAATAATTCATTTCATCTAAATAATAAAATCGGTATTGATTATAATATCGATTATAATATCTGTATATCAACTCACTTCTGAAAAAAAATAATATGAATGCCATTCTATTATATTCTCTTCTATGTAAAAAATTATTTATTATTTATTTTATGTATTATTGGAATAGTTCAATGAGGTTTATATAGTTAAAAGTGTACTTTTAATTTAAAATTTTATATAATTGAACAACCAAATAATAACTGAATATAATCATAAAAGGAAATTTCACCAATATTAAATTTTTTTTGACAATATTATAAAATACAAAACACACCAACTTTTTCCCAAGGCTTCCAAACAAAGGTAATATAGTAAATATAAGCAATTAATGAGGTCACACACTAGTGCTGTCTCAGTAGCCAACAAATATTCACCACAGAAAATAGAAATCCTCTCTCCACCTTGTAAATAGAAGAAATACAGATACGCTAGATACCGTATACAAAAAGAATACATACACCAGTTCCAGCCACCAAAACAAAACAAAAGAAATCAAACATAATAAATTATAAAATCTCCGATAAGAAATTGAGAAATAAAACCCACCATTCGTTCTTCCTTCCTGGTTTGAGCGCTTCTTTTTTTTGTTGTGTGTGTGTGGTCTCTCTCTCTGCTCTTCCTCTGAGAGACCTCACTAGAAGCTCTCCTATCCTTCCACCTCTTATTTCAAACAAACAATACACTAAAATCGTAGTTTCGATCTCGCCATGGATCTATCTACCAAGCTCCATTCTCCTTTCCTTCCTCGCCTCCGTCCCGTCTCGATATCTCCGCGTCAATCCCTCCGCCTCCACCTTTCCCACTCCAGAAGATCGAGTTTCGCGTTAAATCGAAGCCGAAACCCTAGGATCGTCGCTAGAGTTGCGGTAGATACTGACACGGCCGAGGAGGAGGCCATAACCGCTGAAGAGATCGAGTCTTTGTTGTCTAACGGCTCAATTGAGGAATCTTCTAGAAGACAGAACAAGAAGAAGAGCAGCACTGGAGCCTCCAGTATCTCCTCTGGTGTTAGATTAGAGAACATTAGCAAGAGCTATGGTGGAGTTCCTTTGCTGAGGGATGTCACCTGGGAGGTGAAGAAGGGAGAGAAGGTAGGATTGGTCGGGGTTAACGGAGCGGGTAAGACAACTCAATTGCGAATAATCCTAGGTCTTGAAGAACCTGATTCTGGTAACGTCATTAAAATGAAAAGTAACATGAAGATCGCGGCGTTGAGCCAAGAATTTGAAGTATGCGGCACAAATAGTGTCAGAGAAGAGTTTCTAAGCACATTCAAAGAGGAAATGGAGGTTAAAGAGAGATTAGAGAAGGTTCAGAAGGCATTAGAGAGCTCGGTACAGGATTTGGAGCTAATGGGAAGACTATTGGATGAGCTGGATTTGTTGCAGAGGCGAGCTCGAGATGTGAACTTGGATGAGATCGAGGTTGAAGTTAAGAAATTGATGCCTGAATTGGGGTTTTTGCCCGAAGATGAGGATCGACTGGTCTCTTCATTTAGTGGCGGATGGCAAATGAGGATTTCTCTTGGGAAGATTCTTCTTCAGGTATGTTTACATGGTGTTTGATTTTATGCCCCACTGCTTTGGCAAAGAATGATGAATCAGCTAATTTTAGGATGAAATATACATTTATTTTAGGACTAACAGAGCAGCAAACTAAAGTTTCTTTTTCAATTGAGAAGGTTATTTTGTCATGATATGGTTTATATATAATTCTTTGCCGATTTCAAACTTGTTATATTTAGGTTGAATTACATAGTGTGGCTAAGTTTTTGTTGAAGTACAAGCAAATTTGGCATGTCAGAACTTAGAAGAGGAATACTGTTCATGATGCCATTGCATTGCTGTGTTAATATAAAGTGATATATTGATTGTGTGGATGTGTTTTATTTTTCGTGTACCATTTATGGTAAATCCTTTTTCATTACAAGGCACCATACTGCTGAGAAAATTCTAAAGATCTTCTGATTCGCAATAACAAGAAAATTATTCAACAATTCATGTAGAGATCTCCTGGTAACTGATGCCAAAGAGCCCAAATCTTCTATATAGTGCAAAATTCATCTCACAAGTCAAAAGGGTTGGGTTAGAATAAAACAGGAAGATATGTTGTGTCTCAAATACAGTTTTCTGAAATTTACAGGATCCTGATCTACTACTACTTGACGAACCGACAAACCACATCGATTTAGACACTATTGAGTGGCTGGAGCAATACCTGAAACAACAGGATGTGCCTATGGTGATAATATCACACGATCGTGCATTCCTGGATCAGCTGTGCACAAAGATCGTGGAGACAGACATGGGGGTTTCAAGAACATTCAAGGGGAATTATTCAGAATACGTGCTTGAAAAGGCCATCTGGATTGAAACACAGAAAGCTGCATGGGAGAAGCAGCAGAAAGAGATTGGACACACCAAGGATCTGATTAATAGGCTGGGCGCGGGGGTGAACTCCGGTCGTGCTTCCAGTGAAGAAAAGGTAATATTAGTTGTTTGGACATGCTGTAACTTCTTTTTTCAATGAGAGCTCTCTAAATAAGGCTGTTGGTTTTCATATTCACAACACGAGCATACTCCCTAGTTAATTGGAAATTTAGAATTTAATTTCTGCAGTTAATTGATGTTTAATACCATCTGTAGACTATATTAATTGGAAGGTTAAGACTATTCAAAGTTGAAATGATTCAAGTTTACTCCATGAAGTCAATGTCTTTTCTTGTATTTTCTCATAGTTCATTCTGTATTCAATTAAACTATGTTAAAAAAAATTAGCTTATCATTAGAATTTCATATTAATTTCATGATGAAATGAGAACTGGGAAATTTCCTTTTCAAATAAAGAAGATGGGTTCATCTTGAAATCTGCAGGCTAGTTTGCAAATATCAGTGTCAAGCAGTGCTTCATATGGTATGGGGCTTACAGGCCGATCTAACAGAATTTGTCTTTTCCTTTGCAATTAACAGAAATTGGAGAAGCTTCAGGATGAAGGGAAGGTAGAGAAACCTTTTCTTAGGAAACAAACAAAAATCAGATTTCCTGAACGTGGCAGAAGTGGTAAATCTGTCGTCATGTTGAAGAACCTTGAATTTGGGTATGGTGATAATAAGGTCAGTATTTCTTTTCAGTTTAGACCATTTATCACAATTCACAGATAGTTTGGAAATAGTATTGTGCAATATATTTTAGCACCATAGTGTTGTTATAACTAGTATACAATTTTTGATGTGGTAAATGTTCAATCAAATATACTTGTTTATCTTTTTGCGCTGTACAATCCTTGACCTGGTTTGCTGCCTTGGTGTTTATTTCATGCAGTCTTTAGCAGTTATATTTATTAAAGCACCATTTCTATTGAGCAGCCATCACTCTAAAAAAACAAGATTACTCGAGATGATAGATAGGTTTGTTGTTTTGTATTTTATATTTTTTTTAACACTATGAAGTTCATGGCAGTTGTTTGAGAAGGCAAATCTCTTGATAGAGCGTGGTGAAAAAATCGCCATCATAGGGCCAAATGGTTGCGGTAAAAGCACACTGCTGAAACTTTTAGTTGGGTTAGAGAAGCCTCAAGGCGGTGAAGTTTTACTTGGTGATTACAATGTTTACCCCAACTACTTTGAGCAGAACCAGGTGGGATAACCTTTCTCGTTGTAGCTTTTCTTTCTTTAATTAAAGAAAAAAGGAAAAGAAAAGACATGCTTGGTTTTTGGTGTATTACTTGTTAGAGATTTTACTAGATCTGTTTCCTTTGATCTTATCTTAAAGGCTTTTAAGTTAAGCTATCAAAGTTTCAATTATTCTAGCTGCAGTCCAACAATTTTCCTGTTCTGTAATTTTATTTATTCTTGAATTTCATAAAAAAATCTCAGAATCCTATATAAGGTGGCGGCATCACTATGATTTCACTTTGGCAGTAAATGATTAGTATTTTTTTTATTGATGCAATTTTGGTGTACTTAAGATTAGCTGTAGTTTGCTCACCCTTAGTTTCATCTCATTTGGTTATTTTTTTATCTGATATCGTTAAGCTAATCATGGTCTCAGTCTGCAATTTCTGAGTCTTTAAGAACACTTTTGAATTAAATCAGATGTTAACTGAGGAAATAAATCATGTGCATTAAAATTTAGGCTGAAGCACTTGATCTGGAGAAAACAGTTTTAGAAACTGTTGAAGAAGCAGCAGAGAATTGGAGGCTAGATGACATAAAAGGCCTTCTTGGTCGCTGCAACTTTAAGGCTGACATGCTTGATAGAAAAGTCGGTGTTCTAAGTGGCGGAGAAAAGGTAAAATTTGCTTAAAAGTCTATTTATGTCACCATTTCAATAAAAGTTCCTTCACACATATGATTAGTAAAAATTGGAAAATTTCGCTAGCAACTTATCTATGTAATTTCACTAGAATCACATGAGTTATGGAAAAGATTAATATTTGGCATTCAATTTTTTTTCATTGCGTGGAACTTGGCATGTTATGTAAATGTTATGGCTCAAGGATTTGTTTGTGTGATTATTTGTTTATTAATTTATATATTGTTGTTATTAGGCGAGGCTCTCTTTTTGCAAATTCATGGTGAAGCCTTCGACTCTGCTGATTTTGGACGAGCCAACTAATCACTTGGATATCCCATCTAAAGAGATGTTGGAAGTACGAGTTTCTCTCACATATTAATGTTTATACTGTCATTATGACGCAATGTTGCATAAAATTCTAACATTTTGTTGCTTTATTGGTAAATAGGAGGCGATATGCGAGTACCAGGGTACTATCATCACTGTATCTCATGACCGTTATTTCATAAAGCAGATTGTCAATAGAGTAATTGAGGTTAAAGACAAAACACTTCAGGATTATACTGGTGATTACAATGTAAGCTTAGCTCCTTTTCAGATCAATTATAATTTAATTTATTCAAATGTGTGGGTATTGGGTTTATTTTCTTGAGACGGTTTTGTTTAATATGAGCTGATGATGAAATATTTCTTTGTTTGTTGAATTATGTCTCCAGTACTACTTGGAGAAGAACTTGGAAGCGAGACAGAGGGACCTGGAGCGAGAAGCTGAATTGGAGGAGAAAGGCCCGAAAGTAAAGGCAAAATCCAAAATGTCAAAGGTGATTTCTTTTTTCTTTTTAACCTTTTAACTTTCTAAGTTAAAAACTTCTGATATCATAAATACAGAATATTTACTGACTGGTTCTGAATTATTGTGCTTTGAAAAAAATCACACAGGCTGAGAAAGAGGCAAGAAAGAAACAGAAACAACAGGCCTTTCAAAAGACACAACAGAAGGCAAAAACCGCAAAGAACAAAGGAAGGTGGAAATGATTTTACTCTGCCAAGACAAATGGCAGTTCAAGTGGTCAAAACCTCGAGAGGCCGTAAAACTTTGTAAATATTTACAGGATGACATCACACTGTCACAGACAACCATTCGCTTGTGTTGAACTGAACTTTTAACGGTTCCTTTCATTGCGGTAGTGGTTTATGATAGTTTTTCAGGTCTCCTTGAACTTCCATCTACTAATAGTTGTCATAATAGGAAATGTACCTTTAAATTAATATCTGTTGGAGAGTTTATGACTTCCCTATCATGTAAATACGCACCTGGCTTATAGAAGTAATAGTTTATAATTCAATTTTTCAATTTATCTTGCTGGCTGCTAGATACTAAGGACACAGTTATGTTAATATTACATGGTACTTTTCTCCAAAGGATTTGGCTCCATTAGCTTTCAGGTTACCTGGATGATCTTGAATTTTAAATATGCGTCTTAGCTGTGATAACATGTGACTTTGTTGGTAGCTTAGCTCTTCATTTTTATCTCAAAGAAAAAAAATGTGCCTTTTTTGAAGTTGAAAATATATATTTTTTTATCAGTTGGAGAATTAGTTTTTGATCTAATGATAAAGATTATGTCTTATGTGTGTCATACGGGAAATTATATATTCGAAATTTAGATGAAATTCTTTATAAATACTTATAAGTCGAATGATTTTAATCTTCATCTTCTATCTCAAAAAAATTGCACACAGCATTGCCCACCTTATCTGAGCCACCCAAACACCTAATTTTTCTATTTCCTTTTTTTTTGGGGTTTGATCATCTAAACTTCAGCAATTATTTCCAGACTTCTAGAGCTTTCTGTAAACAATGACCAATTGGGAAGGTAATTTATGAGAGATGTATCATTGAAGTAAAATAATTAAATTAAATTAAAATAAGAGGAGTGATAATTGCATCATTTAATTATATTTTTGTTGAGATTTGTATCTTTGTTTAGAGTCCTATTGATAAATAGAAAATATAGAGAAGTATAGAGACTTGTTTATAAGAATGTAAGCTCTATATAAACTCAAGAAGTCAATTAATAAAATATTCTTTTTTTGGCTAAACTTCTTCTACATTAAATGTATTTATATTTTTTTCAGAAAATATTTATATATAATGATAAAAATGCTTACATCTTATATTATTAGAATTAAAAGTTATGCAAATTGTATTTATACTTGTACGACAAATTTGTTAACTTTATTTTTTCTATATTCATTTAGAAAAGAAAAAAATAATAAACATTATCTATAGTAATTATAAACACTCACAAATTCATATACAAATAAATTATTTATTTAGTATAAATATTTTTAATGTGCATATAAGAGATGCAAAATACGAGATATAAGAATAATTTCTCTTAAAAAATAATGAGGCAAAAAAAAAAATTTACTGATCGATATATACACAGAAGACTCTGAACCAATAATTACTAGCACATATCTGTAGACATACACGCCATTTGTTTGAATAAAAGTTTGATTAAATATATATGTTGCAATTTAATTCTGAGTCTATGTTATCAGAGACATGCCAAAACAAATGCTGATGCTGATATCAGTTCTGATAACTCAGAAATATGCCAAGACCCAGCTAAAAGCTCCAAGTACATATTCAACTTATCTTTTTTTTTTAATCAAAGTCAACTATCCCAATTAATTTGGCACCAACACCATTGCTCTTTCTTTAAGTTTTTCAAACTCCATCATTAGCTTGTATCTTGGTGGACAAAAATGGTGTTCCGGGAAGGGTATGTAAGCGACGAATTGACGGGGACGATTGCACCGATAGCTCTGTATTGGCTCTATGGTGGTGCTTACATGCTGATGCCTCCATTGAAGCGATACCGGTTGCACACGAAAAGAGAGGAAGACGAGAAGAACATCATTGATTTACCGACCGTTGTTAAAGGTGTTCTCTTCCAACAGCTCCTTCAGGCCGTGATAACACATTTGTTGTTCTTGGTTAGTGTCATTATCAGTATCTTCTTTTTTGTTTTCTTTTCATTTTCCAGTTGTCAGATTCTTTTTTTTTTTTTAAAGTTCAATTTGTTCTTCCTATTGTGTTATGATTGTTAATCTGAGCTCAATACCTCCAGCAATTCTTCCTTTTATATATCAGGGGTAAGTATTTCCACATGAAGAAAAGAAATCAAGGGTTAAAATAATCAATGAATGTTTATTAGATGGCAAAATTCTTTAAAATGTGCTGAAAACTTAAAATATGGAAAAGTCAATAGAGGAATCCATTTATTCGTATAAGGTTTTCTTCCAACATAGCTATAGTTTGTGTTTTAAACTTTTCCTTGATGAATTATTCTTTCATTGTGTAGGTAACCTCTGGCTTGAAACAATCCGGGACAGTACCGCAACCTCCAATGTTCCTTCAACTCCTCCAGATACTCATTGCCGTGTTTGCCATGGACACATGGCAGTACTTTGTGCACCGCTATTTGCACACAAACACATACCTGTACCACCGCATCCACTCGTACCACCATCGCCTGGTTGTCCCATACGCCATTTGTGTTCTCTACAACCACCCTCCGGAAGGCCTACTAGTTGACATGCTCGGTGGCGCCATTTCCTTTCTGGTCTCTGGCATGACGGCCCGAACAGCGGTGTATTTCTTTTGTCTATCAGTTTTGAAAACTGTGGATGACCACTGTGGGCTCTAGCTGCCGGGAAAAGACATATTTCGAGAATAATTGCATAAAGTCGGTATCGATTATGATATTAGTATATCAGCTCCCAAAAAAAATTCAATTTATTATCTTGTTTGCAAAATATTAAAATTTTGTTGGAAAGGTTTGTAAGTTATCGTCTGTTTTTATTCTAGATAGCATTTAAACTATTTGTAGTAGCAACCACCTAATATTATACTTTCTAAATGAGCAAAAAATAAATCATTGGTTTTTTCTTTTCCAGTCATAATAAATCATTTGAGAGTGAATAATTTGTACAAATTTTTGAACTATGCTAATACAATTTGAGGAGGAAATGACTCTCACAGATGAACTGGTTCAAAATTCTGATCAATTGATCTCTTGACTGCATCAAGCACCATTTGTGTCTTCCTCGAAACATCAGCCCATTTAAAACTCGGCTCCGATTTCTCATCCCGGACCAACTTCACCTCCTTAACAAACTCCAAAATCATAAGCGCCTCTTGCGGGAGCGGTGTCTCCACGACCACCTCCTCAGGCTTCTTTGTCCAGCCGATATGCAGCTCTGCAAAATGCGCCCCTGAAATAACCTCGAACGAGGCAGCATCCTCGCTGTACGGGATGGTGAGATCTCTTACATGAAGTGTTCCTTGGGATCCATGCACGGACAGGTCCATTGAGACGTGAGAGAGAAAGGAGCACTTTAGAGTGGCGACGAGGCTGTCGTCCCAGTGAAGGGAAGCACCACAAGAGAGGATGACACCAGAAGGGTTGAGACTGACGGAAGGGGAGGCGACAACGGTTTTAGGCAGGTTGTAGTTGGTTGCCCAGAGAATGGAACCGATACAATACCAGCCGAGGTCGCCGAGTGCCCCCAGGGAATCGAGGTCTGGCTTAACACGGATGTCATTTTGGAGAAATTCAGGTCTGGCATGGAATGAACAGGAAGTGTGGATCTGAGAAGGAAAGCAACAAGCTATTTATACTCCAAAAAAAAAAATTTACCATTGATAACAATCCTCAACTTATCACCCTTAAGAAAAATTCTTAAACTTTAACTTTAAAAATGCTCCAGTGAAAAAATATGAAGAGCACTTAGTGTTTGTTCTTTAATGTAGCACATAAATTTGAACTATTTATATTTATCACATGAGCTATTTATACTGGCACAACTAGTTATTAATAGCTACTATAAAAGTACTTTTATATATTGTTGACTTTTAAATGTCATATATGCATGGTGCTACAACGAAAATGTATGAAACATACAAACCGTTTGGATCAAGCTATTTATAGCTATTGAAAGAGTTATTTATATTGATTGAATTGATTATCAATAATTATCACTATAGTATTTTCAAGTGACATATATCTTTTAAGTTTGAGCTTTTTTAGTCATGAGTGACTGTATTTGTAGTAACTAAATTAGTTATTGATAGTTACTATTGTCACATTCTTTAAATGATTTGAGCATCTTATTTTAAGCAATTTATAGTTATGAATAGTTTTATTTACACTAATTCAACAAATTATTAATAACTACTACATGAACTTTTTTAAATCATGTTCAGAGTTTGTTTTGAGCTAATTATAATGAATGTTTTTGTTATTTATATTGAATAATAATAGTTATTAATAGTTAATATTAAATGACATCTAGTGACCTGTTTGAAGTTATTTATAACTATGAGTAGTCTTATTCATAGTAATTAAACCAATTATTAGTAGTTATGGCAACAATTTTTTTAATTAACACTCAAGTATTTATAATGACAAGTTGGTTATTAACACAAACTTATAAGTTATAACAGTTCTTTTAAAACAAAACTTGTTTTTATTAATTTCAAATACATGAGCAAGTTAGATGGTATAATTTTGCGGTGTACATTTTGTGGATGAAATACAATTATCACATCACTATAGAAATTAAAACAAATTAACTTAAAAAAAGTTCATCAGATCAATCAAATTAAGCATATCATCCCCTCTTCAATTGTAGCTAGTACAAGAATAAAGAATTAAGATTTGCGTATCACTAGTTTGATCGAAAAAGATATAATGATCACCAAAAATAATCAAATATTCTCAGATGCCAATTAAAGACATTATGCTATCCATATTCATAGTCACCATTTATGAAATTCACATGCAAGTTATCACACAAAAGGATGGGATTTTAAAAAAAAAAATTTCAAAGGAGAAGTTTTCAGTTGTATAGCCATTGTTCAAAAATAATAAAATTCATTGAATGATCAAATAATGAGGATGTGTGGTTGGGGATTACATTATTTATCCTAACAACTAATAAAATTCATTGAATGATCAAACACATACTGACCAATCTGAGCCGTCCAATCCGATCGGGATCGTCAATCAGCCGGCGCATCTCAGCCGTCCGTGGGTGGTGCAGCCACATGGATCCATCCATGAACATCACCCCGTTCTTCTCGCACGCGTCCAGTATCCTCTCCAGTTCCTCCATGCAGAGCGCCGCTGGCTTCTCAATCAGCACATGCTTCCCTTTCGCCGCGGCAGCGACGGCCCATGCGACATGCTGGCTCGTCGGCAGCGGCACATACACCGCGTCCACGGATTTGTCATCTAGAACCGCCTCGTACGGAGATAGGACCTTGACTGATGATGAGAGGAGGCGAGCTGATGATAATGAGGTGGCGAATCGTCGCGCCTTGTCGAGGGAGCGACTGGAGATGCAAGAGATGGTGGCGGTGTCAGAAGGGAGGAGAGAGACGGCGCGACAGAACTTGTGACCGATTGTGGCGCAACCAAGAATTCCGAAACGGATTGGGTTTGCGTTCGGATGGTGTGTCAGTTCCGACTCCGGCTCCGACATCGTGCTGCCTGTGTGTTTGTGTGAAGGAAACTGCGAACAGTGCGGAGAGGAGATAAGAGACCATATCCAAATCCATATCCATCTCCTTTCACCATAGTTGACGAATAATTTGACACATCTCAACCGTTGATCTGCATGGTGATAAGTGTACGCACGAATCTTGACACGGATGAGTGGTTAGAAATTGGGTTGTGTGTAATAATGGGGGAGAGGAGGGATCTATTATAGAATAAACTAGGGATGAAAATAGGAAGATGCATGCTAACTACAAATATCAACACAAATTATATATTAACACAGTTTTTTGTTCTAGTAGCACATCCCTAACTACAAATATCAACACAATTATGTTTATAAAAAAAATTTCATTTGAGTTTCGAACTCGTTGAATTTAAACTATTGATCAGAGTTTAATTGATAGGCCAATCATTAGTTGGTATTTTTTATTTGTTTATTGTACGTATAAGATCAGGAGGTTGAACGATGAATTGTTTGGTGCAGTGCATTATTTTTGAGTAATATTTGACCTCTTAATCTATATAAAACGAACCTGAAAAAAGATAAATATTTGGAAGGTAATTAAATAATTGGCTCCTGAAGTAAATAATTTTTAACAGTTATAAATAGAGTAGTAAAACCAAACCCCAGGAGTAATTAAATTTAAATAGATACTGTGAAGGAGAAGAATTAGTTTTTAGGTTAGTGAAAAAAAACAATTTTTAACAGCAATGGACTTAAATGAGGCCCAAAAACCAAGCTGAGGAACTCAAATGAGCTTAAATTCATTAATCATCTAAAGCAACTTTAATTATTTTTTTATTTCTCGGACCTTATAAATATATATATAATAAAGATAGTGTGAGTTTAAGTTCATCAAAAATATTAGTGAGTTTAACTCAAAAATCTATCGAAACAATTTCAAATGATAAATTCAAGTTGCTTAATAAATTCTTTATATTAAAATCTCGTAGAATACCAAATTTTTTTAATTTTTAGAGTTTTCTAACTATTTTTTTGAGATTTTTGAAAATTATTATAAAATAATAATAAAATAATTAATGTTTTTATATAAGAATAGGCCATTTTAAAAAAATCCAAAAAAATAATTAGAAAACTCTAAAAATAGAAAATTCCAGCATCTTACGAGATTTTGATATGAAGAATTTATTAAGCAATTTAGATTTATAGTTGGAAGTCGATTCGATGAGTTTTTGAGTTAAGTTCACTAAAGTACTTGGTTAACTTAAACTCATTCTAACTTTACTCATATACATATATATACATATATATAAGTATTATGAGAATTTCAAAAGAACAAAGAGTTATTGGAGTATATTTTTATAAAGAAGAAGTAAGAAATTTTATATTGGAATTCATTTATTTGGATCACTTTATTTAAGCAGTGCTTAACATTCGTTCTTTTTCTAACGATTTTATTGTAAGAATTATGTTGTCGTTGTTTGTGTTGTAACATTAAAAAGTTTATATTAACGTTAAGATAATTTAAAATCAATTCCATTTAAAATTTCCATATGTTGTGTGTGTTGTTTTTTGTGCTGAGTATCCTACGAGATTTTAATATAAAGAATTTATTAAAATGAGAACCGTTCATTTGTTGTAAATCCGACGATGGATAAAAAAGGTGTGCATTAATAATGAATGATAACACAAATCAAATGATGCAAATAAGTGAAATTAGATATTAATTTCAAGAAATTAAGGTTCGGCATGTTTATTTCATGAAATAATGATTTAAGCATAATTATTTAGGTAATTTCATGAATTAAGGCATTAATTTCAAAAAATTAAGGTTTGGCATTTTTTGTGTAGGGAAAATTTCATGAGATTAGATATTAATCTCATAAATTAAGATTTTGACGTGTTTATTTAGGGAATTTCATGAGATTAAGCATTAATCTCACAAAATTAAGATTTTTGACATGTTTATTTCATGAAACAAAAGATTTTAGCATAGGGGTTTGAGTAATTACATAAAATTAGGCACTAATTTAAAAAAATTTAAGGTTTGGCATTTTTTGTTTTGCGGAATGTCATTAGATTAGATATTAATCTCATAAATTAAGATTTTGGCATGTTTATACCATGAAATTAGGCATTAATTTCATGAAATAAAGGATTTTGACACACTGGTTTGAGTAATTTCATGAAATAAGGCATTAATTTCAAAAAAATAAGGTTTGACATTTTTTTGTTCAGGGAATTTCATGAGATTAGACATTAATCTCATAAATTAATGTTTTGACATATTTATTTTATGAAACAAAAGATTTTAACATATGGGTCTGAGTAATTACATGAAATTAAGCATTAATTTCAAAAAAATAAGTTTTGGCATTTTTTTTTGTTTTGCGGAATTTCATTAGATTAGATATTAATCTCATAAATTAAAGTTTTGGCATGTTTGTATTATGAAATTAGACATTAATTTCATGAAATAAAGAATTTTGGCATATTGGTTTGAGTAATTACATGAAATTAGGCATTAATTAAAAAAATAAGGTTTGCCATTTTTGTGTTTAAGGAATTGCATGAGATTAGACATTAATCTCATAAAATTAAAGTTTTGGTATGTTTATTTAATAAAATGATAAAAAATTAACTATAGTGTATTTGACATAACAAGTGTACATGTTTTTTTTTCCAAAATATGTGAAGATGTCATTTTATTAATTAAGTTGGATATCAATGCAATATAGTTTATCATATTAATACAATATGTCATATTGAGTTTAATTATGATCCATAATATTAAAATGACAAATATTGCTTATTTTTCTTCATAAGTTTCTTTCCATTATAGTCATGTCATATTTCTTTTTAGTTTGCAATGGCATATATTGACATTTTTTTTAAGGAAAACATGATCATTGAATCAAAATTACAACTGTTTGACTCATATAACTTGTAAAACGTGCAAATATTAATCATGATGGATATAACATGTCACTATTAAATTGCACATCTTGTCTGAATTTGTGTAAAATATTACTTGTAATTTCTATGTAAAACACTGGGCAGTTATTTTTCTCACACACTGAGAGCCTTTTATTTTCTCAGACCAGTTTTTGATTTTTTTTCCCCTCAAGCAGTATTTTTTCTCATGCATAATATGGTATATTACATAATATGTTTTAGTTTAATCATGACATTGCATAATATGATACATTACTACCTTATTAAACCCTTTAATTTACACCAACTTAAAATTTAAAGTTCTGTTACAAAAAAGAAGAAAAATAATAAAGAGACACAAAACTACATCAATTTGATATTACTGTTGTTGTTTTTCTAGCCTTCTCATTAGCTTAGCCTCTTCAAAAATCACTCATTTCTAAAAATGTTCAGAATGCACCTACAAAAGAACCATTGATCTGTTACTTAAAGCAATTTCAAGAAGAATAATTGGTCTGCAATTGAATCGAAAAGAGAGAATTTTAATTCATAATTATGTGACAAATATTGATAAATGAACTTGTTGCAACTCCAATTTTGGGGGGAAAAAAATTCAAACTTGATGATTTTTTATATAAGAGGCAACTGGACCTAAAGGTATATTTGCAAGTATGAAAGAAATCAAGAAAAAGAGCAAGGGTATAATGGGAAAAAACAGATTCTTACAATATTTGATTAGTTTACATACTGTCATGTACCCAGATTGAAAAAGAGCAAGAAAAAAAAACAGATTCTATTATTGTGATGTACCCAATCTGATTTACATACTTCTGTAATTAACAGCATTCTTTGGGTAACTGGTTTGTATGCTTGTTACCTTTACTGGTACATTGCATTGATCTCATAACATTAGACGGTAACAGTAACTTTAAAGATAGTTTTCAGGTGCCAATTTTCTGAATAAGTGCCAGAAATGTGTAGGATCCTCGAGTTTACTTCCTTTTCACTAATTTTGCGTTGACATGGAGAAGAGTTTCTTTGAGTATATCTAATTGTAGGCAGTATATAAATGAACTAAACACCTCAGTAACTTATTTTTCTCAGCACTGAGTTGTCCATATATACAGATAGAACTGCTTCCGCATTAGAATTCCGCGATGACATCCCGACGAATAGCTAGTTCTTTGGTTAATTTTTTTTGGGCATTTTTAACGATAAATCTAATCAGAAACAAAATGAAATGTCACCAACATAAGCCAGACAGATGAAAAGAAGAGTCAAACCTAAATCGCTTTTCTATTGCATTATTACTTGCCAAAACCTTGACATGGTGCAGCTTGAGGAGCCTCCTACAATTTGGAAATGATACCGAATATATATCATTAGAATTTGCTGAATTGAAGTAGCTTTATCTTGGCTATATCTTCAAATGTGACCTATCTAACAATTAAATTTGTAAAAAAAAGTGCAACAAGATAGCAAGTATGACCTCCATTAATTCTTTTACCAGACACTCTTTCAACTGTTGCATTGATGAAGTGCTACCAGCAAGCTCTCTGCAATTAGAGTTACACCAAAATTTAAAACATGTTCAAAGCAATGCTGATAGTAGTACTACTACTACTAAAAATTAAAAAATAGAAGGAGAAAAATTAAATAAAAAAATTGAAAGACTCAATTGACGAAATGATGAAAGGTTGCTTCTGAAACATACCGTGAAAAACAACCTGTAACTCTCTGTAGTGTTTGGGAATTCAAGATTTACAATCTATTCAAACGAAAAAAGGAAAAAAAATTAACAAGATCCATAGAAAGTATGTATTAATATTGATCAGATTCATACAGGCATGGTCAGTAACACAGAGAACAAAAATTAAGGATTATGCGTTAAGTAATACTTTACAAGTTTTCACCAACAGAGGTAATTAGGTAGAAGCCAACCAACAACTATACAATTCTGACTGTGCATTTGCCAGTATGCCAGAATCTGATTGCGAGATCCCTCTCCGATGCAATTGACGAGGCCTCTCTCGGAATGATCGACCTCTCCCACGTGCCTTCCGAGCAATACCTGAACACCATTGAATCAGCAAGGGCACTGGAGCGACAGAGGGCCGCTTTCGGCTCATGTGCAAACCTAAGAAATTCACATCATATTGCCTAGGAAATTAACTGCTTTAATCAAATCTGTTTATTTATTTTTGATAAAGGAACTGGAATTTCATATTGCCATAATATTCTACAACATTTCAAATAAAAATTATTAATCCATAACAGGACAACTCATGTTTTTATATTTTTTTGATTTGTGCTGCTTTTTATTAGTTTATAGTTACTTTATTTTGTATTGATCTTATGCGGATAGAGAAGTTAAAGAAACGAAACAGAGTACATTAATGTAAGAGAAATAGCACCGCGTTACAACAACAACACATAGCAAAGAAGAAGCATGAAAACCATTAAAGGAAGAAGAAAAAAGCTTCAAAATTACTGCCAAAATTGCAGAAAAAAAGGAAAAGTTGTTATGCTTTGGCACAATTTCTTTATTTGTGTTGTAATTATATGTCCAAATTTAGATACATGTTAAAACCAAGAATCTGCCACTTTATCAGCCAAAGCTCTATCAAGCCAAATCGTTATTTTCTATGATTAGTCTAAAGAACATCAAGCAATGAATTTAAACTTACATGACAACTTGCATTAGGGAAAAAAAATTAGAAAACTTTAGCACTAGATTGCTTGCACGTTGATTTGTTTCCAATTTCTAAATCTTTACTCCTAGTTTTTCCTAAACTTAATCACAATCAAGCAAAAGATTTAAAACTAATGGAAGAGATCCCCCGTTTACAATTTACCCAATCCGAATTGGTTCACACAGTACATCATCACAAAATTCTTTGAAGAGAGAGTGTTTTTTTAGCGCGGAAATTAACTTTCGGTGGAGGTGTCGTGAAATTACCGTGTGGCATCCGTGTAACAAGTACGTAAATAACTGATTGAAGACTGCAACAGGAGACTTACGGAGATAACAAAACAAGAAATCCTGCATCATATTTTCTACAATCTTTATGTTGTTTTTGTGCGTGAAGCGAATCATGCAGTTCCGTCTGGGCTGTTGTTATCTGCCACACAGACTGACAACATAATTTCTGTAACGTAAAATCAGAACCAAATGAAAAAAAAGTTGCTTTAATAGACTTGTAAAAGCGGAGAAAGGCTCCTCAAAAGAAGTATGCTTATATAATATTTTTTTAAGAGAAAACAACAAGGGATCCGTGGCGCAATGGTAGCGCGTCTGACTCCAGATCAGAAGGTTGCGTGTTCGATTCACGTCGGGTTCAAAACCCCGATCTTTCCCGGATCATTTTTTTTTGGCTTTTTATTTGCTTTTGCCTCATTTTTCTTTGAATATTGTTGCGGATTATTTTCGGTTTATTTTGTCTCTCCTCTTTCGAATAATTCAGCGGAACGAATTTGTGCTTTGTTTTGAAAAAAAAAATAACAAAGTTCATATAATTTGTGCATTGGTTTTTGTCGTTAATAATATATTAATAACATTTTAACTCCTAACTTTATTTTCTGCTGTGTTGTTGTGTGGCAAATCTGATTACTCCGAAACAAAATATTATTTTTTTTCTGCAGGAACTTTTAATATCTCAACAAAATTTATATTCTCACATTTTCTCTTAGTGGTTTATGTGGACAGGCTATATAACACATTTTTATAACTTTTGTGAAATAAGTTTTTTTGTTTCGTATTTGTTGATATAGCGGTTATCTGTTTACCTCATGTTGGACAAGTGAAATAAAATTAAAACAAAACAAGTGTTAAATCACTCTAAAGTATTGATGTTTGATAGTAGTGAAATAAATAAATGAAAAAATGGGAGTAAAAAGTATTAAAAAACTATAAAATTTGATGATTTAATTTTACTCCGTCTCTATAGATACTTTAATTTTACTTCACTTTAAATCACATCCTTTTGATACATTCAAACGTCTTAAAACATTTAAATCACTTTTACTTTATTTGTCAAACGGATGATTAGGATATTGCTATAGTGCTATGGGTTATTTAGTTTTTTTTTTTTATTTACCGCGAGTTCTTAGTTTTTTGCAGCAAAAAAAAAATTATGTTTGTTTGTACAATGCATATGTTTGTGCATTGGTTGATATTTTTAAAAATTTAAGAATTAAAATAGTAAAAAAGAAGATTTGCAAGTACAAAACAGCAAAAGATGCTGGTGTTTGTTTGTTCGGTTTAGAATGTGCTCCTGCGCCCGGTTCATGGAAACTATTGTCAAGTGATCCTTTAAGCCTATTTACTTTATCATTTATGCCAACTTGATTAATTAATGATTAATTAATTAATTAATTAATTAATCGATTAATTAATTAATTAATTAATTAATCGATTAATTAATAATTTCCAACCTGATCATTATCTCGTCGATCTCATCTCACGCGATACTCCTTGCCTTGAACCACTTGTTTTCTAACCCTAACCTAGATCTCTTCCTTCCAAACCCTAACCTGAGCAGTGCCGCCATGGCCAAATCGAAGCGCTCAAAGACCTCGAAAGATCACTCCAGTAGCCGATCCAAGCACAAATCGAGGAAACACAAATCCAGCCATAAGAAGAAATCGACGAGCTTTAACCCTAAAAGAGACAACTACGCCGCCTCTGGTTCCTCCGCCGTGTCGTCTCCTCCACCCTCGGCGAATCAAATCCTTAGCCTCCTTGAGCCGTACCAGAAGGAGCAGCTCGTCTCTTTCCTCGTCGACGCCATCGCCTCCGATCCCTCACTTCTCCCTCGCGTCTACGCTGTCGCCGATTCGGATGTGCAACATCGAAAGCTGTTCGTGCACGGGTTTGGCTGGGATGCGACGAAAGAAGATATGATGGCGGTCTTCTCTTCCTATGGAGAGGTTGAGGATTGCAACATGGTGTGTGACCGGTCAACGGGTCGGTGTAAGGGTTATGGATTTATCACCTTCCGCACCCGCAAGGCTGCTTCTCTGGCCTTAAAAGAGCCCCATAAGCGGATTGGAAACCGCATGACCACATGCCAACTAGCGGCCGTTGGACCCGTACCGTCAGGCAGCAGTGCATCCAATAACCCAGATACCTTGGCCAGAAAGATATATGTAAGTAACGTGCATGCGGATACCCAACCCGATAAGCTCCGGTCCTTGTTTGAGAAATTTGGGGAGATCGAATTGGGACCGATTGGATTTGATTTGCAGACAGGTAAATCACGGGGCTTCGCACTTTTTGTTTACAAGACGGTTGAGGGTGCCAAAAAGGCACTAGAAGAGCCTTACAAGATGTTTGGAGGTAGGTTATTGCACTGTGAACTGGCATCAAATTCTAACAACAAGAAGAAGACACAATCGGTGCCCACAATGGCACCACCAGCTGTGGCTGCTCCAGCCGTGGCACCAGCTGTTACAGCATCACAGATTGCAGCGATGGCAGCCGCACAAAATATGGCGTTGTATAGTCAGAATCCTTATGCGGTTTTTCTGGGTCAAAACCCAATTCTGGCTGCGGCTACATTAAATCCTCTAGCTTCAGCCGCATTAAGTCCTTATGCGGCTTTTCTGGGTCAGAACACAGGGTTTGCCGCAGCAGCGGCAGCTGCACACAATCCAGTGTTGGCGAAAAAGGAGGCTCCTGATGGGCAGTCCATGATGGGGTCCTATCAGGGATCTGGTTTGAGTTCAACACAACAGAGTCATGGTTCAAATGGTGGACTATCAAGTCACGGGTTTCCAGGTTTCATGTGGTATGATTTCTTTCTCCGCATTAAATAATTTATTGTGTTTATTTTATTTAATAAGAGTTTCCTTAACTTGTTTTCTGAGCTCAGTTCCAGTGCTGTAGATTTCCAGAGGGTTCTAAGAAACTTTCTTTCAAAAGAGGTTAACTAAATTACTAGTATGTATATATGTAAAGTATGCATGGCTTCCTTTACTAGTAGCCCAGTATAGCTTCCCAATAAACATCTTTTTGTGAGATACATTCAGCCAAAATAATAACATGGTTTGTGTTGCCTTCATTTTGAGACGTCAGAACAGATTTTATGGAGAAACATCAAGCAAGATAATGCAAGAATGGTTTTAAGTTGCTTTAAGAAAAAAATTTATAAAAATAATTTATTATATTGTTTTGAGGTTGTCTTAGCTTAATTTCAGGGTAATTTACTTATAGTTCGGTTACAGAAACTCCGACCTAAGTTTAGATTATTATATAAGGTATATCTATTATATTATAGCTAATTGAGTCCTCATTGGCAGTCACATCGAGCTTCACCCTTTTGTTACTATACTATTTTTCGCTGTAGCGCATGTGATTATTATGTCAATCTTTTGAGATTTCCACAATGCTTTCGGGTGATTTATTACAATTCTCTTTGATTTGTAACAACTTTTGTATTGGTTAAGATGATTCATATTTTATTGTGCCTCTTTCTTGTTTTCACTATACTTTCTTTGAATCATAATCGTTTCTTTCTTCAAGTTTATTTCATTTGCATGTGTTTTGTTTCATCTTCCATTCTTTTATTTAGATCCTTGTGGTAATTCTACAAACTTGCTTCGCTATGAGCATTTAAACTGAGACTAAAACGATATATTTTTGTTTGAATAATTTGCAATTGTTTTTTTACTATTTGTGATGGTACTCATTTTCATCACTTATTTGATGATAATTTTGAACAATTTTCTCCAAGAACATCTGAAATTTTGGAAAATTTTTTGCTCAGTTTACCATCCTGTACGTCAAGACCCTTAAAATCAGGCATGGTGCCAGTATTTATCATGCTGGAGCTATCTGCAATTTATAAATTTCCAACCAAAATTATTTTTTTATGGTTATCCTTTTTTAATTATGAACGAATTGGTGTCTTAGATGATGCTCAAGCATTAATTTAAGTAACAACGTAATTTTCAGGATATTTATTTTGTAACTGGCTCATTTGATATATGTTTTCAGTTGGAATTCATCTTATTCGAACCTGTTATTCAAGATGTGTTTCATTGTTGTTTGTCCATCTCCTAGCCTATGAATACATTTTGCATGCTTTAGTTTAGTTTTGTTGTGTCCCAAATTTTATGGTTTGGTTCAGTTTTGATCATTTCTTGCAAATTTGAAACTTTTGACTTCTTATGCCAAGCATATTCTTTTATCCTTTTGCAATGCTACTTTTATATAGTTTAATATGTTTGAATCAATGTTGCCAGATGGTGACTTGTATCAAGTCTTATACATTTGCTAAACTCATTTTAGAATCTATCAGTATATAGGTATGTCATACGATAAACTAATTCCATTTAAAGCCAAAAGAAATAATATTATGTTTTTGTCTATGTGGTGTACTATGCCCCGTCACATTCAAGTCCATAAGGGGTCTATAACTTGACAAACCATGTAATGTTTTGATGAGAAAAATAACTTTAAGATATATTTGACATGGGACTTGTTAAAACCCTAAAACTTCCCGTGGCTAAAAAGAAAATCAAATTAATTAACTTGAGCTTTATTTTGCTTGCATACTGTGAAAGAAATAACTTTTTATTTGTATTGTATAGGGGCTTCCAGCCTAGAAGTTGAGTTCTAATGTTGTACATGCATATTTGAGGGGTTTTGAGGACAGGAGAAAGTTTCAGCTGTGGTTTGAATTTTAAAGTTCTGATTGTGGTCTGAAATCTGGACCCTGTAAGCACTAATTGTGTGAATTGTGAATTGCAATGGGAGTCATATCACTGAATTGGCACAACTTAAATTGATTCGTTCATCAGACCTTTAGGTGTGACGGGCATTGTTTTTATTCTGATACAGATTTAAGTTAGATGGTTTAAAATAGATCATGAAATGAAAAACTTAAAATTTTGGTGGTCAATAATGCCTTTGTTGGCATAATCCTATTTGTCTTTTGATAGTGTTTGTTTCATTCTTAAATTGGGTTTGAATTTTTTACAGAATCTTGATACTTGTGGAGAAACTAAATGGAGATAATATAGGAGATTCTAGTTGGCTCGAGGAACTTGAACAACTCTGCAGGGTCGGTTTATGGTTGAAACAGGAACTTATCCGAAGGCCTTCTTCAACTTTCAAACCAATTTGTCACACTTCTAATATCTAAGTGTAATTATAATTTTGTAGATTTTTAGTTGATATCGACTTTCAGCTCTGATGGTTGCGTCTCTTTTCTGATCCTCTTTTGATGTGTAAATCATCTTATTGCACCTCTGTATTCCCCCTGTTTTCTGCCCTGATTTTAGTCCGTACATTCTCTTTTGCGTCCAATTTACTCAGATGTTATCATAGTATTTTTTTTTTTTTTTACTTGATGCAAATCATTTATTTCTATTTATTGGAAAAAAAGTGGTCTTAAAGTTGAAGACCACTTTCTTTTTCTGTTAATTGAAGCAAGTCTTTAATTGGTGCTTGATATTAGTGCTTTGAATATTTCGTTTGGTGGAAACCTCAACTACCTCTCTGATAAGTGATAACGAAAGGAAGGACTTGATGTGTGGCAGCTCGGCTTTGGTCTAGACCTGTCTCACTAACTTACAAGTCCCAATCACTATTTGAAAATGATTACGAAGAATTGAATTTGGGGAAATATGGGTCATTGGTAAATTAAAGAATTTAATTTGGGGAAATATGGGTCATTGGTAAATTAAAGAATTTAATTTGGGGAAATATGGGTCATTGGTAAAGTAAAGAATTTAATTTGGGGAAATATGGGTCATTGGTAAAGTAATTAACCTTGGAAATTTTTTGAGGTTCTTCCTTGATATCTACTAAAAACATATTATTATTTTTTTAAACGAATTTTTTTTTAATTCGAGCATGTAAATCTTTAAACATATAGTATTTATATTTGTTATAAAACATCTTTGTTTTTGTTATAACTGACATTTTTTTTGCTTGTTTTTGAAATAAACACATCTTATGAAATAATTGCACAAGTTGTTGTAATAATCAACAATTACAATTTTAATTTTAAACATGTAGTTGTTTTGTAAATTTATATTATTAGTAATTTACTTACAAACGTCACATCAACTTACTGTTAGTTTGCAATTATAGAGATGCAAATTTTAAAATTACAAAAAATACTAAACACGAATAAAGTTATATAATTAATTGCAAAGATGGAGATGATATGAATGCTTTTAAGAAAGAGAGACACAAAATTGATTTAGGGATAATTGCAAAAAAAAATGCTTGTGGCGTGAAAAAAGAATATATCTTTTACAATCTTTTATATCTTTTATACGAAAGAATATATCTTTTATATCTTTTAACGATTGAATGATATGTGGAACAAGGAGCAAAATCTAATTTTTGTCAAAATTTATCACGAATCTCTGTAGTCAAAGAACGTATCACTACCATACCAAAAATATCAAAAAAGCTTACAAAAAGTTACCTTTTCTTTTTTGTTTTATCCTATCGAGCTCAAAAGAAGTAGCATATTCTTAAGAGATCGCTTGAAATAATAAATTGTTCTTTTTGTTATTTAAGTAGTTTATTTATATATCAAATATGTTGTAAGTTAAAAAAAAATATAATTATGTTTGTTGAAGCATACTTTTCGTGTAAAAATTCATAAATTCGAAATTCAATGCATGTAATTGAGATACTTTAATATTTTTTTATCCTCGTTTCATAGTAAAAAAAAATGAATAACTATCAGTAATATAATTGAGAAATAAAATTACTTTCAATGATATTTGATGATATTTATAATATATATAATCAAATGACTCTTAAATTATATCAAATTATATACATTTTTCAGACTATATAAAGTTAAAGATTTAATAACACTACAATTTTGAGTTCTTTTTTTTTAGGAGGGATCACTTGACAATGATTATTTTGATAATCTTTATAATATATTCTCAAATAAATTCGAAAAAATCTTAAAGATAGAAAATAATTTTTATAAATGTAATTTCGAACTTATAGGTTGATTGTGTTTTAAATTTTATATAATTTAAAAGCACTTGGTAGTCCATTAAATCGGAACTATTGCAAATTGCATAAAATTTAAATTACACTGAATTTGAAACACAATGAAATATATAATTTCAAATTTTTTTTATATTTTAATTTTTTTTAATTTATAGAATACTAAATTCTACATTTTTTTAAAAATTTGTACTATTTTTTCAAATGAGGATAAAATTATTCTTATCGGATGCTTCAAAATTATCAAATCCATTAATTTTTTTTATCTGAAAAAAAGCAAAAAAAACACTAAAAAATAAATTTAATATTTTACAAATTTTTAATATAAATATTATATTAAACAATTCAAATCAATCCTTTTTTACTTTAAATATAAAATTTAAAACCGTTATATAAATCCATTCATACAACATATTATATTTCAATCTACCTCTTCATGCAATAATAATATAGTCAGATTTTCTGTGGCCGTTTCAAACCCCGCCGCGCCTGGTCTTCTCCAACTCCAACCAACCACCGCCTCTCTATCCTTCCTCCCCCACCCCCACCTTTGCTAGTAGAGACATAGATAGAGATAGATCGAGAGAGAGAGGTACATAGAGAGAGAGAGAGAGAGATCTGTGCATATGTGCCTTTTGTAAACCGATCAGAGAGCTTTTGAAGAAGTCTTTGCTCGTCTCGGCGACCTCCGTGACTCATCGATCTCGAAGCGATACTCTAATGGCGGATCGAGGGGAGCAGTCGTCCCCTCTAATTCCGCCACCACCTCAGACGGAGCCTGGCGAAATTGACCTTGAATCTGGGGTTGGTGAACAAATCCAGTGCCGAATCTGCCTTGAAACTGATGGTGATATCTTCCATCCCTTTCGAATTTTGACAAGTTTATAATCTAGGTTAAACCTGATACAGAGAAGGTCCCATTTGTGTGGGAAGATATTCACGATCAAGCTGCTGCAGCAAAATTGAGGTCAAATTGGGGGATAATGATGTTGAAATGATCTCCCGAATGAGGGTTTCATATACAGATTTCAGTCTGAATAAGGGTTTTTCATCTGAAAATGAACAAACGAATAAGAATGGGAATGAGAATAGGCATGCTCTTTTTGAAATTGAAAATTGGATCTTAATTCCCATGTTTTAATCAGAAGTTCTGACCTTACGGGTTCAATTCTCTGAACAAGTCAACAGTGACAGAATTTTCTGTTTAACAGAGAAATATCTTTAGTCTATTCAGAACAAATACCTTGATGTCACAATGACAGGAAAAGAGCAGCTTTCTCTCGTCAGTTTCCTCGATGTCTCCCTAGTATGTGTACCCAAGTGGTACCGGACTGGTACAGCTATAGACAGACCAATTAGGCCTTTTTGTCCCACTTCATTCTACTTTCTTTTGTTTATTTAAGGTTTTAGAAGGGGGAATGCTACTTTAAGTTCCTGGAACAAACTCTTTTAAAGACTGTTATGTCAGAACTCAGTGTTCTTGTTGAAATATTTGGCAGCAAGGTCTAGACAAGTATTAATTTTATTTTATTTTTCTTGTTGCCATACTTTATGTTACACATATATGATGAAATTATGCAGAATTTGGCCTTTGTAAATGTATTACAGGTCGGGATTTTATAGCCCCTTGCAAGTGCAAGGGAACCTCAAAGTATGTTCACCGAGAATGCCTCGACCATTGGAGAGCTGTAAAGGTGCCACTTTTTGACTTCTGTCTCTATGTTTGTTCTCTATGTGTAATTTTGAATGACATTGTAAAAAGCTAAGATATATTTTGTGGTTGCCTTGGTTTTGCCAAAATCGAGCCCCAGCCCTACATGAAACATCAGCTAATTTTAAACAGAGCATAAAAAGTATCCTATGTGAACTCAAACCAGTATGGGGTTGTAAATGCTTACTGGTAACTGAAAACTCTGAGATGGTGATTCTTTGTATAACATACTGATATTTTTTTGTCTCAGACCCGAACCAGCAGCAGTCTTTGAATTCGTTTTGCTTTGCTCACTTTTCAGGAGGGTTTTGCATTTTCACATTGCACAACTTGTAAAGCACCTTACTATTTGAGAGTTCAGGTTCATACAGACAGGAAATGGAGAACACTAAAGTTTCGTTTCTTCGTTACTAGAGACATAGTTTTCATATTCGTGGCTGTTCAAATTGTGAGTTTTTTTCTGTAGTTGTTAACTGCTAGTAAGAATTTTTCTGGTTATTTTGGAGCATTAGGCGTTAATCATATATTATCCTTGTTGGAAAAGAGATGGTAAAAGCCTGTAGAGAGACAAATTATGGAGAAGTACTACTTTGGAATCCTGCATATCATGTCAGCAGATGGTTGTTATCCTTGTTATCTGTTCACTATTCTCTTATATTTCAGGTAATATCATTACTGGCATACCTAGTATATTTTATCGATGGCTATCAGCAATTTTGGTTGCGCATGACATGGGGCTTTGATAATGAGATTAGCTTCTATTATATATGTGGTAAGACTTGGTAGATGCTGCATAAAGTATTAGGGTATTATTTCATTCAAAGTAGCAGTTAGAAAAACAACCTCAGTTGTTATAAAGGGTGCTCAAGATACGATTCATGTATGATGTTATTGTATACCTGACATTTGAGGAGGATGAAAATTTTGGTAGGTTTATATACCTGACATTTGTGTTGGTGCAATCTATAAATTGCAGTCGGTTAAAGAATTTGATTCAAGTGGATTTTCCTAGGTTGGTTTTGAATTGATATGTGATCATGAATTTGGCAGATGTTTTTTACGCCGATAATAGCAAAATGAGCTTTAGTTAGGCCAGTGAAAAAATTTCTTCTTTGGAAGTTTTTTTGCAGCTTTTATGTTGTTTTTCGTGTCTGAAAGAATCTTACTCTGTTGTAGGGGCATTATTGTTTTTTGCACTGCTTGGTTTATCTGGATGCTTCATAACTTGTTACGATCGAAGAGTGCGCAATGATTTGGCTCAGCCATGTAGAGAGTTGTGTCTTTGCTGTTGCCAACCAGGGTAGATTCTCATATTCAATTTTTCTGTTCGACAATATCTGTAATTCACTGAATTATGTACATGTTGCAAAGATTACCGTACCAAATATTGATGTCATATCAATCAGGTCTGGTACTGGACCCGTAGCAGGCAGTACAGTATGCGTACGGTCTGGGTATCAGTATGTTATCATATTTTCTCAGCCTTACTACGGTTATATGCCTAGTTTCAAATTAACTAAATCTCATTCAAGTGTTATACTAGACTTCTGACATAAGAAAAGGGAGTTGGAAAAGGCCTTTTGGGTGATGATAAGGCACACTAACAACAACATTTCAAGTATCGCCACTTCAGTCCAATTTCTGAAATGCAACCAGAACATATCTGTTCAGAATCACACTCTGACAACATTGGTACATCTTTTAATAGTGATATTTTGTTTGGGATATATAAGCATCAATTAGCCTCAATTACCCTGAACTAGGCATATATGAAGGAAATAACACTGAACAACAGCTAAACCAAAATAGACACAAAATCTAAGTTGATTATTTATTGATATTTCATTGAAACTCTTATTTGTCTATCTCGCATTTTTTGAAAGAAAGAGATAATACTAATATCCCGGATTTGAAAAGTTTGATAACACTATGCTAAAAACTAAAAGCATGTGTTCAGCATTTGTAAGTAGCCAAAAGTGCCCAAATGCATGTTACTGAATGCATTCATTTATGAAGGAATGGACTCCCTGAATGCATGCATGTAGAATGAACTGCATGATACTTTGCGCTCACAATTCAACCTGAGCACATGCGTTCAGGTTTGCTTCTGTCTCGTAAATAAAAAAAATTCTATTTTATTTATCTTTCCTTTTTTTATGCCAGCATGTGTGCAGACTGCCATCTACCGGGCACGTTGTGCATGTGGACTGACTGCACCACATGCTGTGAGGGCTGTGCAACAACTGCTGGTGAATGTGGCGGTTGCTTAGGTGGGGCTGGTGAGGCCGGCTTGCCGCTGCTATTTATCATGGGGTTGATCGTCCTGGGTCTTTTCACTGTAATTGGCATTTTCTACAGCGTGCTAGTTGCTACTATGGTTGGTCAGAGGATATGGCAGCGCCACTACCATATCCTTGCAAAAAGAATGCTAACTAAAGTAAGTCCTTGATGGATGCATTTGTGCCTATTCATTTTATTTGTGATGAGGCTTGTAGTTAATGTATAAGTAGGTTTTTATTTTGGTCCAATATACTATGGTCTAAGCAATTATGTCAAAACCTGAATGGTAATAAGTACCGGAGAGACCTATTGCCAAACTTATGCCCTTTTGCTCAGCATTAACCACAGTTGATTATCAGTGAACTATTTACCCTGCAATTGCATCAATTTATTCCTCTAGTAAAAGATGAGGCTGGAATTGTATCATAGTCGAGACTCCAACTACCCATAATTTGCTACTTCATGAATCAAGTCCCAATAAGTGCAAATTGAACCCTTAATTGTATAATTTAGTCTCAATTGAAGCTCAAGCTTTTCAAGTAAATCCTAACCAATAGCATTTTGACGCGTGTTATAGGAGTATTTAGTTGAGGATGTAGATGGTGATGGCAGAGATTGGTGTCCCCCGCCTCTTCCACCTGAGCATGTCCAGCAATTGAAGGCACTTGGTCTTCTTTAACCCAGTGATAAGAAAAGGAGCAGATGGTAGTGTTTACTTTTTACGATCCCTTGGAGGTTCACGGGGGAGGCATCAACAAGTCATGTTTGACTTGTAGGTGATATAGAGTTTCATTCATACAAGATATGTTGTATATTATGCCATAATTGTTTAAACCTTACTATCTGTGACCAAAGAAATTCAGTACTGATTTTCTTACTTCTTTGTCTCAATTTGATAGCTCATTTGATTTCTAATCTGGTTTAGTACTTCAATTGATTTCCTAGGTGTATTAGGTACTTGTCAGTTGTCATGCCAAATTTTGCTTAGATAAGGGCAACTGCTTAATAATGGTTAGGTAGCTGTTGATCTTAAATATATCTTTACTTTTAAACAAAGAAGGTGTGTTATTTAAGGCCAATGATTGGAGTGAATTATTGAGTACAAATAGTATGTTGCGGTTGTACTTAATACATGGGAGTAACGTGTTGCCAACCAATTTTGCAAAGTTGACAAGATATTCGTATTCTTTGTTGTGTTGCATCGTGTAGCATAATATATTATTCATTCGATCATATTAAAATTCATACAAAATAAATTTAATTTTATTTTTATAATCGATTCATCCGTATGCTATATTATGCACAGCAGCAGAAGATCAGAATCCGTGTTGTGGAGAGAACATCAACATGAGGAAGTAGAAAAAGAAAGGCCCATTGAACTTTTCCTTGTGCCCTTTTGAGAAGTCAAAAAGTGAATTGGTAGTAGTCTAGAAATGGAATTTCACACCTTTGTTGTGGAACCTATCCTCAGTTGTCAAAGATTTATGGAATTGGAACTGAAGTGCGCCTTTAATGGTGGCTTTTGGAGGGTCCTACCATAAATTAGATAAGATCGCACATTGTTTGTTATCTGAAATAATTCTTAAAGTGCCATTAGATTATGACTGAAAATATCTATTTTTTATTCTTCTTAATTTTTTTTTTCTGTTTTGCTATTTTTTTTGTCTTTCCTTTTCATTTTGTTTCTCATTAATTAGGACTCAAACTACAAATGCTCAAAAATACTACTCATCTTATTATGATACTTTAATATACAGCCTTTTGATCCATTATTTGCTGGGTTCAGTTAGTCTTCTTGTGCATTTCATTTTTTTTTTGTTGGAGTTATATAGTATAGTAAAAATTACTTGGCAATCATTTATTTTGATAATTTAACAATCTTTAGAAATGAAGTTTAAATATAATATATAATATTATAGACATGATCTATGTGTTGTACATGTTATGTTTATAAAAAAAAAAGATATCTGATCTAGGTTTTAACATTCATCAAGTGATTTAAACTTTTAGCATTTTAATTTGATAGTTCATTAAATGAACTTAAGTTGTATAAAATCTAATTCTTAAACTATCTATATGTCTAATAATATATTTGTAAATTTAACTTTTTTTATTTTTCAACTTTATTGTAATTGATTTGAAAAGTAATTGTTAATATTGTCAAAATAATCCCTTATTATCATAATGAAAAACTCATTTGCAAGTTCCCTTATTTAAAATGAATTTCTTGATGGGTATAGATGCAAATATTACTCCTCCATTATATAACTATAAGCAAGTGCTCCTCACAAGCCATAGACCATATATAGTCCTTTCCTTCTCTAAACCAAAATATAAAAAAAAAAAATCCATACATAGCCCTTGAAACTCAATTAAAATTCAAATAAAAATGATGTCCATGGGATTCAGCTATGCTCAAGTTCATCTCCAACAAGAGCAATGCAAGGAGAGAATCAAGAAAGGAGATCAAGCTTTGATCAAGTGCATGACCCATAAAAAAAGAGAAGAAATCAAGAGAGCTCATCACAGAGGGAAGGTGCATCCAATTACTAAAATAATACCAACTTCTTCTATATATGTTTATGAGGAAGCTAATTAATTGATGCATGTAATAATAATGTTGATTAAAAAGAGGCTTGTTTGCTTGCTTATTTTTCTATTTGTGTTTTAGTTAATGTGTTTTTCTCTCTTTGGAAGGAATGATGTAAGTCACAGAGAGAACACAAAGTACCACTTCTTCTTTTCTTTTCTTTTTTTTTTTCTGATGTTTTGATGGATGTGAGATGTTCTTTGTTTTTTTTCTTTTTCCTTTTGTTTTGCAAGAAGGGAAAGTGTTACCATGTTACAGTTGTTAATAGTAATTGTACAATTCAATTATGAAACGATTTAATTTTTGACAAATATGTTAAGTACTAACAATAGTTTATGTTAGAAAGATAAAGTTTAAAGTTTTTATTTTGCCTTTTTTGTTCAAGAAGAGTTTATATAAACTTCTAATTTATTAAGGCTTCTGAAAGTATAAAAACTGGTTAATAATATTGGCATGATACTTGTTTGTTTCATTTTTCCCACTAAAAGAGAACTACTCCAATTTATAAAAAGAAAAAAAATCAGTTTTATTTTCTGGCAGTCACTGTTTTCCTCCTCTTGTTTTTTTATTTTTATTTTTTATCTCATCCTACTGAGTCAATTTTTTTTTCTAATATTTTTACCAATGTTCTTTGTATATCTCTTCTTTGGATTCCTCCATATATTTATCTGTCTAGGATTTCACAATTTACTGTTACTTTATATATAAAAAAGCTACCTTTTTAATTAACCTCATGGTGAAGTAAATTTTCCAAAAAAATTGCCTTAAACAATACTGATACATGGTTGGTGCCCAAGAAATTTTTCATATCTCCTTTTTATGGATTTGTATGAGAGTGTGTGCCAGTGTGTTAATGATGCAAAATATTAAAAGTTTGTTGTTGTTGGGGTGGTGTAATTACATGGGAAATATTTGGGAGACATTATTACTGATACCGTCATCGATACCGATTTTATTATTTATGTAAAATAATTTATTATTTATGTTAATAATTTTATTATGTTACTTATTTTGTATAGTATTTTTATTATTTTACTTAAATATCATTAATCTAAATAATAACTTACTTAAATTGAATAATAAAAATATTGTATAAATAAATTACATAATAAAATCGTTAACATGAATAATAACTCATTAATCTGAATAACAAAATCGATATCGATAACTATATCAACAATAATATCTGTGTATATCAGCTATCTGATTAAATAATTACTGAAAGGACATGCTTGAGTTTAGTGCTAGTGGAGCAGTAATAATCAATCTAGCATTATATTAGATTGACAATCAATGCAAGAAAATATCTGTACATCAAAAGTAGGATGGCAATAGATGCCAGATTAGGTGGGACCAGCATGGAATCTTGGTGGGACCCCTGTTTCAGAACTCTGGCACATCATATTCAGTCCAACTATTTGTCATTTCTTTCTCAATTTTGAATTGTACTTGAAATATTGAATTGAACACTATTGAAAGATGATATGAAAATAATATCATCGTCTATATCGATTTTATTATTTATATAAAATAAATTTTATTTTAAATTGATATTTTTTTATTATTTATATAAAATGAATTTTATTTTAAATTAATAATTTTATTATCAACTTATTTTATACGGTATTTTATTAAATGAAACATAATATAAGTACAAAGTGCAAGGATGTGCTGGAAAAGGAAGGCTTAGATGTCAAGGACAAAAGATGAGAGAAACAAGAAAGGAAATAAGAAGATTTTCTCTTAATTTAATTGAACAAAGCATCATATAAGTATGCATTATCTACATTTAAGTCCATGCAAATACATCATAACAAGAAAAAAGCCAAGTAATTAACTAATCAAAAGTCAAATAACATACAAATAATAAATTTACATACTTCACAATAGCAACAGCTATAACACTAAATTAAATAAAGAAATTATTTTTACAATTTATGTTTTGCACATCTTATCTGCACATCAAAAATATTTATACTAAATAGATAATTTATTTATATATGAATTTGTAAGTATTTATCAATTTTTCTTTTCTAAATGATTATAGAAAAATTCAAATTAAAAACTTTGTTTCTTATGTAAAAAATATAATTTGTATAAATTTTAATTCTAGTATAAGACATAAATATTTCTTGAAAAAAATATATAAATACATCTGAGGTGCAACCTTTGCTATAAACACTTTTATCATGCCTCATCCGTAATGTCAACCATGCTATATACTTTTTATTTTGGAAATAAGGGCTCCTATTAGTCCCGGTATTTATTTCTTTTCAAATGTTCTTTTACGGGACTTGAATCTACATCTCCTCATAAAGAGACGAGTCTTATCACCACTGTACTAAATTTACAGTTCACCTTTGTTATATACTTGGATCCCTAAATCCAGAGCAGAATCAAATAGTAAGAGATGGAATAAATAAAATCTGAACCGTTCAGTATAAATTTTAACACTATCTAGTATCCACTCTCTTAAATATATCTCGTGAATAACATTCAACGGTCCGGATCGGTTGCGCTGTCTGCACCATGCATACCAGTACCAGAAATTACATTGATTTTGTTGGAGGCAGGCATGTTGTCAGCCCCTTAATGGAAGCCCAATAGTATTGCCAATTTACTCTTCCTTCACTAGACCGAAAACGGATCGGGCGAAATTTAGAAAAAAAAATGCGGCCTGTTAGTGCGTTCATCCATTTCTCGTTTTGATGCTAGGCTGAAATCGGATCTAGATTCATAACCCGATATGGCAAAGTCCATCTCAAATCTCAACTTTTTTTGAAAATTCATAAAATAGAAGGGGCTCTTTGCGAAATCGGTAACTCCCCTTCCCCTTCCCCAGCGAGATCTCTGTGACTGTGCCTCCTCCTTTCCTTCCTTCCTTCCTTCCTTCCACCATTGACAGCAAAACCAGAGAGAGAGGTAGAGACTAGAGAGAGACGGAGAGAAGCGAGAGATGGATCCGGACTCATTCCGATCGACCTTCTCTGGCCTTGCGCTAGGGAATGTCATGGCGGCGGCCGCTCGAGATTACCAAAAGGTGCCTTCTCTTTTGTTCGATTTAATAATTTACAACACTTTCCTGGCTAATTTAGAAGTGCCTTACCAGTGGAGGTTGAATCGCTTTGATCGAGATGGTCTTAGATGGAGTATCTTTAAGTAATTCCTCATCTTATTTTTAGGATCTTGTTGTTGCGTAGATTCTTAATTGTTAATTTCCTCATCTTATTTTTAGGATCTTTTGATTTAGCGGTTGTTTGCTTTGTAACATAAAAAAATATTAACAGTTGGATCCCTTTGTAGGAAATGTTAGCTAAAGGGAAAGCTCAGGCAAATACTACAAATGAGGAAGTTGATCTTGATGAATTGTTAGATGTAAGTTTCAATGTTTCCTTTCCCTTTCTTTTTCTTTCTTACTCTAAGACAATGGTTTATGACTTTTAATTTGTTATTGTGCAGGATCCTGAGCTAGAGAAATTGCATGCTGAGAGAGTTGCAGCTCTCAAGGTAGTTTATTAAGGTGTAGCTTTTCTCTAAGATGCTGCACTTAGTTTCATAATTAGAACTCTGAAATTGTTCTCTGGTAATTTAGATTGACTCTAATATGACGGGTATTGTGGTGAATTCCAAGCTGCTCCAATGAAATATTAGTTTGGTCAAATTATAGTTCCCTTATTTAAATGGGGCTTAGTTGTGGCTTGAATTGTAATGGTTGTTGCATTTAGTATCTCAGCCGTACTAATTACTTTTTTGTTGGTTTATATAAAAGTATAATATGATGCATATTGTTAACATGGTATTAGTTAACGTAACACACAGAAAGAGGTGGAGAAAAGAGAGGTTCTCAAGAGGCAAGGTCATGGTGAATACAGGGAAATTACTGAAGGAGACTTCCTTGGGGAGGTTACTGGAAGCGAAAAAGTCATATGCCATTTTTACCACCGTGAATTCTACCGATGCAAGTAAGCTCGCCGGCATAATTCATCTTTATCTTTAACATTAAAGTTCTGTTGTTTGGTTGGTTTTGACTTTTGAGAGTTGCTTGCTATCTATCAATACCCATTTAGGTGAGTTCTAGTACTGGTACAGTGGTACTCTCCCATGTGCTTTTTTTAATTTTGGAAGGAGGCACATTTTGCATAATTGTTTAAATGAAGAGGGGCGTTCGGCAATTTGTTGATGCCTTGAGGGCTTTTTACAAAATTTTCTGATATTCACAATTTGAATTGATGACAGGATAATGGATAAGCACTTGAAGGCACTTGCTCCGTTGTACCTTGGGACTAAGTTCATCAAGCTCGATGCTGAAGTCAGTTTATATTATTATAATATTTGTTTCCTTGGCTTTTTTTCTGAAAAGTATTTTGCTAATTTTTATTTGGTTTTACATAGAATTCACCCTTCTTTGTTGCGAAGCTGGCTGTTAAAACATTGCCTTGCGTCATTATGTTTAAGTGAGTGTAACATGCTTTTCCAATACTTGTTTCTGTAGTTTTCATTGTTGATCTTCTTTTTTAAAGGTTTTTTCTTCAATTATTTTTTCACATTATTCTCTACAGAAAGGGCATTGCTGTCGACAGAGTTGTCGGGTTTCAGGATCTTGGTAGCAAGGATGATTTCTCCACCAGAGCCCTAGAGAATATTCTGAAAAAGAAAGGTCAATTTCTTCTTTTTGGTATTTTGGGTCTTTTAAATAAGCTATTTGGATTTGTGAAACCGGTTAATGGTCCCAGATTATATGTCTAAAGTTAAATTTTTTTAACTTTTTAGGAATAATTGATGAAAAGAAAGGAAATGGTAGTGATGAAGAGGAGGATGCCGATGATAACAAAAACAGGAGAATTCGATCCTCGGCTGCACAAGATTCTGACTCTGATTAAGCCAAATTTATGTTGTACCTTTGAATTATTTTCTTAATTAGTGTTCTACTTCCTCAATATCTGTTTTTTTTTTCTTTCTTCTTCTTATTTTATTATTATATTTTTGTAATGCTGTAGTGTGGTGGAAGGTTTTATATGTCATATTAATAGCATTTTTCCTTTGTAAGTTTTCAAGTTTTCATTAACGCGCCAAAATCTCTAGGAATTATTGTTGTGTGGAATGGGTTGGTCTACCTTATTTCAAATTTAATATGTCCAATTATATTCAAAATTAAAAGCAGGACTGTGTAAAATCAGCACAAAAAATATAATTCTGTTTTTTTTTTTTAAATGGTGATCTTATCACGGTTCATCAGTTACCTCAGCGAGGAAGAAACTACCTCTGTTAATGATATTTCAGTGGAAACCTATCATTTGTAAAAATATTCACCATCTTTGGTTTATATATGTTTGTTATATAGTGGTTAATTAAAATTCTACAAGAACTCGGTGCTTTTCATTTATTTTTGCTTGACATATCAAGAAGAGAAATTGCAAAATGTTGAAGCTTAATGATTATAACAAAGTAAAAAACTTCGACATAAAAATTTAGAAAAATTTTACAAAAAATTGTAATTTAGAATTTTGTTGGGGCCAGCTCAAGAAGAGAGGCACCCTCTAAAAATTGATGTATGCTGCTCAAAAGTGGCGCGCACACGGTATTCTTTAGTAAAAGGCGAAAGAATAGTTCGCTCTGTGCTCACCACGCAGCTCCATGCTCTTAAACGCTCGTAGCAGCGGCTTATTTATAGCAGCATGGAAGCGGCACATTAGATTCCATAGCGATTGTGGGACTAACTTTGCGCATCCTCTCTCTCTCTGCAAGCGTTGCTCCGGAGCAAAATGAACTCCTCACCTTAACAAAATAAATAATTAGGGGTCATGTGATTGTATAAAAAAAGTTCATTTACTCTTTAAGTTAATTAATGAACTTTAATGCTGTTATTATTTCCAAGGTAAAGAGATTTTTTATTTATTATTAAATCAGTTGATTACAAGATTGATTATATTTATTGTTCTCTCCTCTGTCCCTTAACCTTCTTTTTCAGAATTACCAAAATAAATACATATTTTTTTCCTTCCCATATCTAAAAAATTACTCATATATTATTGTTATCTGATTTAGAAAAACACACACAATGTTATTTTTTTTTATATTTTTTTACTATTTCTTAATATGAGAAAATCATTGATTATGAAAATTCTAGACACTACAATAACATTACTTTCTCCCCATCCATAAAATGATTAAAAAAAATAAAAAGAATATATTGAACAATTTAGATCGACTAATTAATCTCATAAAATGAAAATTTAAAGTTGTTGTACGTGATAATTGGTGTACACGACGCATTATAAATTTGAAAAAAAAATATACATATACATAATCTTCAACACAATAATTTTCTTTATTTTTAGGAAGTTTCTAAATAATTTATATACTTAATTTTCAAACAATTCATCAGAATTATTCTTCCTTTTACTATAGATTTCATGCATTTGTTATTTGTGAAAAAAACAAAAGAAAATTTATTTCAAAAAAATTATATATATATATTAATGCTCTTTGAAATATGTAAGAAACAAAGGTCAAAAGAGATTTTAAAACTCGTGATCAATTAATACGAATAAATTAATCACTTTTAATATAGCAATTAATAGGGAAAGTAATGGAGTTAAGCTATCTTATTAATTATAAAACTAATTACGCCACGTGTCTTGTTGTGATAGGTTGGAATTTTATTTGGCAGAGATTTTCGGTGATTTGGTTCCAAATTTTTAAAATAAATTCTTATCCTTTCAAACCATAGAAATATCTCAACACACAAAGAGTTGTAGTTTTTTTTTTTAAGTTTGAAACACTCTTTTTTTACGAAGTTATGAATTCTCTGTGCATCAACATTTTTATCAAAATTGTTCTGAATTAAATTCACCAGAAAACACTATAAAAAAATCTTTAATTTTAGTTTCGACCATTTAAAATCTGCAACATTATATCGTGAAACATAATTTATTTTCTATTAAGATCCACGATCAACGTGTTTAAAGAAGAGAAATGATAATTGCGTTCCTATATTTGCATATGTTATATATATCTCTAAAGTAATTTTATCATCTTTAAAAAATATATATACTAATAACAAATAAATATTTACATCTTTTGAGTTTTGAATAATAGATATAAACACTTTATAACATAACAAAATCTATACTTTCATATAATTTTAACTTACAAACAATTTGTTAGAGGAGTACTTTATTTCTATCATGCAAAAGAAAATATCAATACTATTTTAATAAGTTATACATATATATTTTTTCCGATAGATATGAGAGTTAAAATCATTTAACTTTAAATATTTATAAAAAAATTTCGAACCTGCCAGCTCAATTATAAATAATATTAAAATGCAAAAAAACAATATAAGGATAATTTCTTTTTAAATAAAAATTGGGACATTGGAAATTAAACACATAATAGTAATTAGTGTTCTCCTAGCTTGAGATATAATGACAAAATCATTTGACATGATTAAATTGGATATCTATATACTGGATCTGTATCCGCTATTATAGATTTTATGACACAATGACTGTCATAATAATTTTAAACCGTCCAATTTAATTTAAACCGTTCAGATTTAACTCATAAAAATATTTTTTTTATTTATATTTTAGTAAAATAAAAAAAAAACTGTGATATAAATATATCATAAACAGCGGATGTGAATTCTCTGTATACTTATCTAGACTGGTAAATAGTTTTGACTGGGGATCGCTTCAGTAATAATATAAACAACCAAAGAAACCAAGTAATATTGCTTCAGTAATAATATAAACAACCAAAGAAACCAAGTGATATTGCTTCAGTAACTGGGACCCATGCGAATGTATCAACGGTCTCTTTATTTGTACGGCTCAATTCTCTCTCTCTCTCTCTCAAACCAGAATTTAAATTTAAACTTCAAAATCGTTGGCCCCACATGTCAGAGTGATGCTTAAACTCGCGACGAGAAGTCGCAGCATGGATCGAACGGTCGTGGATGAATCTAGCGCGGTGAAGTTCTGACACACGGATGACAACAGGAGAATAAACCACAGAAAAAGAAAACCAGAGAGAGAGGCGCACCGCACAGTATCTTAGAAAGTGTACATGTATGTACATGTCTCTTTCCGATCTCCATACTGTTTCCATTTTATTATTATTCTTTTTCTGTGTTGCGTTTCGCCATATTCGCTTTTGTATATGCACATATCTCGAGGTACTCTGTCATTCTCTCTCTCTCTCTCTCTCTCTCTCTCCTCTGTGTCAGCTGATTGTTTCTCTGCATCATCGATTCATCGTCTCTCTCTCTCTCTCTCTCTCTCTCACGTTCTTTCTTTCTGGATGGATGGATCACCTTTTTAATTCAGCTCAACTTTTTGTTATAAGCCAAGGTAGTAGAGATTAAGAAGATAAGGTAAAGTGTTAACACCTCTTGCCACATTCAAACAATCAGAAAAGAGAAAAGAGAAAAAGGGAGAAAAAAAAGGGCAAGGGTGGGGGGGCACATTTCACTGAGGCATTTCCACAAACAGGTGATAACCTTTCTCTAAAGTAGTGATAAAAAGGTGACTGTCGCGATAGAAACACGAACCCCGCTTCTTTTGTGGCTTCAATTTGAGTTCTGATCTTGCATCTGCGCTGATTGCTAACTAGAGACGCTTTCGGCTACAATCGAGAAAGGTATTCTCCAAAATTTCTGTCTCAATTTTTGTTCCCTAAAGTGGTGAGTTCTTGAGTAATTGGATTGGACCAAGCTTTTCTTGTTGGCATTGTTGGCGCTTGTTTGGGAAAGAAATAAACCAATAAATTAGAGCAATAGTTTAGACAACTAGAATCTGAAACCCCAAAACCATTGATGGGTTCTTCTGGGTCAAAACCAAGGAATGATGAAGCATTGCTTCTGTGCAAGGAGAGAACCCAGTACATCAGAGAGGCCATTGATGCATGGTTCGCTCTTTCGGCTGCACACCTTTCTTACATGCAATCCCTGTGCAGTATCGGGCCTGTCATTAGACAATTTACCGAGTCGGAACTCATATCGTACCCGGCTCTTTCCGTCTCAGAACCTGACAAGTCACCGACTCACTCTTCAATTGCTTCTCCTACTCACGGCGAGAGCCCCTTATCACCTTTAGTTAAACCCAGTGCATCTCACGTGAGAACTACTGGAAGTGTCGATTCAGTAATTACTGTAGATCCAGTTACATCGATCAATTCAATAGTCAACCCGGCAGATTCAGATCCCTCGTGGGATTATTTTGACTCTAATATGAACCGAGTAAAGGGCTTGAAACAAGTAAAGGAAAAGGAGGTTTTACCCATAAATGAAAAAAAAGGAACAGTGTCTGTTACTGAGGAGGTAAAAGGGGACTTGGGAGAGGAGGAGGTGGAGAGAGAGGATGAGAGTGAATTTATCACACATCGGGCAAAGGAATTCGTGCCAAGTGTCAAAGAAATAGAGCAGCGATTTATCAGAGCAGCTGAGGCAGGTGATGAGGTGGCAAGAATGCTTGAGACTGACAAGGTCAGGCTCAGTGTGTCCTCTGTGGTGTTTTCAGGTAGTTCTCAGATTTAACACACTATATAAGTCATGTCATTACTGGATGTTGCTGCAATACCAACTATCAAGTTCGATTTTGTTTACTTTGTTTTGTTGCTTGTAACAGGGACACCATCTGCATCTAGACTGATATTGGCTTTTAATCAATTCTGTTGCAAGAGAGAGACCCTTTTGAACCAGGGTAAGACGGTTCCAATTACTCCCTATACTTTTTTTCTCTCCTCATTCGTACTTTGTTCCTTAAACAAAAAAATTGAGGAAAAATGTTTAAGGCATAATAAGTTCCTTCAAACTAGAGATTTTCAGTAGTTACGTACTGGATATTAAGGGCAAAATTGGAAGAGGTTCAAAATATATGGAGGAACTTTAGTGGTTTTGCTAAATAGAATAAGTTTACCCCAGAGAATTCATAAGACTTCCATTTTGTCTTTTGTTAAATAGATTATGGCAAGCATGCACCAAAGGTTATTACATGGAATCGTTCAGTCTCTTCCATTTCTACTTCGTCCAGAGACCATCTGGCTTGTGTACCAAAAGATGACAGTGGTGAGATTGGTCATGATTTTGTCGAACAATTTTCTATGATTTCTGGTAGCCATTCATCAACTCTAGATCGACTCTATGCATGGGAGAGAAAATTATATGATGAGATCAAGGTATGATGTTCGTTCATATCAAACCATTCAATTATATCACCATGAAAAACAACATATTGTATTGGTGTGGTAGTGCTAAGATCTTCAATAGGCATTAAGGGGTAATTAAGAAGGATTAAGGGTTAGTGTCCAGCATCTGTTTAAATTCTGTACAGACTGTTCTTTCATGATTGACTACTTAGTTGCTATTGAAGTTCATGAATTTATATACAGGCAAGTGAATGTATAAGGAGGGCATATGATCAGAAATGTGCCGTTCTGAGACACCAGTTTGCACGGGACATGAAAGCACAGGCGATTGACAAAACCAGAGCATCTATCAAGGATCTGCACTCACGGCTGTCTGTTGCGATCCAGGCTGTTGATTCTATTTCAAAGAGAATTGAGAAGATGAGAGATGAGGAGCTCCAGCCACAGTTAGTTGAGCTCATTCATGGGTAAATATCTATATTTTCTTGCATTTGTATCTACCAGAAGGTACAACTCGTTGAAGTGTGTCCCAGCTGTAATTTGACATTAAACAGGATAATTTAAAAAGAAAAGGCGTCAATGGCCAATGTCTTATCAAAGCATTGGAATGACAATCAGGAAACCATGGGGAAAATCATAGATCTGAGACTTTAGGAGCTTTGCAGTTTCATAAAACAAATAAATTGATGAACAAACAACAAATAAATGGATAAATACATATTGCACAACACAACATTGATTCCTTTTTGGGTTCATAGAGCTTAATTACAGTTATTGCTGACAAGTTTGGTTGGGGATCATATAATATTTCTAGAGTCTCCTTGAGATTATGATCTTGATTGATTTTTATAATATACTTGGCTTTTCCCAGAAGGACTTGCTTTTGCTCAATTTGATTGATTTTCATATAGGATGATAAAAATGTGGAAAGCAATGCTTGAATGCCACCATGCGCAATTCATCACAATCTCTTTAGCTTACCATGCAAGGCGCTCTACAACACAGTCGCAAGTCGATACCCAGAATCACGTTCTCACAAACCTCTTAGATGAACTTGATACCTTCGCCTCAACCTTTACTAATTGGATAACCTCCCAAAAATCATACATTCAATCGCTCAATTTGTGGCTCCAGAAGTGTGTCTTGCAACCACCAGAGAGGCGCCGAGGGAGGAGGAAGGCGATCTTCCCACCTCCCCAAGCTCTCTCTCCTCCCATCTTTGTTTTATGCAGGGATTGGCTAGCTGGGCTCAAGTCTCTTCCCTTAGATGAGCTACTGGAATCAGTCGGAGGTGTCTCCTCCGTGCTAAGAGATGTATTTGAACAAAGAAAAGAAGATTGTTTAGAGAACGGTGAAGATGTAAGGGTTAAAGGAATGGAGAGATTTCAGTGTGTTTTGAGGGTGTTTTTCGATAGGCTGAACAAGTTTGCCGAGGTTTCATTGAAATCATGTGAAGAAGTGAAGAATTTGCACGAGGTGGCACGGGTAGCATATAGGATGGTCGAGTCGGGTGATGTTTCACTACCAAGTTCTAGGGTGTCTTTGTAAATTAAAGTTTGAGATCTATTTAGTTGAGAGTAGATGTATCCTATTGTTGTAACTTGTAAGAATACGGAGCCTTAATTTACCATGATTGGTTTTTGAGACGCCATCAGTTTCATCAATATGGTGATTAATTTGATGAAGCGAAGGAATAATTTTTGAACATGAAATTTTATTTTTATTATAATGATCTGTTCACTAATTCTACCAAATGAATTTTGAAATTACGAATTTTCATATCAATGCAAAATAGTATTAGTTGCTGTGTATGGTAGATTAACAAATTGAATTTATTATTTAGAATTTGAAATTTGAATTAGTTATGCAAAATAAAAAAGGCGCATATTAGTATATATCAAAGTGGACATTTGATCCTCTCTATGGAAGTAAGGCGATTGAGGTATACAATCAACACTTAAGCATCCAAAGTCATTTATGTGCAAAATCATAACATAGTAAAAAAAATGTTTATTCACATTATATAATATATTGTTATAGTTACAAGCTGTTTAATAATTATTCCTTTCTAACAATTGCCCATGGAACAAACAAAATATTTGCTCTGTAAAGGTTAAAAAATTGTTATTTCTTCACACTTGTTTCTCGAGTGGCTGTGCTCATTATGTAGTGGCGGCACCGGCACTCATCTAGAAGCCAACATGTTGGGTGTATTGTTCGTATGCCTCAGACGCCATGCCAATCGGAGCTCGAATAACCAAATCGGGAAGGTCAAATGCATCGACCAACTCTCTGGCAACTCCTCTCACTTGGAAACTGAGATAATCTGTCAGCTTATGAATAGCCTGAAAATGTTGAGTAGCAAACTCGGTCAATGCTTGCTAATATATAATGATTCAATTGTGTGCTTGTTAATTAAAAGGTTTTAACTTAATAGATCCTGAAACAAGACTATTCCAGTGGATTACGTAAACATAAGTCCTATAATTTCTGTTCTACTTTATGCTTTAGTTCCCTGGCAATGTGAAACGAGATAGTGAATGAATTCATAAAGAATTTCCTCTACAAGCTTGACGTTTCGGAGCTATCAGTGGGTCAAATATTGCATGAAGATCCACGGTATGGATTGCACTGAAATAATAAAAAATAGTTGCCAGTAAAACTTGCCTTAGCTTTATTTGGTGCAACATAGTCCACGTTTCGATATGTTCCAATATCCTTCCATATCCGCTCAAGAGCATAAAGATCACATACTAACTTCAGTACCTCACGAGCGTTGACATCAGGACAACTGCATATAACCATGATAAAAGCGTTATCTCAAAACAAAACCAAATAAATCCCTAAAATAACACCAAAAGTTGTTGAATTGGTACCATAAAAATCTTGCTGTAACACTGCCAAGCTTTCATGCTACAGCCAATCAACCAGAACAGAGTAGAGAAGCCAATAATAATTAAATACAAAATAAATAAGATACATACTTTTCAACTGCTTCAATGAATTTAGCAAGAACGACAGACTCAATATGTGACTCAGCAAGTGTAAGCAGATGATTCAAGCATCTATTCCAGGCACCGAAGCTTCCTAGTGTCTTGGTGTGCTTTTGAAGCCTGGCAGCTACACTTTGAAGCAGACGAGACGTTCGATACTGGAAAAAGGAGTCAATTTTTGAAAGTTTTCTACGATTAGGATACATGTAAAACAAAATTAAAACATAAGAGAAGTTGTATAGAAGAACTTGTCATGTCTATTGTGGAAATCTCAGAATATCCATATATCCCTGCAGAACAGGTTTAATGGAAAGAGAGAGAGGATAAGGGGTAATTTGGGCATTTTTTTAGTTTTTCAGGGGCACATAGGCTCTTAAAGGAAAACACAGGATAATTTAATAAAAGGTATATCTGATATTTTGAGATTACACTGGGGTTAGGTAGAAAGTTGTTCACAATAGTAATAGTTGAAATAAAGAACACTTACTCTAAAGGCATCAAGCTGGAATTTTGGATCTCTCAAGTGATCTTCTCCTTCCCACCGAGCTGTGACTGGATTTGGTTGAGACAAGTATGAAGACATGGATTCTCTTAAATAGTTCCAAGTTACCGAGAACGTGCCTCCCTTGAACTTCTCCTGATATTGCTTCAACAGGTCTCCCGCGACCTACAAATACAAATACGCGGAAGAAAATAAAAAAGAGAAATATAACCTCTATTAGGTGTAGCATATAACGTGCTACATGGACACCCAAAATTTATCACATTTGTTGCTTTTACATTCTTGTTCTCACAACAATTCTTAAATGGACTTCATTTAAAACAAAAAAAAAAACAATTCTTAAATGGACACCACCCTTTAGATGAGTGAGATGAAAAAGATATTTGCTGTGACGACTTTGATCCCAATGCTGACAGTAATTTTGAAGCAGAAATTGAACTAAAATCAAGCACACAAGGATAACTGCTAGGTTAAGTATACCAAGCAACTTGGAAAAACTAATTTAAAAGGTTAAAATTATGCCTAAGAGCAATTAGGTCATTGCTTCTATAGCTTATCTAGACTGTACCAGCTGGACGAAGAGCATCAGCTGAAATTCTGTTGTGGATGTCGATGTCACATGAAGATCAAGAAAACTTAATAATACTTTACCTGTTGCAAAAGAACTGTGTTGTCTCCTTCAAAAGTCTGGAAGATATCATGGTCATTTCTCAAAATTCCAAACCGGTTAACTGCAGCATACCCATGGCCACCGCATGACTCACGGCACGTGCTAATCGACCTTGCAGTATATGAGGTCACATATGACTTTAGCCCTGCAGAGAGCGCATGCACATCACCAACCACCTGATCATCATTCGTTTTCTTCATCTCCGTATACTTGTCCACAAGATATTGTGTAGCAAAGTGGAATGCATAGGTGGATGCAAGCATGGGCATGAGACGGTGCTGCTGAGATTGGTAGTCAAGCACACTAACTTCGGGTTTTCTTGGAGGACCGAATTGTTGACGGAGCAGAGAGTATCTAGAAATAGTTCAAAAAAAAAACATGTTATTTCTCTTAATAATATGGGTACCACAATAGCTCCCGAGTTGAAATCCAACTTAAATTGTTGATTTTCTCTCTTAATTAACATTCATCTGTGATGCCAAGTAGTAAGAATGTAAAATTGGATAGCCAACTTATATACGAGATCTAAGAGCAAACTATCAGTTAAAAAGTCACTAGTTGAATGCCTCTCCACCCCCGTCCCCTGGTTCCCACCTGTTGCTCTTAGTTAACAAATTAATTGATCTCACCATGTTGGCCTTGCATATATATATATGAAAACAAATAAATATGAAGTAGTGGCCAGAGGAAATGTTGAGTGTAGTACCTGACAGCTATGGTGACTGCAATCTTCAACACACCAACGGAGGAGTATGCAAGCCCAACCCGGCCGCCTACCAGTTCACCCAGTGTTGCGGCAAATCTTTTGTTAACCGTAGGTAGACTACTTGTGTACTTGCCGTCTCTTGATACATCACCAAATCTATTAAGAAGGTTTTCACGTGGCACCCTCACCTGAGAAAAACGTAATGCACCATTGTCAACCCCATTAAGGCCAACTTTGTGGCCACAATCATGGATCTCAACACCAGGTAGAAGTGCATGAGTCTCAAGATCTCGTATCGGCACGATGAATGTGTGGATGCCCATATCGGCTGATCTGCCACCCTTTCCTTGGAGAGGAAGGATCAGTCGAGCGAATACACTAGCAAATTTACCATGAACAGCAGCATTGCCAATCCACCATTTAATTGCACCGTCATTCGGTGTGTTTATTACAAACTCATCAGTGATTGGGTCAAAAGTTGCGGTTGTTTGTAGACCCTGAACATTAGAACCTGTTTGAAAGAATAATGATTAAGTACATATATAGATGCAACTTTATTAAGCAAGTTAATACTGACCATGGCTCTAGTAAGCAAACACAAGCCATGTGGCCCCCTCAAAGTGACACATACCTAAAACAATCCCATTTGAATGACCAGAGACCTGGAATTGATCCAACCCAATTGACCTGACTGAAGCCAACCCAACCCTGACTTTTCCCTTTACCACCTCACCGAATTAATTCACTCTGGAGCAGGCATTGGTTTTTAGTCCACTAGTGTACTGACTAAGATATGGTTACTATCCATCTCAATGATGCAAGGTACACAATGTTTGGTTTGATTTTGCTATTTATTTAAATCATTTTTAGGACAGAAGCTCACCATGATGCAGTTCAGTCATAGCAAAACAGCCAGGATAATCTAAATTGTCGATCCCATCAAAATACTTCTCTCTATGCTTTTTAGTTCCAAGGTTGACAACAGAGCCTCCCCAAAGACTATTAAAAAAGGTGTGAAGATAGCATTACTATATGATTACAAGTAGTAATATCTACATGACTGGGGGGACCAGTGGCTTTGGAAAGTATTGCAAATTTCCTAAACCTGTGCTTAGTTGCTTAATTTAGTTTTATCTTGTAAACACATTCTTATACTTCATTGAAGCTTGGAGATTGGGACAGAAATTAGATGCTATATCAGGTAGGTAAACTATGGGCAACAAGATGAATAATATAAAAGAAAGAAAGAGTCCAAATTATCACTTTGTCAAGTATATAAGCATTAAATAATATCAACTATTTAGTGCCTTCATTCAGAAAACTAAACTCCAACAAGCCAGATTAAACAATTTGGTCACTTTGCAATTTATAATCTACAAATAAAATGATATTCCAATAATTCATATAACTTTTCATACACAGGGACATCCTAAAAACTCTTAAACTGAACAGGCATATATCATTTTGAGATATCTCACCTTTCAATCACATATCATAATTGATAAAGTTCCACCATCTTTTGTTATAGAATCTAAAAGCTAATTCCACTTTTTTAAAACAATTTTTCTTACCTGATAGAAAAGTTCAGAGGATTTCTTAATAAAATGTAGTTAAACAAATCAAACCCACAAAAAGAGGAGGACACTCTAGACAGCAGTTTAATTGGTTTGATGATTCTGATGTAAAGGAATCAAGTTCACTCTTCTTTTTTCTAAATGGTCTGGTCTTTCAGTTTTCTCGTTCATTTCTATTGAAATTTTTCTTTTTGGCAATTTTATTTACAGTTTTCAGTTTGGTTTTTATAATTGAAGCCAAATAAAGAGAACCAACCAAACCACCAAAAATTTAGTAAATTCTTGTTTACCTTAAGAAAGGAAGTTCCGGATAAATTAACAATGGCAACTTAAATGGTCAAATTATTCTTTGCAAATTAAAAGTTTATTGTACAAATTCAGTTAGAGCAAAATTCAGTTCATTGTTATGGTTTCTTTAGTTCAGGTTTGGCAACTTTCTGTTCGTGCGTGCCAAACCAAACATTTCAATCCAGAAGAGGATATACCTGAATTGCACACCCATTTTGATCCCGAGGGAGATATCGACTCCACCAACTGCCTCGGCAATAGCAAAATAGACCGATGGATTCTCAACCAGGTACCTATTTTTGCACCGAAATATTCAATTCACCATCTTCATACATAAAATTTAATTCAACTGTATACTTAATTTCAAAGAAACGCACCTAAATGGTCTAATACCAGCTTCACGGACAAGAGCCATCATTTGCCTCATGCAAAGCTCGCGATGCTCTGCCATGGATATCTCCACGGGAGTCTGTAGGTCAGGCCTGGACTGGAAGAACTCGAAAATGCGCGCCTGTATCTCCCGATGGGGCCCGCGCATGTACTCTGACAGAGACTCGACAGATGCCGAGAAGTTGCGCCTGGCACGGCAAGGAACGAGGGAGAGTTCGTCGGAGAGTGTAGCGGAGGGTCTATAGAGATGGAGAGAGAGTCGTTGTATGCGTCGAAGAGCCACCTCATCGTCGGAGCTAGGGTTTCGTCGATTGTCATCCATCCTTTTTGATCAAATGCGTAAGAAACAGAAAGAGAGCGAGAGAGGGGAGATATAGGGAGCAGGGAGGAGTCTGTTCCGTTTCGTTAGCGGAAAAATTCCAACGTCCATCGGACCAAATTTGGTCCAATGAAAAAATAACCGTTCAATGGAATTAAGATTCGTGTAAAAGTTTCGCTCCAGCTTTAAGTGCCGTGCGAATTATCAGATTTGATGATCCAACGGTAATTTTTCCCATTGGATTAAATTTTAGTCCGATGGACGTTGGAACACCACCTTTCCGTTTCGCGGGACCCCTATTTGTTGCTTTTACGAAAAGAAGGATGACGCGGAGCGCTAATCTGATGTCTACGTGGCTGTTAGTTATTGGACCTGATTTTAAAACAGTCTAAAAGCAGTCTCATCCAGAGCCAGCCATATAGCTACCTTTATTTTTTACAATTACTTCCCGTTATCTCGCTGCATTGGTATTCTCCGCCAATAGAAAACCTGAAGAGGAGGTTTGGTAAACTACCGTAGAATTTTACATGTGGATTTAAAAAGTCCGTAGAGAAAGGTCGTTTTTCTCAAGCTTCCGACAGCGATGGATAATGAGCGGTCAAATACTTCAATTGGCGCGCTTTTCAATAGAGTTTAGATATACTTAGATTTGGATTTATTTCATGGCATGACGCTTAATTATTTTTATTTATTCCATGCCATCCTTACTTACGTGGATTTACATCCGCTGTCGTATTTTTTTTCTACGACATAAATATATTATAATTTTTTGAGTTCATGATATGGGAGATTCATTAAAAATATAAATAAAAAATATGTTTCTTATAGTTTAAATCTGAGTTGTTTAAATTAAATCAGACCGTTTAAAATTTATAATATATTTATTGTCGTAGATTTTAATGATAATAGATAGGGATTCATACTCATGTTACATCACGAATTCACGGATGTACTTGATGAGAGGTGGATCCAAATAAAATAAAAATAAAAAATGTCTTTTTTATAATCTAAATTTGAGTTTACATCTGTTGTTGATAGGTGAGATTTACAAAATAAAAAAAAATATTTTTTATAATTTAAATTTGAATAATTTAAATTAAATCGGATGATTTAAAATTATTGACAATAATTTATCATTGAATTTATATGACAGCAATTAATTTCTTAATAGATTTCTCATTTCAGACAAAATCAAACTATTAAAGTTTAAATTTAAATAAAATATGCATGAACTAATTTCCAAAAGTCATTCTAACGTGTTTTTTTAATTTAATTTTAATTGATTTTGAAAAAAAAAATGAAATTTCTGACGCTGAGAAATTTGCCATGTGTTTTATTAGAAAACATTAATTGAAATTTGGAAATAATGTTTTAACTCAGATAAAAAAATATAATAATTTAAGAAAACAATTCATAATTATTTGTCCTCATCATTGGACCAGTTGAAAATATTTTGGATGAGGTACCTCCTGTGAATTATATAAACATATATTTTTTGTAATTATAAACAACAAAAAGATACTTAATTAATATGGTTCATTTTAAGTCATATTGATGACTACAAAAATAATATTGAAATTCCATGTATTTATCAATAATTAAATTGCATATAATTTCTCTCAAGTTCTAAACTTTGTTTTATTATATCATTGAATTTCTGTGGATCAAGTCTTGTAATAAAAAAGTTTATTGGGCATGATATGTAGGCTTATGTTATGTGCCTTATTGGGCCATATTTATGTATTTTTTTTTTATGATTGGCAATATATTTTTCTAAGCTTGTCATATTTGGGTCTTCCTAAAGTCAAAAGATCAAAATTGAATAATTTGCAAATATGTAAAGCTTTCAAATTTCAAAATTTTTTTTTAGCAAGGCAACATCTAACAAAGCTGATATAAAGAAATTATTAATGGTTATTAATAGTGAATTTTTATATATTTATGCAAATATGTAAATTTTTTTTATAAATTATACGCATAAACAAGATGCATAAATTATTAATGGTTATTAATAGCACAAATTTTATATATTTATGCAAATACGTAAAGCTTTCAAAACTTTTTCAGAGTTTATATATTGAATGTGACAAAGATAAAAAAAAAAATATGAATAGGCATCAGAATAATTTTAGAACTATAAATTATAAATGAGGATCATTGAAATGCCTCTATCTTCATGTATTTATTATATATTCACTTTTTAAATACTTAATAGTTAACTAGTATCATTAGTATCATGTCCGTACTTTGCTCCGAATGATTTTTTAAATATAAAAATATTTTTAAAATTCTATAAAATTATTTTGATAAAAAAAATTAATACCATTTAATTTCATTTAACATGCAAAATTACTCACAAAATTGAAAGACTATACAAAAAGACGAGAGATAAATTAAGAACCAAAGTATACTAAACAAGAATCATATCATCATCCAGGTAACAATTATTTTTTTTTGGGCATACCATGAAATAATATTAAGATTGCACCGTATATTTTCTCTTTTGTTGCATAGTAATTCATTCTCTATTTTTTTTTCTCTATTAGTAATTTTCTTATTTTATTTTATTTATTGCATTACCTTTTTTTTTTACTTAATTGCCTTTGTTTTGCTTAAATGCATATGTTTTACTGCAACAACAATTTTGTGAAAATATCTTTGATCAAATAAAGATTTTTCGTCACATATTAGATAAATTGTAAGAGTTATCCTCCTCTCCTTAGGTTTCATATGCACTTGTGTATCTAAAAATAAATATTAAACGTGCTTATTTTTTTATTTAGTAGAATATTTACCTTAATTTCATTTTTATTATATTTAATCAGCTTATTAAATGTCAAATAATATCATTTAATGTCTTTCCATATAATATATATAGCTCTATAATTATAACCATATCAATTATCAATCAATTTTAAAAAAAATTCTTTAAATGACATGACGACAAATAAAAAGAAAGCAAGACATGACTCAATCAACGGTTGAAATTAGGAAGGTGCAAATCTGTAACAAAGGTCTGTGTAAAAATCTATGTTGATGAGTGAAATTATATGAGTAAATCTCAACTATTCTAGGATCAGGACAATGCAATCAATTGTTGAAATTAATTCCGAAACTTAATTAATTAATCTGAATCGTTGCAGAATGAGGACAATTACACACTTAATAAGAGTAGAGACAGAGATATTAGAAAATTTTAAACTCAAATAATAAGATGAAATTTGTTAACTTTGATCAAAATAATGTGATAATGTGGTTTCATTTTGATGTATGCAAAGCATAGAAAATAAAATTAATGCTCCCAAATGTCCATATCGATCAGGTGGTATATATATATATATAATATATAATATATATAATATATTTACAACCCTCATGATTCCTATGATTCCAAGTCACTTGCTATGGTTGACTTATTATTAATTGACAACCATATATTGCAATATTTGTAGACTAAATCAGAGAAATTTAACTTCAAACAGATTTGTTTAGATAACTCAAAACTTAAAAAAAGTGATTAACAATTATCCATTAGATGTTAATTAACAGATAGGCTTGTATGATACGCATGTGACAGTACTTAAAAATTTCATTCAAGATCATGACCTTTAATTTTATTAATTTGTTGGTGTCTGAATTCTGATAAGTTCTGACTGATACCATGCACCTACATATTATTAACCTTTCTTTCTTTCTTATACACAAAATAATGAATTTTATATAGTCTTGCTATATAATGTAACCCATGTTACGACTAATTATTGACCTTAATCATCAACTTGCATCTCACACATTCAATGTGATTAACTAATCTATTGTGCCTAGAATATAGTCATAAAGTATATAAAACTAGCTGGATATATAGTTCACAATATTTAATGATTCTTCACATGTGGAGGCACTGTTGCGTCATGCGAGTATATATAGAGGACATTTATGTAATGATTTTTATCTTGTAATTAATATATTATATATGAGAGTAAAGTTAGCGTGTTCAAATTATTCAATAAATCTTTATATTAAAATCTTGTAGGATGTTAAATTTTTTTATTTTTAGAGTTTTTTTTAATTGTTTATTTCATATTTTTTAAAATGATATATTTTCATATGCAAAAATTTATTATTTTATTATCATTATTAGAACCATCTTCAATTTTTTTGAAAAAATAGTTAGAAAACTCTAAAAATAGAAAGTTACGGTATCCTACAAGATTTTGATATGAAGAATTTATTAAGTAACTTCATTTTTTCATTTAAAGTCGATTTAATAGGTTTTTGAGTTAAAAATACCGATAAATTCCGTGCTTTCTAATTTTCTAATTTGAAAGAATCTATTTTCTGAATTGTTACAACAAATATTACATCAATTAATCATGTGCTTTTCATTATATCAAAGCCAAAAGTTTCAAGTATATATCCACAGGGGTGCTCTCCAATTGTAGCTATTATTTAAACAATTAATTAATATGTCATATATATATATATATATATATATATATATATCAAGAGATTCACATCTAGTACATTTAACTATAATAATGTCTTTCGTGCGAAAAATTACATATTTAAAATCCAACAATTAATTAATATGTCATATATTTATATCTATAATTAAGAAAAAGAATTATGACATATATTTTATCATTTATCAATTGAGTCAATTTGTTGATCAATGGTTCAAAATTTCAAACCATAATAGTTAAAATACAAATTTATTTATATATTTATTTGAATTTTTTTCTTTCATAAAAGATCCCTAAGCACTCACCAAAACCATGTCCATAATTTTTTTCTTGCTGATTCCAACTCTTTCCATTTGGTGGGAAGAGGGTAGGGTTGAAAATGGTACGGATAATATCTGATCCATATTCGATCCGTATCCGAAAATTTGATACGGATATCTGATGTTCAAATATCCGTGTGGATATGGATATAAATATGGTTTTAAATTTGAATTATCCATATCCGAATAGTAGATATATACTATATAATTTAATATATATTATGAAAAAAAATATATTGTTCATCATGATAATTAAATACATATTATGAATTTTAGTATTTTTAATGATATTTATATATTTTTTAATAACTAATAGCGTTGAAAGAATTATTTTATAATAAATTTAAATGAATTTTATAAAATTTAATAAGTTTTAAGTCATATCTTATTGGTAATAACGACAGAAACTTGCGGCTATCGAAAGAGTGACAAACCCATATTCAAATAAAGGCTTTCCAAAAAGAGTGTATTTGGAAGGATCATCACGGCTTACGAAACTCATAAGTATCCACAAAAATATTTCTATATATCCGACTATATCCATAGATATATTTATAATCGTTTAATATTTGATCTGTATCTTTATTCGAATATATTTATATCTGTATTCATATCTGAAAAATTAAAATAAATACGGATATAATTTTATCACTATCCAATCCAATACCCGATCCGTTTTCACCCCTAAAAGAGGCCCCCCACTAGCTAGGCCCACTATACATCAATTGATAATTACAATTTTTATTTAAAATTATCTTCTTTGTCGTGTAGTTCTTATAACTATAATTTCAATATTATTATTATTATTAATTAATTGAGAACTTGGTCTATATATATTAGCAAGTGGTCATGTGTAAACATCAACATGGATTTATTAAAGCTTCAAGAATTGCATTAATCACGGAAATAACAATAATTAAAGAACCCACAATTACAATCATATTGGAATTAATTATTTAAATATGTGGATTTTCATCAATTGTCAATGACTGCAATTAAAAGAAATATCCATACATGCAAACATCTCAAGTCTATGAATAGCTAGTTTATTTTATTGAGAAATAAAAAAATATATTTATAATCTAACCTAAATAAAAAAAATAGGAACCAAATCCTCTGCCCACTTATGAGCATAAAATTTCTGCCTATTAGAGATTCCATCCTATGGTATGATGTCATTTATCAAACTAATTTTAATGAAAACCAAAATTAATTAGCATTATTAGTTGCACAACAATTGAAAAGGTTTGCATATTTAATATTTTCAAGACTTGTCCCGGTATTTCTTTTATTTTTTTTTATTTTTTAGTTTAATTTTGAAGAATAAGAATCCATTGTATATTAATGAATTTGTCATTAGTTAATGGTTATTATTTTTTAAATTGCTTTATATGCTACAAATCATTATATGTTAGTGAAAACATATGTGTTAGTTAAATAGATATGTTGCAATTTTTAAGATTCAAATCACTCAATACGAATTTATAACTTATACGTTATGGGTGGCTAATTTTTGAATTATATATTTATTTATACATATTTTTATGAAGATGATGTGGTGATATGGGATGGTTGAAAATGTTCAAATTCAATATTTTTTTCCGTATCCATAAAAAAATTATAAAAAATATTTAAATTAGTATTATTTGTCATGATTGCAAATAAATTTAATTATCAACATATCCCTATCATTTTTTTAAACGTTCCAAACCCATTATTTGCAATAACACATTATATGGTAGTTGATAAAAAAAAAATTAAAATGACTCATAACTACAAAGAATATTGTAGTTTTTGCTGAAAGGTAATTGTGTATGCAAGAATAAAAGTTTCCATTTGTTGTATTTATTATAATATTTCAGTTGTACTAATTTTTGTAATTTTTCAGTATGATGTGTAAGGCAGACCTACTGGTTTTATGAAATTTAATTATACTTAGCATAGTATGCCAACATTTCCTTTCTTAAATCAATTTATAGTGATCAATGGTGAAAAGAGAATATAATTATTCTACAAGCTTCTAAAGAAAATGATAAAAAAGAATTTGAGAATGCATGCAACATAAAAATGAAGGGATTTTTATTTTTTCTGATGATTTTTTAATTATAAACCTGTCAACTCAACAACCATGTTAATCTCTCTAGTTGGAAGTTCAATCAAGAATTTAATATACCATTAATATTTTACTTTCAATAAAGAAGTCCAATATAATAGCCTCTTTCTTAAAAAAAAATTGATAAGCCAAATGATAAAAATTTATAAAAAAAATTATAGGTGATTTCACTAGTGAGCAGGAATTTCCTACTCACATGTGTGCAGGGGATTCGGTTCCCAAAATATATATCAGGTTATTTGATAATTGATAATTAGTCTGATGGCAAGAAAAACTTTCATGTGACATAGGTGATGCTCAAAGCAATCAATTCTTATTTCTTAATTACAGGAGTGAAGCATTTTTCTTCCTCACTTTCAAATAATTGAAAAAGGATGATGTGATGTTTATAATTTTAATTGTTGTAATTATTTTTATAAGTAATATGAGCATTTTCATCCCTGTGATTGCAAAAAAAAAAAAAATTACAGTCTTTCTTAATATTAAAAATTAATTATTTTTATCATGACAACGAAATTAAAATTGCAGAAATATAAATATTTTGAAATTATTGACAAAGTAAATAAATTCAATTTTTTTAATTGCAGATGGAAAATAACATACATATATACATACATTATACATACATTGACTCTTCCAAGCTTAGAAGTAAAAAAACAAATATGTACGGAGCTTCTAAGCTCTTATATAAAGCCTCCCTCTTCCCTTCTTTCCAATCCTTGACAAGAATTCATATATACTAAAAAACTAAACATAATATCCTCTAAACAACCCCCCCCCCCCCTTCTCTTCCAAAAAGAAAAAAAGAAAAGAAAAAGAAGGAACTAAGAAGAAGAGGAAGAAAAGAGAATCCATCCTTGGTTCTCCATCGATCGTAACCCGATCGAGGATAACAAAAATGCTCCAGAAAACAAAAGAGGAAGAGCCAAAGGACCAACTTGTACTAAGCATGGCAAATCATGAAATGGCAGCAATGCCTGTGATGCACGGAAGGAATAGCTCAATTTCGACGTTCATACCAGCGTCCTACAACAATATTGTCCATGACGGCGATGATGATAAAAATATTGCGAAGAAATTACAAATAACATGCCGTCTCCATTTTGACGGATGCAAATGTAACTACTCTCGGCCCAACTCAATGGTCTCTCCATTCCCAACGCAACGAGAATGCAATGCGGTGGATCGTTATGTAGCTCCCCATAACGAAAACTACGATCGATGGATTGTGAGCATGAAATAATTAGCAAATTCTTTTATTCATTTTCATGCAGATGCACATATATTTATATATATTTTTTGTGAACAGATGCGACATCCATCTGCATTGGAAAATTTCAAAGAGATAGTAGCGGCGTCAATGGGGAAAAGGATAGTGATGTTTCTCGACTATGACGGTACATTATCTCCGATTGTAGACAATCCTGACTGTGCATTCATGGATGAAGAGGTGAGCCAGGTTTCTGATCTACTGTGACTATACTTAACCAGCTGGTGTTTTCTTTTTTACTTCAATTTTCTGCATTAGATGCGAGATGCGGTAAGAGAAGTAGCCGGTTGTTTTCCAACAGCAATCGTTACTGGAAGAAGCAAGGATAAGGTAATTAAACACACTAGCTAGTTATGTAATAAGTTTATTTGAAGCATTTCTATCAGAAAAGATATATACACGTCTGATACTGGTAAAAAGTGTGTTCTTCTATTATTCATTGTTTAATGCATTAGGCGTGTGTATAATAAATTTTGTTCTTCTATTCATTTGTATCAGAAAAGATATTTACATGTCTAATCTAATTAATACATCTAGATTCCCCCCTAATAGCGCCAAATAAGACAGAGAGAGTTTGACAATAAATTTTGATAGTTAAGCCAGAGTGGCCCCCCACAGTTTCTGGTAATGAACCACACCAAACAAAAGAGAAGCATCTCTGTAGTTAATTTAGTGTTGTACAAATCATCTATTTTTTATTGAAGAAAAATCAGAAATCTATTGGATGAATTGTACTATGCTGACAGCCATATATAGTCCCTAGATTCCATATCCCCTGCTACGCTGTATACGCAAAGTAAATCTGAAAAAAAAACATCTCTATAATTCATCCGTTCGTATGCTGTGTAGTACAGTACTACGCAGTAGAAAATCATGACCCATGCTTCCTACCGACCTACCTCTTTATATTAACATCTTTTTTTTCTTTTCATAAAGAATATATATTATATCACCATAATCAAAGGTTATGGAATAAACTTATTTTTTGGTACCTTCTATTTTCAGAAGAATATACAATAACTACCTTGGTTGAATATATATTTCTTTGGCAGGTATATAAATTTGTAAAGTTGGATGAATTGTACTATGCTGGTAGCCATGGAATGGACATCCAAGGTCCCAGAAAGGGGCCTAGAAATGCAAAGAATAAGGTTAATTAGTTCTGTATTATTTAATTAATTTATCCAAACAATGAGTGATTAATTTGTTTTCAATTAATCAGTGAGATTTGCACAAGTTCATTTTAATTGCATGACTATTTTCAGGGAAATTCAGTTCTTTTTCAGCCGGCCGGCAAGTTCCTTCCCATGATTCGCAAGGTGAGTTGCGACATAGAATTTAAGTTTGAACACAGATTATTATTCCTTTTTTTTTAGTAACAATTATGTAGAAAAGAAGAACACTTCCTAATTATTTCTCAAATCTAGCATATATTTTTGAATTTTCTAACAAGCACCAAGTGTTCGATCGTCAGGTCTTACAACCGTGCGTATAAACTACATTAATTAGAGACAAATTTATAAATTATAACTAAGATTTGTTTACAAGAAGTAAAGTTGAACATGTCACCCCCCCCCCCTCCCCTAATTTTCTTCTGATTCATTTAAAATCTTTAGACATGGAGACAATTGTTTGACTAGGACTGATAAAATGTTTATTTCTGATATCACAAAATCAAACACACACACACACACACACACACACACACACACACAAGGACCTTCCCTTTCCATACCTTGCGTATGAAATCCAAAAACAAAACAAAGAAAGAAAGAAAGAAAAGAAAGAGAAGATCCATATATTCATTGTTGGTTTGTGCATGTTTATTGAATTGTTTGTAGGTATACAAGCTGTTGGTAGAGAGAACAAAATCAACACCTGGAGCAAAGGTGGAGAACAACAAGTTTTGTTTATCAGTTCATTTCCGTTGTGTTGATCCGCAGGTACAACATATGTTGTCTCATGCATTCAAGTTTTTTTCCTTTAAATCTTACGTACTATATATTTGCCAATTTTCTTAATTTTACTTACATTGTTCATCCAAATCTCAACTTTTTTATATTATGGGTAATATTTTATTTGGATAATATTAATTCTTGATTCCATACAGAGCTAGGACAAACTTTATTTTTAGTAGATTTTTAAAATTAAAGGTTGCAGTATTGTGCAAAAAGCAGAAATTATTGTAATAACTCATCAGTGACGGAACTTAACTAAAATTAATGAAGGAGCTAAAATATTATATTTTTTTTAGAAAAGGGCTGTAGACTTATGATCATTTTAAAATCATATCTCAAATTTTATTAAGAGGGACTGATTGTACTATAATTATAATAAAATATTTTAAATTTTTAATACATATAATTAGTTTTCAAAATTTTTGAAGGGACTGCAGCTCCTCCCGGTCTCCACTAAGTTCCGCCTCTGTAACTCATGCTAACAACTTGTTAATTAAAAAGAAAATCATTATTGGTCTGACAGATTAAAACTCAACCACAATTTGCTGCATCAATTCCTTGCAGAAATGGAATAGCCTAGCTGAGAAAGTAAATACTATAATCACAGAGTATCCAAATCTGAGACTTACAAGAGGAAAAAAGGTTTGATCTGTCTCTTTTTTTCTCTTCTTTTTTTCTGAGAAAGAAACAAGAGCAAAGCAAAAACCTGTTAAGTAGGTTAAAAAAAAAAAAGAAGGTTCACTGGATCCAAATTAGAAACAACTGATACACAAGTACTGGTAATATATGTACAAATCATATTATCTAAAGTTGCCAGTATCTTTCAGCCACATTCTGGTAATGTACATGCAAATCATACTGGTTAATTTACTGAAGAAATCTGATAATTTTGGGAATTTCAGGTCCTCGAGATTCGACCGATTATCAGATGGGATAAAGGAAAAGCGCTCGAGTTCTTACTAGAATCTCTTGGTGAGTTTAATCACAAATCTTTTATTTACTGATTTCTGAAATTACTGATCAAACAACATAATTGACAACAGTACAGCAAAATTCCGTGGTACATTTTCTTGACTGTAAATTTCCTATTATATAGGGCTAAAATTAATTAATTTCCTGACAGCTTCTTTTTTTTTTTTGTAGGATATGTTGATCTTACTAGTGTATTTCCAATACATATTGGGGATGATCAAAGTGATGAAGATGCCTTCAAAGTATTCTTTTTTAAAATAAAAAATCTAATAATTTCTGCTATTGATCTTCTGTTTAATTAATGGCAGATAAATTGCATCTTGTTTACAAACATGTCAATAAATGTATAACTATTAGAAACATTTCTCAGGTTTTACAACAGAGAAGACAAGGAGTCGGTATTCTCGTTTCGAAAATACCGAAAGAAACCAACGCCTCTTACTCGTTGCAAGAACCGGCTGAAGTAACTATTTTTTTCATCTCATTAAACTTTGTTATATATAATTGATTCATTGTGCCAAGCATATATTCTCTCTCTTTTTTTTTGTCAATTTTATGATTTTATTCCTAATTACATGTCAAATTGTTTTGGTAGGTCATGAAGTTTTTGCATGGTTTAGTGGAATCAGACAAAGGAATTATCAATGATGATCAAATTAAATGTGTACTTTAGATCTTGCTTCTTCTCCTACAGAGATAAAATGTATATTATATAATATGTATTGTCCTCATGGAGAGGCACAAGAAGATATGTATATATATGTATTCTATATATATGCATGAGCATTTAGTTTTAATTTAGTCTGTTGCCTTATTTCTAATTACTTGCATGAATATATTTTTGTTTAATGATGTTAAACATAGAATACAGTCTTTAAAACTAGAAAAAAAAAATGTAAAAGAAAAGAAAGAATCAGCCCCTGCCTCGCCGCATAGAACAAACCATACAAATCTATCTCAAGATAAGTTGATAATTGATAATGATTATTTTGATAATTTTACAATGAAATTTTAAGAAATTCAAATAAAATTAAAAAAAATGGAAAGCAAATTAATTATAGATATGTGATTCTATAGACACCCTAACAACAAATTTTCATACAATTTAAGTATTGTTTGATGGTGCAACAAAAGTTATTTATTTAGGATTGTTGAAATTTCAAGTCACTCAATGTATGATGAAACATACATTAAATTTACTCATATCTTATATGATATGTGTGAAGGGTTTTCGTGATGCGAATCAGGTAAAATTAAAAAATTTAATCCGACAACATTAAGGATCGTTTTATTATCGTTAATTTTTCTATATCACAATCATATACATATTCCTATAAGAAGGATTGTTATATCATACATATGGTATCTATCATAACTCTATTCCTCTTCAATTCATCTTGAATCTAAAATAAGAACGGTGTCGAATTCGTGTAGCGTCCTTTTCATTTGCGCCTAGCTTCGTTGCTCTTTTCTTGATCGATTGCATAATCAATAATTATTTTATCAAATATTGAGAAAGAGAGAAAAACAAAAAAAAAAACTTTTCTATAGTATGGCTAGATCTGATATTTATAGCCTGTAAATAATAGATCAAACTCTTCAAATTTGTACACCAATTAAAGCAAGAACATAATTTGAAACTGCACATTAATTTCTAATCTTTTAGTATTAAAACTGTGATAATTTCTTCTAGAAAAACTTCAAATGACTTGAAACTTTTACCATTGAATTTTAGACTTAAAGGGCTTCAAAATTCATCGGTCATTCATCCAGGATGGTTAACATTTGCCCTTTCAAATTCCTGTTCAAAATTACCTCAAAATCTTTATCGAATTTTATGGGCATAATACATGCTTGTTATTATGCGTCTCTTTCTTTCTCTCTTTATTTGTTAAAATAAATTATTTTTGACTTCGGTTTTGAATAAATTTATATTTTATAATAATATTCACATATTATAATAATATGTACAATTTATATTATCTCATAATATGCGCATTTCAATAAATTTATTTCCGTGTTAAACAGACACGTCATGTGATATAATATTTTAACATTTACTATTTTTACCTTTATTTCTTGTAACATGAAACCTTCTACACAGAAAATATATATAAAATATTTTTCTTATTTTCCGTTCAGTTGATGTGACCTATGTCGAGGATCTATATTATGTTGGTAATGAGATAAAACATTTTACTCCATAAATTGTAAAAGATATTCTAGCTACATATTATAGTTACTCAAATAACATAGATGTTTAGTAATTTTTTTACGAAATACGATCATTGTAGCAATGTTATTATTAACATTACTTATGTTTATTTTTTGTCTTATGATATTTTGATTAATATATAAAGTAGGACTGTGTCATCTTTATATTATAATTATTTTTTGATATTCATTAAATAAAATATAAAATTATAACTACACTTCAGTTATATTGGATCCATTTATAATTCTACTTTATCAAAGGGTCCATGAAATATCATTTCTTATTATTAATGAGCGGCAATGATACTATTGACATATATTTTTTCCCCGCACAGGTTATATATAAAGAACTATTATTTTTATCACAACTTATTGTAAGCGGCTTTTAATAATAATTACGTTATATATTTCTCATGTGAAAAAGATACATTTCTCAATCTTGAAATCAGAGACACGATGAAAACATTAATGATACAAATACAATCCGTATAATATTTCATCTATTAGGTATGTTCAATATATGAAGCATTTCATATATTCGTGTTATTGAATGATAATATTTTATCAACATTTACATAACTACAACATACTTTTAATCAACACGACAATCTTATATGGCATATTAGTATTCCTACTAAAATTCAAGACCTGTGAATATTTTAGAGTTATATATTCATTTTCATTTAAAGTCCCGTGGTTCAAGATCAAGTGTATTTTCTTGAACGCTTCTAAATATAAAATTCATGGAACAAAATATAAATAACATCCAATTCATAAATATAACATATAAAAATAATCATCACAAGATAACTTTTAAAACACAAATCTAACAATGTGAATAATATAGATAATATATGTAATGTTGAATTTTATAATTTAAGGTATATTTTAAGATTATCAAAATTATCAAAATTAATAGTTATTACATAATGCTGCTGAAGTACATATCCATATTTCTCTAACTTGTAACTAGTATTGTGCAATTAGAAGGGTAGCAATGCAGTAAAATTGATGATATTTGACTATGTGAATTCATATCAGTAACTAATTAGAAGACATATTTCAATGATCATAAAAGGCTCGATCTCAAAATCTCTTATGATATTTTATCTCTTACGTGATAAAAATATGCTGATTAGATTTTGCACACAATGCAATCCATGCATGTCTCGCATCCTATAGAGATTATTTTTTTGGTCTAATTTGATATAATCTATATCATTTCTCATCAAACTTTTTCTTTATATTAACTATAAATGATATTTCTAACATAGTAGTGATAAGTCTCATCTCTTTACAAAAAGACGTAAATTTAAGTCCCGTATGAAGCATTTGAAAAAATGCCGGGTTAACAGAAGCTCTTATAACAATATATATATGTGTGTGTATGAAATTAAGCCAAACATTGTTCTTAATTTGACATATTTGCCCTTTAATGGCTGAAGTTACTTTTTTTCATTTTTTTACAAAAAAAAATTAGTTTTTCATTTTTTTCAGACATAAAATAGAAAGATACAAAATTTCTCTCAACAGCTAGCAATACCGATCCCTCAGTCCAGCCCACTTTTTTTTAATATCATAAATTTTAAAATTAAAAAGTCCATATTCATTATCTGCAAATTAAATCCGATTCACATACATTATTTACGAACACCCAATTTTGTAAAATATATACATTTATTACACATAACATTACATAATCCTGTTCGTAAACAAATCAGATTTTTTAAAATCTTTGACGATAAAAATATATTATAGATTTTAATAACAACGAATACGAACTCATAAATTGAGGATACAAAATCAACCTGAGACTGTTTGGATGAATGATGATGGATCACCAATTAATGATTGAACTGAGTGTCATGAATTCTTGCTGAACAAAGATGAGGTAATTCCTGCCATGCTGATGTACGCCAAAGTACCTAATATATTTGATGAGATCATTCTATAATATTATGTATAAATATATATATAAATATATAAGCTGTTTGGTCAGATTTGGGCCCCAAAATTAAAGTGTTAAAATGTGACCTCCATTTCCATTTGTGCTAGCTTTTGACAGATCTGTGACATTTATTCAGAATTAATAATCAGTCCTGAGTAACACATGATTATTAATTCTAAATAAATGTCTTTTCATGGAGAGATGTGAGTTTAAATTTTATAAAAAATATTTAAGAAAAAATAAGTATCGGAGTAGTTAACGAGAGTCTTTATATCAAAAAAAAAAAGAAAATCATCATCATCATCATCATCATCATCATCATGTATTGGCTTGATTGATTGATATTAAGATATGGCTTATGTTGTAAGATCAATTAATTATATAGCAAACATATACAGAGGCAGGAACATGAAAATTTTTATATTTTCTTCTCTTTTGATTGGAAGAACCATAATAATAAAATCAAAATAATATCATGATATACCCTGTTACATCATTCTAATTGATAAGAAGAAAAAAAAAAGCACTCTAATCAACTGACATTTGAGGAAATTTGTCAGAAGACATCCAAATCAATGCTAAAATATAGCAACAATTGGATTTGCTATTTTATAACATTATTATGATGTACAATCAATTCTAATACGTCAAATCATGCATACCATGGTTGTTTAAGTACTTTTTTTGAAGTACTAAGATTCCAAACAAACATCTCAAATCAAATTAAATCTTGCTAATTATATATAAAGATATTTTAAAATTAGTGCGATTCAAATCAAATAGATCAAACCATATATGATCTATAAACTTACGTATTTTCATAAAGAAGCATAAAACATATCATCATCTACACTAAATCTGCGATTATTCCACATTCATTGGTCATGACTGCAACTAGGATAGTGGAACTGAAAGTGTGACAGATGACAGTATGACAGTGGCCAGCATTGAATTTATGAGTTACATGCATGTAATCTTAACACTGCAAATTAATGAAAAGGTACTTACATACATGCATGCATGCATGCATCCAACATCTTAATTAATTAACACTGTACTGTGCATGATGAGGTGCTCTTTCTGATAACCCAAAGCATCAGAAGGTACACTGGAATATGTTCAGGTGGTTCTAAAGATGGCTATGTAGCCATATTTAGAACCACAAGTTTTAAAAAGAGAATGGATCTTATGCCAATAGTGTGTCGGACGGTATCGATTTTATTTTTTATATTTAAATCTATAAGTTTTAACTGTTGGATGTATTTTATATCATTTTAATAATAATATGTATATAAAAAATCATAAGATTTTAATTTCATTGTAATGACCATCAAAAGAAGGGGTTGAATTATTAAAATTTGAACCGTTGATTTTATTAGCTCGATGCATACTCAAATCAAGTAGAAGTAATATACAACTTTTTATACATATAATATATGAAATATATAATATATTTCATTAATTAAATTTATTTTTTAATTAAAAAATATTTAAATTTTAATTTCATTAATACTGATTTAATATGTAAAATTATTAATATTTAATGCCTCCTAAAAAAAAGGCGACAAATGAGTTGATACATCATCCCTGCATGCACCACACCATTAAATAAGCTTCCACTGAAATATCAAATCAAACATGTACCAATCTTATGCAATTAATTAATTAAGTACCTTTTTTTAATGAGGGGTCTATCTTGTGACTTGACTACTTAGTGTAATCTCTTTTCCAAGGTTAAAATTAAGAAGAAAAAACAAGAACAAACAAACAAAAAACGCTGAAGGACTGACATCCCCCTCTTTTTTTAATATGATAATTCAAAAATAAAAAATTTGAATAATAAAATTCGAAATTATAAATTTTAAAATAAAAAAAATTCGCATCTATCTTCTGTGAATCATATTTTGTGTACTGTTGTCAATGTCAGAGTGACAATTGTAGAGAAACCTTTGAATAAAACCATCAGAAAAGGAATTTAATTTGTGTTTTCATCATTAGTGTCTTTAATAGAGTTGCAATCATGAAGCATGAGATGAGGGAATCAGAAAAAGAAACAAAAATAAAGCGAAAAGAATGAAAAGATAGAAGATGAAGTATGTTTTGGCTTTTACATGATTATTATTTAGATGATGTGAAGGAGAAAAGATAAGAATATACTGATTTTAATGATATTAATTAAGGATTTAAATTGAATCTTAAAATGTATAATCAGGATTTGTTTGAATTTTTGGATATATTTGATACGTTATAAAATTTATTGTATAAAATTTATTGGATAAATGTAAGAGTTTTAGTAATTTGAAAGGTTATATAATATTATAAAATTTAGATGAAAAACTATATAATTTTTAAGGCTCTATTTGGAATGAGAATAAATGAGAGATAAAATTATCACCTTCTTTCAGAAAGAATAATTTTATCTGTTAATTATTTTCAAATTATTTTGATACCAAATAAGACCTAAAGTTCTATATGTATATATGTCTTAATATATAGTTGTAAGCGCAAATTTTGAGGTCTGCATACGAATTTAAATGTGTCAATATGAATTTTGATGCATATTGATGTGTTAACATGAATTTTGATGTATGAAATAGCTAGAAATATGAAACATGTTGATAGAGCTGCTTGAGTATAAATATTGTATTTATTTAAGTAAATTTCTAATTAAAAATTTGAAACGTAGTTGACATCTATTGAATGAAAATTCCGTACAAATTATTTTATTAATAATAAACTACATATAAATTTGAATTTGTACCATGATTTTTACTACTTCATGCATCACAATCCGCCTTTAACTCAAAGATTTCATGAGTTCATCAAATTTTACACTAAAGACACAAATTGAAATGCAATCATTTTTTTTTTGGAATAAAAGCAGAGTTCAGCTTTCTTTTTTTTTTTTTGTCTATCAGAGTTTGAACTTATGATTTTTTAAAGATCATTCTAATTAGCTGTCATTTAAGCTATTAGATCATTCTAAATTTGTAATTGAAATGTCACCATCATATCAATTCACTATAAATAAATATATATTTTTTTGGCAATTGTGGGTCAGTCTGTGATTTTGGTCGAAAAATGAAGAAGAGATTCATGAATATAATTAGTACAGCTGGAGAGATTGGAATGGATTGATCAAGACATAAAGAGAAAATTTTGATAATTAATTAAAAAGCAAGATCCAACTTTAATGCCTAAAAGCATGCATGTCATGTTCATTAATTAGATTCAGATTTTTTTTTACATTATTTTATTTTGAATTAATTTCTTATATGTCCTTCAACTCTATATTAATTTTTTATTTCCCTCTTTCAAAACATAAATATATTTTTATTTTTTTGATACAAATAAATATATTTTTATTTTTTTCTCTTTTTTTGAAGGAATCTTTTGACGCTTTTTTTTTATTTCTTGGATGAGTCTATGCTTTTTCTCCTGATACATTTTGTTTTTGTTTTTTTATATAAAGATGAGAATCAAATTACTCAAATTTACGTATCCATAAAGGATCTTCATCCGAGTTTCGTATTTGCAACCTTTTTATATGGAGAGTGTTGTCTTTGTCACTAAATCAAATCATGATTTTTGATGTATTTTTTTTTAAAAAAAATAGAAGACTTCTCATATTGCTAAAGGTAGTTTTTGGTAGGCGGAATAAAGATGGAGTAAGTGTTTTAAGGTGTTTTAATGTATCAAACGAAAATGATTTAAGGTGGAATAAATTAAAACATCTATGGAAGTGGAGTAAAGTTAAATCAACAAATTTCATAGTTTTTAACACATTTTACTCTCATCACTTCATCTGCTTACTTCATTGCTACTAAACATCAATGTTTTAGAGTAATTTAACACTTACTCCGTTTTAATTTTACTTTATTTATCAAACAGAGAGAAAAGACGAAAAAGATGAGATAAGAGCAGCAAAGATGTTGACTTCTGTCTGTTGATTTTAGAGCAATGAATTCGGATTGGAGTAAAAGTGAGAAAAGTTTTGAAAAAAAACAAAAATGAGGTAGTGGAATTAAAGGAGATAAAAAGGTACTTTTATCTTTATCTTAGAAATTAAAGATAAACTGTTGATTTAATCAGTGTTTAATATAACAATAATAATTTAAAGGAAAAATAAGAAAGACTTAAAGTTAAGAAATAAATAAGATATATTGAACTATTAAAAAAGAAATAAGAAAATAGTACAAAATTGAAGGATATATAAGCAGGGGCAAAACTTAGCTTTGGTCAAAGTGGGTCATGCCCCCCCCCCCCCCTTCTGTTCAAAATTTTATACAGAGCCAATACATTTTTTGGGTCAGTTGCTATTTGAGTCACAAAATAGCCCCCAATCAGTTTTAAATGATTTTTCTTCTTTCGTTAAGTTGATTCTTCTTAATTTGAGCTCAAACTCTGCTACTGTATACAAGAAAAATTATACTTAACATTAAATATAACAAAGAGGTAAAAGAATGATTTCTCATTAAAAACTATACTCTCTATATTAATTCATGCAAGCAAAACCTAAAGTTTGTTGGTATATATATATAATCACTATTTTGGTTATAATAAAATGATTGGCACATATTGCTTTTTGGGAATAAACAGAAATAGAATAATAAGTACCATTCTGGCTATTTGGAACAAACATAGAATATATGCCATTATGGACCTATGGTTAGCTGCTCAAATTCATGACCCAATACAAATGATCAAATATTATCATATTAAATGATCAGATTCATGACATGACATCACAAATTTAAGAATTTGAATCTGATTCATGCATGCAAGTGGTTTGGATAAATATATTTTTTTTATGGTTATTTATTCCTACATTTTATAGATTATTAAAAACAACTGTTTTTCAGAAGAGTTGCAAAAGTATTTTCCATGCATATATAAGCTATGAGCATACTTTAAAAATTATCAGATATCATATAATAAAGTAACAGAGTTGAGCAACGTTTTAGAGATGAGAATATACAATGTTAAAGGATGTATTTTCAAAAACTCAATTTAATTAAAACTTAAAAAATTAAAGATTTAAAGGGGACAAATAAATATTATACACTCTAATATTATGAATTCTTCCTCACGTATATAAATTGATTAAAATTCAAAAGGGAAAATGGCACCTATTTTAAGGAACACTCATCTTTATTCCTACAATTATAAAAATCAACTTTATTTGTTAGATCATCAATTTAAATTTTTTTCATATATTAATTTTAGAATTATTTCACCTTTACAATTATTAATTTAGTGATGTAATAATTTCTTAAACTCTTGTCGGCCACTAGTACCATCTATGAAAAATGATTTGAATCTATAATCTGTAATTATATTAATTCTCAAACGCATTATTATTGTACTATAGTACTTAGCAACAATGTTGTGCTACAGTACTCAATTTTCCCCGTCCGCTGTTTTTTTTCTCCAAATACTCAAATGCGCTATTGTTGTGCTACAGTGATTAGCAACAATACGCACTATAGTGACTCGATTTTTTTTAATCCAATAGTTTTTTTTATTTTTCACGGATTTATATAAGTATGTCATATTTTTTTTATTAGTTGGGATTGTATTATTACTCTGATAAGTTTTTTTTTTCAAATAATTCTGTATGAAATTTGATAAGTTAACACGCCTACTTATTTTTTTTATCAATTAGATTTTTTTATACTTTTAACAAAAATTAGATTCATGGCTCGATTTGATTTTTAAATCATCTCCTCTTTTTTTTATTCTTGCAGTTGAATTTTGAATTAATTTTTATTAAAAATTTTGCATTCATCAATTATATATGTGAACTATGAAATAGTAGTAGTTATATGATAAATTTTGTATACATTTTTTCCCACTAAATCTAAGTCAACTTAATTATATTTCTTTTTCTATCAAATGATCTCAATTTTTTTTATACTATTCATTTTAATCGACAAATTGGTATATAAATTGGGTGGTTAGGAAACTACTGTCTAATTGTATTATTTTAAATTATGTGTCAAGTCTAATTTAATTTTTCTCCATTATAACTCTTATTTCTCCGTTTTTACACTAGCTGAGAGATATATAAAGTCTATGGTGTGTCATTGTTAATTAACGATATTGATACATGATAGGAGAATGTGATGAAAGGAAAAAAAAAAGCAAGAGATGAGATAAAGTGCATTAGAAGAATCTAGTTGGGAATTATTATGAAAAACTCAATTTGTTATTATATTAGAATGACAGACTTATTATTTAAACATCATATTTTAATTTATTTAATATTCCTTTAAGTTTTCATAAGTGATATTTTTAATCTGGGTTCAGCTTAATTTGACTTTTCTCTCTCTCAACTTTTAATTTCAAATTTTATTTCATTTATTTAGCATATTTTTACATTTGATGACTTCAAAAAATTTATTTAAGTTATCTTAAGAAATTAACTTTTATTTATTTTAGTTTGCTTTTAAAATTTATATTAAAAAAGATCATCTTAAAAAGCTCTTTACTCACTTTAAGCTTTAGTTTTATTATATTTTATTGACAATGATTGTGAAATATAACAAACCTTTTAATATTATATGTTTTAGATCTAATAAATTATTTTGTTATTGTTAAATTGATTAAATTTTTTTTTATTATCATGTGATGAAATTCTTACAAAATTAATTTTATTTATAAAAATATTACATCCGTAAATAATTGAATTATATAATTTTATATATGACACAGCAGAATGCGCATATTTTCTAATGTCTATTTAAAATGAGGGAAACCTTGGAAATTATTTTTTGGGGACAAATTAATTTGGTAGATCAAGGCCCAAAGCCCAAATCCAGGTCAATAATTAAAACCAATGTTAGTCCAGGACTCAAAGAACCTCTTATTTTATTTCCTGAAAGAAGTTTTGTAAATTGATAAAAAAAAAAATTGATTCCAATCAAACTGCATCAAATTATGAGGTGGGTTTATTTTTATTTTTATCAATTTATGGACTTTTTTTTATTAAACATCTTTCTCGATGTTCATATAAAATCTTACATTTTTTTTAAATTTATTCATAGAGATCAAAAAAATTGCAATAAATAAATAAACAGATCAAAATATCCTGATATATTAAATTTATACTTTTAGAGTAACTTCGTTTTTACAATTGTAAAAATTAAATTTATTTGTCATATTAACAATTTAACAATTTTTCCTCATAAAATTTACAATACTGCCATACTTGTAAGTTATACTTCATTTCTTTCTTAAAAAATCATTTCTTTATTCCTTTACAATGCATAGCACTAGAGCATTTAAAAATAAGATGTAATGCTACTTTTAATAAAAGTACCTAAACCAAGCAACTTATTCAATTCTCAACAAACTTCTAACACATTTTGACTCATAAACAGTACTTGAATTAAATTTTGAATGGATAGTGGTGCATGATGTGATCACATCTTTGACAGATTATGTCTCAGTGCATCTCAACAGAATTAAAGAGATCAATTAGGCACCAAATTCATTTATTGTCATCACTAGATCTTGTAATACATAACACAATAAATGGATGTATATAAAAGAATCAGAAGATAAAGATTGTGTGTGTGTGGAAATTTATGTATGAAATTAAAAATATATATGTAAATCCAAAATCATTTTTTATGGATGAATATAAGAGTGATTAAAATATTAGTGGATAAGTATCTAAATTTAAGAATTGCAGGCCTGGTACAATGGTAATAGGTGTCGACTCTTTATAAAGAGACTCGGGTTCAAATCGTACAAAAGATATTTGAAAAGGAATAAATTCAGAGTTAACGAACCCTTATTTCAAAAAAAAAAAGTATCTAAATTTAATGTTTTAATGAAAAAATATTTAAAAGGATAAATTTTGATGGGCATGCTCTTGGAGGTTCTCCTCATTTATTTAAGAGTAAATGGAGAATAAACAGAGTATTTTTATCTAAACGAATATTGCTATTTTATGAAAAGTGAAAATTATGTCCATATCTATAGGAAGGTTCATGAAAATTAGAAATAAATAGTTAAAAATTATTTTAAGAGAGTTGATATACGAAAAAAATAAATAATATTGTCATCGATACTAACTTTATTATTCATATAAAATAAATTATTATTAATATTAATATTTTTGTTATATAATTTATTTTATGTAATACTTTTATTATTCAATTTAAGTGAGTTATTATTTAGATTAATAATATTAAGTTAAATAATAAAAATATTAAAAAAATAAATTACATAATAAAATCGTTTAACATAAATAATAATTTATTTTATAAAAATAATAAAATCGATATCGGTAAAAATATTAATAATAATATCTTCTCAATATTTTCTTTAATATATTAAGGTTGTTTTTTTTTTCTTTGGCACATTTCACCTCCGAGTTGAGTAGCCATGGGAAGCGACAATAAAATTTGACCATGATTGATAATTTTTCCTTCATAACAATTAAACCAGCGGTATCTGATTGTAAAAACAAGGAAAAGGAGGGGGGCATCTGAAATTTGTCCCAAAATTCGCGCTTAATTAACAGACACATGTCAGGATAAGGTTCTTCATCCGCGTCTGGTCTCGATTGCTTTTTCCGATGGGCGGCGACGCGGGGCCCACGTCGCCAGTGGTGGAGAAGCCATGGACGAGGGAAGAAGACAAGGCTTTCGAGACGGCGCTTGCGACTTCTGAGGTGGTGGAAGGGCTGCGCCTCTGGGAGGGGATCGCCGCTAGGGTTCCGGCGAGGTCGATGGAGGAGATTAAGAGGCATTACGAGTTACTAGTAGAGGATGTGAAAGCGATCGAGGAAGGGAGGGTTGAGCTGCCGCGTTACGGGGGCGGGGCGGGGGCGGGGGCGGGAGCGGGAGCGGGGGCGGAGGGGGAGAAGGAGAAAGGTGGCGGATTGGGGTTAGGGTTAGGGTTTGATCGTGCCGGTGCAAAGGCTTTGTCGAGGTCAGAGCAAGAGAGGAGGAAGGGTATTCCTTGGACTGAAGAAGAACACAGGTTTGGATGTGTTTTCTACAATTCAAATTGTCTACTTCCATTTGGTATTTCTGTACCAATTTGAAATATGAGGTAGAGCTTTTGGATCTTAATTTAATTGGCTCTTAGGCTTCATTGGTTAACAAATTAATTTTGAAAATTGTATATGCTTTCAGATTTAATTAGCATGAATTGTTAGCTGAAGTGATGAATTGTACCGAATGAACTAAGCTAGTAACAGCACTTCATTTGTGAATTAAAATAAAACTGTACAATGCTTGATTAGACTCTAGCACAAATCTAGTCATGTGCTGAAGCCTGAAACAACATTCTAATTCTATACTTCTAGCATCTTATACAAAATATTACATATGAATATCACGGTATCAACATAACTCAATATCCGATCTCTGTTAATCCATTTAAGTATTTGTTCTTCAGGTTATTCCTTCTTGGGCTCGAAAAATTTGGAAAAGGTGACTGGCGCAGCATTTCCCGCAATTTTGTCATTTCCCGGACGCCGACTCAGGTTGCCAGCCATGCGCAGAAGTACTTCATACGGTTGAATTCAATGAATCGGGACCGCCGCCGGTCAAGCATTCATGACATCACCAGCGTAGCTGCGGGTGGGGCTGGAGGCGACATTCCTTCCCCTAAGAGCAACAACAATGCCCCACAAATGAAACTACCGGCTCAAGCGCCTGTACCTGGAGTTGCTGTCTTCGGTCAAATGCAGCCGCCTGTGGGCCATATGGGCCATCCTATGCCAGGACAGCTGGTTGCGCCAGCTGTCGGCACACCTGTCATGTTCCCACCACCTCCTGGGCACCCCCCTTATGCTATGCCGATTGCATACCCTCCGCCACCAAATATGCATCAGCATCGCTAACAAAAGGTACACATTTATTTACTTATTTTGTTTTCTTGTAAATTTAATTAGTTATTTTGCTTCAATTTGTAATGATGCTGTGTTGTATATAGGGAGGATGGAAGTTGGCTGTGCAAAGATAGAGAGCTGATGCATCAAAGGATGCATACGGAGTTGTGTTTTGTTGTACAGGGATGAATCTGATATAAAGATAATTATTGAATGCATACATTGTGGTACTGCATTTAACTTGTGTTTCTATTTTCTTTGCCGCTCTTCCCTGATATCAATTTGTTGTAAATTTACAGTTCACTGTTGATACTCGGTATATGTACATATGTAATAAACTATTGTACAGCAATTTCATTCCGAGATCAGTTACTTCAATTTCAGGAAGAAATGGTGAACTAACATTTATTTTTTGCTTGATAGCTCAAACATCTGAAGTAGAAACGAGCAATTTTAAATCAGGTAATTCCGGTCTCCCTGTTATTGTTATAAAGGAATCCCACAAATATCACCTTAGTGGTGCTTATGGTCACAATACTAGAATTGAGAAATAGAACAATTAGTCATGAACAGTGCTCCATGACCTTTGTCCAATCAGTGGCTCTATAGATTGCTAGTGACTTGATCCAAATATTGGTTAAATGAATAGGGAATGGATTAATTTATAATGACTTGTAATCTTGATAATATATTTTCCAAGCAATTCAACTAAGGTTGAAAATTGAAAAATTAAATAATATATTTATAGGCTTTTTGTTGGGTATATAGATAGAGTACCAATCAAATTTCATATAATTTCAATATTGTTTAGTCACGCATGGAAAACTATTTATTTTGATTCATTAGAAAATCCAAACCATTTAATGAACGATAAAACATATTTTAGATCTCATCATTTTTGTAGATATGATATTTAGTTCATATAGATCATAACTATTAAGTTAGATTTTAAATTTACATTTATTTTGTATTATTGTTCAAATTATAAAGATAAATAATTGTCAAATGATACTTTCCAAAATATCATTGTAGTTGTTCCTAACTTTCTAACCTCCGTCCCCCCTCAATTCCCAATCCCTTTGATCCTTCTTCTTGGAGTTATCTGTGTCATAACCAAGGCAGCATTTCCAGAAAAATTTTAAATCTCCACCACCTTAAAAATACAATAACAAATTCGTGATTGGGAGAGAAAGCATTCAGCCCAATATGGCATTTCCAGATAAGGTACAAGTTCCTGGCCTTTAGCTGATGATAAAATAATTATTTACATGTGTTCGGCCGATGTGAATCAAAATTTTCAGACCATGAATGTCTCCATATCATGATAATATGTTGAGTATAAGATGAAAATCAGAAAATGTCTATGGAATCTACAAGGTAAAAACGTGAGTCCTGCATGAATTTGTAATGAGGTTTGGTACCATTAATTAATACAGATCATTTGTTATATCTATTAGAGCTATATGGTAATATGTAGCAAAAAAAGATGCGTCTACTTTTGTCAATTGCATATGAACTAAAAGATTAAGGGTTCATTTCGCAAAATAGTTACAACGTAAAATAGCGAAATAGCATACTATTTTGACTAAAATAACTTGTCAAACACAAAAAAAAAAAATCGGAATAACAACATAAATAGACTATTTTGCTATTCGACCATATGGTTCGAATAGTGGAATAGCACTCTTTCTCGGCACACGGAATAGTAAAAAATTCTTATTTTTGTACTAAACAATATTTTCACTCTTCCGAATAATTTGAGAATAACATTTTTCTATTCAATCTTCCAAATATTACTATTTTATTACTATTCTACTTTTATTATTCTAATGGTACTATTCTAATGTTATTCCTTGATTTGCCAAACGAACCCTAAATGTCTAGCTTTATTACAAAGTTTGCATTTCTATCTACATCCTTACATAATTTCAATTTGAGTAGAGACACTGGAGGTTACCAAAACTAAGTTATTGGCAGTAATCAAATTATCACTAATTTTATTTATATTACTGCTAACATACCTGCTTAATTATTATAATTAAACATTAACTGCATGGGGTACAGTTAACTGATTTACAATCATTCACACTATCAATTTTACAATGCACAAGGCATTGATCTTACAAACTCATATATTCCTACAATACCAAGTTTAGGCATATGTAACAATTGCACATATATATATATGAATATATAAAAATTAATTAATTCCTTATAACTTATTGCCATAAAGTTAATTTTATTTCAAAAATAAAATTTTGGATAGAGGAGATTTCAACTTTTCATCTTTTCTGATTAATGACAATATAATTAACTTTATCACCTTTTCCTTTTTTTTTTAATTGTTTCACATGAAATGACAAAGGATTGGCGACCAAAAGTGAGATTCAAAAGCTTGACAATGGAATATAATAATTACTCATGTCATAAAGTTATTTATTAACATGTATAATTCGGTCTAGAACTCTAAAATTAGTAAATTGATTTCACTAAAAGATAAGTAAACTTTCATAATAATTTTATAAACTTGATAAATGAGAATAAAATTTTAACATTTTGGTGACAGCATTTAAAATAAATTAAAGGAATTAAAATTCTTTTCTTGATGATTATTATTCATAAAACTTTTCAATGTTTTAAATTATCTATAAAACAGAGGATGGTATTGTGATGTTCTACCAAAATCATCTTATATTAACTCAAACTTAGTTTCTTTAAATAAACATTACGGATTTTTAGCACGAGATAAAGCTCAAAACATACGTAGAAATTGAATTCTGAACTTACGACCTCTTACATTAAAGTCTGCAGAAAATGCCTCAGTAATTAGAATCAATTAATGTGATTCTTTAAATAAAAAATCTATTAATTTCAACCTCTATTTCTTTTTGAGTATATCTTATGAAAACCAATCATGCCTTTATCCATAAAATTTACATATGCTTGCTAATTATCACGCATAAAATTTTCCAAGATTTTGTCAAGTACATACAGCATTGATATTTTTTTTTATTATTTTCAAGCCAAAGAAAATTAATCATCTACAGAGCAAAATTTGAACGAAATTTTTTTAAACAATCAAAATCAATACTCAAATTAATACGCAATGAAAGAGTGCTAGCAATCGTTATGTGCTTCCAAAGCTCATCTTATTAAAAATGGTAAATATTATATAATAATCCCTATTTTCTTCCTTATCCAAACTGAATATTTTCATAATTTCATCTGAAATTAAATGCATCAATAATTTTAGCAAATTGTATGTTTTCGACTATTAAAGCATCTTCACCCCACTTACAAATAAATTTGCTAAAGTTGATGTGACAATTACAACTGTAATTTCAGAAATGAAGAACACTCACTAATTTAGCAAGATTATTAAATTAAAAAATCTTTCTAAAATACTATCACAAATTTGCAATTCATATAAAAACATCTCCATCCCTGAAATTGCATATAATTTTTTTTCTTTACCAATTAGAAACTACCACGTTAGCAAATTAATAATTACATAAATAAAAATTAATATATAGATAATTACATGATGTGATAATTAATAATTGAATTAGTAATTACAGAGATGAATATGTGATGAAGGAATTGCCAGACTACCACCACCCACTGGTTTGTGAATTTGTGATAAAGGAATTGAGAGATCACTTACCGGGTCGGATTGTATAACTTAACGGGTCTGAATTGTACTACCAAAACAGAGGCAAGCCCAATAAGGAAATATCCTATCCAGTCACCTGGACCCAACCTTGTGCCTTTTTGGATGAACTTTTTCTTGGCATCTTTGAAAAATCCCAAAAACAAAAATACAAAATATCTACAATGCTTTCATGAGGAATCCCAAAAATATCTTCTTTGAGTCCCATATTTTTGACATGATTTATATCTACTGGTATATGTGTTCACCATATAAGCCCAACATTAATTTTTTCAAGCTTATTATTGTCCAGAGAGATCAATTTTTAGCAGAGGATTTGGCTGAGAAATTGAATCAACAACTTGGCAAATCAAGTTTGTATTTCTTCTCAAAATTCTTGAGGATTATACTAGTGTTAGTTGTCCTTTGTGTTGTTCATGATATTCAATGCTTTTGTTTTTGTTTTTGTTTTTTTGTTTTTTTTTGGTTTGTTTTGTAATCAAGAGCAATAGAAAAATGTATGTTTTTGTCCTTAAGTTTTCCTAAAGGAACAATAAATGACACCAAGTTATTTCTCTAGCTTTTGAAAACCAATTTAATTTGGTTCTAGAGCTTTTTAATAAAATGATAAAATTGGTTCCTTAATTTTTATTTGTACCAAATTAGTCCTTTAAATTTTCAAAACAAAAAAACTAATTTAATATTTTTGAGAATGAACAATAGAAATAACTTGACTACTTTCAAAGAAGTACTACATTATTTTTTTTAAATTCAAAGACTGATGTCAAAAGCAAATAAAAGATCAACAACCAATTAATTTATTTTGTGAAAAAAAAAAAATTTAAAAGGTCAATTTGATTTTGTTTTAATTTAAGGACTAAAATTTGATTTTTTTTTTTTCCAATTCAATATGTATCATGATTTCATAAATCTCTATTACATGAACTATCTCAATAAAAATAGGGGCCTAAACATGAAACCACAAGTTAAACAACAAACAAACATTTTTACAACCAAAGCTGCCCAATTTATTGTCAAATTAATCTACTACTAAACTCTAAAAATCTCAAGATCTTTTTGGGGTCCTTATCTATTTGCATGTTTATGTTCTGTAATTTGGAGGACCACACTTGAAGAGATATTTCTTTCAAAATAGATCCTTCAAGCTTTCAAGCGGATGCGGATCGTCTAAACAAACCCGATCCACCAAGATTGAAGAAGCTCTCTTCATTCTTTTCTTTCTTTTTCTTTCTTTTTTTTTCTAAGTCCTACATAACCACAATTCTCTCTCTCTCTCTCTCTCTCTCTATCTATCTATCTCTCTCCATTGCATGCTTCACCAATTCATCTCTGAAACCCAGAACTAACCCCATTTCCTCTCATTCTATCCGTCTCCTTATCTCTCTTTCACCTTTTCATTTTCTTTCTTTTCTTTCTTTCTTCTTTATTTTCTTTAAACGCTATGGAATGGGATAAGAAAGAGGAGATGGAGATGGAGATGTTACTCCAAGAGATTTCCTGTGGCCATTGCCACGGGTACTACGACGGGTCGTCATCGTCATCCTCAGGTTCCAATTCTCCTTCTGGTGATGATACAAGTGTAACTACAATGAGCTCCCCTGATTCATCTCAGCGGTTTTCAAGCTCTTCTGATGGTGTCACTTTGAGAAACACGCTTGGTGCTATGTGGGTCTCGGATGAATCCGAACCTGATTTCGAGAGAGACCCGTTTGAGCATTCGTTGTTTGAGGCCGGAAAAAATGGTGGTGATTTGGAGAAAACAGGATTCAGAAATGAATTCGGTACCGGTATGCGCGAATACTCTGCTTTTCCTGTTAATGTTAGTTCAACAGTACCATGGTTTAACATTTCGCATTTTGGTCCCTCGGTTTTTGACGATGCAAATTTCAATCCTTGCTACAATGCAAACTCATTCGAACAATTTCCCGGGGAAATTAATGATGTCCCAGTTTCAGTAAGTTACTACTGGAAACATACTGATGCTGTCAAGTGCAAGAGCATAGACACAAGAAATTATTATTTGAATTCTGACAAGTTACACAATTTTAAGAGCAAAAAAGTGAATGAAAGCTTAATTGGTGTAAAAGGGTACGTGTACTTATTCGCAAAAGATCATAACGGGTGTCGGCTTTTGCAAAAGAAGCTTGAAGAAGGAAAAGAGTTCATTGACTTGATATTTAATGGAATATTAAGCCATGTAATAGAGCTCTCGGTTAACCCGTTCGGGAATTACTTGATGCAAAAGATGATTCAACTGTGCAATGAAGAACAGAGAAAGCTTATTGTGGTTTCTCTGACGCATGATCCGAGTGAACTTGTCAGAGTTTCTGTTAACATTCATGGGTAAATTTTGTTATAACTCTTTTTTCGGTTATATTTTCCTAAATACACTTGCAACATGCAAAATACTCAGATTCCCCACGCGCTGATGCTTTTAGGAGGTCCCCTTTGTTTGTGGTAGTTAGGGAAATGGAGGACACTGTGTTAAGAGCATTATATATTTTTTTTATTTCAAGGTTTGGCCGGACTACAGTTGAAAATTTTAAATTAAATTTGAAACTTCTCGATCTTCAGGACTAGGACGATACAGAAGTTGGTCGAGACTATTAAAACGAAGGAAGAGATCGGTTTAGTTGTGTCGGCATTTCAGACTGGATTTTTGGATATTGTAAAGGATCCTAATGGAAACCACATCATACAACGGTGCCTGCAATTTTTTGATGTGGAGGATAATAAGGTTTAATTTAATTTCTCATGTTCCGAATAAGTATCTATGCTTCGAATATGTTAATTGATCCAACCACCTGAATTATATCTCTCGCTTTGGGCCTATATTTGAAATGTACCAGTCTGGAGTTTTTGGAGAAATTTGTAAATTCAAGGTTTTTTTCTGTGAAACAGTTCAAAGTTCAGGTCAAAATATTCAAACCAAATGAAGAAAAATAATTTATTGAAATGTAATTAATTTGGAATTTGTTTTAATTTTTGAAACGGATTTCTCTTTAGGTGATATATGATGCTGCCATTGCACACTGTGTTGAGATATCAACCCACCAGCACGGCTGCTGCGTCATGCAGAGGTGCATTGCTCATTCTTCTGACAAACACCGAGAAAAATTGGTCGATGCTATCTGTGCCAATGCCCTGGATCTCGCTCAAGATTCTTTTGGGTAAATTACAATAACATTTCTTCAATCTATGTAGTGTTGGTACTGATACGCAATTTGTTCGCTTTCCACGGAAATTGATGCGGGCACTATTTTATCTGGTATGATAAATGGTATCGCTATAGAAAAAATAATATGGCTGTGTAAACCAGAGAGTGTATATCATTGATAGTGAATAGTTCCCAGTACTTAACCTGTTCAATACCAAACAACCAGAAACATTACAGCACGGGCTAATTTTATATACCAGTCCTGATATTCAAATGGGTACTAGACCAGACCAGTATTATTACTGTATCAGTATAAAAATTGACAGCACTATTTTATCAGTCCTGATATTCAAATGAGTGCTAGACCAGACTAGCATTATTACTGTACCAGAAATCATCAAGGCGATTTGGCGGAATTTAAGTGATTCTTTTACCAGTATTGTTCTTGGGTATAATTCAAACAGTTACAAAATAATATGTACAAATATAAACATGGAGGCTGAGTCTCATGGTCATGGCTATTATTTCAGAAACTATGTCGTGCAATATCTTCTCGAACTCAAACATTCCTCAGCGCTTGCGAAATTAGCATACCGGTTCGAAGGGAGGTACGCACAGTTGTCGATGCAGAAGTTCAGTAGCAATGTGGTAGAGAAGTGCCTCAAGGTTTTCGACGAGTCTGATAAGGCCAAATTAGTACTCGATTTGTTGTCTGTGCCTCGGTTTGAGATCATGCTTCAGCATCCGTATTCCAATTATGTTATTCAAGCTGCTCTTCAAAGTTCAGAGGTATAATTGTTATATTTTTCTCTTTTAAGGGACAATTAATTGAACATTTTTATCATTCATGTATAAAGAAGATAAGAGGTAAAACAGTATTTCTGTAATGAAATATATATAGATGAGGAAATATTTTCAATCAAATTATGGTCAGTAAAAAATTCCATTGTTACCCCTGATGTTTCGTCAAGACTTTAAATTTACCTAACCAAATTGGGTTGGAAAAATTTATTTTGTAATTAGGTTACTAGAAAACTATTTTAAGTGACAATTCTGCCATTACTTCTTTACAGGGTTCTCTACATGCGTCACTCGTCAGTGCAATCAAACCGCATGCCACAGCTCTTCGAACAAATACCTATTGTAAGAAAATCTTTAGACGAGCTCTGCTGAAGAAGTAATGTAATTCATTCTGTTGTTATTTTTGTATTTTTGTTTTGTTTTTGTTGTTTTGCCATAAGAGTTTACATTGTATAGAGTTGCAAAAAGAAGAACGACACATCTTGTTTTGTGCTGGTCCTTTCTCAGTCTGTAATTGTGTTTCCTCTTTTGTACACTTATCTTGAATTCAAGAGTCAGATGGTAAATTTTTTTTTTTTAATTGATATCATGGCAGTATCCGTATAGAAGATGGAACAGATCATACATGTATTAGACAAAGCATGAAAGTAGATACTGTTCAATTTTGTTTTTGCATAACAGCATTAGGGTGGATTCAAAATGCTAAGCAAACTTAGGCACACTAAATAATTAGACATGCAATTAGTTTATTTTTTTAATTAAATCTAGACACAATTTTTAGACTATAATTTTATCAATCTAAAAAAAATTGCTATATTAATAATTATTTTTAAAATATAAGTGCAGACACTGACCTGAGTTTATCTCTACATAAATCCTCCAATAAGCAACAAATTTCCCCTTCACTGCTAATGGAGAATTCTGCATTGTTGTATGAAGTTCTTGTACCATATAGTAATTGTACCATTTTGGTACCATTAAGTATTAATCATTATTACTAATGTCATTTCGGAAATCAAGAAAATGATTAATCTGCAAGGATGATATAAGCTTATCTTTGATTCATTTGAATATCATGTGACAAAAAATTAACACAAGATAATTGTTGTTTGAGGATCATGATAACATAGATCTCACAGGGTCGCACATAATAGGATTTGATTAGACAACATTCATATCATGAGATGATAACTTTAGTTTTGTATTTATTTGATAAATATTCTCTTATATTAATTATGATTTTGGACTAAGTTAAAATATTTAACTAAACTCCGAAAAACCTAACTTGGAAGTTAGTCTTGCGGGTCGCAAACTAGGCTTTGCAAGTCACAAGACATATAGACAGAGAGGGGTCACATAAAGGCTTTACTGGTCGAAAGAACCAAACTTTACGAGTCGCAAAGATATGTTCCAGAATGATTTTCTGGCTATTTTTGGACGTTTAAACTTGGAGTTTTTGGTTCAGTTATGACAGATCGATTTAGCCATTTCTGAAGAGAGTCTCCAGAACGTGGAACACACTCCACTACCCCGTGTTGATAGGTTTTTGAAGGGTTTTTCTGATACTCTTTAAATAGAGCATGTAGCCTCTTCTCTCAAGGTTAACGTTTTTGGTTATTTGTCTCATATGTTGAGAAACCCTGATAAAAAGTTCAGTTGAGAGATAAACTAGAGAAGCAAGCATTTCAACTATTCCCTACTAAGAAGAAAGATTAGTGTCTAATCGGATCATTGATGGATACCGATGGAGAACCTCTACTTGGGGGTTTCGTGTGAAGGAAAGGCAATCACATCAGCGTAAACCGTTCGGCTTCAGTGAAACAAGATACAAATAATTGTATTTCATAAATTTAGTTTGATTTTAACTGCATATATAAACTTAAAAACCTCTACTTTAATACTTTTGTGAATTTTTAAAATTCTTATTCCATCTCTATACCATAAAATCCCTTGCGACTAACAACATAAACCTTTACAATGAGAAAATCTTTATTACCCCAACTATCTCGCTTGATATTTTGCTCCATGTGTCCAAATATGATTTCACTTTAATAATTCACTGTCTTTCTCTATATAAATATTCTCGTTCGTCTTATTTGTTTCAAAATCCATTTTTAACTAGTAACTGCTGCCCGCTTTCATCTCTTCTTATTTCTCGAATTTTTTTCTTAGATGGAACGATCGAATCTTCCAATCAACCTTATTTTTTTCATATCGAATATTTTAATCGACCCGATCATCATCGTCTCCAATCACACAGAAGATAATCGTCGACTATGAAGAAATTGATTGAAAATCCGATCTGAATCTAATCGTCGACTATGAAGAAATTGATTGAAAATCCGATCTGAATCTAATCGTCGACTATGAAGAAATTGATTGAAAATCCGATCTGAATCTAATCGTCGACTATGAAGAAATTGATTGAAAATCCGATCTGAATCTAATCGTCGCCAATGAACATGGAGTTCCAAGATTAACTGAATTCAATTATATTTCGTTTTCATTTTGTGATTTATGATTATAATTTTTAAACATTTTTATTTTTGTGTAGGTAATGGTTTTTTTTTATTTAAATGAAGGTATAATTTCACTTCATTCTCGATAGATTTTACTTTTTTTGATGAAATGATTTTTTTTTTACTAAATTTAGTTATACTCATGTTTGCAGTTTTGCGATGCTTGTAATTGTTATTTTTTCTTTTCCTTATGAAGTTGATGATATTGTTTTTGATTTGGGAAGTAATATAAAACCTCAAAATTGTGTAAGAATTCTTTTTTTCAATGAATATTTATATCTATATTATTTTTTATATGTATGTAATAATCTCTTCTTCATTTGTTTGTAATACTTTTGATTTATCTATAATAATGTCAAAAATTCTAGTACCACTCCAATATTAGTGTACTACTGAGTTCGTAAAAGTTAACAAATCTTCATTCTAGATACAAGTATTATGTATTTGATGATAATAACTTGATTTTTATATAATAATAACTTGTGTGTCTTAAAATAATAACTTGATCTGCATATAATAAAAACTTGATGCGTATATAATAATAATTTGGGTATTTGATGATAATAACTTAATCTACATGTAATAATAATTTGTGTGTCTCAGGATAATCACTTGATATATATATAAAAATAACAATTTGATGTCTATATAATAATATATTGTGTGTTTAATGATAATAACTTGATATACATATAATAATAACTTGTATGTTTTAAAATAATCACTTCACTACTGTATAATAATCATTTGCGAAAATAGAATGTTTGAACTATAACACAGTCACAAAGTCAAAGATAATAATCAGTTTATCTCTATATAATTATCACTTGATAATAATTTGTATAATAATCACTTGTGAAAGTTAAAAATTTGAATTGTACGGCGACTCTTCAGACGAAACGCTTCACAAGTTTGATATTTTTCATAATCAAGTTGACGTTCTCTCTCTTCAAACAATTTTTTTATTTTTGAATTGCAATTAACCTTAGTACTTTTCTAATATGAGTTTGGGGCAAAATAATTGAGCAATAACTATGGAGCTGGTTATCCGGATTTATTTATAATTCATTTAAATGTGGTATGAAAATATTTTTATCTCTGAAATTATTTAAAATTATTTTTTTATCAATTAAAAATTATCATATTATCGAATTAATAATTATAGAGATAAAAATACTTTAAAATTAATACGTAGAAAATTATTTAATTAAGTTAACAATGGAATTGTCAATCACAAGTACGGAGATTGTAGGGAGATCGTAGGGGTAGAGAAGCTCTTAGCCCCTCGGTAGTGTTCTTAAACCGTGCGTGCCGTGCCGTGTCAAAATACGGCGTGCTGCGGCACGGCACAGCACGGGAGTTTGAAATTTTTTTTTGGCATGCGTACCGTGCCGTGTCAAAAATGGGGAGGGAGCGGCACGACACGGTTAAGGCACGGCGTGCTACACGTACCGTGCTAAACGTGACGTGCCTTAACCGTGCTAAACATGTTTGGTGGGAAAAAAATTCGGAAAAATCTTAAAAAATATAAAAAAAATAAAAAAATTTAAATTTATTTGCTGGTAAAAAATTAAACAAACAATTAGAAAAAAAATAATATTTTTGTAAAAATTGCCAAAAAAAAATTAGAAAAATCCGAAAATTATTTTTGAAAAATTAGAAGTTTTTGTACAAAATTAATTTGAAAAATTCGAATTTTGGTCATTTTCTTATTTTAAATTAAAATGTGTTTATTGGGGTACATTATTTAGGAGGTGTTTAACATTATTAAAGAGAGGAGATACAGCGGGGTGCACAAATTGGGGGATATATATCATATTAGCCTATTTTTTAATCTCATTACAAAATCCCTTCAAAAAATTACAAAATCAACCGTCCGATCAACATCCAACGGCTCACAATCCGTACATACTATGATTATCCGTGCTAATCGTGCTAAACGTGCCTACCCGTGCCGTGCCTATCCGTGCCCTACCCGTCCTAACCGTACCTATCCCATGCCTATCCGTACCTATGCGTATCCCTGTATCGTGCCTATGCGTGTCTCGTGCCATGTCGCCTCCCTTATCCGTGCATCGTGCGTGCCGTGCCGTGTCTACAGTAAAAAAAATCGGACACGGCACGACACACGACACGCATAACACGGCACGCGTTGACACGCCATGCCGTACTGTCGCCTCCAATACGTGTCATGCCGTGCCGTGCCGTTTTTTATTCCCTACGTCTCGGATCGAAATATTTAAAGAAACTCCAAAAGCAAGACAAGTATTATTCGTCTTTGCACGATATATATAGTCTCACGGCTCCTTCCATGCTTCAATTGAAAATCCATGGCCATGGCGTTGTTTCGACGCTTCCCTTGCCACCCTCTCCTCCTCCCTTCCCTCCTCTCTCTCTCTTCTCTCACCACCGCCGCCGCCGCTACCACGACCACCAGCATTCCACCTCTCTATTCCTCGAAACCTCCATCCCCTCCATTCCCCGATCCCTCTCCTCTCTCCATTTCCACTAACCCCAACTCCCAAACCATGGCAATCTCCTCCCTCTGCTCTTTAATCTCCTCCTCCTTTTCAGACGGAGATCGGAGCCTTCATTCCCTTCAAGTAAACATCACCCCGCAAGATGCCGTTTCCATAGTAGCTCTTCTCGCTGAGACCGAGGGATCCATGGTTGCATTGGCCTTCTTCTATTGGGCTGTTAAGTCGCCTCAAATCAGGCGTTTTATGTTTTTCTATGTCACGGCAGCTAGTTCTTTGCTCGGTAGAGGGAACTCTGAGAAGGCACAGGAGGTCATGAGGTGTTTGATTAAATGCTTTGCTGAGGTTGATCGGTTGAGAGAAGCTGTGCACATGGTATTTCAGATGAGAAATCAAGGGTTGGAGCTGAGTGTGCATACCATGAATTGTGCTCTGAGGATGGCTGTGGAGTTGGGTGATGTCGGTTATGCACAGAAGTTGTTCGACGAAATGTCGATCAATCGTGTTTGCCCTGATGTTGTTAGTTTTAAGACATTGATTGTTGGGTTTTGTAGAGATGGCCAAGTAGAAGCCGTAGAGAAAGTCTTGAAAGCCATGAATGAGAGAGATTTGTGTCTTGACAACGTAACTTGCACTTTAATGGTGAATGTTTTTTGCAAAAGCAGGCGTTTTAAGTTTGTGTTTGATCTCTTCAAACTGATGCATGAAATTGGGTCACCCCCAAATGTTATAAATTACACTGCTTTGGTAGATGGTTTATGCAAAAGAGGTAGTGTAAAACAAGCATTTCAAGTGTTAGAGGAAATGGCCAAAAGAGGTATAAAGCCAAATGTGTATACACACACGTGCTTGATATACGGCCTTTGTAAAATTGGCTGGACTGAAAGAGCCTTTCGGCTTTTTCTCAAGCTTGTAAAAAGCAACTCATACAAGCCAAATGTGCAGACCTACACAACCATGATATATGGGTATTGTAAAGAGGGAAAGCTTGGCCGAGCTGAGATGCTTCTGATGAGAATGCATGAACAAGGTCTTGTACCAAATACCAAGACTTACACCACTCTCATAGATGGCTATTGCAAGTATGGAAATCTCAGTCAGGCTTTTAAAACTTTAGAAACTATGAAAAGAGATGGTTTTGCACCTAATATTTACACATATAATGCAGTTATTGATAAACTATGCAAGAGAGGACATGTGGATGAGGCTTATAGGTTGCTTCATACGGCCCTGAGAGATGGGGTAAAGCCTGATAAGGTGACCTACACTATATTTACAAATGAGAGCTGTAAAAGAGGCGACTTAAAGTATGCCCAAGAGTTGTTTGATAAAATGATTAATGCTGGATTCGACCCTGATATTGAGATGTATACCACATTGATTGCTGCACTTTGCAAGCAAGGTAAATTGGAAGACAGTGAGGTACTCTTTGAAAAATGCCTTAATTTGGGGTTGATCCCCACAAAGCAAACCTACACATCTCTGATAGGAGGCTATTGCAATATCAGGAAATCAAGCTCAGCTTTGAGAGTATTCGAAAAGATGGTACAAAATGGGTGCTCACCTGATTCAGTGACCTATGGAGCCCTGATAAGTGGTCTATGTAAAGAGTCAAGGTTAGAAGAGGCACGCAGTTTATACGAGGGAATGCTTGATAAAGGCTTGGTCCCATGTGAAGTTACACGTGTAACGTTGGCTTTTGAATTGTGCAAGAGAGAGAGGAGTGGTGATGCCTTGTCCTTGTTGGAGAAACTAGAGAAGAAGCAATGGGCCCAAACACTAAATGTACTCGTTAGGAAAGTTAGCTGCATCGGAAATGTGGATGCCGGAAGTCTGTTTCTGAACAAGTTACTGGATCGAGGTTTTCTTGTCGATCGAGTAACCTATATTGGATTCATCAATGCATGTCATGGCAATGACAGAGACTCTCTTGCGTCTGAATTGTCCCAAAGGATTTCAAAGGGAAGTCAAAAATCAAATTATGAAAAAAGCAATGCTGTCACTTGATATTTACTGGTATTGCTGGATTCTATTTGTGAAAACAGCCGAAGCAATGGTGATCGTGCTTGTTGTAATTTTACTGAACTTGGTTCAGATAGATGTTATAGCTTTGGTGAATGCACACACAATATACCAAGCTAACTACAAGTTATTTTGAACTTACTGGGGATTAATTCCCAAATTAGGTAGGCACAATACCTACAATGTATCAGAAAACATCAAATATGCAGATAAACAGAAGAGAATAAGTAAAAAATAAATAATTATTATTAAACTGTGGTCAATTGTTTGCTCCAAAACAGTACAGGAAAACAAAATGATTCCATATATGACTTCCTTTGTGTGGCTCTTTGATGAAATATCAATAATATAAGCTAAATGACAACTGGAAATTCGACAAGCGTGATTTACACGTATAAGTTACATTGTATTTCCAATAAAACACTAAGTTACTGGATTGAATTGTCTCCAAGGTAAAATTCTCCTCGCAATTTGCCTATCAGAATTCAGGAAAAAAATAAAATTTTGTACAACCCATAACAAAGCTTTGATCAAGTGAAATCTTATCTTCCACCAGATAACTCCATAGCATGTAGATTATTGATAGAACCTTCTCCAAAATCTAACCTTCTTTGCATGATGTCGTACTGTCTCCGCCTTGAGATCTCAGCATTTTGCCACTCCTGCCACCTCTGGCCTAAGGCCTCGCCTTCTAGCATCCGTACCACCTCTGACATAGCAGGACGTTCTTCCGGTGCTTGTTGCGTGCAGAGAAGTGCTATTTTTATTATCTTCTCCACCTCATGGATGTCGTAGTTTTTTTTCAGGTTTGGATCCACAATGGCATCAAATCGACCTTCATTTAATAGTTTCTTGACCTATATATGCATTATTAACAAGATGTAAATTCCAATGATTAGTACTGTTAATTTGCCCCGGTACTACTGTATATCAACCAGCCTATAACTTAGTACTTGGTCAGTACCAAAGGAGCAGTTTCAGAATTTGAATACCAAAATATTAAAAGCCAATTCTCAGACAAAATGTCCATAACTGAGACGTTTAAACCCCATGTGGCTGCTGGCACAATTAATAGCCCGTGGATAGTAAACCTATTTTTTCATAATAAAGCACCAGCTACTGAGCTGCACCTTCAAATAGTTGGACTAAGACCAGTTTTAAAAACAAACCAACCAATTAGGCAGTAAGAATCCTTGTCAAGTATAAAATAAACTGACATGATCAAGCAGCAAAACATCATCCTCTTCCTCCAGACGAAAATAATCAATGGCACGCTGTCCCGTGACAAGCTCAAGCAACATAATACCATAGCCAAACACATCTGTCTTTTCTGACGACCTTCCAGTTGACAAGTACTCCGGTGCAATGTGCCCCATTGTGCCCCTTACCTGGTAACAATAGGAAATTATAAGACTGCATCTTCTATTGACTTGGGTGGTTTTTAAATTAACTCAAACTTAAACACAACGCTGTGGATAGTCCTTACCTACCTACCTTTTTTTTCTGTTTTTTTTTTTTTTTGCAAATTAGCACAAAAACAATGTTTTGCTAGTAACATTCAACCCCCCCCCCCCCCTTCTTTCCGCCCCACTGTTCAGCGAGTAATTAACTTCTTAAAGCACTGTACTTCTGCCAACAGGAGTAGAGGAAGCTGCCTTAAAGTGGGCTTTTACTTGCAATAAAGTTAACGAGGCTCAATAGGTCCCTAAACATTAAGCACTAAGTATCTAAATTCAGACCAGTTTAGCTTCACTGATTCATCTTTATAAAATAACACATTGAGGTATATTGGTCTCTTAAATCAAACACCATACCTGTCTTAGAAGTTCAATCTCAACTAAATCACTTATTAATAGTTCATGTAAACACGAAAACCAACATAAATTTTACTTGGCTTGATTTTATTTTAATCTTGAGTTTAGGTTCTTGAGAAAAAAATGAGGCACATAAGAGTAGGAGCTGTCAAAATGTGAGGGATTGTATCTTCCACTCATTCTCATCTATTGTATGTGTAATACTTGCCAGTGAACTGAAACTTTTTTGTGTATGTTACAACATTGAGCATATTGGGTATAGTTTGCATCCTGGAAAGTTGTAAGGTGTAACTTGCAACCATAATTTTTATTCCATCAATTTCAGCCCTTGTGAGTGAGTGAGACACCGAGAACTGAAAATAACAAAACCCATTATCAAGTTCTTAGAGCAAATGGTTAGTTATCATCACCTTGGTCGTGACTGAGGTCTTCCTCACATCAACCAATTTTGCAAGACCAAAATCCCCAACAACTGCCTCGAGATCTGCATCAAGAAGGACATTTGCGGCCTTGACATCACGGTGGATGATCTTTGGATTACAGTGCTCGTGCAGGTATTCGATACCACGTGCTGTGCCTAGCGCCACACGGTGCCGTGTGGGCCAATCCAGAGTTGTCTCATATGACTTGAACTCTGCACTATCAAATAATAATGTAATATATGTAACTTTTTTTCTAGTAGACTGCATCAGTCAGTTAACAGAAGTAATGTACCTCGTAATTTGTATGCAACACTCAGGTTCTCCATGAAGGGATAGACCAAAAGCCTCTCACTTGCAGTGGTACAAAAACCAATCAATCTCAACAAGTTTCTGTGTACTGCTACACTTATCAGCTCAACCTCTCGTAAGAAGGCTTCCTGTCCTCCTGAGCCAAAATCAGTCAATCGCTTCACAGCTACTTTTGTGCCATCAGGAAGAACCCCCTTATATACTTTGCCAAAGCCTCCCTGGCCTAAAATGTTTTTCTCACTGAAATCATCAGTTGCAAGCTGGAGCTCACGCCATGCAAACTGCTTCAGTTGCCCAAATGTGACCATTCGGTCATATTCACCTGTTTTATTGCAATTGTATTATCCTTTTCTATAGATAAGGTTAGAGTAGAGTTAAGGTTGGTATCTATGTATAGGGAATAAAAGAAGCAAGGGCAAATTCAGATTGCCTCAACCTTTGAAATACCATTTTGTTATATTTAATAACTAGTATTACCAAAGGACCTAAATGAAGTAGGAAATCATGAACTAGCCACTTCAGCTGTTCAATCCCATAATATTACTCTAAAAGAAATTGAAACTTAATATTTTAACCTGCCAATTGTAATATTTTACCTTACAAGAACAAACTAAAAATTTTACAAAATTACCTGAAACATCATAGAAAGTTTCTCGGATGCAGCGATTTCTCCTCCATAGAAGAAATAGAACTATAAATGCCACTAAACTTACACTTCCAATTATAGCTCCAACTATTGCCCCAGTTTTAGATTTGTTAAAGCCTCCTGCCAAGCAGCGAAAATGAGTCATTTATTTTAACACTGTTCCATTTCATAGTTTCTATCCATATGGCCAATACTGTTATCCTATCTTTTACACACAAAAAAAAAAGAACTATTTTCTTGCCTTGTTTAGTTTCATAACTGAAGCTTATTTCAATCTTAAGCACCAAATTTTAACGAAAAATGAGAAAACCACGATTCCTATTTTTCTGAATACTATTGTACATAAAAGGGCAAAATTTCTAGTTAAAATGTTAAATCAATGCCAGTACTTACCATGACCAGATGAACTTGGTTCACAAGACTGCGAGAAATTACCACCACAATTTAGATTGTTATCTGAAAAACTACCCAAAAAAGGATAAAAAAAATGCATTGTTAAATATCCGGAGACCATATAAGTTTAATTTATCTGACAGAAAGGCTCTCTTACTTGTATCTGGCAACTTCATATAGCTTAGCTGGTACTGTACCAGTAAGGTCGTTCCCTTCTAGACTTCTGTAGATTCAAGTTTTGGTTAGAATAGAAAGGAAAACATTATCAGATACATGAATCAGTACACATTCATACTGTTCAATAAATCTGCAAAAGATGGGAAATACACAAAATAACCCGGATGCAAATGAAACATTGCACATAACCTATAGTGCAAATGCCTCAAAATCTAAAAAAAATTCCCAACCAGCTCCTCACTTTTGCCTTGTTGGAACAATTAGTCAAGGATTGGTAGAAAACTTAAATTGTGCATATTATAGGATAAGGCAAGTAGGGTTGGATAACATCAGTTTTCTAAGTACCATCTCACTATACAGACACATGAAAGATATTTGTGGCTTTGAAGTGTTTTATAACAACTTGTGGTTACATAAAAGAATAGTGTAATTTCAAATAAGAAAACTTACATGTCATTTAGGCTTGAAAGGTCTGAAAAGGAATTAGGAATGCTTCCGTTAAGTTTATTTTGGCTCAAATCTCTGCTCATGTTATATCACCAGTTAAGACAGGAAATGTTGATAATTTCAATCTCAGTAAGACAATACCAAAATAAACATTTGACTTACAAGCTTTGGAGTTTCGAAAGGTTGCCAAGTGTGTCAGGAATCTCTCCTGTTAATCGGTTATCTTTCAGATTCAAGTTTGTCAGACTTGACAGATTTCCCAACTCCGGTGGAATTGACCCATGTATATAGTTATCTTGCAATGATCTTAATAAAAGAATTAAATTAGAATCTACTAGCAGAAGTACCTATAGTTTTATCATTTATTTTAATATCCATTGTGAACTTACAGTTCTTGGAGATACTTCAGCTCCCCAATGCTTGGTGACAAGGTTCCAGTAAATCCAAGAGAGGGCAATGTTCTGTAATTTGAGAACCCTAATTAACAAAACTTCTCACATGTTTCAAATAGAAAACAAGAGGGAAAAAAAACCCTCCAAGAATTCCTTGTTGTTGCAGCCCTATTTTGCTTTCTATCTATTATCAAAGTTCCAATTTGATTTCTGCTTGCTTTGTTTTCAGCCATTTAGGTTTCTTTTATTCTATTCGCCATTACGAACACCCTATGTAGCTATCAGCAACCACGCACTAAAAACTGGGTTAATCCAAAAATTACTCCTTGAATTTCCTTCTTTTGGCGATAAAAATTGAAGCCAAAAAATACACCGAAAAATACCAACTGTAAAGGTACCATACCAGAAGTTACTCATTACCGGCATGTTACAAGATACATTCCCCTGCAAAGTGAGAAGTATATCATATCTCTCTCCAGGCACCCCTCTAAAACATGGGGAGAACATATTCCTTCACTCCAAGAATTTTTAAAAGCTACCAAGTTATTCAGCACTTCATTCTCATTTGTATAAAGATTTTGGAAAGACAGGTGGTTGAGTGATTGTTGTTTGTCTTCTTCCTTTTATCACCTGTTTCAAGCGTGCTCTGTACCTGATATTTCAGTACATGATGTGATTGTTTCTCAAGGATTGGCCCTCAAGTTCAACAGGCTAATATCTGGTATTCTATTGGTAGAGTTCAATGAACTTTGTTTGCTAATCTCTCAACAGACTTTATCTCTTGATAGAGATAAATTGCTCTGGAGATGGCAGATTTCAGGTAAATTCTCTACTCACTCAGCCTATGAGTGGCTGATGTACAGAGGCATTGTCCCTGATCATGCTGATCTTTGGTGGGCTTTACCTATTCCACTGAAGATAAAAGTGTTTATGTGGTTGGTTAGCAAGAATAGAATCCTCACCAAGGATAATCTGTCTCATAGAGGTTGGTCAGGCAATACTAATTGCAGCTTCTGTTCTGATGATGAATCAGTCTCTCATTTATTGCTTGCCCTTATGTTAAGCAAATCTGGTTTTGGATGGGGGCCTATCAGAATTATTTTTGTCACTGGTCCCATTTTGAGGACATTATAGTCTTTTAAACCTTTTGAAAGAAATGCCTTTTTAGTCATTGTGAGTGTTGTTTGTTGGACAGTGTGGAAACTAAGAAATGAGTTGGTTTTTACTAATCCTAGGTTGAAATCTATCAGATATGTCATTCAACTCATAGTGTCTCTTGTGAATTATTGATCAGGGAATATGAAGCCTGACATGCAGAGGTGCATCAACATGTGGCTCCCTGCCTATTTGGACATGATTCCCTTGCAAGTGGTGCCTCCCCCTCCTCTGCTGGCATAGTCTTTCAGTTTCATTTGTTGTGCTTGAGTTGTAATAAATGCAGTTGTACTGCTTTTTGGATCCTTAGTTACTGTGTGGTGCTTCTTCTAAGCACTTAGTTTGATTTTTGCTATAGACTAACAAGGATGTAATTTGTGTGTGGACTGAGATACAATCTCCTTTGTCTACACAGTGATGTTTTTCCTGAGATACTACACTTTTGGAAAATACTTTGTTGTAGTACAGAGGATTGGGTTGATCTGTGATGCCAGCAAGTGGCTGAGTTAGTCTATAGCTGGGCTTCTTCCTTTGGGGGGCTTTCATTTTTGTTCCTTTATTGCTGGGTTTTGTTTTTACTTTTGTAACCCATCAGTTCCAGTTTAATGAAACAGGCAGATTCTGCCTTTTCTTCAAAAAAAAAAAAAGATAGAAGGCCAGGGAGGAGGGGTTCTTTGGTCATCTCTTGACGTAGATGGCTTGTTTTGATGTCTTTTAAGGCATAATGATAATCTGAGTATATTTAAATGGAATTTCTCCAGAAATCTAAAAGACATAAAGGATGTTACACTGTGACAACGTTATTGCCATCACATGAGACGCCATTCCAATAGCACGGGGTAACTTGATTCAGACTCCAGTCCAGCTTATTTGCCGAATCATTCAGTCGCACCTTCATGGCATACAATGCTTCAGCTGCGCACCACAATTGTTACATTTTTTAGCATAAAGTTTATTGTTAGATTTGGGTCATTGGCGCAAGGAATGACACATTTATAGTACGGAACCAACTGGTACACCATAGGGCTGGTTCACTATGAAAACCAGAATGTGTTTTAATGCTTCTTTTAATTCTGGTTGAAGCTCATAATTATGTTGAGCGGATGACATGGTCAAGGATATTTTGGTAATCCTCACCAGAAATTTTAGGAAATGTATATTGCTCTTGGCATAAAATGAAAACGCTGGTATCAAGCTGGTAAAGTGCATCAATAGTTCAATGTTGGAATTATCTTTTCCTTTTTTGGTAAAATAGTTCGATGTTGGAATTATCAATTATATAGGAACTTCCAATTTTCAGTCCTGACATACCAGTGAATCCAGTTTGACATTTTTCTGACTTATAGGATAGTATAGTACCAGCAACATAGTGGCCCTGATCTTGATTATTTCATACGGAAATCCCACACTCAAATGTTTAATCATAAAGCACAGAGGAAAATTTATCGTGCAAAAAGCACTTACACTGATAATCTGAAGAAACAAACACAACTGATGATGCCCAAATTAGAAGCGCAAAAGCCAACATCGTCTTTTTAGACAGCATTTATCTCTCATAGCTGACATGTCAAGCAAGAATCTAAATCATAAACTATGAACAACAAGATAGCTCCTAAGCACCATATTTTCACAGGTAGGTTCAACAAATTAGTCCCTAACTTTGACCAAATTGCTACTCACCATCACTTAAGTTGCCATACTGGTACCTGAATTTTTTGTTCCATCAAGTCTAACTGTGAAATGTACAAGTTTCTCAACTTAAAACAAGGGGGAAATGATTTGCATATCAGAGAACCTAAGCATACATACAGCTTTGATGGAAGCATTATTGAGACAAAAACAACAACAATTCCATCAGAAAAGGGGGGATTCATAAATAAATTATCTAGAAAATCAACCTTTGAGCGGATCAACAAAGACGAGAAAGAAATCCAAGTGTATGTGTTAGAGTAGGAAGAAGCTTTGACCGTGGCTTCAATTCCGAGACCTGAAGGAAGCGAGAGCGAGAGAGAGAGAGAAATCACTTGACAGCCTCTGTCAAGTTTTCAGAGAGAGAGAGAGAGAGAGAGAGAGATACTATTTCATCACCGAACTTAATTAACTACGCATTCTAGAAGGATTCTAAAAAGGTCGATTGCAGAGGATCCAGATTGAATGGAAACGCGGCGTTCTAAATCGGCTGCTGAAAATGCTCCTATTCGGTCAACGCAGAGAGCTGTGCTCTTTTTGACCTTTTAACTAATTGATTTTGACTAAACATGCACAACACTTCCTTTAATTTCTTATTAATGTCTCTTTTAATCTTTTTATTTTTTTTAACACATACTTTTTTTACACTTTTTAACACAGATTAAAATTTTTTTTTCCCCTCATGAATTAATTCTCTCTAATTTTTACTCACAAAATTAAAATAATCAAACATAATTTTTTTAGCGTGAATTAAAATTTAATTCTAATTAGATTGTAGAACGGTCCCACAAAAATAATATTCATTTCTCTTGGATTTTTTTTCCTGAGATTCATCCCTTCGAATAGTTTTTATCATTTAAAATAATCAAAAGTAACATAAAATCTCTTTAAAAAAAGTAATAATTAATGAAAATTTTAGAATTTTCTTAAAAAGATGAAAATAGAAAAAGAAGAAAAAATTTTAAAATTTTATAATTAATGAAAATAGAAAAGGATGAAAAAATTTATTAAAAAGAAAAGAAAAATGAAAGGATAAATAATGTACTTGTTAAAAGTAAAATTGTAAAAATAAAAGGCTAAAAGTCAATAGTACAAACACTCATTACAATAGTATAATTATTTGATTCAAAAATATAAACATCTAATTTAACAAAAAAAAACCTACATAAAAAATAAAACGATACATTTTTTATTTTTAAAGTCATTAAAATTATTACTTTTTACTATAAAAACCACAAAGACAAGCAAAAGCATGTTTAAAAAAAATTGTAGTTGATACAATTAGTTGCTTTTTGTTGCTTTTAAACACACTAGACAAGAAAAGATGCCATGATGCCAACCCCAATGGGATAAGAGAGCCCCCGAAGCGCAGATTTCGTGCACTACTCGTGTCTACGCGTGGTAATATTTTTTTATTTTTGATGCTCGAATCTTCTTGTGGCGTGTAGTGCATGTTAAATGTACAGTAGCGACACCATTTGGAGGGAACATTTCGAGGGAGCGGGGGAGAGGTGCGGTGATCATTGGACCGAATTTGATCCGACGAACGGTTTTAGTTGTTCGATTATTGAATTTGATATTCAATCCGACGAACGGTTTTAGTTGTTCGATTATTGAATTTGATATTCAATCCGACGAACGGTTTTAGTTGTTCGATTATTGAATTTGATATTTGATCCGACGAACGGTTTTAGTTGTTCGATTATTGAATTTGATATTTGATCCGACGAACGGTTTTAGTTGTTCGATTATTGAATTTGATATTTGATCCGACGAACGGTTTTAGTTGTTCGATTATTGAATTTGATATTTGATCCGACGAACAGTTTTAGTTGTTCAATTATTGAATTTGATATTTTGTTGGAGCGATTGAGAGAAATTTTGGTGTGATTTTTGAAGCTATTAAACGATTGTTTTTTTCTGTTTTATATGAATGTCGGTTCGATGAATATTGGATATCTGCTAATTCTTATTTGGAGATGCATGAGAAAAGGAATTCATATCCTCTGTTGCGTTATACTGTGCAGCACAGCGTATTATCTATCTGATTATATTAATATTCGTGCAAAATAAATCTCAAAAATTCTATAATTCACTTATTTATACGTTATGTAAAGCAATACTATGTGGCAGAAGATCAAGATTCTAAGAAAAATAAAACGAGAAGTGTTCAAGTGTCTTTATTCTAAGTTCAATAAAAAGAGTTTGAAAATTAGATAATAAGGTAAGATTACTTTTTGTATTTACAATTTTATATATAAAAAAATTGATATTTTCTTTGTGGTTTTGTTAAAATTGAAATTACATGGAAACAAATAATATACCAAAGTTTTTCACGTAAATCAAATAGTGAATTAATTTTTACAACTTTTTATACCAATTAGAATGCCATCACTTATATATATATATAGAGAGAGAGAAAGTGATATTGATCATATTAAATGATTTTAATTTTTTTTTTTAGTTTTAAATATAAGGTTGTTGATTTTTCTTTTAAAAAAAGTCACAAAAGGATGATAAAATTAGATAAATAATATTTATTGATCTCCAAAATCCTCACCGCACAATGTATTTTAACCTAATTTATTTCAAGAGGTTTAAATTCTAAATTAAATTTAGATGTTCAAACAATTATTAGCATATAACAAGCCGTTACTAATCATTTAAAACTAAAAAAATACAAGTTTCCATTTTAGCTTAAAGGAGTTCTCATTTTAGAGGGTTTCAAATAGTGAATTTTTAGTGATTTTGAAAATGTAGATATATATTTATGGCTATTGTGGGTCAAATGATCCTACTAAAATTTATAAATTATCGAGAAAATTTATAAAATTATATAATATTGTATTCACCAACTCTTACAACTCGGCTCATGCGACAATGACCGCCAAATTATATTTTGATAAATTTAACAACAATTAGTAACTATTCAAACTGAAACAAATGTTCATTTCGATTCAAAGAAATTATGAAAAAAATATTTGATATAACAAACATCATTATGTGGCACAAAGGCAATTTGAAGATATGATCTTTAACTATCCTATCAATAATCTTGTGATGTTGATGTGATGTAACATCAACATCACAAGATTATTAATAGAATAGTTCAAGAATTTTTTTTTACACCAATCAAAATACTATCACTTTTATATATATAAAGAAAGTGATACTATATTGTTAAACGATTTTAATTTTTTATTTGAATTTTAAATATTAAGTTATTGATTTTTTTAAAAGTCACAAAAGGAGGATAAAATTAGATAAATATATCTCCAAAATCCTCAACGCTCAACATATTTTAATCTAATTTATTTCGAGAGGTCTAAATACTGAATTTAGACTTTCAAACAATTATTGCATGTAACAAAAAAATATGATAGCCGTTGATAATCATTTAAAATTAAAAAAAATGCAAGTTTCCATTTTAGTTGAAAGGAGTGCTCATTTTTTAGGGTTTCAAATAGTGAATTTAAAATTCTAAATATATATTTATAGCTACCATCATGATAAAGGAGCAGTTATGGAATGTGGGTAAATTATTTTACTGAAATTTATAAATTATCATACAAATTTATAAGATTATAATATTTTATTCACCAACACATGTAAGTTGGTCCTTCCAACAATGACCGTCAAATTGTATTTTGATAAATTTAACAATAACTAATAACTATTTTAAACTGAAATAAGTGTCTTTATTTTTTTTCTATATGGTTTTGGTTGTACCAGATATTTAACACCTAAAAATCTTTGTTTGAACATTATATAATACTTTTCAGTTTCAATGAAATTGATAAATATACTTTACTTTTATTAAAAAAAATGACATAAGTGTTTATTTCGGTTCAAAGGAATGTACATTTTAGTATACTCCAATGTATATTTGATTACAAACAAGCATGGGCATTTCATTTAAGATGTATGAAAAAAAAAATTACAAAAATTTATTCAATATAACAAACATGTTCAAGTGGTGCCAAGCAATTTGAAGTTATGATATAATATAACAAACATCATGATGTTGAATTGTTGATGTTAACCTCAATGAGAAGTACATTGTAGAAGCCAACGATATTCATTCAAAAGAAATAAGGAATCCATTGATTGATTTATATTTTTGGAATGATGTTAAGAGATGCCTTTATTAGTTAAATTATCATTTCATGACAAGTAGGCTATTGTACTTTGAATTGTCGACCATGTTGTGAACACATGCAATTAGCTATAATACTTCTCCAACATTAGTTTTAGTTTGAAGTAGAAAATGACATAAATATTCTAGATTATATATACATATATATTCTTCGCTTGATAAGTAAAGTAAAATTAAAACAGAATAAGTGTTAAATTACTTTAAAGCATTAATGTGTAGTAATAGCGAAGTAAGTATATGAAGTATTAAAAGTACAAAGTGTTAAAAGTTATAAAATTTGGTGAGATTTAACTTTACTCTACTTTTTAAGTATTTTAATTTACTTCATCTTAAATCACTTTCATTTGATGCATTAAAACGTTTTAAAATACTTAAATCATTTTTTCTCTACTCTAGCTTACTCCACCGTAAATCACTTCAATTAAAACGTTTTAAAATATTCATGCATTGATGATATTTTTAACTTTATAGAAAGGTGGTAAATGTTTCTTTTAAGAAAATTGGCATTTGATTATTTATTCATAATGCTAAGATATTTACTATTTAAAATTTTATTTTTGATGTGTTGTATTTGACTTTTTATTTGATTTAACTTGGATAAATTTATAAACATGTAAGAAAAAAATAATATGAAACATTTTTTTGAAAATTATTGTGACATCACAATCACAATGAGGTGTGAATTAAATAAAAATACAAACAAAATCATTCAAATACGTTTTAAATTCATTACATATATATATATGTATATATATAGAGAGAGAGAGTTTAGCTAATATGCTTTCATAAACATTTTAACTCGAAAAGTTTGCGGGTCAAATTTCAAAATCTCTTGTCCGAAATGTCGATTTAAATAGCTCAATAAATTATTCATATCAAAATCTTGTAGAATACCAAAATTTATCATTTTTAGGATTTTGGAACTATTTTTAATGATTTTTTAAACATTACCCTAAAAATAATAGAAAAATATTAATATTTGAATGTAAAAAAATGATCATTTTTAAAAAATCATTAAAAATAGTTCAAAAACTCTAAAAATGGTAAATTTTGATATTCTACAAGATTTTGACATGAAGAATTTATTGAGCTATTTAAATTGATAATTTGGACACAGAATTTTGAAATTTAACTCATAAGTATTTCAAACCGAAATACTTATGGAAACGTATTAGTCAAAACTCAATATGTGTGTGTGTGTGATGATTTAACTCAGATTAATTACGAATTGTGTCAGCCCGTAATAGTATAGAAGCCCGTGGGCTCTCGGCCCATATTCTTCTCCTGTCGCTAACGCAGTAACTGTACCCATACAATACACTGATCCCGATCACAATCCCACTCTCACTCTCACTCTCACTCGCACACTCACACTTGCATCCTTTCAATCTCCAATTCTCCATTGACACCTCTCCTCTTCACTCGATCCCTTCCAATGGCGCTCTCCTCCTCCTCCTCCTCTTCCTCTCCATGTCTCTCCTCTCTCCCGTCTCCTCTCAAGCACCAAACGCCTCTCCCACACCATCGCCAAAGCCATCACCACCAACAGTCCCCACTCCGATCTCCCTACCTCTGGCCACCTCTCCCACCACATCTCCTCCCCCATTCTTCCCTGCGCCTCTGGCCTCTCCTCCCGCTCCACCTAGCTCCGATCTCCCTCCTTCAGTGTCTCCCTCCGGCACTTCGCTTCCTCCTTCCATCATCTCCTTGCCACCTTCGGAGTGCCCCACTCCAACTCCAACTACCGCCGGAGAAAATGGCGCCGGTTCTCTGTCCGCGTCCATCACCGGAGGCGCCGCTGCCGTGGTGGCCACTGCCATTGCCTTTACCTTCTAGGAATTGCTTGATCGGAGGGTGACTGTTTGTTTTAACTTTTAAATTTCTTTTTTTTGCAGCTATACCCTTGTAAAATGCTAGATTTCTATATATTTCACTCTGAAAGTCGGTATCGTATCCAACTATTTGCAGATTGGAGGACATAAACGCTATTTGTGATTTGGAGTTTTCATAGGGCATTTCTGAAAGAATCGTTTAGATAATTAATTGAGACTGTTTAATTTAGTTTAGTTCCTATTTTGCTTACTTTCGTTTTGTTTTAGGACACTGTAATAACATCGTTGTGCCATTATCTTGTCTGGTTACCTTTTGCATTTTGTTATTTACAAAGTTACCCTGAGATTTGAGACGCTTTTGAACTTTTTGGTATGGGTATTAATGTAATATTATATAGGGAGAAGGACACGTGTCATTAGTTTACTCGCGCGTAAACCGCGAGGATGCATCATGCATGTGCTTCGGAGTAGTTTTAGTCAGGCAGGGATCCAGTTCCTTTTTCACCAAACTTCTTTTTTTCTTTTCTTTTTAGTTTTTACTACATGGTTTCTTCAGGTTCTCTAACTGTAGTAAAACAGTAACTTCTTCGTGGTTTCTTCCGGGTTTCAGCTCAGTAAGAAGGGGGGAGCTGATAGATACGGTTGTTATGGATACAATTGTTTATATTATTATCGATATAAATTTTATTATATATATTAAATTAATTATTACGTATGTTAATAATTTTATAATGTAAATTTATTTTATATAATTTTATCATTATTTAACTTAAATGAGTTGAATAATAGAAATACTGTATAAAATAAAATAATTAATATGTATAATAATTTATTTAATATATATAATAAAATTCATATCGATCACGGTATCAATGATATTAACTCGATAACACAATAGAAGGACAACAAAAGAAGAAACAGGTCACCTCCTCACCAGGCCATTTTGTTGGTTGATACTGAATACTGGAAATAGGAGGAAGGAGACTGGGAGCATTCTCAGGTTTACCAGTGTAGCATGTCAGACGTATTAGATACATGATATATCCACGGAATTAAGAGAGAAGATTTATATAAGTTTGCATAAACATACAAAATATCACATTCTCAGGTTTACCAATGTCTTTACTAAAGCCCCAAACCCCCCCCCCCCCCCCCCCCCTTGTCTCTACAAACTTTTGGATGTTTAACATGAGAGAAAGGATGAGAACTTGCTTTATTTACCAAGAAGTGGGGGGCATCTGAGAGAGATTCAATCAAATTAAAAAGTAAAAAGAATGTTATTCAATCAGGAAAATAGATATTTACCCTGTACAATTTTTTTTTTTTAATGAACTCCTTGCCAGGAAATAACAACTTGCTAGGCACCGGGTTGTAAGGCTATTATATGTGTTGGTAACAGCAATAAATTAGCATATACTGTTATTATAGGATTTGGCAAAACATTCATTTCAGAAAAGACCCAAAAATGAGGATCTGGGTTCCTACTTTTTCAAATATATTATTTCGATTTGGATCATTGGATTAGAACGAACGGACTGATCGATCTGATCTGAGTTTTAGAATATTTTTTTTAAAATAAATATAATTCGCTTGTTTTAATTTAATGGTTCAGATTGAAATAATTGAATTATAATTTCGAGAAGGGATCAAATATTCATGGTCATTAGTGCCACATCAATGATCATAAAATTAAATTTTAAATAATTAGTTATTAAACTCTTAAATAATAACAATAATGAATAGAATATTTTGTATGCTACATAGTTACACAAAAAATATACTATTTCAACTTTATTTTAATATGCATCAAACACTATTAAAAATCAATAGATCAAATTTTTATAATTTAATTCACTCTCTTGATAAACTACCGGAACAAAATTAAAATTCAATAATTTTATATATATATATTATTGAAGTTGATTAAAATATATCTAATAATTTGCATATATTAATTAAAATATAAACGATAAAGTAGACATTACAGACACCAATGATCATAGTTATTAAATCTCTTCTCAAAAATAAGTGATCTAATTACCAAAAATAATTACCAAAAATGATCCTGGCCCACATTTTTCCTCCACGAATTATTAACTCCATCTAATAACTCTAAGCTCTGTAGATAAACGCTGGTCTTGATAGCAAACTAAGGAAATAAAACTGTTGTACCTTGTAGGTTACTATTTAATTTGCTAATGTCAAACACAAGTTTCTTGTTGATATGTCATTAGCAAATAATCCCTCACCCTCTCCTCACACTCAACCCCCTTTTTTTTTTCTTTTCTCTCTCCTTGTCTTTGTTTTTTTATTTGTTTTTTGAGTAATAAAATGCTAATAGGCATATATATATATAATAGGGAAACAATCTTTTACTTTCCAAGATAAGCACTAAAATAGTATGTATCCATGGCCATAGAACTCTAATTACACTGTATTGATAATTCCCTTCCAACTACTCCATGATTTATTAAAAAAAAAGCCATTCCAGTTATGATCAACATGATAGCACAGCATCTTACACAACATGATGTTTGTATCCCCCACACTAGGGTTTCGAGTTTTTCCAGTAGAAAAACCTCGGTGCAGTGAGACGTCACGCCAATCAACAAGCACCAAAAACTTTCACTCGTCGACACAATGAATCTATATTATATATTACCAACACTTGCCACTAGAGAGTAGACCAATGAGCAAGTCGAGTCACTGTATGTTGTTGGTGTGTTTTGAAGATTTCACTATGCTCATTTAGTAGCAAATCACCATCAGTCCCTTTTAATACCTACTAATTTGGCTTCATTTCCGAGCTTCATTTTCTGACGGTTGCCCCTCAATAATATCAGAGACTTCATTACAACTTTAAAAAATATTTGGATGGTAATTGTTTACTAACTCAAGTATTCTTTATAATCGACATAAAAAGAATGATGGTACCTTCACCTCAGCTTGGTTTTTTCACTTGTATGTTTTTCCTAACCTTTCAAAAACCATCATTGAACCGGGTTCTGCTATCTCGGCCCATGCTCTGGGCAAGAACCATAATCAGGTAGCAGGAAAATCATGAATTGGAACTATCAATGGCACTGAATCAATATTAGGACACAGAATGTAACAGTCTAGAGGTACATCCTGAAATGGTTGGTACCTTCTAAGGCAATAGAAAGTAGGTTCACAGCCTATTTTAATACTCCGGTACAATGGAAAGAGGTAAATTATATCTTTGCTCCTGCATCTGCCAACTTAAATGAGATCAGTGTCTTGGTGTACCAACTACGTATGAAGCGTTATCATGCAACTCGGAAGTTTCAACTGGCACAAAAGATTCTAGCTTTTGCTCAATTATCAGCAGATGATAGCAGGACTAACTGCAGTGTAGTAAAAAAAAAAAAATATAGTAATAACACTCTATGGTATAGTGGGATTGCCATTCATGACCGGAATTACTTGTGCTCAAATATCACATTTGAGTACATAAATATGTAATTGACAATTTTCTAAGAGTTCATAAAATAAATTACATAATCGCAATTATTCAATAAATGGCAACTGAAACTGATAGTGCAAAGCCCTGCTAAATGTAATTATACTATTTAGTCTATTTATTCCATCAAAAGAACAAAGTGCAATAAGTATAAATTTCTTTAAGCATTGATATTTACAGTTGTGATAATTTCCAAATTCAACCTCAACTATACTACCCGTCCTCTGTATCAAAACTACGTACACCTTCATTAGGCATAAATACTTAACTACATAAACACAACAACAACAAAGACAAAACAAAGATAGACTCATGAATTTACCTTCTCACACGCGTGTATATGCACAGGTCTCTTGCACCGAGAGAAGATTTACATATTTAACCCCGTCCATTACTCGATAGGAAAAAGCTATTTCCCCCACATGACCATGACCTAACCAATTCCACCTCAAAACCAACACAAACCTTCAATTCTTTGCTATTTGATGCCGATCCTTCTTCAAAGTTTTCTCCTTTACAAGCTAATGAACCCATTGAGGCGCTCCGTCGAACAGGTTGTGTGCATAAAGTTGATTCACCGTTTCCCTGCACACCGGCACCTCCCAAATTCAATATCTCACTATCCGATGAGTCGTCATCAGTATCAGAAGGTGAAGGAGGAGGCATGGGAATACCACCTGGAGGTGGGGCCACAACCACCGCACGGCAAAGCGGACAGTTGGCATGGGCCCGGAGCCATGTGTCAATACACGACACATGGAAGGCATGGCCACACTTTGGTAACAGTCTAAGCAACTCACCATCATGAAATTCCCCAAGACATACAGTACATCCTTCCATGGAAACCCTGGTGCGGCCATCACCGGACTTGTAAGACCAAGCTGAGATGGCACGGATGGCGGAGTCATCCAATCCAACGGTACGTATGTACCAGACATAGTGCTGGTCAGAATCTGGGGTTACATCAGGCTGATTGAGATGAAACGGAAGAGTAGTCACCGGAGGCTGGTTGAGAACACTACGGCTTCGGCGATAACCGAAGAAGAGACAGAAGAAGAGGAAGAGGATGGAAAGAAAGACGAGAATAGCAGAGGGGATGAGAAGAGCGAGAAGGAGACGGGGGAAGTGGTGGAGATGGATTGCGGTGGAGGGAGGCGGAGGCGGAGTTGGAAGGGGAAGGGGAAGAGAAGGGAGGAGAGGGAGAGGATGAGGCGACTGACAGAGGTTGTAAAAGAGACAATCAGGTGAGCATGAGGTGAGACACTCGGTGGCGTTGGATGGAAAAGGGTACAGGACTCTGCGATGATGTGGCATGGTGATGATGAGGAGGAGGATGAGGAGGAGGAGGAAGGAAGAGAAGAGATTGGAAGGGAGGCGGGAAGAATCTCTCTCTCTCTCTCTCTTTCTTCCTTCTTCGAGGAGAAGCTTCGCTAGGCGGGTACAGGTCATTGGACAAAATGGGAATAGGATGGTTTTTTTTTCTATACACCCCCACAAAATTTTATAATTCAGATATTATAAACAGTTCTGGCGGGGGTCTGTATCTACATAAATCTATGACTATATTTGTAGCGTTAGATTTTAAATGATCTGATTTGATTTAAACAATTCAGATTTAGTTATAAAAAGTATTTTTTTATTTATATTTTAATGGATTATATATGTGATAGATTCAAAAAATTATAATATAAATATATCATAGGAAAAATATTACAGCGGATGTGAATCCGTTCTGCTGGTGGCCATATAAAGTCTTTAGATAATTTTTTCTTAACCCCAAGTATTTCTTTTGTTAGTTTTTTTTATTTTTATTTGAATTCACTGTTCACTAGTAGTGTTATTTTTTTTCTAATTGAACAATTGTTGAATACTCAGGTTGATCAAATAATAATGCCGAAGTTTTTTGAGATAAAATAAAAATACTGAAGTCGTTTGCTATTGTTATTTTGGAATATTTTTTTACGTCTTCTTGTGATATTTTTAGTAAGTAAATATAATTGTAATAGAAGAATTTTATGACGTTAGTGTTTTTGTTTGTTTCAAAAAATTATACCATAATTGAACTTTTAATTAAGTCATCTTTTGAGTGATATAACTGCATATGTCAGTATAAACTAAATCATGTCTATGTATAATTTTGATATAAATTTCTTTCATTTGAGAGATGAGTCATAAAATTGATTATTTTTCATTGCAAAATCATAATTTACTAGAACAACGATATATTATGACAATAATAATTAAACATAATATATGTTAAGAGAAAATAAGTAATGAAAAAAAATAATTAATTATACAGATAAAATAACATACAATTTGTCTCAAATATGAATTTCAAAAAGAATTATGTTATAAACTTGTAATAAACATCTAGAACTTTCAATTTTCAAATATACATTAAGAATTATCATTATTTATTGAAATAAGACCGAAATATTAGAATTATTTTGGACTCAAAATAGTGCACGTGATGTACAAATATAGCATTTTGAACATGCTATTATTTTGTCAAACTTTAACATTTGATTCCCATTATTTGTGCATTATTCAAATTAACTTTTTTAGTGGGTCTATTTGACAAAATTAAAGAAATTTCACTCCAGAGTCAATGAGGTAAAACAAGGTAGAGAGAGATTTGATGTAGACGAGCTACTTAAATGAAGTGACATTAATCCGTGCACGCTACAGATTCTACGCAAATTTTACTCTCTCTCAACTTTGTGTTCTCATTGGCTCAGAATAAGTCCGGAGAACGTAACGCGCCAGCGTCAATTGGATGGCGTAAGTTTGATTCGTGCGTGTTGCAGAAAGAATGTGGTTGGGAATCGTGACCGCTCACCTCACCTGATGAGAAGGATCTGACGTCTTATCTGCCGCGATGTTACGTGGTCAAAGATTCTCTATAACACAACGAATGTGGTCATCCGTGTTGGTTTTCTCTGTAAGCCCTTGTTCGGTTGCTTTGCAAATTGTGGGATTCAATGTGAATTTAAAGAAGTGGCGTATCATGTTGATGTTGCAACCAAACGGTTCCTTCCTATACTCCCCACATTAATTTGATTTAACTAAATGTATGTTTGAATTCTATGTCCGTAAAATCTCATGCCGCACAATCTCGTGACTGCCGAATTATTCCCGTCGGTATTGTCTGATCTAGTATAAAAATTAAGAATTATTTTTATTATTGTTGTTGTTATTAAAAGTAAAAATTATTGTTATTATTATTATTATTATCGTTATTGTTGTTATTTTTATTTTTATTATTATCGAAGTTATAACTTATTTCTCTTGCTTCAATTTACTTCTGTTACTTTTAAGTTATTTTGATTTTGTAATATATTTTTGTGTGGATCTACATATAGTAATGATTCAAAATTTATATCATATATATTGTTTGATGAAAGTATATATACTCTGACATATTTTGATACGGTGCCAATTCAAATAGTTGCACCTTAGCTAGGCATTCAAGGAACAAAGATATCATCAATGGTGATCTCGGTTAGATAAAAAGAACACACAAAAAATCAATAAGCAAGAAGATATGAAGGAGCAGATTAAAATTAAGTTCTTTTTATATATATACTTTGTTATTAATTACAAGAAATCTGCTCATAAGCTTAATTAACTCTTGTTGGAAGTCATTGTTGTTCTAATTATCATGATTTTTTTTAAAATAAGACCGCTGATCCAATAAATGGAGTGTCGACTTTCTGCTGCATAGCACTATACTACACGACATATAAATGGATATGTTATAAGGGTTTTTTTTTTTAGATTTATTTTACATGATTTTAATGTAATCGGACAGATAATATGTTCGTACAACGCAACCGAGAATATAAACCCCATACAATGAGACGATAGGTTAGAAGGGTTGTGTTTTGATTGTATCTAATTGATTCAATGATGTCATTGTATGCATGAAGAGGTTTTTTCTTTAACATTTATTCAATTTTTTCCTATTGATTGTGGCCAGGTAAGAGGACATCACATGAGTGTTTGACTAATAAAGGTGAGTGTGTTTTCATAACCAACTTTTTTTTTTGATTTAGTAATAAAAAATTAAAAATAATGTTCTCTGTATAAAAAATCGTAGATTCAAAATTTAAATTAAAAAAATTTATAAATATTTTAAAATTAAGTAATTTGAATTTGAATTTTTATTTAAAAAAAAGTGAGTGTGTTTCTAATTTTGACTATCATGAATTCTAATGTTTTTACTTTTTGGGCATTAGGCGTAATGTGACATATTTCATTCAATGGAACATGCAGTTTTGCTCTCTTTTTAATATAAATGATTAAAGTAGACTTGCCCATAAATAGTTATTGTTATTGGTAATATTTGATTTAATTTGTTATTTAAGTTGTATCTTCTAAATTTAAAAAAAATCCAACGGCAGTGTTTTGATATAAATAGTTATTGTTATTGGCAATATTTGTTTGTTGTGGTCATTTTTTTTATATAAATGCTCCCATTAATTTTAATTTTAATTTTTTAAAATTTTTTTTACAAAATTTGAATCTGTATCTCTTTGCATAGAGGTGAGACCTATCATTACTGTATCAGACCTGCAATTCTGCTGTGGTTGTTATTTTGGTATTTTAGTACTGTCTGCTCTTTGTTTGGATTCTTAGTATTTGTTGTTGTGGTATTTTGGTTGGTTTGGTGTTTTAGTATACATGTTAGGTAAGTGTTGCCCAATTTATGTTGGATAATTGGGTGGTGATTTTAGTTAGGTAGTAGTTTACTTTAGGCATTTAGTTAGAGTTTTTATTTTTTATCCTTTATGACTCACTATAAGAAAATGGAGAGTTGGTGAATGAAATTTATTTTTTTCCAAAAAAAAAGTAATGTTATGGTGCCCTTCAAATTTTTGAGTTATGATAAATTAGCCATCAAATTTTTAAAATTGATTATGCTAAAATATTTACAAAATATTTTGATCATTGTATAATTTAAAATGAAATATTAAATAATAATTATCTGTTTGGGAGGACATTTTTGTAAGGAATTACAGATGAGTAATGTAACTTCTCCGAGAAATCCAACTAGGGAATAGTCAACAGTGCTTGAACGTTATGTTGTGAGCATCAGACGGTTGATCAGAGGTACAAAGCTTCAAGATTCGTGCTGTACATCCCTCGGTCAAACTTCCCCAAAAAATCCAACGGCCGAGATAGCGTCAAGAGGAGTGCAGCGCTGCGCGGAGGAGTTCCAACGTCCATTGGACAAAACTTTGGTCCGATAGAATAACAACCGTTCAATGACATCAAGATTCGTATAAAAATTCTCTCCACGCTTTAATAATCGTGCGGATTATCAGATTTGATGATCCAACGGTGTCTTTTCCCATGGGACCAAAATATGATCCGATGGGCATCGGAACGCTCCCAGTTCCCGTATCACACGGTACTTCTCTCAAGCAACTCTGTGCGTCTCCGATTCTTTCCGATAAGCCCTCCGTCCTCTCTTCTTCCCCACACTGCACCGCCGTGTCCTCCCTCCCCTCCGCCGTCTCCGCGCCGTGTCCTTGGCGTACTCTAATCATAATGCTAACTCGGACTTGCCTTGGCGGAGGCGCCGCCGCCGCCGCCTTGTCATCGTTCTCTCCATCCATTCGCCGTTCCTCCTTTCTCTTCCCTCCCATCCAAGCTCTGATTCTTCCTTTCTCTCCCCGATTCTCGTCCTATAGAAGCTCTCCGTGTCCACGCCGTTTCTCAGTTGCTGCCGCTGTGGCAACACAAGAAGAACAGAAAGGTATCTCTGCTTTCTTATGAAAAAGTTTGTAATAAAGCTGACATCTTTTGTTTAGTTCAATTTAGTGCAATGCACTAGTTGTTTGTTAATAGATTGTCTTAACCTCTACTTGACTGTTCACAACTCAGATAAGCACTGATCAATTCAGAGAATTAAGTCGATGCACATGGAAATAAGAAACAATTATATAATGAGAAGAAAGATAAGAAAAGAACTTTCTTTTAAGCGTGGTTTTGAATTCTGTCCTTTTTGTTGATTGCAGTTGTTGTAAAACCACCTCAGTGGAAAGCAGCAATAGATTTCAAATGGATAAGGGATAACAAAGATACAGTTGCGGCAAATATCAAAAACCGGAATTCGAATGCCGATCTGGAGCTTGTCCTAGAACTTTATGAGAAATTTCTCAATCTTCAAAAGGTTAAAACTTTTGGTCGTTTATGTATCGTTTTAGCTGATAATTAGTGTGCTTAGTGTCATTCTTTTTTGGTTTTGTTTCTGAATTAATTACACCATTTCGTATTAGCATTACTTTTGTTGGGTTCTATTAAGTCTATCTCTTGTGGATATCAAGAGAACATCTTGTGGATTAATCTTAGGGATCTTTTACAAGAAAAATGAGATATACAAAGGTTTTTGGTGCATGAATAACAAAATCTGTAGAATACCTTTTAAATATTCAATCTTGATATATCTTGAATGGTGAAAGCGCTACTTGTTTGAAGAAGATACATATCTAATTCTGTAATATGCTAATAGTTTAACCTAATCCACTGAGTGAAGCATAGTAATATAAAGAGTACATCAATTTCTAATTGTGTACAGATGGCAGGAGGTTGAACGTCTTCGAGCTGAAAGAAATGCTGTTGCAAACAAGATGAAGGGCAAACTCGAACCATCTGTTCGCCAAGCTCTTGTTGAAGAAGGTAATCCTTTCTTTTTTCCTTCTCCATTTTGCATATCACCAAGGATTAATGTACAATATACCAAAAAAAAAAATGCTGTCAAGTCCAGTCAGGATCAAGCCAGGTAAATATTGACGGATTCATTTTTCCTTTACACAGGAAAAACAGCGTTAGAAGTGTTATAATCTCGATTGCTACATTATATTATGAGCTTGTTACTATACATCCCTTTATTATGGTACCTTTACGTACTTGGTACCAGGCAGTATTGTTATGCCTGAGATACGATTCATTTATTTGAAGAAACCTTTTTACTTTTATAGCTGGCCTATCTTTTATTTTTTCTCCAGGCAAGAACTTTTTTGGTATCATTATATAGTGGTGCTAGGCAGTATGAATATCCTTAAGATAACATTTATCTTTTGAAGAGCCTTTTACTCTTCTAGCTCTCTTACCTTTAGTTTTCTTTATTTCTCTAGGGAAGAACTTGAAAGAAGGCCTTCTTGCTTTGGAAGAAGATCTAGTACAACTGTCAGATCAGCTCCAGCTGGAAGCACAGTGCATACCAAATATCACACATCCGGATGTACCAGTAGGAGATGAGGAGAGTTCAGTAGTTAGAAAGACGGTAATCTGCTTCTACTGTTCTTTTATCTCCTGTTTCTACTATTTCTTCTTTTCTTATAATTTAGTTTGTTGGTTTGTTGTGTTATATGATTTTTTTCTGTTTGGAAATTGCTTAGGTAGGCAGTCCTAAGGAGTTTGGTTTTTCCATAAAGGATCATCTCCAACTGGGAAAAGATCTTGATTTGTTCGATTTTGATGCTGCAGCTGAGGTAATTCTCTTACCGATAAACTTCTGAACAAATGACAGTTTGTATTAGCCTATTTATTTGTTTTGGTCTTGTGTCGTGTTCAGTTGCATTCTCAAGGGTAAATCTAGAATAAATAGTAGAGGATTTTCGTGTGTGCTGCATATGTTTGAATTTCAGTTCCACTGCAACTTTTAACGACTTAATTTATTGGTGATTGGACCTTAGGGATGCAAGAATATTGGATTAATTCAGGCTACTTTTAGTTCTTAGTGGGTTCATGATTGCAAGGCTTAGGTTAAGTAAGGCAAAACTGGATAAAGCAACTCTCAAATTTTAAAGTTGAGTTGGAATTGAGAAATTAACTGGGTTTAATCCAGCTTAAGAGCAGAAAGCTGTAATCTGGATTTGTAAAAGCTGGATGAATTTGCAATTCTTCATCCCTTTTTTATTCTTTTGGCTACTCTACTAAGACAACAATGCCTTTTTACCAGGTCAGTGGATCAAAGTTCTATTATTTGAAAAATGAAGCTGTGCTGTTAGAGATGGCGCTGGTCAATTGGACTATTGCTCAAGTCTCAAAGAGGGGCTTCACACCTCTTATCACACCAGAGATTGTCAGATCGTCAGTTGTTGAGAAATGCGGATTTCAACCTCGTGGTCAAAATACTCAGGTTAGGTTTTTGACATCTCCTTTCATTTATTTAAAATTGTTTGAAAATCCGTTGTCAAGGTTGTCAAGTAAATAGTTGTCAATAGATCCCCACGCTAAATTATATATGTAGTTGCAAAGCAGGAAAAAATTTAGAACAATCTGTAAGGCGCCATCTTGGGATGATTGTGTTTATTTCTGGGATTGTTATACCTGATTTAGTTCTTCCATAGCCTAAATTGGTGTTAAATTTTTTTTTCTTGCATCTTTGTTGCTTAATTGATGAGTTTGATGACTTGATATAGTTCTGTTGATTAAGAATATGGTGCTAGTTCTATGATCTATCCTTGGTCAACCAGGAAGACTTGTAAATTTTTAGATGTTTCAAGCATGAACATTGGTTTTATTTATTTTTTTTGTAAGTGTTTGCTTTGCATAGGTACTTCCCTTTTCTTGGAACAGTAAAATGAGTTTACATCTAAAATTTGGGAAACATGCTTATAATTTTTTTATCATCTACAGGTATATTCAATTGAAGGCACTGATCAGTGCCTTATAGGAACAGCCGAGATACCTGTTGGTGGCATTCACATGGATTCAATTCTATCTGAATCTGTTTTGCCTCTGAAATATGTTGCCTATTCTCATTGTTTCCGCACAGAAGCTGGTGCTGCTGGCACAGCTACACGGTATGTGCCTCCTTTTGTTTTGATATACTCAATGAAATATGGACATTTTTGTGCGCTCTACCAAACAAAGAAGATATCAGATCTGTCCATAACAAATTCAATAAATCTTCTATACTATTTTTCAAAATTTACTTGAATGATGTTACGTAGTCCTGACATATATTTGCTCTCTCATTTTTCTTTACATAAATAATGAAGAAAGAGGGGTCCTTTGCCCATTTCTCTGCTATTTTTTCTGTGTGTGTGTGTGTGTGTGTGTGTTGGGGGGGGGGGTATGCACATACGAAAAATGAGTGATAGGTGAAATTTGTCATTGATTTTATGATACAGTAAATCAAAATTGCAATTTGTATGATCAGGGGCATGTATCGTGTGCACCAATTTAGCAAGGTGGAGATGTTTGTCTTTTGCCGACCAGAGGATAGTGATTCCTACCATGATGAACTTATTGCGATTGAAGAAGAGCTCTTTACCTCTCTAGGGCTTCACTTCAAGTACATATTGTTACCTACATTTATTCCCAGTATTTTAACAAGCACAAAGAAACACAGCACGTGTTACAACGTATGTTTTCTGAAAAAAAAAATGACTGTAAGGCCCCAGTTTCTGTTCATTCAATTAGTCATGTAAGTTTATTTAAGGAAGGATTTTTTAGTCTAGTTGCAAAAATCTGAAAATACCCTTGGAATCACTATGAAAAAGAAATATTTGGTGGTTGAACTACTTATTGCTTTCCAAGAAGAAATTCTGTAAGTCCCTTCTTTCTAAAAAGATTCATGGATGGTCAACATGACGAGGGTTAATCTGACCATTTTTCGAGGATAATGGTGAAGAAAGGGGATGTCAGATAATTCCCCATTTTGTAGGATTTAGCAGCAAAAAGGAAATAAATGTAAATACTTCATTTCAAGCATTTCGCTAGTGTTAAATACAACTGCCATTTGCCTATATTTTTCATATGTAGGACACTGGATATGGCAACAGGAGACTTGGGTGCGCCAGCTTATAGGAAATTTGACGTGGAGGCTTGGATGCCTGGCCTAGGCCGGTACGGTGAGGTATGCTCTGTTGAACTAAGTGGATGGGATAAATAATTCTAAAGTAAAAACGCTTGTGGTCCATTCATATGGTATGGAAATAATTACCTCATATTTCTCTATCATTCTGAAGTTTTATGCTGTCCTGTTAAAATTGATATAAGATTTATACACAATTATTTGCAAGAAACTATATCTTCAACTTGGCTCGTGTCAATGTTCATTGTTTGCTATGGACTACCGTCTCAAATCATACATTCACTATCAGATCCAAATGGCAGTAGCGGAGTTTGACCAAAATTAATGGGAGGGCTAAAAACATTATCTTCAGAATAATTATATGTCGCAAATATTTTATAGGAGGGCTAACTGCACTATGACTATAATAAATATCTTAAATTTTTAATATATATAATTAGTTTTCAAAATTTTTGGGGGACTGCAGCCTCTCCCGATCTCCACTAGGCTCTGCCCTTGTCAAATGGCATGGTATCATTAATGGCTTTGTGCTTTCTTAATGTATGAACTCGTGTTAAAGCCTTCTTTTGTACCAAAGACATAATGAAACATCCAAAAAGGAAACCCATGGAGACAAACACACACACACACACACACACACACACGAGAAGCTCTCTAAACCTTAAAGTTTTATGATGTCAGATCTCAAGCGCATCGAACTGCACCGACTATCAGAGCAGGAGGCTTGGCATCCGTTTTCGTCCCTCTCCACCTGAGGGCGTACAAAATTCGAAAAAGGGGAAAGGCACCAGCTCAGCTTCAACACGGTTCGTTCACACTCTCAATGCGACCGCATGTGCTGTCCCGCGAATGATGGTTTGTCTTCTAGAAAATTTCCAACAAGAGGATGGATCAGTTGTTGTACCAGAGCCACTCAGGCCTTACATGGGCGGCTTAGATGTTATCGCACCAAAATAGAATTTGACTGAGGAGATCATGGCCATATTTAAAAAAAGAAAAGAAAAAAACCCGGAACCGCAAGTCTATTAAACTAAAGCATGATAGTATCAGGTCAGAAAGCTGGTACAATATATCAGGTATATCAACAATATCAACACTTGATTTAATGATATAATTGAGGCAGTTTAGTTTTGGCTATTTTGCTTTGCAGCCCTATTTTCCTAATTTTTTTGGGCTGCAGTTAATTTGAGAAAATTTCTTTTCAATTTGATTCATCTTACTTTTTATGGAATAAATTGATTTTCTTAATATTATGGAGTACAATTTGAACGGACATTGATTTTTTTTTTGAATTAAGGGTTCCATTGACCCTGATATTTATTTTTTTTCAAATGTCTTTTACGGGATTTAAACCTGCATTTCTCCATAGATTCTCCGTAGAGAGACGGGTCTTTCACCGTTATGTTAGACATGTGGTTCTCAACGAACATTGATTATTTTATTATTTCGCCTAGTATGTCTTTTTTCAATTTTCATTATGAAAAAAAATACAAAGTATAAAAAACATGTTCCTATGAATAAAAGTCTCCTCAAGTGTGATTCACATGGACTCATTTTTTTTTTATTATCAACAATTAATTTGAATGTAGCATCTGATTCTTTAAGATGTAAAACGTGTTATTTCATAGAAAATGACTACTGTTATGATTGTCTCAAAAGAAAAATAAAATGGTGCACAGCATCAGACAAAGAATGTAGGTTATGATAGACCAGTAAAAGTTCACGAGATAAAAGTGGAAAAACAAAGATATTTTTTTATTAAAAAGACTTCTTTTAGTAGCAAGTCAATAAATGTTTTTATTAGTCCTGTCCTTTTCTACTTAATTTGAGATGTGTTTTATTTAAGAAAATATGAAATTATAATGCAATTATATTGTAATATTAATAAAGTGATACTGACTTTATTATTTAGATTAAATGAGTTATTATTCATGTTAGCGACTTTAGTATGTAACTTATTTGTACATTATTTTTATTATTCAATTTAAAGTGAGTTATTATTCAGATTAGTGGTATTTAAGTTGAATATTAAAGTACCATGCAAAAAAAATTACATAATAAAACCATTGATATGAATAATTCATTTTATATAAATAATAAAGACAGTATCGATAATAATATCAACGATGATATCTTTCAAATATTTTCTATAAGATAAAGTAGATATCTTTTGGTGAACTCAAACGAGAGAGAACAAAAATAGAAGAATGTTAAGAAGAATATATATGAGAAAAAAAGATTAAACTTCTTCTAAAAAATGTAGAACTGAAGACTTAGTTTAGTTACTGAGAGATTTTTTTTTTGTCTATCTCGGTTTTTAAAAATAAATGACAGGAATATATATATATATATATATATATATATATATATATATATATATATATCCATTTTTATATATTTGACAATTTTGTATTAATATCTTTTAATATAGACATCACAGATAATATTTTGGACGCCTGCATTTATATATTTTAATCTCCTGAAAATATTTTTGAATGCAAAAATTGCTTTTTGACTTGAGACATGTTTGAGTCAATTCTTAAGTAAAAAATATAAAATTTAATTAACAACAGAATTTGAACACTATACATCCAAAATATTATTATAATTGTGTGTGTTAACAAGAGATATAAAATAAGACAAACGATTAATTAAGAATGAAAATATTGTTGTTATTCACTCAAAAAAGAAAAAAAAATGAGAAGAACTAACATTTAATTTAGTGATAAAAGATAATGATTTCTGTACGAGAGCTTACAAGTTCAAACTTGCGAAATATGAATAATTTTTTTAACCATTTAAAATTGAATGACTTTTCATTTTTATTTAAAAATAAATAAATAAGAAACTAATAAAAAAAGAAAAAAAAAGTCCCTCTGGCCTCTATAGAACGAGTTGGCATCCAGTGAAATACTTCGTATGTATTAGATAAAAATCTCTCCTATAAAGTCTCTCCGTGTGAATCGCGTTGTTGTTTGCTACAGTGTTGCCATAATAATTGAGGAGAGATTTAATAATTATGATAATTGATGATCATGATACTTATTTTATTATTTATGCTCTAATTAAAATATATAAATCGTTAGATATATTTTAATATATCTCAATAAGAAGTATATAAAAAAATATTGAATTTTAACTTTATTTCGATCGTCATCAAGAGAGTGAATTAAATCACAAAATTTAGTCTCATTGATTTTTATTAAATTTTAATTCACACTAAAAAGTTCATAATTAACAAAGAAATATTGAGAAGGATTAATTCAAAGGCAAAAATATCTCAAAACCTTGAATAAGAATAAAAAATTCAGACAAAAAAAAACTAAAATTCACCCAAAAAAAATAACATATATTCAGAAAAATTAAATGATAAAAAAAATTAAAGGAAGTTAAAGAAATCGTTGTCGATCTATAACACCCTTACACTTCATTCATAAAAATAAAATGATATAAAAAAGTAGATTAAATATTGAGGTTTGATTGTTTGAAATGAATAATTAGGAGATTTTAAAGGAGCAAGAACAAATGCGCAATCAATAAATAATTCGATTAGAAGCAGAGAAAACATAAAAAAAGTTATAAAAACGAGATTAAATGTCACATCAAATCGACAATTAACACTGTCTTATTCTCAGAAAATATATATTAGACAGATAATAATTTATAAATCGGACACAAAAAGCCTCGTAAATGATTGATGAATGGATAAGTACCAACTAATTTTTAAGGGGAGGAGGGCCCACACTAAAGGAGGGACCACTTCCACGTGTTTCATGTGCATATTTTATTGTATCTTTTACACGATAATTTCTACATTTTATACGATATTTCACTTTATTTTTTACGCGACGATTTTTGAAAATTTTAAAAATATCAACTTGGTTTTCTAAATATCACCTCTCAAAGTCTTATGTACATCTTGTATAATATCTAACAACTTCAAATCCTTTTACATTTATTTATTTATCTATTAACTCTACAATATATATTTGATTTATTTGATTCACTTTATACTTTAGTTAATCGAAATATTGAACTATTTAGTTGGTTTGTTTTATATTTATGAGAACCAAATAAATTTTTTTAATTCTGATTAATTCTATTAATTTGAACAAATAGAACAATACCTCTAAATGTGGATTAATTATATAAAAAAATGACATAAGACTGACACTTACAGCTAAACTGGTACTAATTTCATATATTATTCACACTTAATAAAATCAACAAGTACAAAACAACATAACATGTGTCAATTAAAATATCCTCCTGACAATAATTGCACTTCTTAAATAATATATCCATTCAATTATTTAGAAATGTACTTCATTTGGTGCATTTATTTTAAAATTTGAAAGTGTCCATATTATATATAGTAGGAGTGTACAATCGGTCGGTTCGGTTCAGTTCAAACCGAATTAAATATATATAACCAAAGTTTTATTCAGTTTGTCAAATTACCAACTGAACCAAACTTATAAAAATATCAACTGAATAAATCAATATCCAAATAAACCGAAATTTTATTCGGTTGAACCAAATTTATATTGGTTAAAGTGTGGCGAAAAATATCAATAAATTTCAAATTAATAATAGAAGAGATAAATAATTCAAATAATAAAACAACGAGCAAATAAAACTTATAAAAAGTGAAAATACTCATATTATCTTTAATATGTTTTTATTCGTATCAAGTAAAATGAGTTCACCTAATAAATTTTGATTTATTTGGTTTATTCGGTTGATCCGATTTAGAAAAACATAAACTGAACCAAACAAGAAGAACCAAATAAATACAAATTTGAACTAAATTGAACTTTTTGAACCAAAAAACCGAACCAAATAGTCCGAAATTTCACGATTTGATTGAAATCCAAACAAACTGATCTGTTTACACACCCCAATATTTTAGTATAGTATGAACCTGGTTTTGAGAACTGATTCCTTCATGTAAATTAAAAGGAGTTTCTATGATAACATCAAATTAAAAAGGTATATTACATGGAGCTCCAAACTCTTAACCTCAATTATTTTTTAACAATCAAGAAAATAAACATGCTTAAGTGTGCATTTTAAGAGGTTTAAAAAATGAGTATTGAAGAACAAGACTACTTTAGATTTGATATTTGATGTGATCGAAATTGAAGGTGAGGTGACTTCCTCTGATGGTGAAATTATGCATATGATTAAAACGGATAATTTCACAAGTGGTGATACAAATTTACTTGATTTTGTGTTTGGATTTTATGTTTTTTTTTGTGGGTAATTGTTGTGTTGTTTAGGAAACTGGTACTGGTAAATTTATGTAATTATGGTAGTTGTGGGTGTTTTTGTTATTGGTAAATTAATATTTTTTTGAGGTATAGATTTTCTATACTTTCTATGACTTTGTATTTGTTTTTGTAAAGAAATAAAAGCTAATATTTTTTTTGGAGTACTTTTATAAAAAAAAAAAAGGAAGAACAAGACTACATGATAGATAAGTATGTAATCATAAGTGCATGAAAAGTTATAAAAGATATTTAATTTTGATGATAAGTTTTATGAGTCTAGAGGATGAAAATAATTATTGGTAGTTGTTAAATTAAATACATTTTGATTTAGACAAAGTTTCATGATAGATTGATAGTTGTTAGCAATTATGTTTTAACTAAAAGTCTAAAATAGATATGTATTGATAATGTAAACAAATGTACATAGCTACAATACACAAACAAAATAATAAGCAACTATGTATTCATTTTTTTGTTGAAATAAATACTTACGTTAGTCTCCGCATTTATTTAATTTTTAAATATATTTTGTGAGATTTAAACCCACGTCTCTCTGTAACAGAGATACGAGGTCTATTACCACTGTGTTAGGTCTGTGGTTCACAACTATGTATTCAAAAGTGCGTTAAAAGTTAACGAGAGATATTTAGAAGATGAGTCCGTGGGTTAATGTTTTTAAATATGATTCCCGTTAATCTCAACATTCATTTTTTTAAATATTTTTTATGAAATTTAAATCTACTTCTCTCTATAAAAAAAATGAAATTTATTATCATCTATGCTAAATCTACGGTTCATTCCGTGGATTAATTATCACACGAAAAAAATGTTATGGGGAATATATACCTCTTGGCCATCCAATTATGACTTCAAATTAATTCCCTCCTAAATAAAACGATGTCTAGAGCAATTATCACCATTGAATTTATAATAAAGAGGATTTATATATAATATAATATAATATAACACATGAGCTTAATAAATAAAATTGTTGATGTGATCTCTTGATCAATTTATTCTTTAATTTGCATCATGCACGTTTCACACATGGCTAATAAATTATTGGTTTTATTGTTGCAAATTTGCAAAGGAGAATTATTATGCCAACTCACCTAATTATAGCCAACAATATTTGAATTTTTTTATATGAAAGAGACATAATCTGAATATGTTATGCATGCATGATTTACATGTCTGGCTGCCTCTCACATTTTTTTTTTTGAAATAAAGGTTTTCGTTAGCTTCTGATATTTAATTCTAGCCTTACGTTTTCAAAAATGTGGATAACTTATTTTAACTAATTGAGAATTTATGTAGTGATAAATATATATAATTTTTTTGAACGTAGAAGGTCATAAATTCGAGATTTAAATAGACAATTCTTTATAAATATTTAACATTGAGCGACTCTGATTTTTGTCTTTATCTAAAAAATACAATTGTACTAATTATAATCTTAAAATTTGCGATAACAACTAATTTTAATAGTAATATTTGAAAAGTTAAATTTCATGTTCTTTTTTAATCATTTCTTGTTCATCCGGTCTCATTTTTTTTCCATATTTATTTTAATCAGACGAACTATGTTTTTCCATGCTTCTCTTATTATTTAAAGAAGAAATATTTGATGGCATAAATGTACAAATTTATAAAGATGTTTCTACAGAAATACAAACTCTTTTGCGTTTCTATGCAAAATTTTCGCACGGTTAAAAAATTATCAAATATCAAATTTTTATGAAAATTTATCCAAATATATTTTTTTATGAAAATTTATTTTATTTTAAAATTTCTAATTTTTTAATAATAATTTTTTTTTTCAGAAAGAAGTCCATAAAACAACATACTTAAAAATTAATGATCATTAAGGATGTTGGTCTGCATTATTGTAATTGCAGAAATTAAATTTATTTTCCACACCAGCAATTTAGTACTTTTTTATATATTAAATTCATAATGTTTTATCCTTACATTTTTAATATGGCCAGCCAATGTGAAAGAAAAAATAATTTTCTATATTATCAAAGAAAATAGTCTTTTGCAATTACAAGTATGGAGATGCACATATCACTTGCATAATAACAATAAAAGTTTATGTGACACTTTTTGATAACTTACTAATTTGAACAAGTATCATATTGACATTTGTAATTAGCTTATAAGTGGTGTGAATATAATCTCAATTATAGGAACATTATAAACAGAAGACCTAGAATCAATAATTCTTTATATAAATCTTGATTATAAAAAGGAACATTAGAATACCTAGAATCAATAATTCCTTATGTAAAGAATGTTTCTCTTCTCATATTCTGTTGGAGAATTATCAGTATCAAACAAATCTGTTTCTATCTAAGGAAAGGTTGTTGGATCAAATAAAATAAAATATCATTAAATATATGGTTTCTCCTAGAGGAAATGAACCATTTGATTTTGGAATAGGAGAAATATTTTTCATTTTTTATCAGTAAAGATATGTGGCCATGAAAAAGGGGATCAAATTAAAGAGGATTTCTCATATGATAAAGTCAAGGAAACACTTGTTTATTTGATATTTTCTACCTTAGTTCATATACTGAAGTATGAATTGAAATCTTGAATCAAAGCACTAAAATTTTCCGAGTAAATAGAGAATCAGTTTTTAGTCTAGTGGTCGTGTAGGAGTTTGTAGGTTTGAAACTTAAATGGGGGTATTTTATGGACATTTAAATCTGAGTGATTTGAAAAAAAAAACAGTATTCTTTAGTTTAATTAGGATATACTTTAGGTCCAATCTTTTCTTTTATAGATAGAATGTGATATAGATATTAATTAGAAAAAAAAGGTTCACAAATCTGTCAAGAAAAAAAAATATTTGAGAAGAAAAAGAGGGGTTCATGGAACTAAAAAAGGTCAATATATATCTACCCATCAAAACTTCATTACTGTTGATATATCTCATAAAATGTTTGGTTCTAATTAAATTAACATAAAATATTAATTAAAATAAAAAATCAATTGACCAAAATATCCTTCTTCTCTCTATCTTTCATTCTCTCCTACATTATAATACTTTTCAAAGAGTAATGAATGAGACTTCCACTTCCATATTAAGATCATACTATATTTCCTTTCTAGGCTTATATATATTATGCATAATTATTTCATTATCATATTGGGCCTATTAAGTAGAGAGAGAGAGAATAGGGGAATTGTATGAAAATATGATAAGATTTTGGTATGAAGAATTTATTGAGTAATTTGAAGTTTTTGTATGAAGTTCATATGATAGGTTTTTGAGTTAAGAGCACCGAGGAGCTCCGTGCTCTTAGGAGCACGTTAGTTTTACTCTATTATTAAAAATACTTATATTTAGTATATAAAATAATTACTACTTTCTATTTTCTGAATGATCGTATAAAAATTGAAGTTAGAAGCTAATTAAATTATGTTGAATAGTTTAAAATAAATATTTCAAAATTTTTAATTTTAACAATATAAGATATAAACACTTTTATTATTAAACATAAATATTTTTTAAAAAATATATAAATATATCTGGAGTGAAGGTAAAAGGGGCAGATAATAGATAATAGATGCAGTTTATTTCTAAAAAAAATGTGCTCACATAGTTTTGTGTTCTAATTAAACATGAGCCTGGTTTAATTAGTGCTGATTCAATTTTTTTTTACTTTTGATCTTTTTAATGTAATGTGATTTAAGTGAGAGCAATCTTTTCTGAGCTCCAAATAATACCAAAAAAAATATATATATATATAAACTCAAATCCTTCCATTAATCCAGCTCCATCATTATTTCCATGTGCATTTGTCGATAAAAGTAGGGGCCTTTATATAATTATGACAGAATATATGTTGATTGAATTGACACAATTGAAAAAGCCAACGTCTACTTGTCGTTATCTAATTATTAATAATAATTATTACCAATAAGGAATTTTTTTATATAAAAGATATCTTTAATTTTGATATTTATTTATTTTTAAATATTTTTTATAAAATTTAAATTTACGTTTTTTCATAAAAAAAATGAGATATATTATCATTGTATTAGGCCTACGGTCTAATAATAAGGAAATCAATTTCTAAGCAATCTAAATCTTGATGGATTCATAATTATAGATGATAATTGAAAGATCAATTAGATAACTCAAATCTATCTTAGGAGTAAGAAAAATTATAAAAAATGATATATCTCATCAACTGAAATCTTTTATTAGGTTCAAAAAAATTGATTGGTTGGTTAAATCATTGTTAGAACGCATATAATTAATAAGAAAACGCTTTTATAATTATGTGAATCATGTATTTAATAAACCAACATATTATTGACGGGTTTAAATTATATAAAAAATATTTAAAAATAAATAAATATTAAAATTAATGAGAGCGTCATACAAAAAAAATTATTTTTGTCAGACCAATAAATTAATGGATCACGCGGTTCATTAAAATAATTTAATATATACAACTAATTAAATTAATTAAGCACCATCTTGAATATATGAACTACTACATGTTAAAATTCCAAATAATATATCTCCTTTGTACTCAACCCAAGTGCCACGTGTTGTTATATATTTTTTTCCTGATTTTTCGACCAAAGTGTTGGTTGAATATTCTTCTGAAATAATTATTGTCACTGTTTTTCTCCCACCATTTTTTTTATTAATTTTAATTGTATATCTGTCAATTGAAAATTCATTATTGCTAACGCTTATTTATTAAAAAAATTCTTATTTATACATAATCCGTCTAAAATTTGAGTATTCCCTCTGTAGCATATCTTCTTCTGCCGAGCGTTGATCTTCTGCTGCACAATATAATATATAAATATATAAATTATAGATATTTTTTTAGATTTATTTTACACGAATTTTATCGCGATCAAATAAATAATATGTCATTTCAATAAGCACACTTGATTGAAATGGTATAAGTAGGATAATTGTCATTCATAAAAATGATTTTCGACATGTTTAGAGTGCTCTATCTGTTAGTTACGATGATCATACTGAAAGTAAAAGGTGTTCAAACTTGTTGTATATGTAATAAAAAATCGGGGGATTTTTTTGTAGGGGAAAAAATAGCTCGCCCCTTAAAAAAAAATGTAGCAATGATGCTTGTAAATCAAGAATGAAAAAAGTGCTAATTTTTTTTATTATATATTACCTAATTTATATTCTCTTGATACCAAGCTTTTCAATTATGGGCATTTTGATTTGCTTAATTAATGGAGAAATTAAAGTTAGCATTTTGCTTTCCGAGACAAATCAGTGCAAACTTTTTGGGATTATGTTTCGTACGAAGATGATTTGGTTTGGCGAAATTAGTTGTATATCCATCAATTTTGATGTTTTTAAATATTTTTCCATTAAGTTTTGAAAATTAGATAGTTATCCATAAATTAGTCACTTTTTTACATATTTATCCATAATATAAAAAAATTTCAATTAATTCAAAACACATTTTAAAAAGACGAATTTACCCCTTCTCTCTAAAACTGAAAAAAATTCTTCATCTTCTTAATCTTCTTAATCTTTTCTATATCCATTAATATTCTCTCTCAAATATCAAACTGTAAATATCATGCTAATAGATACACCATATTCGCGGATATCATTTTTTTCAATTTCAATTAGTATCGTGAGAATGGATGCTTGATAAGCCTCAAACTTATATATTTGTTGGTAAGGGTTTCACATCTCAAATCATATCAATTTCCTTTGATTTTTGAGTAATTTAGAATGATTTTATACTAAATTCAAGATACTGCTAAATTTGTGACTTATTCTCAAGGTTTTGAAATTATGGAATATAATTAAAGCAAGTCCTTTCGTGAACATAATCACGATGGAGTGCTTGAAGGAAAATTATACTCATGTTGTGACCTGCAATAAAATTATTGTGAGTCACAATCCAAAGGACAAGAATAGCACTCTCTCGGCTTACTTTTCTACTGTGTCATTACAGGTCACAATAATTCGATTGCGACCTGTAATTTTCAGACCCAAAATATACCCTCTCAGCCTCCATTTTGTGCATTTATTATTGGTCGCAATAATTTGCTTGCGACCCGTAATTTTTAGTTTGTTTTGCACCTGAAGTGATTTTTCATCTATGCGGATATATCGAGGGCACGTTCTTCAAGAATTCTAGTCGACTTTTGACTGTTTTAAGAGCAAATTGAAGTTTTGAGAAAGATCTTGAAGAGAAAACTTGAAGAAGAAGAAGAAGAAAATCTAAAACTTGAATTGGTGTTTTTTATTTCTCTTATGTTAAATTTTCTTTGTTTGTAAAGATTAATACTTATTTCTTTCTCATTGTTTGCGTCATCATGAAAGATTAATTTCCTCTATAGAGGTGATGACATGTAAAACTTGAAATTTAGGTTATTTTAATTTACTTGGATTATTATTTTTATTCTAATTTGTAAATTGCTCTTGTATTAATTGTTAGATTTTAAGTATTAAATAGATTCATCAAATTCTCTAATAAACAAACTTCGGGAATTGGACAAAATAATCAAAAATCATTTGTTTGAGTCCCGGATTACAAAAGTAAATCTATGTTAGAGGCCAAGTACTGACCCATGAAACCAATAACTTAGACGGACATCCTGGGATGAAACCGAATTTCTTTGCGAGGTACTGACCTGTGAAGCAATAGAAATACGGGGGCAACCTGAACCTACATTATTGTTATGACTCTGATTGATAGGGCGAGGTATTGACTTGTGAATTCCGATGCAGTTTGGAGTGCGGTATTGACCTATAAAAATATTAGTTTATACCATCTTAGAATAAGTAGTCAGTACAAATCTAAGATAGTTTAAGAGAATAAGTCAAGTGAATTGAATGCTCAAGTAGATAGAAAGTTAAAGCCTCTAGAACTTTTGCTTTTGAAATATCTCTTTGGTTATTGTTGTTACTGCTGTACTTTATTTTAGAGTCAAATAAATTCAAATTTGATTGAGCTAGAGGGAATCGATATTTCATGTTTGTTCTTGTGAATCGACACCCAACTTGCTACTTGATAAAGTTGTATGTTTATAATCAAATTTAGGGTAATTTAGGGTATTTTATTAACTATAGTGGAAACACGTCAATGCTTTGTATATTTATAGTTTGATATTTGAGAGAGAATATTAATGAATATAGAAAAGATTAAGAAGATAAAGAGTTTTTCCAGTTTTGGAGGGAAGGGGTAAATTTGTCTTTTTAAAGAATGTTCTGAATTTAATTGAAATTTTTTAGTGGAAATCAATCAAAAGGATAAATATCTAAAAGAGTGATTAATTCACGAGTAAATACTAATTTTCAGAATTTAATGGAGAAATATATAAAAACATCAAAATTGATGAGTATACCGATATTTTCGCCATTTTGGGCCGTTTAGTATAAAATCTAATAAAGAATAAGTGCTAGTAGTAGCAAAGTAGTTGAGATAAATAATGAAATTACTATTTGCCTTCTGATTTTTTTTAATTAATACGATGTCGACATATCAACCATAACAAATTTAGTAGTCATTTTTGAGTGCCATAACAATGGATATATAGAATGAAGATTTGTTAGATATTTAGTTCTCTCAATGGTTGATGTTTTGTTGATGACATTTATAATATTTTGTTGTTGATGTAAAAAACAATCATGTTTGGAGATAGGATAATGGGATTTGTTTGGTTTTGGTAAGATACTAATATAAAATTGCTATACTTATTTTGTTTCTAAAAAAATTGCCATACTAATTGTGCATTATGTACTGGCTTAGACAATCATATTTTTTTTTTAAATAAGGGTTTTCATTAGCCCCGTATTTATTTATTTTTAAATATCTCTTGCGGGATCTGAATCAACATCTCTTCATAGAAAAACTAAATTTATTATCATTGTATTAGACATACGGTTCTAGACAATTATGTTCAATCATCAATTCTCAACTCCTCAATACCAAATAAGTTAAGGGGTCTTCTTGTAATTTTCTCTTTTGTAATCTGGTGAGAAAGATGCAACAAGATATTATATTTATTCTGAGATGAAAGCAGAACAGAAGATGAGATTGCTCTTCAGATTATGACAATTAATTTTGCTATTTTAGCACAATCCGGTTTAATTAACTTTTTTAATAAGGTTGATATCTCTCTTGAGCTTTTATTTGTTTCATCTTTTTTTTTTTGTCTTTTTAATCCTTGTACTATTTAACTATTCTTATCATAATTAAAGACATGGATTTGACCTCTATTATTCATTCAAATTGTATTTTGTATGAGTTTCGAAATATAGTAATGAAGAATGAGGGTTTATTGACATCAATATTTCTTTTTTTTTAAAAAAAAATCCGTAACTATGTGTATATTTTAGATAAAAATATAGTAAAAACATTTATGCGATATAAAGTTTTCTTACAAATATTTAAAAACTGATCCTTATAGCTTTAAAAAAAAAAGAAGTAATTTTATCTACATATTAATCTTCATAATTCAAAATTTTGCCTTCATCATGAAAGGTATCCTTTCCCGGGTTACTTCTTTTTAAAAGAAAATAAACAACAATAAATTTGAAAAGAAATATCACCAAATATCTGAGAATTTCACTTGTTCTGACAAAATAGATCCTGTCTGAAATAGAAAGAGTAAATTTTGCAATGAGGAATAAACTAGAATTTCAAACATAATGGAATATTTTTTTTGCAATTAGGAATGATTTGGATCATCTAGAAAAAATCGTTCTAATTTTGCCCAATATAGGGTTCATTATATTTTTTTTTCACTCGGAAAAGAGTAAATTCTATACATTAAAAGATGAATCCTACATGAATTTTAAAATGAAAAAAAAAGAAAAGATGAACTCTGTATTGAATGAAATTTGGGCGATTTTTTCCAAATAATAATTAACATCTCTTTGTAATATATTGTTTTGGACAAGGAGCAAAAGTTGTTTCAATTGATAAAAAAAAGTTGAACATAAACAATTAAAAAAAAATTAATCTCAGTTAAGAGTTAAAAAGTTACAAGCAAACTTTCCATGGCAAAATAAACGTGACATATAGAGTGTCTGTCTCCTAGCAAAAGAAATAGGTAACAGAAAAAAGAGACGACATTTTAGGGGTCAACATTGAAGATAAATACCAATTTTCAGGAAGAAAAAAAAAATTAATTTGCTAAGCATCTATGCCCATTTCTGCTCTTATTTAAGCAGGGAATGGATTGATAGATCCAACAATCAAGCATCACACACTTGATCTGTAGCTCACTCAGTTCTCTCTCTATCTCTCTCTCTCTCTCTTTCTCTCTCTGACTCTCAGTTTTCAGTTGCCTCAGCATCTAAAGAACTCAAATATTTCTTACTGCTCTCTTTACATCAAACTCTTATGGCTGCCAATGGCGATATTGACGTCTCATCCACGGCCACGGATAGGTCGATCCAACCACCGTCCATGGGAAAACTCATCACCATTCTTAGCATAGATGGAGGCGGCATTAGGGGACTCATCCCGTCGACTATGCTCGCTTTTCTCGAAGAAAAACTCCAAGTATATTATATTATTTTGTTTCTTTTTCTAATACATTTGATCCTCTCACTACGTACATGCCAATAGTGTAGTTAATTAAAGTTTAAAAATTTTAAGAGTAAAAATGGTTATTAATATTGATTTCAACCTTATAAATGTGTATACAGAAATATCTTATTTTTGTAGAGTATGCAATATGAACTGTGTCATCTAATTTCTATATATTGAATTGTATCTCCTATAAAAACAACCTGAAATTAGTCAGAATACAGAAAAAAAGCCCTTTTTTTCATAATTTTAAGTCTAATTACAATTTTTTTTATCCTAGGAACTTGATGGACCAGATGCGAGGCTTGCAGATTACTTCGATATGATCGCAGGAACAAGCACCGGTGGCTTGATTACAGCAATGCTCACAACTCCTGGCAAGGATAACCGGCCGGTTTTCGCCGCAAAGGAAATAAATGAATTTTATTTGGAAAATGGTCCCAAAATATTTCCTAAGAAGCAGTAAGTATTAATTACCAATTGAACAAAAATGTATAATATATATAGAGAGAGAGATCATCACATTTCTATTTAATTATCTATGATTCTTATTAAAGACATAGTGGTAGTGTTTTTTCTTTCTAATGAAACCTATAGATCAATGATAAAAAGATTCATCTCCTGATTTATACAGAGTTGGACCTTTGACACAACTAGCGACCGTGCTCGGCCTGGTAATGGGCCCGAAATATGACGGAAAATTTCTTCACTCAAAAGTTAAGAGCCTGACAAGCGAGACGAGACTCAGTCAGACACTGACGAATATAGTCATTCCAACATTCGATGTCAAGTATCTCCAACCAATCGTGTTCTCGTCTTATGAGGTACAGAATTAATGAATTCCTAAGTGAATCAAACAAAAACAATGAAAACAACAGTGATAATATTGTTTTCCTGAAACTGGTATTTATCTGGAATATATATATATGCAACTCAAAAAATGGCTTCTTCGTTTTAGGCGAAAAGCGACAAGTTGAAGGATGCTCTCATATCAGACATATGCATCAGTACATCTGCCGCTCCTACGTACTTTCCAGCGCACTATTTTGAAACGCAGGACGACAAAGGAACTAAGCGGGAGTTCCATCTTGTTGACGGTGGTGTAGCCGCAAACAATCCGGTAAGTAATGGGACGCATTTTTTTTTTTTCAGAAAGATGATTCAATGCAAAAATAAACATGGCAACATGTATTAATGAATACAAATCAGTTAACAGAGTTATGCGTAAGTTGACAACCAAGATAAAGATTTGGTATATATGCCATAAACAGCAAATATGTCAAGGAAAGAATAAAAATAATGAAATTATTGAGATCTGAAAATTGATTTTGTATGGGTCCAGTGTGTGTAGCTACTTGCATACAGCTAATTAAAGGTATGGTGCATATTCCTGTTTGCAATCTTTTTTTTCAGACTATGTTGGCAATGACAGCCATCACAAAGGAGATAATTCTCGAAAACTCGGATTTCTTTCCAATTAAGCCGATAGATTACGGGAGATTCCTGATCATCTCTTTAGGGACGGGATCAGCGAAACAAGCAGAGAAATATACAGCGTTCGAGTGCGCGAAATGGGGTGTTATTAGGTGGCTCTATCACGGTGGTTTTACCCCTTTGATCGATATCTTTTCTCACGCCAGTGCTGATATGGTTGACATCCATGCCTCAGTGCTTTTCCAAGCGCTCCAATCGCAGAAACATTACCTTCGCATTCAGGTAATTAATGCATTATTAATTTATTGCATCTAGTTTATATAATGAATTTTCATATAACTTTTCATGTTAATGAATTCAGCTTGATTTTAACATGCTGATTATTTTTTTTATTTTAAATCAGGATGATTCTCTGATTGGTGATCTATCATCAGTGGATGTTACAACAAAGGAAAATATGGAGAACTTGATTAATATTGGCAAAGATCTCCTGGGAAAACCAGTTTCGAGGATAAATCTCGAAACCGGAATATACGAACCTTGCGGATCTGAGGGAACAAACGGAGATGCCCTCGAAAAGTTTGCCAAGAAGCTTTCCAAAGAAAGGAAGAGAAGGCATTCAAAAGCCAATGAATAAGTATTAAAATTAGCTTATTGTGCTTGTTACCTATTTAATAAGTTTGTTTAGTATATAGTCCATTTGTTGTTTGGCTATGAGTGCACACTGTTATTGTGTCAATCAATAAACTTCAGATTGTTATTAGTAAATTTGCATCTGTTGATAAACTTTGTATTGTATCAATTATTTAGAAGAAGGGTTGCTTATATAGTACTGTGTGTTGATTGATGAAATTTGGATTTTTTTTGTTGTCTTATTTTAATTAAGCATGTTCTTGTTGTCAAAATGTGTTAAATTGGAAATTAATTTAATTTAGTATTGCAATAAATTGAGATCATGTAAATTTCAAAAAAAATTTAGAAGTCTGAGTTTATACTTTCAAAAGAAAAATAATTCTGAGTGCTAAACCTACATATATGACCAAACAACTTGTGTTTATAAAAGAATTCACAACTGGTGACCTCTCAATTGGAACTTTCTTTTTCCAAAGATATATTTATCCAGAATTTTAATGCTATGAACATTTTGTAGAATGATAGATGGATCATGTATGTATAGAAATTAGAAAGTAAGCATGCATGTGTTGTATACAAAAATCACATGTTAATTACTTCCTCTGAGGATCATGTCATAAATCATATTGAGTAAAAGTTCTAAAAGAGGGTGTTTACCCCATTCTTTACTCAAAAAAAAAAAATGGTGTTTGGTTCTACTTTTTGACCCTTTTAAAGCACACCAGCTCTTTTTGACACAGATGCACCTGTAGTCTCCTCAATTAAAAAATGACAGATGGGGTGTATTAATTTGGTTACAAAAAGTGAGGTTGAATAGCAAAATGATAACATCATTATACAGTAATTTTTTTATAATAATTGATATACAGTCAACTATGCACATGCTGCCAACCTTGGATCATTTTATTATTGTATCAGACTCACTTTCATTTTACTATCAGTCAACTGGCACAGGTCCAATTTAAATTTGAACCTAAATTATTCTTATAATGTCATAATACAAACAGAAAATAATTAGTCCTGTCATTTTCTATAGTACAGTTAGAATTTTCAAATATTTGAATTCAAATCTCCAAAACAATTTTCTATTTTTGTTGATAATTCCTTGGAACATGGTACTATTTTTGTTGATAATTTTCTATTTTTGTTAAAATTTTCTATAATAGATCAATTGTATATGTTGGGCTAAAATATACAAGCCCTTTATAAGAAAAGGCCCAACAAATAATCACATCAATCCAAACTAAAGACTAGTTTATTTCCTACTAGAATTTACAATATGAACATAAATACAGATATTAATGATGTAGGTATAATTATTAAAAACGTGAGTATTTCAGTACACACCAATAATAGTTAATTTTGAACTATATTTATGTGTGTATATTCACATGACCATACAATATCATGGAAGTAACATTTACGTGCGTATACTCACATGATTATGCAATAGCGTGAAAGATATTGGTGTGTGAATCTATATTGAAATACCTGCATCATTAATATTTCATACTCACGTCAATATTACAAATTCTAGCGGTGATACTTTATTAAAAAATGAAACCAATTGGCGCAAAAAGTTAAACGGTTGTAAGAAATCAAATTTTTTTGGTGATCCCTTTAATTTATTCAAGATTTCATTGGCAACTTACAAGTACATATAATATCTCTTGGCGAATTTTGATTTGAATATGGTACTAATTTTAGAATACCAATTTTGATTTGCATATTCACATGAAAGGAGTTATGATCTCATTTGAATGGGCATGAATTGGAGAATCTTTGCTCAGTTATTCAGGAATAAGAAATAAAAATTAAAAATTTTATCATAAGTTTTCAATTAATTTTACCCCAGTCTGTCTCAGTCAAATTTCACGCCATCAAATACAGTAAAATTCCCCACATGACAAAAACCATGCATCTTCAAATTTATTACTAAACCGTTTCCAAAATTTCATGCTAAAAAACCATCAAAAGTTCCCTAAATTTTGTTCACCCCTCATCCAAATCTTGCATGCATTAAAGCTCTCTATTTCTTCCTTCCAATGCATTGCATACAAAAATTTTCAAAACAAAGAATGGCTAGAGATCCATCCAAATCTTTTGGTACCTCAAATGTACTAATTCCTTTCTTTTTCTTGCTGATAATCATTTGTGCTCTCCTCACCAGCCATCTCTTCAAGCCGTTTGTAACCTCGAACAACCTTCTCTCCAATCAAATCCTCTACTTCCCGGATGCCATAACATCGTACATTTGCAATGAGAATTGCACCGATAAAGATATCGATAGTGATGAAGCGCTATTTCAGAAGGCGGCTTCTGTAACAGTAGCCGCAACAGATTACTGTAGAATTAAGGATATGGTGAATTGTGATAACAAGGTTGCATTCATGTTTATGACAAAGGGGAAGATGCCATTGGTACCACTATGGGAGAGGTTCTTCAAGGGGTATAACGGGAAATATTCCATTTATGTTCATGTGGCATTAGAATTACACGAGGAACCGCATGAAAGTTCGGTGTTTCATGGCCGCACTATACCTAGCAAGGTACATAATCCTGTATTAATTTCTGAAGTTATATAAAGTTTAGTTTTAGATATTTGATAGTGTAAAGTTAATAATTGTTAATGCTCCATTAAAGAAAACATCAAAATTTTTAAATCACAGAATAAATCACTTACATAGTAATCAATTTAGTTTTACTCCATTGTAATTAAAGAAATAATAAAGGACTTTTTATGTACATTTGTGTGAGCTTATCAATGTGTCATTGGTTCTAAATTAGCCGGTTGAATGGGGAAAACCGAGCATGGTCGATGCTGAGAGGCGATTACTTGCGAATGCACTCCTCGACCCATTGAATCAGCGATTCATCCTGCTGTCAGAATCATGCATCCCTCTCTTTAACTTCTCCACAGTCTATGACTACATCATGCAATCTCACCAAAGCTTCATTGGCTCCTTCGACGATCCGAGAAAATCAGGTAGGGGCCGCTACAACCGCAAGATGTTCCCTAGCATCTCTCTTGCCGACTGGCGCAAAGGATCACAATGGTTTGAAGTGCACCGTGAGCTAGCCAACGTGATTGTCGGGGACCGTAGGTACTCTAAATTGACCTAGCAAATTGTTCAGTAAAAGAATCATTGGAAAAAAACAATTACCAGATTTTGTACCTTTTATATGCTTAACTGGTAACTGTATTCATGCATTTTTTTTCCTTATGTAGTAGGCTCTTGCATGCTATTATGTATATAATTTTATTAAAGTTGATTGAAAAAGGGACATCACTTTGTCTAATGTCAAAACCAGGTACTACCCGGTATTTGTCGAGTACTGCCAGCCGCCATGCTACATGGATGAACACTACATTCCGACTATGATAACAAAATTACATCTTTCATTGAACTCGAACCGCAGTCTGACATGGACTGATTGGTCCCGGGGTGGTTCGCACCCGGCTGTGTTCAGGCGGCGGGATGTGTCGGCACGGCTCCTTGAGGGGATCAGAAGAGGAGAGCATTGCATGTACAATGGCAGCAATAGCTCAGTGTGCTTCCTTTTTGCAAGAAAATTTGATGCCAGTTCTCTAGAGCTCTTGATGCAGTTGTCCTCTGTCTTGCTTGGGTATTGACCTAAGAATCAGAGGCATTCCAACATCTATCGGATCATATTTTAGTTAAATGAGAAAAATCACCGTTGAATCATCAAATATGATAATTCACATGATTATTAAAATATAAGAGCAAATTTTTTTGTACGAATTTTGATGTCATCGAATGATTATTTTATCCATCGGATCAAATTTTAATCTAATGAGCATCGGAGCTCCCTTGCTTCCATTGACCTAATGAGAGAGAAAATTGATATAAAGTTGATATTAGTTGTAATATATGCAATTTGGTGTTTGCACACATTTTAATCATGTTCAGACTAATTTCCTTATTGCTGAGTATAGAGAATGCTAAAATTTGACCCTAGAAATTAAAGAAAATAATCCATGTTTTGTTAATATCTTGTTTAATATTTCTTTTGTAAATAGATTTTTCAAAGATAATTTCTTCCCCTCCAACTATGAAAATTTTCTTTTCATATTATCGTTTGTCTATTGACTTGATTATCTGTTAGTTTTCTTCTTTTGAATCTAACACAAACTTATAAATTTTTATTTTTTAATGTATGAAACTCTATTTACTCTTCGAATTGAAATATAAAAAACATATTTGGTTGAAACTTTTTCCATTGAAATATTTGGAAAATTTAGCTCAATTGTAAACATGTCTTATTTCGTGTTCAATAAACTCCTCTTTTCTTTTCTTTTTTTATCTTAGTTACTTTTTTCAACCAAATCACAGTAAAAATATGATTTTTAATGAAAAATTAAAGTCAACTTAGATTTAATTTCTTTTCAAATATTAATCTCTCCTCTACGCTTTATGTGCATACATGCATGCAAATATTAAAAACAATGAATAACTAGTTATGTCAAATTATTTATTTCTAATGTTTCATCGTTCAATCATAATTAGAGGACACTAAATTTCCCAATTTACAATGTTATTTTAAATCTAGCTCTCCCCATCTCCCTCCTCTCTAAATAATTTAAGTTAGATAATAAAAGTAATATCAATTGGCACTTCAAAATTTAATCCGCGCTTTCACAAGAACTCGCCACACAAAGCACTACATGCAGATAGCTACAGAAAATCAGACTGTAACACCATGATGCTGTATTGCTGTTGCCTTTGCTTCCATGCCATTCCGAATCCCAAAACAATTCGCTCACAAGCAAAGTCTAAACTTGGGGGAGCCCCCACCAACCAAACCATTAATTAATCAGCGCTTGCCTTCTGGCCTTGAGGATTCCATGTATACAATACACTGTGTTATTCAACTGACAGGTGGGGTCCAACTAGAAATATTGTATCAAGACCTACACAATAGCTCCGGTTATTACACGGTGTAACAAATAGATATAGCCACATATAATCTGTATTTCTGGTCCTCGGTTCCCCTTTCTTGCTTGTCCAAAACCCAAAACCCAAAAATTCAATTTTTTATTTTTTTGCTGTTCGCTTTTTCTCTTTTTGTTCTTTGAGAGAGAGAGAGAGAGAGAGACGGAGAGGGAGAAGGAGCGAGAGAGAAGGGAGATGCAGCAGTCTATGCAGATGGGATCGATGCCGGTGGTAGCTCCGGCGAATATCACCACCGAGCAGATTCAAAAGGTTTCGCCTCTCTCTCTCTTTCTTATTTTATTTTGGTAATGTATTTTAGGGTTTTATTGTATCGTTCTTCTTCCGATGCGAACAAGAGAGAGTTTCGTTTTGTTTAATGATCTGAGCTGATTACTTGCTAATAAGTGATTAAGTTAATTCGAGATAATTAGTCGTATTATATTCGTGGGAAAAGTCCAATCCTTTTAGTACGATTGTATTATAAATAGTGTGAACTTTATTCTTTATTTCTGATATATATATGAAATCTTTGATTCTCCGAGGCTAATTCCTTTTCCCCCATTCCTTCATTTCAGTATTTGGACGAAAATAAGCAGCTTATTTTGGCGATTTTGGAGAATCAGAATCTGGGAAAGCTATCAGAATGTGCACAGTAAGCTATTTCTCTGGTTCAATCTTTGAACCTTTTAGGTGTGCTTGTTGTAAAATGAGGCATTCCTTATATGATTTTGAATTTTGTTGTAGGTATCAAGCCCAACTGCAAAAGAATCTCTTGTATCTAGCTGCTATAGCGGATGCACAGCCGCAAACACCTGCGGTTCGGCCACAGGTTTGTTATTAGTTTACATGCACCGGACTTAGATCCATTGTTGCATGTAAAAGATTTTTTTTTTTTAGCATGCATCTCCCGTTCTTTCTAAATTGGTGCAGTTAATGTTTTTGTACTTTCAAGACCTGGTAACGTTGCATTACCTGAGGTGAACCATCCTAGATCTTGCTTATCAGTACTGAATATGTTTCCGTTTTAATTGTTTCTGTTCATCTCGGGTTGGATTATTGATACGGAATCAATTCGCGGTATAGAAATACTTGACCCTTACATTTTGACACATATTTTACCAGATGACACCGCCTGGGACCATGACACCTGGTGGACTTCCACCTGGTATGTCACCACAGGCTGCTGCAGCAGCAGCCGCACAGTACATGCAACAGCAGAGCCAGGCACATCTCTTCCAGTCTCGGCCACAGTTGTCGATGCACCAAGAAGCACAACATTTGCAACAAACGCCACCTCACCAGATGATGTCTTTCCCTGGACAAATGCCAATGCGGCCTAGCATGGCCATGAATGGGATGCATCATCATCCCATGCATGTGGACCCCACGCAACAGTCTGGTAAGCCTGATGGGACACCGGGTGCTAGCTCAGAGCCTGAAAGGGAAAGAAGTTCAGGTGGGGAGAATGATGGGGGCGGAACGGGGGAGGCTAATCTGGCTGATAAAGCATGAGACAACAGGTCATCATTAGGACTTAGTCGGATGATGGAAAATGTATACTATTGATCTAATGGGGCTGTTGCTTGGTAACAGGACTAGCGGTCACAAGTTTAGTTGCCTCTGAGATCTGTTTTATTTGGCGATGTTGGATGTTAAACTGAATGTTAAAACTGATGACTTGATCTTTCTTTCCACTTAGCTCTAGTTCTGAAATAAATTCCTTTCTTTAATTTATTCGTGAAAGTTGGAGTAAATAGTTCTAGCCATGAGTTCTGATCTGGTTCTTGCATTTTCTCGTGTTAGTTTGTCTCCTCTTATAGCTGATTGAATCCATTAAACATGTGGTTTGAAGCATGTTGCACGAGATATCATAAGTACAGCCGCTCTTAACTCAGGTTGATTCTCATATTTTAACCAGAGTACCACCATCAACCGGTTTGGGCCTATTTGCTGATTGGTTTAACACTTTAACAATTTCCCTTGTACTAAAATTTTCTGTCCCCCAATTTATTTTCTTTCAATTGCTAGATTTCTTCAAAAGTATTCTTTAGTTAAGCACACCAGTTTTAGTTTCTTCTTAATCGTATATTCGTATCCGTGCGTTCTAGTAATTAGGAAATACTGGAGGCTGATGTCATCATAATTCCATGGAGACAGATTCAAGCCATTAGAGATATTACAAATCCAATTGATCTAAATTTGAAAATAATTTCATGATATTGAGGGCCTAGACAGCTCTCCCCAAGGAAAAAAGGAACAACTCATAATTATCATCCAAAATAAGAGGTAAAAATCACAAAATTTGAAAGCTTTAAAAAAAATAAGCAAAAGAAATAAATTCATTCCAGTACAATTGTCACCACAAAAGATCTTCAATAAAGCCCGCCATGCAACATCAACAAGTCACTGCCTTGACTGCCTCTTCCTTCTCTTCATATCAGGAAAGCAAAGAGGTACAGGAAGCGTTACAAAAGTTCCCTTAGTCTTGCACCCGAGCTGGAGATAGTACAACCTGAGTTTCTGCCAGGCCATCTTCAAATCCTTTGCAATATCCGTCGTTTCAGAATGGAAGTTGTCCGCAAAGAGCGTGAGTACCAAGATGTAACCAATTAGCAGCTCATGCTTCTCAGTGGAGAGTACTTTAGATTCGGAGTCCATAAACAAAACCATTAGCTTTTGGAAGACTATTTGGGGTATCGTTATCCGGTTTTCATCAGTCTTGTTACGGTCATATTTCGACTTGGAGGCTCGATACATCTCCCAAAAAGTGATCAGATGACTGATGTAGGAAAGAATGCACGCGAACTCCTCCCTTTTCTCATCACTCTGGAAAGTTCCAAATGTTCCAGAAGTTGGCAAAGAAAAAAAAAGAAGTTATTTAAAATTTAAGGGGGCTGATATTAACTGCACCCAAAAAAACTGTAAATGTCACTAAGTTATTTGAACTCAGAAATAACAGCAAGTCAAAAAATAAAATAAAATAAAGCTACTGAAGTGTATAATCAGAACATACTATATAAAAAAAAAGCAGTGTACTAGACAGTCTAGACTGATGATAAGATGGGCAATTATATTTCATTGTACAAACACAAAAAAAATGATATAAAATAGTCGCACGCAATTTACCTGAGATTTCAGCTGGTGCATACGGTTGGCAACAAAACTGGGGTATTTTTTCTTATTATCGATATCATCGAGTATGTTCAACAAGTATGGGCGCTCGCCCCTGGGAATGATTTGATCGAGGCGATACGCCCGCTCTGGCGCATCAGCTGTTGTATCATGTGGCGGAATGATATGGATGCTAAAGGTTCCCGAAGTCTCTGTTTCTGCCTCCGACCCATAATCTTGTGTTGCAACAATGTGCTCTGCATCTGGCGCATCAGTGTTTATTTGATCCAACAAATTTTGCATTCTCTTTTGCTGTTGTGGACAGATGATTTGTTAATTGTTAGTATATACAGACGCCAATCCTAGAACTTGGATGCCGTACCAGTTGGGTCTAGCACCAATCAGCAGTTCAGAACCAGAAAGGGTCATATGACACTAGTATTGTTGTTAGCATAACCATGTGTATTGTACATGTGGTGTGGTGGCAGCATGTACTGGTTAAGCGGTGTTACTGATCATAAGCTCATGTCATTAACTAATTATTACCGGGACGTGCTAGTTAGGTACACTTATCTGATCACACCATGTGACAGCCAGGTACAGTAACACGAAAACCTGCCATGTAATGTACCTGTTTGTGACAATCAGTTATTTTACCAGTCCATGAAGATCAGCTAAGACATATATGTACCTGTTAGGTACAGAAGTCCTAGCAGCCCACATCAAAATACAAACAATTCTAACATCAAACCAAAGACAGTTCTGAATTTCTTACTTAAGACCATGAAAACAATGCTATATATGTTGGAATGCAAGAACAAAGACTGACAATGAAACAAGTGAAACACACCTGAACTTTATCTTTACGGGCTCCAAACATGTTGGTGAGATCTGACATTTTTCTTTCAACTTTTCCAGTTGCCGAAGCCTCTGTTACCTCCGACTGCTCAACATGAGTCGATTCTTTCTCCCCTAAATGAGGCTCTAACCTTAAAACCTAATTTTCACACAACAAACACTATCATTATACATCTGTTCCAAGTTTGAGTAAGCTAGTAAGTCATAATTTGAACTTCATCCATATGCCCATCAAATTACTCAAATAAAATACCATCAAATCCCAACCTTTCTCATTCCTAATATAAACTCTCTCCCCCAAAATAAAAAGTGCACCAAAAACAAACCTTATTGGCCGCGATGGGAACAATTTTGAGCGTCTGAGACTCCTTATCAAGAACTCCGAGCGCGTAGGTGCAGATCTGAGGCGCCGCCGCCTCGCCAGCGTAGCTCTTTCCGACGAACTCAAGGTTCGATTCGCTAGGACTGACGATTAGCTCCATCCGACTCGCATAGCGTTTGTGACGAAACACCTTGACGCCGTTGTCGTTCGATTCTAGAGGATTGAAGCCAGTGGAGAAGTAGCCGACGACTGGAGCTGCCCGATCGGGAGCATCCTCGACGAAGTCGACGGATACATCAAGGGTTTCGCGCTTAGATTTCCTCTTCTTCTTCTTCTTGTGGCTTTGCTCGCTGGTTTCTTCGTAGTGAGTTTCGCCGCTTGGTTCGTCATCCATTGAAGATCTCTTCTTCTTCTTCCTCTTCTTGTGGCTTCTCTCGCTGGTTTCTTCGTAGTGCGTTTCGTAGCTTGATTCGTCCGCCATTAGAGGAGGACGAGAGGGGGACAGAGAGAGAGAGAGATGAGAGAGGGGTTTTGGGCGCTAGGGTTTTAAGTGCTGTCGTCTGTGTGTGTGTGTGAGAGAGAGAGAGAGAGAGAGAGAGAGAGAGACCCAAAATCGTCTCGTCTCACGTCCCCTGCCAATGACAGCAAATGTATACCTTTCGTACGATCCAAATCGAACGGTCTCTGTTAGTTTGAAAGTTCATTCTTAAAAATCTAAAGATCGAATTAAAATCCAAATTTAGATTCGGCCCAATTCGATTAGTGCTCAAGACCAACTCAATTCGAAAAAGGCTCAGACTCAAAAAAAAGCCCATCTGGACATAACTGAGCCCGACTCGGAAAAAGCCCATACCCCGGTTACATAGAACACTCCTCAATTCAGCTCAATTCATCCCTATTTGAGATTTTAACCATCAGATCAGCATTGACGATTATTTTACAAGTGGGATGTAGGTTCTTAAAATAATTTTGAAATTATTTGTACAACCTTTTTCTTAGGCTATAGTGTCTTTAGGCTATAGTATCTCTCACAACATAATTAGCGATATAACAATCGAGATGTTGTAGATGTAGACTATTATTTCTCTGCTAGTCTAGATTTCCAATACTTCAACCTTACACAAACCAATGATTCGGTCCTATATAAAACTCTCCATACTATCTAGTCAATAGCCATATATCAATTAAACACCAAACAAATAACAACCATCAAGAAACACCTTGCTCTCTTAAATATAGAAAAACAAACAAATGAAAAACATAGAAAACAAGCAAATGCCAACAAAATTTGTCAACTATTACCCATCTTTGCTCGAGTAGGGCACAACTCCGAATTCGGAAATCAGACCAATGGATCGTGAGTTGAACAAATTAATTGAACCAAACGAGCTGGCTCATTTGAGCTGCTCAACGGACCATCCGAAACTCGTTCAAACCTAGCCCGTTTGGCTTATGAAATTTGAATCCGAATCGAGTCTTGAGCCCAACTCGTATTTTGACTCGTCCAGTATCTGCTTGCTAATTATTTAGCCCGTTTGTTCATGGATCGTCCTGTTCAATTAGCAGGCTTACTTGGACCGTTTGATTTTTTATCAGGCTGCATTTAGTAATTAGTATAGCAGGGGTAAATTTTATGTGGGGAAAAAGGAAATAAATTATAAAATAAGAAAATATTATGATAAATTTAGGAAATAAAAAAATCGCACTATGAGAATATGAGAATAAAGCCGGGATTGAGAGTCTGGTTTTTCTGATTTTCAAATTGTTTTGAAATATTTTTTTATTTTATAATTTATTTTATTTTTTCCTGATATAAAAATCACCTGCATACCAGCTGATGCAAGACTCCCAGAAAAATAGAGATGATTACAGTTGGCCAATAAAGTTTTTTCTTTGGGGGGATAATTGTTGATATGTACATTAAAATAGTCTAAATTTTCTATTTTTTTTATCAAAAGTCAAAACATCTAAATTTCTTATTCCCCCATATCATGTCAAAATGTTTTCTTATTCTCCCAGTGTTAATTAATCTGAAACTTTTAAGTTTGATTTATCATGTTGAAGTTGAAATATCTAATTTGCTCCTGTTTTTAAAACTGGATACATTTTTATGGAGATAAATGGACAAATAACATAGGATGAAGAAAAGGAATACATTTATCACTTCTATTTAGTTATTTTTTTTGTTTTTTGTTTCTCATTAAGTTTTACCAAATTCTCTGTATGCCAAATTGCAATGGAGAAATACCAAGATCCTTTTCTCTTCCTTCATAATTCGCTCCAGCTATGTCTTTTTTAAATTTCACATCAGACTAAAATCAAATTAGAACATAACATCTAGACATCTACAAATCCATTGCATGTACAGCCATAAATTTGGTACATGCTTGGCTTGTACTCTCATGAAAAATTAAAAAAGAAATCAGCATGTAATTAGAAACTATTGCTTATTTCCTTTGAGATCTTACAAATAATCGATGTATCTATTTAACAAATTTATGGCAGGGCTAAAATGTATGATTTTGTGTTCCCTGTTTTTGTCATAATGATTTCTATATAATTATTTACTGTATCTATTTGAAATCTTCCACGTTTGAGTTGCATTTTACCCCCGGTTTTGTGTAATCAAATTCTAAATTATAATATTAGCAAAGTGGTCTTTACGCTTTGAATTGGGTCTTGTTACAGGGTTTAATTTTGTATATAGTTAAGCCTGTATATATATGTATTAAAATAAATTATGAGCAAATCACCTTTTTAAAATTTGCACACAGTGATTTACATATATGTTCAGAAACATAATTAGCTCAATTGATTCTAAACTTAAAAAAATACTTCTATAAGAAAAAACACAATTTATAATTATAATTTCAAGTTTTTAACAAATAGTTTAGTTTAAATTACAGAAGTTTATTTTATCTTCATTAGTATTTATGCTTCATCACTGTCTATATTGAGATGCATCCTGATCCAGCACACATTTTTCATTCATCAATCATCATGTAAGACATGTTTCTTAATTCTGTCATATATAGTGTTTATCTAAAGAGTGCGGATCTCTTAATAACTATTATTTTGACAACGGATTTTCAAATAATTTAAAAAACTCTTAAAAATAAAAAAAATTATAAATATATTTTTAAACTTATAGATCAATTGTGTGACATTTTAAACGATCCATATTTAACGATCTTTGATACAATATCAAATGACCTTTAAATTACATAAAATTTAAAACACAATCACTCTATAAATTAAAAAAATATGTTTGTCAAATTTTTTCTATTTTTGAGGATTTCTAAAAATTATTTCAAAATTATTTTAAAAATTAATTGTTAAAGTTATCAAGATAATAATTGTCAAAAGATCCCCTCCCTTAACTAAATACTACTGTGAACTCTTTAAGGTTTTACAGTTCTCTTGCTTTTCAAATGCTATTAATGCTACCCTAAATAAAGTATAAAAAAATATGAAAAATACTGGAGAAATTTCAAGGTTGAAATGAAATAAAAATAAGTACCATCAGGTACAAGGATTTAGACATAAGTTCTGTGCATAACCTGTAAACATCTCAGATTCTTGTACCAAATTTACCAACGCAAAATGACGGTAGTTGAAATAACTACCATCAGGTACAAGGATTTAGACACTAACAGGTTAAGTAGAAAATGAAGACTAGGAATTATGATATAAAGTATGTTCATAAATTTAGAAACACAAAGCTCCTCTTTTCTTATGAACAAACTCTGTTCAGGAAATAATTACATCTCTCTTGGTATTGGCTTCATAGATGATGAAACTGCTGTGCTTTTTGCTATGTACATATGTTAACCCTGTAATTCGAGTTCTTCACAATACCGGTCCTTGATTGGCCTGCTGAAACACAACAGAAGGAAAGACAAGGATGTTAACATGTATTTCTAAATGGATGCAGATAATTAGGTATGGACACATATTAATAGTTGTAAACTGATTATAATATCATACAACACTGTTAATATTCAAAGGAACAGGTGCTACCTCTCTGCTTTTTTCCCCTTCTTTTTATTGATTCCTTTTTTTTTTTTGCCCAAATAGCCATGGGATTAGCTGCATCAGTGGGGTTTTTAATTCTGGTTGGAGGAACAATTACGAGGTAGGGGTTGTTTTGGTTCAACCTTTTTCTCAGATTTTCAGTTCATATTTGGGTTGTTTCAGACAATAATCAGACAAATATCAAATGATCTCTTAGAATGCTCCACATACCATAATTTATTCTGAATGATTACACAGGAAGAACAATTGCTTGCCAGATTTGCAATGAAGTCAAATTGTATTACAACCAACCCATCATTACTTTCACAAATCAATTTCAGGTAGTGGCAATCTCCAGAAGTTGATATCATTAAACACCTCCTGGAAAACAAAAATTCAAATTAACCATATTAGTTGGCATCAGCAACACAAAAAAGTTGCAATTAAGGCACAACTCAGTTTGTGCTGTTTGGGCTAGAATTATGGCCTTCATTGTATTTATATACTTTCAGTAATGAAATTGGTGGTCCAAAGAGGCCACAACATTTAAAAAAATAAAAAAAAGAATTATGACCCTCGACATCCATCAGAGATGCATAAACAACAAGTTATCATGTTTGCAAAAACTTCTAACATTTCTTATATTGTACCCCTAACCTATTTAAAACCAAGGCAAAGTCAATAAGGATTGACCAAAGTGCCCTTGACTTTTCATTTTAACAAAGACTAATCTTTTGTAAGGAGCTTATAAAAAATTCCAAATTTCGAATCCAACGAGTAAATAAATGAGATCTGTTTGAAAGTAGTGCAATTTGTGATAAGCGAACAAGCTTGTAGAGGTAAGATTAAGATTGTCAATGTAGCAGAAGACACCCCCATCTACTATTAAGCTTAAAATTTTTGTTTCCTCTATATTGCAAACAAAGTTGAATACAGATGCAAATATGTGCAGTTTTCAGTTGCAATTTACAAAGCAAACTAAAGTGAAAAGAAAAAAACATATATATCCTTTTTTCTATTAAGAAAAAGAGAAAAATAGAAACCTGTTCTAGTGATGAATGAGCTGGAAACATTCCATTGACAAGTGCATGAAGAGAAGAGTATGACTTTGTATCAACACGCCGGTGTACTGCCACCTCACCCTATACCTCAAAAAGAGTTAGAATTAATTAAAAAAGTCATAGATGGGAATTTAAATAAAAACATCAGGTATGAAGGAAGTTCCAAGTCAACTTCCTAAGCAGCAGGATCAGTAACCTTCTGCAAAGTTGGAAAAATATCCCTCTTGTGATTTTCACTAATTACAGGTCCCTTATGCAGTTGGTAAATTCCAAATGAATTATTTTGCAGTAGTTGGTTGTCAACATGAAGTTCTACCTGCTGAGTGTAATGAAATGACAGAAGTAACCTAAAGAAAAATTAACTTTTCATAAAAACTTAAATAATGCATCTACAAAGTTAGATTAAAACAATTACTTAATTTTGTAAAGATCATTTGACATTTTACTGTGATTTGGTATTGCAGGGACTTTCTAGCAAATTTCCAAAATTCTAACTTAGGATGTCCAATGACATACCTTGGGGTTAATTATGAAGATCTTTCCCATAGGAACCCCAACCTTGAGGTAGCTTATCTCATCAGTATCTCTATTTCCAAATCCGGCATAGAATGGGTTGCAATCAGCTGGAAATAGTGCTTTGATTGCCTAAAAAAGAAACAAAAATCATGATGGTTGGTTTTTCACTTATATTTCCTTCTCTCAAAGTAGAACTTTTTGTCAGAAAACAGGAGCATACCTCAAGACAAGATATTTTGAATTCATGAGGAGCTCTCCTAATAACTGAAACCACATAACAGAACATCATCAATCAAAAAGTAATAAGAACACATCTCTATTTTCAATTCTGTCAATTTAAGTTCATATTTCAGCAGATATTCAAACCGAAAACATTTCTTCTTTTAACAGACACTATGCACAAAAAATGAACACCTTACCTATATTCACCTTACTTGATTAACTTAACTTGGCTTTGAGAAAATCGTTACTTAAAATTTTCAAATGTTTAACCAGATGGAACTTCTCCATATACAATTCTGAAAGTGGGATGTTGTTTGCAAGTATCTCAAATGCAGTGAAATGTTAGGTCTGCAGTGCGTATGTTTCTTAGGATTATAAAGAGACAAAGGAACAATGCAAGAAAGTCACAAAACAAATGAGATTCACCTTCTCTGTAAAGTGAAGGAAACAAACCATCTGGGGATATAACAACTGGGCCATCAGGTAGTACCTTTCCATCCTAGGAGCACAAACAAACAATGAGACTTGAGATAAGTAAAACAAGTAAAAGTTCCATAGTTTATTCCAACTCTTACCAATTTGGACTTTAATAGTAGTTTGGTCCCTCCAGTCACTGTTATATACCTGCCAAAATTTTGGTTTGCTCTAGCTTTTATGGATGCAAATGTCCATACACTTTTTGTGGATGTGAATGTACAATTTGTGAATTTTTGACATGTTCTTCATCATCTATTCATCTTCAACAGTTATCATAAATCACTGCATCAGAAAAATAAAATAAAACAATAAGAAGAAACCTGCTTAAGGCTGAAAAGGAACTGCCTTGTCAGATGTGCCTGTGAAATAGCCCGTGCACTGAGAAACAAAAGTTGGTACCCATTATCCTACATATTGATCAAAGAAAGGTGACATTAGAACTGGTGCACTTCCATTAAGCTAGGAAAAAGGAAAAAAGAAGAACTCAATAATGACATAAATAAAATAATAACAAAACAATTATTATAATTTAGGTAATTATGCTGACATTTAGGTACAGTGACTACCATAAACTACGAAGTGGTTTTAAATAGCTTATAAGTGAGCAGATTACATTTAAATGAGCAATCACTGGTCAATGATTTTTACATAAAACATTTTGAAGCTAAGAGAAATGAAAAGGAAGTCCTAGTATTTTACCTTGATTGCAGAGAACAAATGAGCGACACCAGTTTGAGACCAATCAACACCTACCAGTGGCATGAATTGACCGAGAACATCAGACCTGTTAATTTAATTAGTCACTCATTAGATAAAATTTTATATCTATTAAATAAGATTTAAATGTGATAGGTTTAGTTCAATTCAAACATAAAAAGTTGCCTTGTAATTGTTCCATCCACATCCGAAATTACAATACGACTGTTCCATTTCCAGAGAAATATTCGAGCATCAACCTGTTAGCATATGTGATATATAAGTAACCACATATATGAGCATGATTTAATAAAACATATATATAGAAAGTTAAAACTAACCTGTTGTTTCCCTAGCATGGCAGTAGAAAAGGTAAATGTAATGACATTACGCCCCTCTTTGAGTTGTAACGAGGCAATCTCCTCTGACGTAGGCACCAGTGACCTCACCTTCTTTCTGCCACTTCTACCATTAGACCCCTCACATTCTTCCAAATTACTATCTAAAACCTCCTCCACCACACTGAATGTGCTTATGGTCTTTGATCTCTTGAATCCAAAAGGCCACAGCCTCCAGCTCCCACCAGCCCGCACAATAGATTTTGCTGGGTCAACGCGGTCCACTCTAATCATGGCTTTTAGGTCAAGCAATTCCTTTGCTGTTTCGCCAAAGGAGGCCATGGCAAGCACAACAGGTGCAGCAGCTTCATATGGAAAGTAATGGCCCCCGATTCTGACAACTAACTTATCGTCCTTTATGAGATTTGGTGGACCAAGTTCACGGAATTTTTCTAGGGTTACTTTCTGCGAGTCAAAAGCTTGCCGGGCTGCCTCTTCTCCCATTCCTTCAGATAGCATGTGTTTGCATAGGGACAGCTCTGTGTAGAAATAAAAAAATAATGAAACAAAAAATCTTTACCAGAAAAATTCCTACAATGAATAAACAGAGATAAAAAAACAATAGCAGCCGCATTATAATAATGAAATTCCAATAGAGGAAAGCAACTTGAGATACATCAAATACAATTGGCAAGAGAAACAATAACTCACCAATTAAAGGACTAAAAGTAGCAGATTTCTCATCAGGCGCATCAAGTACGGTTCCATCATGGAACAATCCTGTCTCACTCTTGATTTGACTGGGATTTGAACTGCTCTGACTATCCCCCTTAAGTACTGTAGAAAAAGAATCCTTCTCTTTCTTCACCTCACCCGTCTCTAGTGAGCAGCTCAACCTCTCAATTTGTTCAATTTTATCAAACTGAATATTCGGCAAAGACATAGCCATGCTCTCATTTCTAGTACTGTTGGTACCAGGTATAGATATTGGGTTAGTTTCAAAGCGGTTTTCAGAATCTGAAGCATCAGCTTCTTCTATCTCATTCTCTGGCGTCTCATTCTCATTTGTTGTTACAGTTGCCACATTTGTAATTTCAATTTTGTTTTCAGAGTCAGCTCCTCTCTCATCATCACTGAAATCGAACTGCAGCTCCTCTGAGTTCTCAGGAACTGAAACCCCATAGATGGAATTTTCATCCTTAAACCCATTTGAATTTGGTAAGGCCAGGAAGCTTGTTGACTCCAGTTCATTTGTTAAAAGAGAAACACTTCGTTGAGTTTTACATATACTCCCCTCACTTAGCAAGTACTGGTTTATGCTGTCACCGCATTTATCAAAGACTGCAGTGTGAGAAGAAAGCTCTGAATTGGAAGATTCAACAGGAAGATCTGTTATTTCCAACTTTTGAACTAGAAAATTTTCATTTTGTTGCTGTTCATTGGAAGCCAGGTCCATTGTCTCTGGTAGGTCATCCCCACTAGACACCTCCATTACTTTATTTAGAGTATGATCGCTTGATGTTTCTATCAAAATTGTAGACGAATAGGATTCAAGTATATCAGTGAAATCGGAATTTACAGTCACTAATCTTGGATTTACCTCTGATAAACGTCCTTGTAAGACATTCTTCTTCCCTGAGCTATCACAACATTCTTGTTTATATAATTCCAATGAATCAATAGCTACTACCTGATTAATCTCTCTTGTACCGTTTTCTACAGCACCCTCTTTTCTTACATGAACTGATATTGCGTCTACACAGTCAGAAAATACATGTGCATTTTCTTCAGTTGCTGTAAGTGACCTTTCATGTAAATCAAGATCAGCATTACTAACCCCTGCAATCTCCTTTATTATTACACGCTGGGGGACACCATTGACCATCTCTTTCAATGAAGCTCCATCAAAATTTTGATCTTCACCACTCGAATTACTTGAATCCGGATCAATATCCCTCACATACACCTCACATTTAGTGCCATGACTTGAGGAAGGAACATGCACAGAACCTAATCCACCAACTTCATCAGTATCTGCACTTACTGTAGCTAGACTATCATGCAAATCAAGATCTGCACTGCCAGCCTCACTTGATGGTACTTCTCCCGCCTGTCCCATTGCTCTTGCACTCACTGACTCAGTAGTTTTACCCCAATTTTCATTCTGGACCCCCAAAGTGCATGAATCTGATTCAACCATGCTCAATTTCACCTCCCCTTCTTCAGCAACAGCACTTTGGTGCAAATCAAGACCTGCACTGCTAGCCTCAGTCAACTGTAATTCTATCACCTCTTCAACCACCCTTAAATTTGCTGATTCACCATTTCTGGCCAAAATTTCACCTTGACCTTCCAAATTGCTGGAATCTGATTCAACCACCCTATAACCCGCCTCCTCACTTTCAGCAAGTAGACTTTCATGCCAATCAAGATCTCCATTACCAGCCTCAGTTGGTTGTACTTTTATGCCCTCTTCCATCACCCTTGTGTCCACTGTTTCATCAGGTTTGACCAAAGTTTCTTCTTGATGTCCCACATTGCCAGAACCCAATTCAACCACCATGACATCAACCTCCTCACCATCAGCAAGTGTATTGTCATGCAAATCAAGACGCGGACTACCAGCTTCATTCGACTGTATTTTTAACTCCTCTTCTGCCACAGTTACATTCATGGGTTCACCAGTGACAGAATTTTCATCTTGAACCCCGAAATTTTCAGAATTTGACTCATGTCCGCTCCGATCACGCATTGATAAATTAGTTGACCATTTCATTTCCATTAAATCAGCAGCCATTTCAGCCCTCTCCAACGAATTAGCTCTGTCCACACCAGCTGTGCTCTTATCTTTACTTGATCTCCTACCAAACATAAGCTGAAGAATAGCCGCTCGTCTCGATCCCGTCCTTTTTACTATTTGACCATCTTTTACTTTATTATTTTCACTTCCCTCCATACCATCCTTTTCTACAATTTGATCTGTGTTTAACTGGTCATTTTTATCCTTGTCCAATTTCTCAGTAATTTCCATATTTTGATCCCTGTTTACTTGGCAGCTTTCATTCCCCTGCATTTTAAAAGTTTGACCCTCATGTAATTGGTTTTTTTCAATTTTCTCCATTTTATCCTCTCTTTCATCACCTGAGGATACTGGTGAAATAGCAAAAGCCAGACCACTGCCTTCTCCTTCTGCATCACTATCAGCATCATGAAGAAAGAAAGCCTCACCTTTGTGATCCAAGTACATACAAAATCTGACCTCCTCACCATTTACCGAAATATTCACAATCTTTTCCCTGGATTTGAGCACCCCTTGGAACTTACCGAATCGGACATACCATGGTGAGCTCTTGAATGTACCATCCGGTTGCTGTACGACAACTATGTCTATGGCCCCACCAAATGGGTGGAAGGGACCCGATACAAGAGTTATGTAGCTTCCCAACTTCCCCAACGCCATTAGTTTGGAGAAATCTTATGTGCAAGATCATCAAATTATGGAAAATTTAGATCTTAAGCTTAACAGATGAACTCTTGCCAGATTAGTAACAGGTTGTTTTCGATAGACTAATTCTCAAGTAATTGAGCCTCTGGAGGAGTTCAATGGATGAACTCCTCTACTCTTATGGAAAGATTCGAATTAAACTAACATAAATCTCCAAATTTAGTAGAAAGCTGAAACTTAGCTTCTTACAGAGTAAATAATCTCAAATCCCACAATTAGATAAACGCGGAACTACGAAAAGAATGCTACACTCCCACTCCGAGATCAAAATCTCCAAATCGCGATCTCTGCCTCACTGGCGCAATTCAACAAACACCTAGGTGATGAAACACCCCGATTATGGCAAAATCAACCACGATTTCTACAGAGGGATCAAAAGCGACGGAGATCGGCCGAGGGATGTTAAACCTGTTGGTAAAGATAACAGGAGGAAGAGAGGTAGAGGAGATGGTAGAAAGAAAAGTAGAAGTCGTTAAATTCTTCGTTTTCAACTGTGGAGACTAAGTCGAGAAGAAGAAAAGAAGAAGAAGTAAATGGAGGCGCGCTTGTAGAGGCATATTCGCGCAGAAATTCAGATAGATTCCAACGGATCTTCCAAAGCGAAGAAACAAGCTATCAGAAAGAAAATCTTAAATCTCTCTTCCGAGTTCTGATCCTTTGTCCCTTTTTTCTTTTTTTTTTGGTACGAGTTTATCTGACAAGTATTGGTATGTCGCTTTCTGTTGACAAACTTTCAATAACTGCGTGAAGGAATTGACTTGTCGTTGAGGCTCTTCGTAAATTGACATGTAAAAAAAACCTTGGATTTGTCAAAAAAAAAATTTATTACCTGAAATGGAGTTGGGCACTTGGTCTGGATATGAATTTTAATCACACACAGTAGATTAATAATTTGTTGTTACTTGTCACCTTTGATTATCAGAACCAGAATGCTGGATTATTACTGGGTTCAGATTGCATAGTTTGGGTTTTTTTTTTTTTTTACTTTTTAGTGTTTATTTTGGGTCAAAATTTAGTTATATTGACGATCAATACCGAGTTCATTCCTCTATAACATGGACTTTTTAATTGTTTATTTAGAAATTTTGAAAAGAACAATTCTAAGATCAAAGATCAGAGAATTTTCTCTCGAATTCTAGAATAGTATGCGTAATGTTTGATATATTTATTTGATTTTTGTACAAATCAATATATATATGCATGTATGATATATATTGAATATTATTTGTCTGTTTTTATGATTTTAATAATTTAAATGTGATAAAAATTGATTAAAAGTATCAACAAACACATATAATGTATTGTAAATGTATTTCAAAATAGCTTACCTGTGACATTCGGTATATTGTTTGATTTTCGCACAAATAAATTATGAACATAAACGTGACCAAAAATTGTTAATCTAAGGATGTTATGCATGTGATCTAAGTATTTTGTATATTCATGCTATCAATAAATTTAAGTCACGTTATGATCATAAGATCATCAAAACATATAGATGTTTCTAAGATGTGCACAACTATAGCACTAGAACAAATACATAATTGGTAGTACAACATATATTATGCATAAAATTATACTAGAATGTAATTGTAGTATATTTGTGTACAGATGTTCATAACTTTTATCAATTTATGTCATAATTATTATCGTAAAATCACAAAAAAACTAACAGATAAACAATCACTCATGTCTTTTATGTCTATAAAAATAATACGTGCTAAAATAAAGATATACAACAAATATTTTATCCATGGTAAAACACCAAATTAAACAAATATTATGCATAATTTTTTTTAGAATGCATTCACAGTATATTTTGTGTGTATATTCATATGTTCTAATCAATTTAGACCACATTTATGAACACAAAATCACCGAAACAAACATATAAACCATAACTCATGTCTTTTATATGTGTGAAACTTTATTTGTGCTAAAACAGACAAGTACAACAAATATTATTAGACATAATATTCTTCAAAAATGCATTTACATTATGTTTGTGTGCATATATTCATGTTATCAATTTTAATCTACATTTGTGATCATAAGATATAAAAAATGACAAATAAACTCTCATTGTAGCTTGTTTCAGTCAGCTAGCCACCCATATCTTATTCTATCCATCGTATCTACAATCTGGACCGTCTAATGCATTTCATTGGGTTAAAACCGGGATTATTGGGATGCAAATTCGCTAACAAATGACTATTCCTTCCATTTATTGGAAAGTTCAGGTTCAGATCCCACCCTTCTATATCTTGCGGGTCAAAAACATCAAGAAGGACCTGACCCAAAACCCCACTCAATTTAAAATTCGGTGTGCTCTGAGTTTGTAACAAGTCAGGTTTTGTTTCTTCTTGATTTTCTTCATATTCCATTGAGCTTGGTAAAACGTACTGATTGGCTGGATTAACGGGTGCTCTTTTTAGCGCCTTGTTCCATGTTGACGCAGTCCTGTGAAGGTTGAGAATGGAGCTCGGCATGTTTTTGCTTGATTCCACCAGGGCCGTTGATTGGCTGTTTAATTCTCTCCTGCTTGAATAGAGAGCTGCAGCCTTTTGTAGCAAATCAGTGACGCAAGATCTATATTCATCTGGGTGGTACTTGTAATGACCTGCACATCAGTTTGGAAAGGGAATAAGATTACTTGTCTTTTTGTCTATTCCCTAGCAAATACAAATATCAGCTGTGCAAGAGAGGCTATGTAGTAAGTATCAGAATGTCGTTGTCAGGGGTGGATCTTCATTGTGAGCATAGAACTCCCCCCAACCCCCGACACACACACACTGTTTTCAGATGCAATATGAGTGGATAAGGACTTGTACAATCATTGGGCTTAAAAATGTACCAGTTTGGGCCTCCCAAAACACAAATTTTCAATACATAAATTGAATTATCAGATATAAGTTCTGAGCATCTTTGCTTGGGCCCCAGTACATTATTATTCAAGCTCCGAAGCTATTCTACTCCAACAGTTAGACTCATATTACTTACTATACATTGATCCGTAACAAAGTATCAGATCTCAAATTCTTAATAGTTGATTCTTGCTGTAAGCTCCAGACTGTACAGAGACAAAATGCACCAGTCACCGTTTCTACAACCCAGTACTGGATTAATCTGACCAGTATGGTGATCCCGGGTACATCCTTCAACCAGGAATCAGCTACTTGTACTATAATTAAAGCATAAGATAAATCCATTGTTAAGACATACTGACATGACGAGAGCTGTTCCAGCTGGTGAGCCTGACATCAGCACCTCGTTCTTCCAAATGTTTTGCAAAGTCAGTAATTACTGAATATGGCGCAAGATCATCATCCTCAGAACAGAGTATGAGAATGGGACCAACATTCTGCACATGTTTATCATTATTAAAATTTTGGAATAAGACTATCTCTAGCTCCTGTATCCATAACCATTATTTGATTTTTTTTTTTCAAAAAAAAATTCCTGCAATTCAATACATTAACTCAATGACCACTAAAATTTGGCTGTTTGTCTTGTACAGAAATAAAGCATTTATGTGTCGCACTTTTCTCATGTCGGTCCCTGAGTTTTCAATTTGTGTCCTATCTTTGGCATCTGTTAAAAACAATGGAAATTAAATTTTTCGGTTCCAACTTCAGCATTTAAAAAAAAAAAAAAGGATGGATATCATTTTTTTTTTTTGGATTCACTGACTTTTTCCCACAAAATGGATGGACATGTATGCCATCATGCTGTCACTAACCTAACTTAACAATGTCTATAAGTGGACTACAATACTTTTTCTAGATGGAAGGTGACATGGTTGTTGGCACCAATGTCCAGCTCATCAATATGAAAAACGTATACACGCCCAGAGCAAGAATGCAAATGGCATGTAGCCTAATGCCATCATCAACGTCATTATATAATGATGGCATAGGCTTTGACATCAACATCCAAACCAACATACCATTACCAAAACACGATTGCTTCCATGTCAGTATCCACAGAGCATTGACATGGATTCTGGCCAGGATTTTTGACACTACCTTTAACATTTTTTATCCATATGGGACCAATTTCAGGGATCAATAAGGAATTTTGAAGTTTCAGATACCAAAATGGAAAAGGGTTACACTTTTAGTTCCTGTATGTAATTTACTCTAAAAAGATAGCAATGATTTCCCATAATAGTCTGCAGAATATCAAATATCATGCACACTTAAGAAATGACAAATACACCCCTAAGAAAACATGCAAGGTATCAATTTTGCCCCTCTTGGACCATTTAACTTTAAGAGAGTTCCAATTTCTTCATTCTTTTATATATAGAAAAAAGGAAGAAGGTGTATGAGTATATTTCATGTCACAGGGACATCTAGAAAACAATTTGGGCATTGTAGAGGCACACACGGAATCTGACACATGAAAAAGAGAATTCAGATTCTTACAGCTGAAGCATAGAGCGTTTGCCAAAAGTCAGCACGCTGTTCTTCAAAATTTTTGATGAATAAGGCATCAAGCCCAGAGGAGACAGCCCTCACCATCCAAGAAAGAACCCTGGGAGGCCTTGAAATATTTAAAACAGTTGGATGGAGAATAAACTTGGTACCAATGTCACTTTTGAAATCAATGGGAGATGAGTCAAATATCAGGCCACAGAGACAGTCTCTTACAAGCTGGTACTCATCCTACAAAGAGTAAATATTTCATCAATGAACCAGTTCTCCACTAGTGTAGATCTGACTGGCATATAGGATGGTTACTAACTGGAATTCTGGACAAACTCTAATTTTACTATGCATCTGATCCATATAACGCCCTATCAAATGGGAGAAAAGGTACTTAATAGGAATTGACAAAGGCAGGTCTTCAATCAGTATAGCTCTCTAAGCCTGCTGGTGTTTGATTGACTTGTTGAAGCCTCAATTAAGCCTAAATTCGTCCTCAGATAAATATAAACAAACTGTTGTCCTGTACTTAACTCAGATAAAACTAAACTTCAGGGCTGTAATCCTTTGGTTCTACAGACTTCCTACAAGTTACTTGAGCTTTTTCATAAAATTACGGTACACTAAACTAAGGGTGTGAGTTGTACCTGAGTAAGCTGGCCTTTGCATCTACCATTGATCAACTGCAAAAAGAAAAGGATGCAAATGTAAGTTAAATTTTAATAATTGAAGATAAACCAAAAACCATGGAGAAGACTGTGAACTAAATTTTATTAGTCGAATATTAAGATTAGCAAATATCAATTACTTAACCAGTATTGATGATGCATGACTATGGTAGAGAACAAACCTGGAGAACCTTATAGGTGCAACCCTTGGGGCCCCCCGAAAAGGAAGCGAATACAACAGGCTTAGGACCTCTTTTCAGTTCCTGGATTTTATAAAAGAAATATTTGGAACTTTTTAAGTTACTGTGGATAAAAGGAGAAAAAAAATGTATTATATAGTTCTTTTAGTTTACATCAGCAGTCGTTTCATTTAGTAGATATATGGAATATTGCTGTACAAAATGCTGGTACTAGGAGTCAATTTAGCCAGTACTGAGCTTTTATATTATCTTAAAGTATTTCTTTGACTAAACTAAGTCATTAACCTTGATCAGTTCATAATTAAGTCCTGATACCTGATACCTCAATTAAACACACACAATGACACAGTAAACATAGAAAATTAGAGCAAGTAATATTTACTGGTGTGGCATTGAGATCTACTGCTTCAGCTACAAAAAGACAAAGCAGGAATCTCTCTCTGTGTGTTCTTTTTCTTATTACTATTATTTTTTTTAGATAAGAATGAAATAATGCTGAACAAACCTTAACAAGTTCTTTAATAACACCATCTGCCAGTGATGCAGCCTTCTCAGGGAAAAACCTGATTTTAATACAGGATCACAGCATAAGGTTGCTTAAACGAAGCAAATTACGAAGTTCATCTTGAATCTTGATATTTCATCGGGGTAGCAAATTAGCAATAGTGGAGAATTAAACTACAAAATCATGGCTAATCCACGATTCTAACCTGCTCTACCCTGATAAACTAAACAAAGATTCAAACAGTAAAACAAAATTGAGAGAACAATTACAGTGTAGCGAACTCAGAGTGGCACACGAAAGAGCTCCATCCGAGAGAGGAGAAGAGATGAAGGTATGGCTTGAGGTGCCTCTCCTTGCTCGATAGCCATGCGATCAAGACCACGATCCCGACGCTACCTTCCTCTCCATCGCCATTGTCGCTTCTCTTCTCCCCCCAGTAGTACCTTCCCCACATCTATTCACTGAGATTTAATTCAATTGGGGAGAGAATTAGGGAAGAGAAAGCTGGGGTGCTTTTTGGATTGTATTTCCACCTCACACCTCACGAGTCTGATTTATTAGTTTTTTATTTGATGATTATTGATTACGCACGAGTACACAAACTCTGGTCGTGTACCTATTTTTTTAGTTTAAGTTGTTCGCACTGAAATTTTCTACTAAAGTTGCACTCAATTGGGGGGTCAATGAGGCGATTATTATATCACTGGTTGTATAATATTATGGAAAAGTATACTTCTCGTTAATTTACACGTGGTCTTTAAATAGTATTCGTTTATTAATTCAAGTGTTAATTTATTGAAGTGGGTTGGAGTAACTGTCAAGTTAAAATGAAATGAAACTTACTAATTAGTTAACGGTAATATATTTTTAGTGAGTAAATGTATAGTGAACGTTAACAAATAATGTATTTTTAGTTTAAATTGATCACATAGAAATTTGTATCAAGTGATACTCAATTGGGCTATCAATGAGACGATTATTATACCACTGGTTGTATAATATTATGGAAAGATTAATTTTCGTTAATTTACATGGGTGGTCTTTAAATATTATTCATTTAGGGAGCTGATATATTTATATTATAATTAATATCGGCTTTGTTATTTAAATTAAATGAATTAATATTCATATTAATAATTTTATTATGCAACTTATTTTTATAGTACTTTTGTAATTTAACTTAAGTGAATTATTATTTATATTAGTGTGAGGGAGTTAATATACTAACTTCTTAAAAATATTGATATCACAATTCATTCGATTGATTCACATTTTGATCGGTTAATAATTTTCTTTTGACTAATTAACATTTTTAATAACTAATTTCCTATCTCTGTCAAAGCTCCAGTGGATGCTGACAGAAATTTGACAAACTTATTAAATGCAAATGGTAAAGCAAATATAGAAAATAATAATAATACTCCACATTAACAACAAAGCACTCAATATAAATAATAAATGTCATATTTTAGTACACTGTAGGTGGTGCTACAGTGAATTTCAACGAACTCAAACGGGGGCATTTAAAGTGAATAATAAAAGCATACAAATTGATATTAAATCACAGTATTTAATTACTCATGATGGGTGTTTTTATTATTCACTTTAATTACTTTATTGTTAAATATATTGGTTGGTTTTCAGAGAAAATTGTTCACCAATTAAAAAAATAAAAATAGTTGGCGATCAAACGAATTGTGATATGGATAGCAATATCAAATTATCAATAGCCAATAATGGTTTCGTAGTAGCATTATCAAAGGAGCGACACGATATCTGTTGTACTGAGCCACAGAAGATCCCGAAGCGATCAGCTCTGGAGTCAGAGATCCTCGTTCCCACTAATTATAAGTAGCAACTACAAAATCCGATGTCGAGTGTACCATCAGTTCCATTTAAAGAAATTCAAGAACGCTCATGGATTCTTGCTTTCCTCCTCCTCCTTCTCTATCTTTCTATCTATCTTCCTAATTAAACACATTCTTAACGAAATCTTCAAGCTAAAGAGTACTCAAGATCGAGTTCTCTCTCTCTCTCTCTTTCTCTGTTAATTTCTCCCTCTCTTCCGCGGCCGTGCCTAATCATGGATCAGTGCAACTGCAATCTATTTCGACTGGTGATCTGCAATCTGGTTCTAAGGTTGCCTCTTACGCCATCCACCGGTTCTGGTTCCATGCAATTAAACCAATCTGTATATTGCAAGATCTTCTTCAAGAGGCGCTCTTGCAAGGTTTTCGACATCCCAGCTTTCATCTCCAATGGCCAAGAAGCCGCGGCGGCTTTACTCAGCAAACCAGCTGCTGTCTTCGACTTGTCGGATGCTGAGGTGAGCCGTCTTTCCAAATCCAAGAAGCCCATGCACCTCACCTTTGAGCTTCATTCTCGGTCTAGTGGCGGGCCTGCTTGTGGATTTAACACCGACCGGCTCTTGGGTACAGTGACATTGCCGCTTGATTTCAGCCCAGTGCGACACGACCAAGAAATCTGGTTCCACTGTGGATGGTTGGATCTTGACAAGAAAGCCAAGAAAGAGAACAGGCTTGGTGTGTCTTTCCCACAGTTGCACATGTCGGTTCGCGCAGAGCCAGACCATCGTCTCTCCTTTAAGTTCACCGGAAGCCCCAAGGGAAATGTCAAAATATTTTATGCGCACGGCTCGACTCCGCAACCAGCTTTTACAAGCACCTTCACATGGGGTCCTGGATTAGAACTGAATCTGGTGCAACCGGACAAGGCAACCAAAGGCCTAAACAGCTGGTTGCGGCTCTGCTCGGTTGAGAAAAAGGTGGAACTAAGGAGCGGTTGGTCAGTCACGATATGCGACATGTCAGGATCCCCTGTTGCGGTTGCCTCAATGGTAGTGCCTTACGTACCGAAAATGCAGCCTCTAGCGTGGCTGATAGAGCAACTCGGGGACAAGGACTGGGTCCCATGGGGACGGCTGGCTGCTTGGCATGCGGCACCAGACCCATGCATTCACATCAGGTTCGAAAAAGCGACTGATGATCGACCAATGGAATGGTTGGTGAATCCAAACCAAGGTGGTATACTCTCAGTAGATTACAAAGCTAGGAAAGGCGGGTTTGTGGTTTCAACTTCAGTAGCTGGTGAAGGTAGTCATGCTCAGCTGACTGTTGAGGTCTCGACAAAGCACGTCAGCTGTACTGAGGATGCCGCATCATTTCTTGCATTTGCGGCAGCTATCAATCTAAGCGTCAATGCGTGCCGACCGTTTATTTAAGATCTTTGTTTTTAAATTTAAGTGCAGCCCGGCTGTTGCGCCTCTGGTAGCAAGGATTTATTTGACTTAATATTTAGGTGATTTTGTTTTGTTTATGGGCATAGCTTGATGGCTGTTTTAAATTTATCTATATATGTTCATTATGTACTGATTGATTGTTTTTCAACTCAGTTACTGTGTACTAACTAGAAAATCAAAGATCCAATGTAATTGTTCGTTTCATTATAAACATTGTTCATGAGCATCTACAATTCTACGTATATATAAGAACATCTTTTGTGAAATTACATGGTTGAAATTTGCAAATGAAGAATGGCCTTGCTTGATGGGATCTACTTCTATTGCTCTAGTTAGAACAATCCCGAACTTATGACCAATGAATTAGTAATGTTGGAATTCGATTCTGTAGTAGCAGGGATCCATAAGGTAGAAGTGTATATACTAAGATCACTTTAAAACAAAATCCATTTCAGGCAGCAAATTTCGGGGACAGTTTACTATTAACAGTAGTATACAAATTTGAATAACACAACTCGCACCAACAAAGCAATATGACAAATCAGCGTACAACTCTGCAAAGGACAATTAATGTACACAAAACAAAAGCAGCAGGCTAGTACACGACTCATAGAGATGGCTCGATTTTGATACAACGCTTGATTTGAAAAGGACAAGATCCATGGTCCAGTCCAAGGTAAAATATGTTTGCTCAATTTCAGGGTTGTTGGGAGGTACTTACATTCTGGTGCGGTCACAATTCGAAGCCATTAAACAAAAGGGAAGGATGTTCCAGGAAAAAATGACAATGCTTGTCATTCTCAACTTTCAAGGCACTGCTCAAGCACAGTCCTTACTCGAAGCTGAGCCCAAAAAAAAAAAGAAATAGTTAGTGTACTCAAGTACTATGGTTGCATCTCTAAAAGACAGCAATCAGCTATATGCACTGGCACAGTTTTTGCTGTTCTCTGTAGCATTTTATTATCTTTCTTTTATTGAAGTTATCCTGCAAATCATTCAGGTGTTATTAACTAAGTGCTTAATACTGGCAACAATTATATTATAACCAGTTGGGCTTGGCACATTACAGGCTTGTAAAGATTCCATATGATGGCCTAATCTATAGACTGAAAGTTGCACCAGCAATAGAACAAAGTGACTCCTATCCCATGTTAACCAGCTCAAATTTGTTCGAATATTCCTCTAAGGCTCTTTTTTTGCATAGATAAAAGAAAAGTAAAGGGTTTTTCTGCAACTTGTTAAAAATCAGGTCTTTGTGTAAATTCCATCCATGAAAAAGGATCTACCTTGCAATCCAAACAGGGGTCATTGACCATTGTTTTCAACTGAGATATTATCCCAGCACTCTGGAGAGCAGAAACCCTGAGAGAGTTCTTGTGGTTTGGATAGACTAGATTCACCAAACACCATAGAGTTGAAAGTCGCAACAGCCTCTCCTTGCTCTGTAGGAATTTAACTAAGAAGGAATTAGTAGGAGCGGAAATGCCTAGGTCTGGCGAAGCTGGGAGTATGCAATCCATCACTGCGTCTTTGTGTGAGTCATTCTCGGCCGCTATGTTGGCAAGAAAGAACATTGCCTGAATAAAGGAAATCCTCTTAGATCAAAATCCCATCGTAGTTTCATTAAATTTTGATAATTTAATTGATGTTTGCTGCTCAGCTGGAGCCAAGTATCACTGGCATTGTCTTGATGTACTCGTATACTCAATTACTAAAGGGTGGGGATCCCTTGATGACTATTTAACTTGATAACCTTGACAACAAATTTCCAAATAATTTCGGAATAATTCTTAAAAAAATTTAAAAATATAAAAAGTTTATAAACATTTTTTTTAATTTATATATTGATTGTATTTCAATTTTTATACGATCTAAGGGTCATTCGATATTCTATCGAAAATCATTAAATTTAGACCATTACAAATTTCATGTAATTTTGATTGTTTTTTATGGAATATCAAATGACACTCAAGTTATATGAAATTTGAAACTCAATCAATTATAAGTTTAAGAATATGTCTATAATTTTTTTTCAAATTTTTTTTGAAATTATTTGAAAATCCATAGTCAAGTTTATCAAGTTAATAGTTGTCAATAGATCCCCAACCATTTTTTAATACAGTACAATTTTTAAGGGTATCACAAAGATGCCTCATATGATCTTATTTTTTTTCCTTTCAGATTTAAATACTTTTGACTTGTAATATACCTTTTCTTTTTAATCAAAAGTACATTTCTGCAAAGAAGTATGTGGTGCAGCTTCTTGGATCAAACCTAAATTAGTCAGGCTGGGAACTTGATTGGGCATCGAACAGTTCAACTCCTAAAAAACATTCATGGTATGACAAGCTCAATCTCATATCACAGAGTTCAGCGTTCACATTTACAAATGGTATTACAAGCCTTGACATTATTTTAACATAATAAACAGTAGACCTTAAAATCCACTGCACTTCACAACATTTTCAGTCTTCTAATTTATTCTTTCCCCTTTGCAGCAAAGGAATTAATTCTTTTCTTTTTAATTTTCTTCTTTCAGATTGGTTAAATTGTCAGGTGGAAGGGGTTCAAATTTACTCTCAAGACAAATTCACAACATTTTCAGTCTTCTAATTTATTATTTTCAGATTTACTCTCAAGACAAATCACAACCCTTTCTACCTATTGCTGCTAAGAGTTAACACTGACCTGAATACACATGCCAGGTGAGCTTGCACTTTTTAGCTGTCTGGAAACAGCATTTAGAATTGAAATATCCTCTGAAAAGATATATTTAGTGCAGTCGCCGCATCCATCAACAAAGTTGCCAGCCAATGCTAATGCTTGCTCTTGAACAAGAGGATCGGGATCTGCAACATGTCACTTCTAATTTTAGCACCACAATAAAAGGCTGCCGCGGAAACTTGGCCAGATTTTAACAACCATATCAACATTATTTCATTTGATGCTAGATTTGCCATTGTTCAGTTCTGAGTGCTGCATTGAGCTTTCACCTTTGGGCAGGAATAAGGGCTTAACACTTAACTAAGAGGCTTAAACAAAATTATATCAATCCAAGAGGACAATAGACAAAAGGAAGGCCGTATGTGCCAAGAAGAACACATGCATGGCAGATTGCCAGCTAATTCTGATACCAACGTCTGGGTAGAATATTTAATCTTCAGTTTAGGGCATTGTCAGTATTGATCCTACATGTATGTTAAGCACAGTACCAGGTATCAGTCCTCTTTCAGTGTTACATTTTTAGTTTTTGTTTACATATGTTCTTATGTGATTTTTTTTTGCCTTTGTTAGATACAGGATCTAGACAAGTCTCCTACCAGCATCTATCAGTGAACTCAAGCCAGGATTTCTAAATGCATTATAAAGGGAAAAGGTTACCAGAAATCAGGCTTGCCAATGTAGCAGCAGTCAGCTCTGTAAAAATGAAGTCCTTATCTTTTCTGTCCAGCAGAAACATGAGATTGCGCAAAGCCCTTACTGACTTCATACGCACATTTGAATGCATTGACCTAGCAAGTTGAGATAGTATTGAGACACCCCCGCAGTGTAAGAGCACCGACTTTTTGCTCGTAAGGTTCACAGCCACATTGCAAATAGCATCAAGTGCAGCAGTCTGCAAGTTACACATTAACTGTAAAGCTAAATAATGAAATAAAAAAACAGTACTTGAAAAAGTTAATAGCCTAAGGGGCTGAGAAAGTTGCAATGATTATATCCAGGTTCCATATTAATCTGACAGAAAATGATGATTAGAAAATTTTACAATTTGCAATGTTATATCATGAACATGAATTTCAGAGAGGTACTGCTTCCAAACTGGTATATTTGTGAACATCAACACCATCTCCTTGTCTCTCCAAAAAAGAAATGAAGGAATTTTATAGAGAGAGAGAGAGAGAGAGAGAGTAATAGATATCTCTTGCGCCTACCTGTACAGAGCTTGATGAGTCGCATAAAAGCTGCACCACGGGCATTACAATTGATTCTGTACCAAAGCGGCCTGCACAAAGATTCTAAAAGGAAATTCCTGTCACAAAATTACCTGAAAAAATTAAAGAGGGTTTATTCTCCGGAGGGGCAATGACTACAGAAAATAACCTTTAGTGATCGTGAAATGTTCTTGATAACACAGCAAGCAGCAGCACGAACTTCAGCGCAGTCATGTTTAAGTAGATCAATTACCAAGGTTGGAACCTACATACAACAATTGTACTGATTAAATGAATGAAATGAAACAGTATATCTGCAGAAAAGAAAATAAAATCACTATGAAGTAGGAAAGCACATAAATAAATTGACATAAGCTGGTAAAGGCTGCAATTTGCCTTGAACTCCTTTTTGGCATCCAACTTTTGATCTTACACATCAGCTCTTGTACCAGTAAGGAGTACATAATACCAGATGGTATACTGTACCGGCTATATTTCTGGCAAGAGACCCCTTTGTAGCATGAACCTCTTTCAAATACACTTAGCAAATCATTGTACATAATATGATCAATTCTATAATTTAGGTATACTATCTGTTGTTTGGAGAAAGAAGAGTGTAAAAGAACAAACCTGTAGTTCAATAAGCTTAGCTCTAGACTGCTCCAACTTTGAACTGAGTTCACCCAACACAAGCAATATTCCTTCCAGCCGTCTTGCTTCCAACACAGCTTTACCCTTGCACAGGTACCCACAAATCCTCTCAGTGGCAGTTACTGACAATGCTTGTCTGTGTAGCTCTTCACTCTCCTCAATTAAACCTTTCAACACAAATGGGGCCTCATCTCCAACACGACCAGCCTCTTCAATGAGATCGAAAAGTATAAGTATCAGCTTACTTTTAATCTGCATCTCCTGGAAGTACACTGGAAAGAACCGCTCAACTGAAATCAAGCACACACATGCGAGCAATCTTGTACGAGGATACCTGATGCAATACCATGCAAGTTTAGGCTCGGAGGTAGAAAAAATAGGATGGAGGAAGGAGGAAAAATACCAATAGGTAAGTGTTAATTCATCAACTCCAAGAAATATAGATGCCTAAAAATGTTCCAGTTCACTGAAAGATCTCCATGACAAACAATAGGAGCACAAAGCACAAGAAGCCCTTAAAGCACACACAAGCATGCATACATGACATGCACTAGTTACCAATCCAGACATATATTCAACTTGATCAATTGACTTCAAATTAGACAATTAGATTACATATTACCTGTCTTGTATCAACCCCACCAATGAGTTGAAAGCTTTCCCGTTGCCTATGGATAGGAACTTGGCTGCTACATCTGAGTTGTTTCTTACAATTGCTGACATGGCATCTAAACAAGTGTCCCGTTGGTTCGTAGAACCGCCTAATAAAGACACAAGTTTTTGCATTACTCCAGCATCACAGAGTGAAGTCTGTTCAGTGGGTTTCTCGCAAGAGTGAGCTATAATGCTAGCGGCTAATTCTGTTATGTTTTCATTGGTGCTGTTCAGCAGGGAAAGAAGAAAAGCCTTGTTCTCTTCCAGGAGAAAGTCATATTTTGGAGCCATCTTTGATTGGAATATTATTCGAAGAGAGCGCGCAGCTGAATCTACTACCTGTCAAGGCATGCGCTAATCAGGATTCACTACTATCGACAATTTATACTTCAGAATCTTTTAGCGTGCTAAATTGAGCTTTAATTGTCTACCCAACTAGTAGGACAAATGTCAGCCTTTCAGTTTCTATATTTTTGCTTACTGTGAAATGAAACCTGATAAAAGACATTCTCTAGCAGTCCATCTAAGTAACACCGAGTACTCGAGAAGTCCATAGATTATATCTTAAATGCTGCTTTCAGTGGATTAGCATATCCAGGTTATCAACACCATAACTCTTAATTCGGCATCTACCAGAATCTATGTGAGGAGCTGACATCAAATGGTAGGTTAGTACTTTGTAGCTTATCTGCCATATCTCAAATATTTTTCCAATACTTTGGTTGCTGCTTGATTGAGGTTTTAGGTGAAGATCAGAGCTTAATTATCACTCAAAACATTAGGTTCCCACAAATCATGCAAATTGATGACTAACTATCAAGTAACAGACTAATAGTTCAGTCCTAGAATCAAACCACCTAATTAGCAACATACCAAAAGCAATCTGGCTAAACCTACCTTGGCATCAGGATGAGATAGAAGCGAAGTAAGATGCGGCACCGCACGGGCATCAAGCACAGCTCGAACCCCTTCCTCAACCCCACAAGCAAAGCTCCCAACTGCGGCGGCAGCCTGAACAATGACAGGCGGTGGCGACGAAGGTGCAGATAAGAGAGCAACAATCCTCGGCACAGCGTGCAGCCTCAAGTAGACCAGCTTCTTCGTACGATTTCCGATGATCTGGTTCTTGATCTCCCTCAGCGTGGTGAGAAGAGACTCGCCCGCTTCACCCGAGGAGAGACGAGCGGCGAGTTGCTCCGGCGCGTTCCGAGGAGGCGCCGCCGCCGCTGTCGCCGGCATCTGGTGGGAGGAGGCGAGCAGAGAACTATGAGAGAGAATCTAATGGTGGTAATCTTTATTTAAATATTATTTATCTGACAGGTTTTGTTTTTTTCAACAAGAAAAGAGAGAGAGGAGGTGGGGGTGCTTGGTGCTTGATGCTTGATGCTTGGATTGGATTGGAGCAGAGAGCTCTCAGTAGCTTACTCCGTCTCCCCACACCTACAGTGAGAATTGATAGAGGAAAGAAGGTATAATTGGATACTTGGATTTGGATTTGAGTTCTGAAGAAGAACAAATTTCAGATCAAATTTAGCAATCCAATAAAGGGTTTTGGGTTTAGGCCTTTTGGAAGGGGACTTGTACCTGTGTATCTGTATTTATTTAGTAGGACAGCAGTCATGGCCTCATGGGCTTTTCGGTTAGAATCAAATTAAGAAATATAAATAAATATGTGGACAGGTTATAAAAAGGAATTAATTAATTATACTCCTTTGGTAAGAAGTAAGAACAAGTGCATCTCCGAATGGAAAAAGAAGTGTTAGTTCAAAGCAAGAACAACTTTAATGAGCTATAGTTGATTGGTGAAGAAAAAAATTAGCTTTTACTTGGAAGGTTTTTTTTTTGGATAAAAATATGAAAGTATCCAAAAAAAAATATCGGCTTTTATTACTTTTTAAAAACTAAATACATAAGCGGATTTTTCTTTTTTTTTTTTACTTGGAAGCTTTTACTTAGAAGATAATAAGAACATCTTCATTTCGTTTGTAAGTGATTTACTAATATTGATGGAATATTTACAATTATATTTTAAGGGATGTAAAGTACTTACTAATTTAATAGTCTTTTTAAATTAATAATTTTTTAAAAAAATGTCACATTAGTATTTATAATTTTTGTAAGTGGTATGAGAACATTTTTATTTTTAAAATTATATAAAATTTTTTTATTTATTGATTAAAAACTATCAATTAGTAATTAAAAAATGGAGATATTCTCAAAATTAATGTGTCCTAAATTTGCTAAATTAATTATATATTATAACAAATAGATTTAATTATAGTTATTCAATCTTAAACATAGATTTAAAATTGAATAATTACAATTAAGCCTTTTTAATTTTTACTTACAGATTAAGACTTCTGAACATGAACTCCTTAGTACGGATTAAAAATTAATCCTGTGCTGATGCAATCTGCTGACATCAGCTGGAACTGAAGTGATATTTTACTCAGGAACAGTTCCTGTTCGCGTCTTCTTCTCATGGTTACGGCAAATGTCTCATCCCCTACATGTTATCAAAAGAACTCAAAAGGTTTTGGTATAAGAAGAGGTGTGTGCAGAAGGCAATCCATATATTGTCTTAATTAATGAATGCTAAGTATAAGCATCAATTTCAAGAACAAGTAGTTTGTACCTACGGATTGATAACATTGCTCAGTTTCAAGTACTTTTATGATTTGAAAACAAGAAAAAAGCAAATTAGAAATATTTGCATTACCAATTGAAACCAATATATAAACATGACTTTCAGGTGCCATTATTATGTACCTGAAAACAATCTTTGTTTCATGATTTCTAGCTTTAACTTTTGCCTAGATGGGGAAGCACAAGTCGGCGTTGAAAGACTGGTACTGATATACTGGCATAGGGCACAGTGGGGTGAGGGTATGAGCAAAGACCATGCAAGCTTAAAGAATCACGCAGCGCAGCTCAGAAAAAAGAAAAGTGGTCATTTTCAGGTGTTTCATTGTGCTTGTAATTTGTTATTACTGAAAGAATGTATCTAACAAGCTTGTATTATAATTTGATGCAGGGATAGGGAAAACAAGGGGAAAGGTTATGTTTTGTTGTATTAGATAGTTTTGCATTTTTAGGTTGTAAAAACGTTACTTTCGGTCACAATGAAATAATGAATATTAATGGGCCGCTTTTATAATAAAAAGGAGAGAGCTAGAAATACCTATTGTTTGCATTCTATTTATTTAGAATATGTTGAAATAACGAATCATGTCTTTCTAAAAATAAATAGGGGATTGGTTTTTAGGAGGGATCCCTTAAATTATCTTGACAACCTTAACAATTAATTTTTAAAAAATTTTAAAAAATTTCTCAAAAACAGAAAAAAAATTGATAAACATATTATTTAACTTATAGATCAATTGTGTTTCAAATTTCATACAATTTAAGTATTATTTGATGTTCCATCAAAAACCATTAATTATGGACCGTTGTAAATATCATGTAATTTTGATGGTCTTTGATGGAGTATCAAATAATACTTAAATTGTATGAAATTTGAAACACAATCGATCTATAAGTTAAATAATATATTTATAATTTTTTCTATTTTTAAGAATTTTTTTGAAATTATTTAAAAAGTCGTTATCAAGTTTGTCAATATAATAATTCTCAAAAGATCCTCATCCTAATTATAAATAAAGAAAATTGATATGACCTTTGCTTTTGGTTTGTATAGGTAAATTTATTTCATCGATTCTAATTATTTAATGCTGTCTTTTTTGCATATTGGTTAATTTGTCATTCTTTCTCTCTTGTAAACCAGGCCGGATCGGCAAATAAATTCTCAAGGGTGTTCATGCAAAATTTCACATCTTAAAATAAAATAGCAGATCAATATATGGACTGCTTCACATTTATTTTCTAATATTGGTTTTTTTTTCCGTTGGCAAGTTAATTGTCAATTATCTTCTTTGTAGTTGTGCAGGTTAATTTCTCCAAGTATAAATTGACCAAGCTGCTAACTAAAACACATATATCTTCATTAATAGTAAGCAAGCATGGATGAATAATATGTATATACGAGCTATTGGCCATGGAGTTTGACACAGTGTTTTGACACAGCAAGAAGGCTCCAAGAAAAACTTTTTCAAATCACCAAAGAAATCAAGGAGACAACCAACACAACTCTTCTCTCAGCATTCCATTTGTTTGAGTTATTAGATAATTTATTCCACTGTACGTTTCACGTGGAAATCCATACTTTCATTTTCAACGCTATTGGAAATAACATGCTACAATCTGGTTTAGTTGATTTGATTGCTAGATTGAAAAGTTAATTTATCTTAATTTTTGACATGTTACTGTTATTATTTCAGGCATAATTACTGATCTTAATGTGGGAATTATATTATCAATTGATCCAAATCTTTATTTTTCCATGAATGATTATTCATGTTAATGATTTTATGAAGTAACTTATTTCTTACAGTATTTTTTATGATTCAACTTCAATTGATCATTATTCGGATTAGTGATATTTAATTTGAACAATAAAAATACTATACAAAATAAGTTGCATAATAAATTATCAACATGAATAATATACCTCATTTAAAGGTGTTGTTAACAGTATCGATATGGTATCTTCCTTACATTTTCGAAATCTTTTACAGCAAATATTGTAAAAGACACAATTTTCAATATTTTTGTCAGTTTTTCTGATCTCAATCATAATTGAGGCATCAATTAATTAAAGATTTGAACAGAATCAATACAATGCAATTCAAATGCATTGTAGTAGAATTTTATGTGTAAATCCCATCGTAGCAATTTAATTCAGCTTAGATAAATTCATAAAAGTGTACAAGACATAATTTAAAATATTTTTGCGTTTTGATTATTTTACAATCACCAATGAGACATTAATTAATTAAAAATATGAACATAATCATTAAAATGCATTCAAAACGCATCCGCGAATAATTTTTTGCAAAAAAAAATGTGTTGTTCTATTCACTTTAGCTCATATAATTTTTTGCGAAAAAATATCTCTTTGGAGCAAAACTAAAGAAGATAAGACTTATATTTTGCATCAAAATTGCATTAGAATGAATTTAAAACGCATTTGAATGTGTTTATATAAGTTTTTAATCAATTTGGCTTCATTTCTGATTATAATATTGTCAAAATTCACTTATAAGGTATTAGATATATTTATTTAATGTTTATGTATTTTTTTCGGCGCCTAACTAAAAATATATGATCTATATTTTGCCTAAAATTGCATAAGATTGCATCCAAAATGTATTTGAACATGTTTATACACGTTTTTAATCAATTTGGATATGCTTATTTACTGTTCATATCTATTTATGAAGCTAAATTGGTTAATTATGACCTATATTTAATCTCAGATTGCATTAAAATACATTTAAAACGTTTTTGAACATATCTATATACGTTTTTAAACAATTTGGTCTCATTCTGAATGAAAATTCATCAAAATTCACACCATAAGCTACAAGATATGTTTATTTATTTTTTTATATGTGTTTTCAAAACTAAATTGATTAGTTATAACCTATATTCACCTCAAATTACCTTAAAATGCATCTATAATGCTTTTGAACATAAACATACACGTTTTTAATCAATTTGGTCTCATCTCGAAATGAAATATCATCAACATTCACAACATAAACTTTTGGATGTGTTTATTTGTAGTTTATATGTGTTTTTAGAGCTAAGTTGATTTGTTATAACCGGTATTTCACCTCGAATTATATTAAAATGCATTTAAAACGCTTTTAAACATATTTACAAACGTTTTTAATCAATTTGGACTCATTTTTTATTGAAATATCATCAAAATTCAAAGCATAAGCTTTTCTCTATGTTTATTTAATGTTTATATGCATTATTAATCGATTAAACCCTAAACCCTATATTTCACTTTAAATTGTATTAAAATGCATAAAAAACGCTTTTGAACATTTTTAAACACGTTTATAATCAATTTGGCATCATTTCAAATTGAAATATCCTCATAATTCACACCATAAACTTTTATTTATTGTTTAGTTTTTGGGGCTAAATTGATTAGTTATGATCTATTCACCTCAAATTGCATTAGAATACATTTAAAACACTTTCGAACATTTTTAATTAATTTGGACTCATTTTTTATTGACATAACATCAAATTCACCAATAAGATGCTGGATATGTTGATTTATTGTTTATTTATGTTTTTGGAGCTAAATTGATTAATCATGACCTAAATTTCACCTCAAATTACATTAAAATACATTTAGAACGCTTTTGAACATGTTTATAAATATTTTTTTTATCAATTTGGCCTCATTTTTAATAACATATAATCAAAATTCACCCCATAAGCTTTTGTCTATGCTTATTTAATGTTTATATGCGTTTTTTGTAGCTAAATTGATTAGTTATGACCGATATTTCACGTCAAATTACATTAAAATGCATCCAAAACGCTTTTGAACATATTTATACATGTTTATAATCAATTTGGTCTCATTTCTGATTGAAATATCATCATAATTCACACCATAAGCTTAGCATATGTTTATTTATTGTTTATATGTGTTTTTGGAGCAAAATTGATTAGTTATGATCTATATAGTTCACCTCAAATTTCATTAAAATGCATTTAAAACACTTTTGAACATGTTTTACACACGTTTTTAATTAATTTGGCCTTATTTCTGATTGAAACATTATCAAAATTCACAAATAAGCTGCTGGATATATTTATTCATTGTTTATATGTGTTTTTAGAGGCTAAATTTATTAGTTATGACCTATATTTCACCTCAAATTGCATTGAAATGCATCTAAAATACTTTTGAACATGTTTATATACGTTTTTAATCAATTTACCATCATTTCGAAGTGAAATATCAATAAAATTGACACCATAAGCTTTTGGAACTGTTTATTAAAAGTTTATATGTGTTTTTGGAGATAAATTATGACCTTTCATCTTAATTATACTAAATGCTTTTGAACATGTTTATACACGTTTTTAATCAATTTGGCCTCATTTTGAATTGAATACCATGAAAATTCACAAATAAGTTGCTGGATGTGTTTTTTTTACTGGTTTTATGTGTTTTTGAAGTTAAATTGATTAGCTATGACCTATATTTCACCTCAAATTGCCTTGAAATGCATCTAAAATGCTTTTGAACATGTTTATACACGTTTATAATTAATTTGGCCTCATTTCTGATTGAAATATCATCATAATTCACAAATAAGCTGCCGGATATGTTTATTTATTGTTTATATGTTCAAAAGCGTTTTAGATGCATGTTAATGCAATTTGATGTGAAATTATAACTAATCAATTTTGCTTATGCACGTTTTGAATCATGAAAATTCAGAAATAAGTTGCTGGATGTGTTTATTTACTGTTTATATGTGTTTTTGAAACTAAATTTGTTAGTTGTGACCAAATTGCATTGAAATGCATCTAAAGCGCTTTTGAACATGTTTCTACGCATGTTTAATCAAATTTCCATTGTTTTGAAGTGAAAATATCAATAAATTTGACACCATAAGCTTTTGGAAATGTTTATTTGGAGCTAACTTTTGACCTTTCACCTAAAATTGTAATAAAATGCATTTATAACGCTTTTGAACATTATACACGTTTTTAATCAATTTGACATCATTTATGCTTGAAATATCATCAAAATTCACCATAAACTGCTGGATATGTTTATATACTGTTTATATGTGTTTTTGGAACTAAATTGATTATTTATGACCTATATTTCACGTAAAATTGTGTTTAAATGCATCTAAATCACTTTTGAACATGTTTATACACGTTTTTTATCAATCGGTCCCATATCTGATTGAAATATCATTAAAATTCACACCATAAGATTTTGCATATATTTATTTATTATTTATATGTGTTTTTGGAGCTAAATCATTTAGTTATGACCTATATTTCACGTCAAATTGCATTAAAATGCATCTAAAACGCTTTTCAACATTTTTATACACGTTTTTAATAGAATTGGCATCATTTCTGATTGAAATATCATTAAATTCACAAATAAGTTGCTGGATGTGTTTATTTACGGTTTATATGTGTTTCTGAAGCTAAATTGATTAGTTATGACCTATATTTCATTTCAAATTACTGTAAAATGCATCTAAAACGTTTTTGAACATGTTTATACATGTTTATGATCAATTTGGCCTCATTTCAAATTGGAATATCAACATAATTCACACCATAAACTTTTGGATATGTTTATTTATTGTTTTTGGAGCTATATTGATTAGTTATGACCTAGATTTTACCTCAAATTACATTCAAATGCATCTAAAAAGCTTTTGAACATGTTTATACACGTTTTTAATCAATTTAGCCTTATTTCGAAATGAAATATCATCAAGATTCACATTAAAAGGTTTTGGGTATGTTTATTTGTTGTTTATATTTGCTTTTGTTGCTAAATTGATCAGTTATGACCTATATTTTACCTTAAGTTGTATTAAAATGCATGCAAAACGATTTTGAACATGTTCATACACATTTTTAATCAATTTGGCCTCATTTCTGATTAAAATAACTTCAAAATTCAACCATAAGATTTTGCATCTGTTTATTTATTGTTTAAATGTATTTTTGTTATTAAATTAATTAATGATGACCCATATTTCTACTCATCGCATTAAAATGCATATGAAACACTTTTGAATGTGTTTATGCACGTTGTTAATCAATTTGGCATCATTTCTGATTGAATATCATAAAAAATCACAAACTGCTGGATATGTTTATTATTGTTTATATGTATTTTTAGAGCTAAATTGATTTGTTATGACATATATTTCATCTCAAATTGCATTAAAATGCATCTAAAATACTTTTGAACAAGTTTATACATGTTTTTATCCATTGGCCTCATTTCAACTTAAAAACCATATGCTTAGAATATGCTTATTTATTGTTTATATTTTTTTTTAGAGCTGAAGTAATTAGTTATGATCTATATTAAAATGGATTTAAAACGATTTAAACATGTTTATGCAAGGTTTGAATCTATTTGGACTCATTTTTTATTGAAATATCGTCAAAATTCACACCATAAGCTGTTGGATATGTTAATTTCTTGTTTATATGTGTTTTTGGTGCTAAATTAATTAGTTATGACCAATATTTCACCTCAAATTGCATTAAAATGTATTTAAAATGATTTTGAACATGTTTATACACGTTTTTTAATCAATTTGACCTCATTTTTGTGTGGAATATCATCAAAATTCGCACCATAAGATTTTGTATAAGTCTATATAACGTTTATATGTGTCTCCGGAGCTAAATTAATTAGTTATGACTTATTTTTCACCTCAAATCGCATTAAAATGCACCTAACATTTTTATTTTTAATCAATCTTGCATCATTTCTGATTGAAATATCATCAAAATTCACACCATAAGCTTTTGTATAAGTTTATTTAACATTTATATGTTTTTTTTGGAGATAAGTTGGGTAGTTATGACCTATATTTCAACTCAAATTGCTTTAAAATACATTTAAAACACTTTTTTATATGTTTATACACGTTTTTAATCAATTTGGCCTCATTTCTGATTCAAATATCATCAAAATTCACCCCATAAGCTTTTGTATAGGTTTATTTAACGTTTATATATATGTTTTTAGTGCTAAATTGATTAGTTATGAGCTATATTTCGCCTCACATTGCATTGAAATACGCGTAAAACAGTTTTGAACATGTTTATATAAGTTTTTAATCAATTTGACCTCATTTCTGATTAAAATATCATAAAAAATCACACATAAGCCGTTGGGTAAGTTTATTATTGTTTATATGTGTTTTAGGAGTTAAATTAGTTGTGACATACATTTCTCCTCCAGTTGCATTAAAATGCATTTAGAACGGTTTTGAACATGTTTATACACGTTTTTAATCAATTTGGCTTAATTTCTAACTGAAATATCATCAGAATTCGCACCAAGCTTTTGTATATGTTTGCATAACATTTATATGTGTTTAGAGCTCAATTTATTAGTTATGACCTATATTTCCACCTAAAATCACATTAAAAAGCATCTAAAATGCTTTTCTGCATTTTTATATATGTTCTTAAACAATTTGGTGTCATTTCTGATTGAAATATCTTCAAAATTCACACTATAAGCTTTTGTATAAGTTTATTCAATGTTTATATTTCAACTCAAATTGCATTCAAATGTATTTGGAACGCTTTTGAACATGTTTATATACGTTTTTAATCAATTTGTCTCATTTCTAATTCAAATATCAATATAAATCACACATCAGCTGTTGGATATGTTTATTTATTTATATGTGGTTTTAGAGCTAAATTACTTAGTTATGAACTATATTTCAACTCAAATTACATTAAAATGAATCTAAAATGCTTTTCTACATGTTTACATACGTTTTTAACCAATTTGGTCTTATTTCTAATTGAAATATCATCAAAGTTGACACTATAAGTTGGTGGATATGTTTATTTATTATTTATATGTGTTTTTGGACCTAAATTGATTAGTTATAACCTATATTTCACCTCAAATTTCATTAAAATACATTTAAAACGTTTCTAAACATGTTTATACACGTTTTTAATCAATTTGGTCTCATTTCTGATTGAAATATCATCAAAATTCACACCACAAGCTTCTGGATATGTTTATTTATTGTTTATATATGATTTTGGAGCTAAATTATTAGTTATGACCTATTTTCACCTCAAATTTCATTGAAGTGCATCTAAAACTCTTTTGAACATATTTATACATGTGTTTTAATCAATTTGACCTCATTTCGGATTGAAATATCATCAAAATTCACACATAAGCTTTTGGATATATTTATTGATTGTTCATACGTATTTTTGGAGCTAAATTGATTAGTTATGACGTATATTTCAACCAAATTGCATGAGAATGCATTAGAATGTTTTTGAACAATTTGGCCTTATTTATAACTTATACATATTTTTAATCACTTTGACCTCATTTCTGACTGAAATATCATCAATATTCCACACATAAGTTGCTAAATATATTTATTTAATATTTATATGTGTTTTCGTAGCTAAATCAAAGAGTTACAACCTACATTTTGCCTAAAATTTCATTGTAGCAGATTTAAAACATTTTTTATAAAGTTTATACATATTTTTAATCAATTTGTCCTCTTTTTTTATTGTAATATCGTTAAAATTCACAAATAGGCTCTAAGATATGTTTATTAAACTGTCTTCTAGTAGGATTTTATGCATAAAATGTGTCATATCTGTTTAATTGAGTTCTGATAAATCTGTTTAATTTAGTTCTGATAAATATGTAAACACGTAAAAGACATTATTTTAACTGTTTTGGTGAGTTTTGGTTATTTAATTTTATGAGCACAAATTGATTGAGAATATGTACAAAATTGTTGAAATGTGTTTAAACTGTTTTCTAATAAGATTTTATGCATAAAACATGTCGTATCTACTGAATTTGGCTCAGATAAACATGTAAATACGTATATGACATAATTTTATGTATTTTGTGAGTTTTGATGATTTTATGATCACACTGTAGCGCAAATTGATTAAAAATATGAATAAAATCATTAAAATGCATTTAAATTGCTTTTCAGTATCATTTTTTTTGCATAAAATGTATCATATTTGTTTGATTTAGCTCTGATAAACGTGAAAACATGAATAAGACATAATTTTAACTATTTTTATGAGTTTTGATGATTTTATCAGTACAAATGAAGCATAAATTGATTGAAAATATGAACAAAATCATTAAAACGCGTTTAAACTGCTTTTCCAGTAGGATTATGCATAAAATGTACCGTATCTACTTAATTTGCTCAGATAAATATCTAAATAGATGTAAGACATAATTTTAACTATTTTCTGTGAGTTTTGATGATTTTATGTGCACCAATGAGGCATAAATTGATTAAAAATATGAATAAAATCATTAAAATACATTTACACTCCTTTTTAGTATGATTTTATGCATAAAATATATTATATCTACTTAATTTAATCTTGATATACATGTAAACACATATATAATATAATTTTAACTATTTTCTGTGAGTTTTAGTGATTTTATACAAATGAGGCATAAATTAATTAAAGCATGACCATAATCATTAAAATACGTTTAAAATACTTTCTAGGAGGATTTATGCATATAATATGTCATATCTATTTACTTTGGCTTAAATAAATATGTAAACACGTGTATGACATAATTTTTAATATAATTTTATACATAAAAAGTTTTGTATCTATTTAATTTTGTTATATGACAAATGAGACATAAATTGATTAAAACTCACATATTTTTAAGTATTTTTGTGATTTCTGAAGGTTAAGAATTTCAATGACTGAAGCGGAATATATATATATATATATATATAGAGAGAGAGAGAGAGAGAGAGAATTAATTTGTCATATTATAGACACTATGGCTGCTACTGAAAATGTTACTTCTTTTGAAGTAATCTCAATATTGTGTATTAATATTATACTTTTAAGGTTCATATTGAAAGTTAACAAAAATGTACATAAAAATAATAATATCCGCTGCAAATATTATACAGTTTATAATAACTTTTGCAATTGAGTTGAAGATGGTGCATCTTAATCAGCATCAGCACGACAGTGATTTATACAAATAACTACAGTTCGATTGCCAGGGGAAATCCGAAAGAGTTGATATCAAAAATAAAATAAAAAATTGGCTGAGAGTTAATGCGAAGGCTCTGAACACTCGTGGGGTCCATCTCTATCACTGGCAAGTGGGGTTAAAGAACAGCTACAATATTCCCCCTGAGATCTTGGTGTTTGGTGAACCAGATGCAGGGAATTTAATTAGGCAGGTAGCTTCCTTCTCCCTCTAGTCGCTCCTCTCTCTCTCTCTCTCTCTCTCTCTCCCTTGCCCCCATCTCACATCTGTCGGTCGCGCCAAAAGAAGAGAGAAAGGTGTCGGACTGTATGTGCGCTTCTGCTTAAGGTATTGTTTCGGCACCTAAACCTCGCTTTGATATACTAAATTGCTTCTCTTTTGGTAGATTAGCGTCGAGTAGGATCGGATCCGGGATCCTCCACCTGCGCATAGCTTAATCAGATCAGATCAACTGGGAAAGATTGAAATCTAGGGTTTGTGGAGGCCTCTTTGATCCAGATCCACTTGAAATAGCCTAATTTGTAAATTTCTGTTCGCAATTAGACTGTACTAAATACAGGTAACCATCCTGTGATCTGGCAGATCGCTTCTGAACATTTGAAGAAAGCGATGAGATGACTCCTGCTCAAGATCCATTTTACATAGTCAAGGAGGAGATTCAAGACTCCGTATGTCCTTCCCTTAGTTCTCTCAGTTATATTTGTATATAAATTTCTTAGAAATTTATATTCTTCAAATCCAATATTATCAGAATTCTTGTCAATTGAAATCCCCGAGTCATATACAGGTCTGTATTGGAGTTTATCTATAATGTATTATGATATTGTAGTCATAAGGATCAAGAACTCTTTTGTGGCTTTTTAAGGGGAAATTACATGTGTTCTTGTTTCTTATACAATAGTTCAGTATCATATTTGTGAGAATCAAGTTTAGTTTGGATGTGCATGATAGGATTAGTATGTATTTAGTTCGGTACCATCGTTGCGGAATAGTAATTTATAACACATGACATGTACAGTAGATATTAATTACTTTCTATGTGGATATATCTCCATCCATTTATACTTGCTGAACATGTTGATAGAATTTCTGTTTCTATGACAGATTGATAAGCTACAATCGACATTCCATCAATGGGAGGAAACTCCTTCAAATACTGGAGAGCATGTTCATTTGACAAAGGAACTTCTCACCAATTGTGAAAGCATTGAATGGCAAGTAAGTACTTGTAGAGTATAGACTACAGTATTTTGAGGTGGTCGCGGTGCACAATAGTAGATCATGCTATCTATCATACATGTTCAGTACCTGATAGGCCTAGTGTTATCTATTATTATTTCTCACATTATGGCATAAACATGACAGACGGACTAAAAGTTGAAGTGTTACGATGAAACAAACATCACTTTCAGACCACTCACTATTGTATTTTCTGTTGGTGCATTTTTGTGTTGCAACTAGGCACCCAACTCTCATGTCTTAGGCTTCATAAAATAATTCATATGTTATTTCTGCCTTTTTTACTATACTATTTCTTGATGAAAGGTGGAAGAGTTGAACAAGGCTATTGCTGTTGCATCAAGAGATCCTGCTTATTATGGTCTAAATGAAACTGAACTTGGGAGAAGGAAGAATTGGACAGCCAGTGCGCAAAACCAGGTAAAATTGCAATGCTTTTGATCTAGGGAACTCACTGCAGAGAAGCTGCAAGTTCAAGCTGAATAAACATAAAAATAAAAATTTGTAGCAATTGGAATTCTAGAAAATGATAAGAATTAAAAAAAAAAACTATGGGGATGATTTCTGGTATTGTGACCCTTGATTTGGGATTTGTAGCTTCCAGAATCTCACTCATTTTATGTAGGTTCGAACAATAAGAAGATCTGTTGATGCTGAAAAAGGGAAGGGTATTTTCTCCAATGGATCGAGACAAGAATTGCTTGGAAGTTCTCAAACAGGCAGATCTAATAATCAGTACACTGCCATGGATAATGATGACTTTATCACATCAGAATCTGACCGTCAGATGCTTCTTATGAAGTGATTACTCACACCAACCTTAATTTTTTTTTTTAATTATTATCCTAAGTATATGTTTCTATGCATCTTTCCTTGGCCTGATTGGGTATTCTTGTTGTCAGTACCAACTGATTGTTAACATACCTGTTGATGAGGCCAGGTAAGTTTTGTTACTTTCAGGTTTTATGCTGGAGAAGCCAAAAATACCTATTTAGAGTTTGGAATAGAGTAGAGTTAGTTCCTTGGGTTTTATGTGCACTGATATAAACTGTTTTTCAGGCAACAAGATGAGGAGCTTGATGAACTTAGTGCTAGTGTTCAAAGGATCGGAGGGGTAGGACTCACCATACATGATGAATTGGTTGGACAGGTATAGTTTGAAATTCATGAAATGCTCTTAGTACTGAAATTATAGCTGTCTTTGTTGGAAAGAAGTACGTAATAATGTAATGCTTTTAGTGCTGAAGTTATGGCTATCTTGTTGGGAATGTATGTAATAAAGCTGTTAAACTTGGCAAAAGCAGGTACAATTGGGCAGATAAGAAATCCCAAATGTAAATCACATACATAGAACAAAGGCTCACATGGTAATAATTACTTGCTGGGATCAACTGCATATATATCTTCTAAGATTGACTGGTAGGCTGAAACTGAGTGCGGAGGTTCTATATCTTGATCCAGCTGCTTATAATTTAATAGTAGTTCTAATATGTGAATTTAATTGATACAGGAGAAAATCTTAGATGAACTAGGCATGGAAATGGAAACGACGTCTAACAGGCTTGACTTTGTTCAGGTGCGCCTTTCTGTTAAGATATTGGCCAGCAATTGACTAGTTTATATCTAGCTCTCGTTACCTCACAATAAAGTTATTTTCACAATTTCATCTTTGCGATTGAGATTATATGTTATTATTATACATGCTAAAAAACCTGTTCATCACGGTGCAGAAAAGGGTTGCTATGGTGATGAAGAAGGCCAGTGCCAAAGGACAGATAATGATGATTGCATTTTTGATAGTTCTCTTCATAATACTTTTTGTTCTAGTGTTCCTTACATGAGACCTATTTTTATGTATATTATGCTGTTTCCTTGAATGGAGGTCTATCGTTGTAGGCATTGCCTTGTGAATTAATAGGGATCCAAATGTACTCTTTTTGTTTAAAGCTTGAAATTTATTGGCCATGTTGTTATGGTGAAAAATGGTCTAAGAAAATATCTACGGATTGGTAATCGTTTCACGTTAGAATTTGTTGCTTATTTCTGGTAACAAGGAAAATTCCACAGAAATTAATCCTCTTAAACGATCGAATTTTACCATCCTTCTATACTAGCAGTTGATTTAGCGCCAAGCTAATCGATTCTTAATCATGGAGTTGTTTTTGTTACTAATATGCTTTGTTTGTTTTTCACATGCCAAACAATGGTCGGTGCACGTGTGCGTCAACAAGAATGCTTTAGAGCATTCCCAGTAATTGTTAATTTAATTTAACAATTTTCTGCGTGTTAATTTTAGAACGTCTTTATTTTTGTAATTATTAATTTGTCTTTATTTTTGTAATTATTAATTTGTTGATGTGATAATTTCCAATTGATAAAGAAAATAATTTTATATAATTTTAGAAATGAAAATATTCTCATATCAATTGCAAATCTGACGTAGTATTTTAGCAAGATTTTTTAAATTAGCAATGTTGTTAAATTAGTAAGTACTCTTCATTTATGAAATTATAATTGTAATTGTCACATAAAATTTAATAAATTATTTACAAGTAAGTTAGAAATGCTTTTACATTTATATTTATTTGAAAAGAAAAATATACGGCTCATAAGTTCGCCACGTGCTAGGTTCAGGCTCACGCTTAAGTCCTAAAATAATTACATGTCTTTTAAATTTGGTTCTATTTGATCTAAATATGCAAACACAAATTGTTGGTGAAATTGGATTAAGTCTTCTTATTTAACAACGTTGGATTAAGACTCTTTTAAGTCTTATTTAGCTTCTTTAAGTTTTTTTAGTTGCTTAATATATTCCATCATTAATTCTTGGTGTGGATTAAAATTATCTTCTTTAACCTTTTTTTTTTCAATATATTAATCTTTGACTGGACCTTAAGATATTTATATCTCTAAATTAAACCTTTTTTAACTTCCATTTATGAATTAAGATAATCGAATATAAACTCTTTAATATATATTAAAAATTAAGTCTTCTTTTGTGATTGAACAACAATATAGTGATTAAAGAAGAGAAATTTTAAGTATGAAAGTTATATCCCATCAAACCAGTATCGGATACTTATCCAATTCTTGTTTATTATATATATATATATATATATATATATATATATATATATATATAAAATATAAAGAATATATATCATTTTACAATTCTTATTTATTATATTGTTTTATTTTTAAATAAAAACTAATTATACATAGTTGCACCCGTATCCGAAAATTTTCAAAATCACCGTATTGCCTCTCCCGCATCGTATCGGACGTAATACTTATACCCGCACCCATGCAACATAGGGAGGGTGTTACCAGACTCTTAACTCATCAAAAACATGAGATACATCACAGAAAAGATCAGTTAATTTGGGGGATCATCAGACCCAAATTGGCAAAACCTGATGCTTCTTCTGACCAAACTGAGGCTGCAATCTGATGAACTCACATCACATGTATTCACGTCTCGCAGCTGTCCGTCCTTTGTCCCTGGTCCATCCATGGACCTTTCACCATGACAAGTATAGTGAACCAAGGCAAATAAACCATAGACCATTTAAATGCAGCCAACGGATGCATAATAAAATAGGATGTATTTCAACTGGAGAGGACCTGTCTCAATCTAATCCAAATTCTCTGTGGCCGATTCAAAATGGTACTATAGTGTGGCTGGTCGCTGACCAAATATTTTCAAGAAATAAATTATAGGCCATGTCAGCGGATTTTTGTAGTAACTAGTTTCTGATTTGAGGATAATTTGACGAGGTCTAAAATTTATAATTTGGTGATGTAATAAAAAAGAAAGTTCGTCGTCTTAGAATGGAGATAATATATAAAAATATTGATATTTTTGTAGAATAATAAATATTCATAAAACTTATGAATAACTTGGAAAATATTGTATTCTTCGTACAATTTAAGTTTAAAATAATTGGAAGATTGTCATTGAATTGATGATGTGGCTAATAGACATATAAAAATTATTTCAATTAGAGAGGACCGTCTTAATCTAATCTTATTTTATGTGGCTGATTCAAAATGCTAATACAGTGTGGCTGGCTTTGACCAAATATTTACAAGAAATAAATTATAGGCTATGTCAGCGGTTATCCATAATAATAAATTCGTGATTTGTGAATAATTTGACGAGATCTAAAATTTGTGATTTGATGATAATATAAATATAATTTAAAAAAATTGTCATTTAAGAATGTGGATAATATATCAAAATATTAATACTTTTGTAGAATAATAAAAATATTCATAACATGGAAAATATTGTATTCTTCGTTCAATTTAAATTTAAAAAATTCAAATAAAATATAAATACTCCGAAAACTTCTCACTATGTGGATATCCACAGATATAACTTCTCACTCAATGCTTTTCAGGATTGTTACATAAAAATTCTACTCTGGTTGGTAGTCAAAACATCATATTCCACCACAAATGCTGGATCCAAAACAAGACAAGCGCTTTATTTTCTTTCTTCCAGGTCCAGTGAGCGGTCAGCCTATTATAGCCTGGGCTTGGTTGGGGAATTTCTGAGGCCTCAGATTGAGAGAAGAAATCATATACAACATCTAAATTTCTCTCAAAAGAGGGGACCACAAAAACAAGTGGCACTGATTTGCTCCGCTAACATACATACTACACCCCCTCTCCCTTTCGTTACGCACGAAGCTCTCTTCCCTCTCCCTCTCTCTCTCTTTCTTTCTCTCTTTCTCCGCCTAAATGGCGACCTCCGCTCTCACATGCACCTTCGGCGCCGGCGCGCCATCCCTCTCTCTCCGTTACCGCCGCAGCCTCCTCTCCGGTCAATCCCTGACCGCCCGATCTATCCATTCTACATATCTTCCTCAAGTTTCCCTCACGCCTAAACCCCATTTGCCCCTCTCACCTCTCCACCGCCACCGGACCTCTCTCCTGACGACTCCGATCCGGGCCTCCGCCTCCGCCACGTCTGTGCCTGGTCCCGCTGATGCTCCACCGCAGCCATGGCAAGGTGCTGCCCTGAAGCCCCTTGCCGCGTCGATCCTCACTGGTGTTATTGTCTGGTTCATTCCTGCCCCTGCTGGAGTGGCCCGCAATGCGTGGCAGCTCCTCGCCATCTTTCTCGCTACAATAGTCGGCATCATAACTCAACCCCTCCCTCTCGGAGCTGTTGCGCTGTTGGGCCTTGGTGCCTCAGTGCTGACCAAAACCCTATCCTTTTCGGCGGCATTCTCAGCATTCGGTGACCCCATTCCCTGGCTGATTGCACTAGCCTTCTTCTTTGCTCGAGGGTTTATAAAGACCGGCCTCGGCAACCGCCTGGCCTACCATTTTGTCTCCCTCTTCGGTTCTTCTTCTCTTGGACTCGGCTACAGTCTTGTTTTCTCTGAGGCACTTCTAGCCCCGGCCATCCCCTCTGTCTCGGCCAGAGCTGGCGGCATTTTCTTGCCTTTGGTAAAATCCCTGTGTGCAGCTTGCGGTAGTAATGTAGGAGACGGGACGGAGCGTAAACTCGGTGCCTGGCTCATGTTGACATGCTTCCAGACCTCGGTTATATCCTCGTCTATGTTTCTTACTGCCATGGCAGCAAATCCTCTGGCTGCAAATCTGACGCTTAGCACAATTGGTCAAGGTATTGGGTGGACTGATTGGGCGAAGGCAGCTTTTGTGCCTGGCCTCGTGTCGCTTCTTGTTGTGCCGCTTTTGTTGTATATAATCTATCCTCCCACTGTGAAGAGTAGCCCGGATGCTCCTAAACTTGCTAAGGAGAAGCTCGAGAAGATGGGGCCTATGAGTAAGAATGAGATTATCATGGCTGGAACTCTTCTTCTTACGGTATTGATTTCTTTCTTTTATGCTCTGCTTTGTTATCCTTGTTAGAATCAGTCATTTTTAAGCATTCTATCATTGAACTCTCTCTTATGCATGCATGGTTTGCATGTGGAAAGTGGAACTCTTTTCTTATATTCGACTTAATTCACTTGTGGTCTGTTTCATGTTAATCATCAGTTGCACATCTCTTGAGAAAAGTAAAAATCAATTGTTAACAAAACTAAGAATCAGAAGAATTTATTTTAAATTAGGCTTTTTGGACCAAAGTTGAACTAGCAAAATCCAATGAAATTCCAAGGGAACCAAATACAAGGGAGTAAAAGGGGGGGGGGGGGGGGGGGGAATATCCTAAAGCACACTTTGTGCTGGTCCTTACTCTGTGGCTTAAGGCATGAAGCCTCCTAACTCCTAATGAAGAATACTTGGCTTAGATTCCATATCTGTTGGAGGTGCTAGTACCAGTATGACTGTTTCTTAGCACCTCCTTTGTTTTGCCTTTTCTCCTTTTTCCTTGGCGGCATTGTATGTAATTGTTCAATTGTGAGCAAATCAAGGGTTATTTGAAGCATAATTGGACAATTGGGATTTGGTCAATTGGTCAATGATATTCTTTGCACAATCAAAGGTGAACTGTTGTTAATCAGGCAAATGCTTGCTTTACTAGAAGTTCATGGAAACACGCGCTGTATCAGTTAACCGGTCACATATTTTTTAAGTGATTTTGATATCTTCTTCTCAGGTGGGTCTTTGGGTCTTTGGTGGAACATTAAAAGTGGATGCTGTGACCGCAGCAATTCTCGGCTTGTCAATTCTTCTAACTACAGGAGTTGTCACATGGAAGGAATGTCTAGCTGAGTCTGTTGCTTGGGACACTCTAACATGGTTTGCTGCACTTATAGCAATGGCTGGCTATCTCAACAAATACGGTCTCATCTCTTGGTTTAGTGAAACTGTTGTCAAGGTATGATGTACATCTTAACTTTTAAACTTTCCTTTAAGTTGTCATTAAGCCACATAAGTTGCAAAATTGTTTTGATTAGAAAACCAGAAAGCTAGTAATTTTCTGATGCACTTAAGTCATCTATGACCTATTACATTTTAATTAATGCTGGGATGTAAAAAATTGCTGTACACAATCAGCACTTTTTTTTTAATTAAGTGATCAACCAACTAAAAGGTGTTCATCTTTGATATCACACTCCTTGATTGCTTGATTGCACATAACCTCAAATTCAGTTATCTGTCCCAATTAGTAATTTGCACATTCATGGTTTATCAGCTTAGAATTTACACAGCATAAAGTTATCTATATTTCTAGTATAAAATCTGGACTTTTCATTTAGATGGAATAGTTGCAATCTGAATCTGATGGTATTATACAGAAATCTTAAACTATGGAGGCCTCGTTTGGGAGGGGGATAAGTAGGGGACAAACTTATCACCGTCTCCTAGTTATTCCGATTTATCCTCTACCAAACAAGGCCACAATGAATAACAACTGCTTCATCTTAGTCATTAAACCTCAAATAAGAATGTGTAAGCCAAACAAGAAAAAAAGAAAAAAAAAATCCAAAAATTGGACCAGGATTTGACAAATTATGACCCAGAGGTATATATTCCTTGATTGCTTGGTCATTCAAAAACAGGGAATGGTAATGTGTTGGAAAAGCAAAATGAATGAGCTCAATTCTTTATATATACTTTCTCTTTAATTATTGAACTACAACTATATAACTCATCTAGTTGTTACAAATTTTGTGCTTGGTCATATCTACAGAAGTATCCTATTTAATACATAAACACAATCTGTCACATCAGAATATTATAAACATTGGTATCCCAACAATGCCTCATTGCCTACAGGGGTTCTACTAATTGAAACATTCCAATTACCATTCCACTTAGCATTTGATCTGATACAACTGGACCAACAGGCAACATATAGGTCCAGCAGGCTATTTCTGGTTGGGTTAAATAGGTTTTCTTTAAGCCATATGAACAGAGCCCATTAGGACCAATTCGAGCTCTAACCTAGCTGTACATTCACATTTACTTTGTAATTAATGAAAGCTCTTTTTTTTCATCTCTCTCTCTCTCTCTCTCTATCAGTTCGTGGGAGGCCTAGGACTGTCATGGCAACTTTCGTTTGGTATCTTGGTACTGCTGTACTTTTATTCGCATTACTTCTTCGCCAGTGGTGCGGCCCACATAGGTGCCATGTTCACCGCCTTCTTGTCAGTGGCTAGTGCACTAGGTGCCCCTCCTTATCTCGCGGCAGTGGTGCTTTCTTTCCTTTCAAACATCATGGGGGGTTTGACCCATTATGGTATCGGGTCAGCACCAGTCTTTTACGGTGCCAACTACGTACCACTAGGCACATGGTGGGGTTATGGATTCGTGATTTCTGTCGTGAATTTACTAATTTGGGTAGGCGTCGGAGGTTTCTGGTGGAAATTCATCGGCTTGTGGTGAGTTGGTTTTGTGGCATTTTGTGAGCCACTTGGTACCCATTTTGTTGATGGTTACACTTGAAACTTAGCTGAGCAGCTAGCGGCAAGTTTAGAAACTCAGAAACAAGGAAACCGAGCTTGTGCTTTCTCCCTCTTTTTTTTAATGTTTTTAGAGATGTGCCACCTTGGCATGGGTGGGAACTTGATACAAAATTTTTGACATGGTTGATACCCGTTAAACATAAAAGTTTTTCTGGGTGCTTAATGACAGATGGTGCCCTTTATTGATTTGCTTGTTATGTGCAACTTTCTCTTGAGATGGATAGCTGGTAAAGCAGTAGTAATGTTCCCTGATGTAAGAATTTTCATAGGTTTTAAGCAACTACAAGCAATTGACAAAATAAAAGGAGGTGAATTGATGAATTGTCTTTTATTTTTTCCATGAAACCTCCAGTTATGGAAAAAATTTCAACAAGCTCTATAAATTTGTTATGGAACAGAAAAATTTTGCCAGTAAAAATTAGAGAAAAGGCAATCTGGCATGTGTAATTCTGACGAGAGCCTAGAGAAATTTAAGCTGCTGAAATTTCAGACTGTAACATGATAGAACCTGAATGGCGGTACAGTCTGAGTTCTATACTTGATATAAATAAAATGTCTCAGTTTTTATTATGGAAAATATTATGGAGATATCATTATTAATACTATTATCGATACGGATTTTATTATATACGTTAAATGAGTTATTTTATACATATTAACGATTTTATTTATACAGTATTTCTATTATCCACTTTAAATACTACTAATATACGTACTAATTTATTTAAGTTGAATAATGATAGTAGTATATAAAATGAGTTTGCGTGATAACTCATTTAACGTGTATAATAAAGTCTGTATCGATAACGGTATCAATAATTGTATATGTATATGTATATCAGCTCCCCTTTTATTATATATTAAGTATAAATAAGAAATAGATATCTTTGTAAGTTCAATTTGTCCAAAAGTAATTGTTAGTTTGCAATTCAAATCATGACCTATTAAAAGAATTCGTCGAGTCAGGAATTACTTTGAGTTAGTCTGCAAAATACACAAGCCGGGCCAAGGTTACTCTATTCATTGAGTCATGTCATTCTCAAATGAAAGTTAAAAATGTGACCAAAGTTTAGAACAAAATTACATTTTTGAAACTACATAGGACGAGACAATAGGTCAATGATCTGTGAGCCTCGGTGCAAAGATTCATGGTGGACCAGGTAGTGTAGTGTGAAAAAAGACCTACTAAGTACTACTGCTTAAGCATTGACCAAAGATTATATCATACCACATGGGGGGCACAAAAACAAAGATGATATGGAATTATGTTTTGAAAAACTATGCATGTAAAGTGGTGATTATAACGAAAAATATTCTGCATATTCGTTTCTATTAAAAAAAATATATATTTGTTAGTATTGCCAAAATGATATCATATCATGTCCTAATCAAATCTCAAGTTCTTATTTTAAAACTTCAAATTTGCATTGACAAATTGTAGCTGACCTCAAATAGTTGGGTGGAGATTCATTAACAGTAGTTAACTTAGATAATTTTAATAATATTCATTTAAAAAATATAATCTTGACTAATTTTTTAAATAAATTAAAAAATAAAAATAGAAAAATGCTTATAGAATTATATATTGATTGTGTTTTAAATTTTATGTAATATAAATATCATTTGATATTTCATCAAAGACCATTAAATTTGAATCATTATAAATTTCATATTATTTTAATTTGACGATGAAATTTTCAGTTTTTATATTTTTTCATTCTAGAAATTTAGTAATTTCAAGAAGCATTTTTTCCAAATTAACAAGATCTACCAATAGGAAAGGAAACCTAGAACAGAGCATTTGGATCCAGTATAAGGATCCACATGTTTGGAACACGCAACAGATCGTCGTCTACTATCTATTGTTCTTTTAGGTTCCGTTTGAGAATGAGATAAATTGGGGATAATTCGGGATAAAATTATTTCCTGTAAGAGGAGTTGATAATTTTATCCCCCACCTATCCCAATCCCAAACAAAGGCTTATATGCATAGGTATTTTTTCCAAGGTATATTCTCTTAACGCCAAAAGCACACTTTGTATTTTGAGAGAGGCAATTATATTGCGGATGATATGGAATATGTCGGAAAAGTGGAAAACTAAGTCCTATCATATTTCTATGTATCAAAATTTTAAAATTTATATTATAGATAAAAAGTTCAGACTGAAATTAATGATAGTAATTTATCTAAATATGATAATTGTTAATAATTTTGATTTATAATAAAACCTCTCATAAAATATATAATAATTTTGAGAAATTTAAGTGTGATTTGCAAATTTTTCAGTCACATATTCTTCAAGCATTGTAATTATTGTCGAAAATTTTCATTATAAAAAATCGAAACATATTTAAAATTGTGATATATTATTTTTCAAACATGCATTTTGCCTCAAATGGCACAAGGAATTCACCATAATCTCCTCCCAAGCACAAGTGTGGTTCTGTTTCTATGTTATACACATATTTTTCTTTTATAAAAAAACTCATATTTGAACAAAATAAATATATGTAAGAGTTCCTTTAGCGTAACTTTAATTTATACTTTTGATATAATTAACGTATGGATATCATCATTTGATATGTTATTTGATTTTCATTGAATATTTTTTTTGACTCTGTCCTTTGATTACTGCATCATTTTCAAGAGTGCACCTAATTTGAAGAAGCAAATCTGAATACCATTACGATGATACTAAAGTTTTTAGCGTACATCTAACTTTTATCGTACATCAAATTCTCATGATACAAACTTTTGAGAAATATCAATATTCAAATTAAAAAATAAAATTATAGATGTATTTTTAATTATTTGAATATGACATATATGAAATTTGAGTCGATTTTTAATTGAATTAGTCATTCACTATGAAGTCATTAAGTTATTTGATGGAAGACTGAACAATTTTCAAATTTGACTCAAATTTGAAACATGACCTATCCAAGTAATTAAAAAAAATACGTCTAAAGTTTTATTTTTTTAAATTTGAATAATATTTTTTAAAAATATATATCGTAAGAATTAAATATATCATAAAAATTAGATATTCGTTAGAAATATCACATTTTTTTAACTCATTTCTCTTCTTAAAGTTTTACTTCACATTGAATTTGTATGAGAGTTATACTCATTTCTGTTGCTTTATCACAATATTGTCTTTGTTTATAGATAAGTCCCTAATAAATGGATTATTTAAAGAAATTAACTAAAATCCAACGGTGAAATCCTAAGCAATGCAAATCATTAAGGCAAAACAAATAAAAGAATCTGTCTTATAATTTTAGGATAAATATCTAATTTTTATGGTACATATATCCAATTTGAAAGTGATTTTGTCTTCTATTAAATAATTTTAAATTTTTAACGGTGAAATTTTAATGTCTTTGTGATGAATGACCAATCAAATTTTAAATTGACTCAAAATTGAGAGACATGTTCAATCTAAGTAGTTAGAAATACATTTACAATTTTAATTTTTTTTAATTTGAATAATATTTCTAAAAAAATGTAACGTAAGAACTGGATATATATTTGCTAGAATTACCTTATAATTTATACTTTATAAAAATAGTTGAGTTTCAAAATTGATTGTTCGATCTACTTCTTTATCTTGAATGAATGGTTCTATATCCTTTTTTTTTTCTCTATTTCTTCATTTCAAAGTATGTTTGTTGTGCGCCTAAAATGTTATATAACTTTTTTAAAATGATACAACTCTTAATTATTTTTTTTAGGAAACATATATTTTTTTTAAGTTTGTTGCATATATACTTGTGGTTATAAATTATTTTATTACATTTTTTAATAAATTTTTTTAATAATTTTTTTCAGAACAAAACTCAAAAAATAACTTTAATATAAATCAAAAGTTCCAATCAAATGCATCAGAATTATGAATATTTTTTAATAATATTTTTTTTCCAGTACTGAGCAAGTCAGTGTGGAACTAACTAATTAACTGCATGATTTTGTATAGAGAAATGTCAGTAATGACTAAAAAGAATTGTATGACACGCAAGGTAAATTCAAATTATGAATATAATTAATGATGATATAAAAAGTGATTAACTGTGATTAATAGGAATAAGGGTGATTAGTCTTTGTCTTATGTATATAAGAAGTCGTACGTTCGAAATTTAATGTCTATTGATTAGAGATGACTTGAGAATTTTAACCCTTATTAATTAACTTATTATTAAAAGAAAAGAGAAAAATAATTTCTATAAATATTTCATTAATGGATCAAAATAATACTTCACAATAAATTAAAAAAATAATGTTGTCTCTAAAATATTAAAACAAATAAAATTAATATAGTCATCAGACAGCAAAAATTTGCTAATTTTTCTATCATCATCATCATCATCATCATTTAATTTAGTGACGCTTGCCGCTAGATTTAATTCTACATTCCTACGTGCTCAGTTAATTACTATTCACGTAGCAATAAAAGGTACTTAATCTAATAATTAATTAACATACATATAGTCGCATTCTTGCTTTTATTATTATAATACTATTAAAGAAAAGATTGAGAAGAGGGGGGGGGGGGGGGGGGGGGGGGGGGGGATGAGAACATCCGAGCGTACACTCCATGCAAAGCGAAATATATAAGAAAAATGCAGACTTTGTAGGATGCATGCAGATGAGAAAGAGAGAGAGAAAGAAAGATATATACATTTATACGTGTCACGCTCTGTTAGGCCATGATGGCAAGAGAAGAAGGTACATAGAGATATCCATATAGAATATAAAGAGAGATTATGTGAACTCCAAGCAAATAACTTAGCTTCGTTACAAAACAAGATGGAACCAGTGCTCTCTCATCAATCGATCTGCTGCCTTTGCCTTTGCCTAGCTCCCTTTTACTCTCTCTCTCTCTCTCTCTCTCTTTCTCTGAAACTATAACCTTCAGATTGAAGAAAAATACATCGAAAAGGACATGAACTGGAGTCAAAGACAAGAAGACCCCTCTCTCTCTCTCTCTCTCTACATCTCTCTCTCTCTCTCTCTCTCTCTTTCTCTATCTCCAGTCTCTATCAAGACCGTTTCTACTCGACCCAACAACAAACTGATCCATCATACAATATTGCAATGCTGTGAATATTATAATTAGGATTATGGAATTTTTGGTATACGCAAGAATATGTGCATGCTTCTCTGTATGGCGTTCTATATATCTATCTGTCCAATTAAAACTTGGCATGCATTAATTAATCATCATTGTTTGCTTAGTATAGAAGTACACCACACTATATATATTAATATATATGTATATATATATTCATAAGCTAGCACTACTTGTCATGCATTCCATATATTTGGACCAATTCAAAAGGCCATATTAATTGCATATATATTAAATGACAATTGGCAGATACCTGCTTAATATATATTGCAATTAATTAATTGCTTAGAGAATATATACAACATCATATATGTATGTAATTCAGAGTTATAATTAATTATTTGGATTTACAGTGACATTTTTGCAAAAAAAAAAAACAAAGATGCCAAAAATAAGACATGTATATATAGTACACTTAAGAAATTAGATGATTATATTATTGGTACAATTATAGCTAGCACGTGTCGCACTCTTGTGCCTATAAATTAATTTAAAGCCTAGCTAGCTAATATAATTTTTCTAGCAGCTAGAAAGAAACTTTCTTTTGCTCTAAATAGGTAGCCAGGACAAAGGACCTATGTAAATATTTTTAAGGCAAATTGATATGATATGAATTATAATTTGTAATATTATGGACAAAAAAATTAATCAGCTTGAAATGAACGAATCATGATTCATTCAAATACAATAGTCAATAATTACTAAATTTTTTTTTATCAACTGCTCTATTTTTTATGATAATATATATATAACTGAAAATTGATTTCCTTTTTAAATTAATGAAAAGTCTTAGGCCTTCTGATTTAATTATACGTCCGAGATCAACTACTCAGTTTTAGAACCCACATCTTCCACATGAAAAACATTATTTAACCGAGTTAGACATAATTCGAAACTTAAAAATTGATTGTCAATATTACATGTGTGTTCTTGATAATTGTGGAAATAAGAGTGAGTTTTTCCATCGATATGTATATATTGACAACCAAATTTAATTATTTGACAATAATGACAATCAATAAAATAGTTGTCAAAATGATAAGTAAAATTGTAAATATATTTTACATAGTTTAAATATGTTTTATATTACATATGGTTAAAAATAATTTAAGATTTATTTGGTTACCAAATAAATACCAAAAAAATTGAACAACAAATTTTTTAAATTAATTACTATATGAGTGGCCAATTGGTTTTCAAATTACATTGAATTTATACACAACTTATCTAAACTATAGATGACATATACATATCTATAATTTTATATGTATTTATTATTACGGTGTCATCAAACAAAAGGATTTCTATTTATTCAAAACTCGTTACTGTATTAGTTGTTTGTCAACAGGTATTCAAATCTACCATTCCAATTTGGGGATGTGAAATTGGTAAGGTCAAAAAATAAAATGGGACCCCACACATATAGCTCGGCCACTCATTCCACAGAGAATCCAGAGGAAGCTCAATACTGTACTACTCTCCCCCTTCTCCAGTTTCTAAGCAAAGCTCATAACCATCGCCATCATCATCATATCATCTTCTCCACCTTTCTCATTCTCAATGCCTAGCGCTCCATGCTACATATTACATATTACATAACAATACCAATGTAAGCTTCACCTCCTCTCTCTCTCTCTCTCTCTCTCTCTCTCTATATCTGTCTATCTATCTATCTATCTCAGCCCACTTGAAAGGACAGCCTAATCACAGATGTACAAAATGAGAAAGCCCGAAAGCGCAACGAATAAGAACAACTCAATGATGATCAGTAGTAGCACTAATAACAGTACAGTCCCGTCATCGTTGATGTCGGGGAATGTAGTGAAATTGCGAAAGGGGTTGTGGTCGCCGGAGGAGGATGAGAGGCTGATGACTTACATGCTGAGCAACGGACAGGGATCGTGGAGCGACGTCGCGAGAAATGCCGGCTTGCAGAGGTGCGGCAAGAGCTGCCGTCTTAGATGGATCAACTATCTCAGGCCCGATCTCAAGCGTGGTGCCTTCTCGCCACAGGAGGAAGAGCTTATCATCAACTTGCATTCCATCCTTGGCAACAGGTCTTATTTTTATTTTTATTTTTTTGCCTTCTTTTTTTTTCTGAAGAACAGATATTTATTAATTAAAACACTGTTGTGATTAATTAGTACATATAATTTGATTTAAGTTGTTATTAATTAATTCACAAGAGAGCAAATAAACTATCTAGGCTAGCTAGAATCTTAAATAGTGAAGTGTTTATTAGAATATATATCTTAATTATAATGAAGTTTTAAGTGACAATGAGCATTAATGGCTGTGGTCATGTGATGCCTTCTCCATTTAATAAAGGAAAAACGATAGTTAGCTAACAAGTATAATAAAGCTGAAAGAAATATATGCACAATCGGTTTGATATATACCATATATATATATATATCATTGGCATATCAGATTTTATTTGATACCAAACAAAAACTCATGCAAGCTTTCAATTTCAGTAATTGTAATTTTTTTCATATTTTTTTTTGTAAATGATAGTTTTCATTTTGAGAAAACAAAATTAATATGCCAATAATTAATATATAATATTCTTTTGGGGCCTCTGATCAAAGTACATTATATGCATTTTTGGTAAATAAAATATTATGGTTCTCTGTAAAGGTACATTGTAGGTCTTTATAGTAGCTAACAGTTATTAATTGAAAACTGCAACCAATAAAATAATCCCAAAAAAAAGGGTGGAATCATGTATAGCACTTTCTTAATTAGATTATTTACCATTCAAGCTTCAGGGTAAAGTTACATGTTCATTATGTTATATATATATATTCTTGGCCTTGCACATTATTTTTGTGAGCGCATACATTGAATCCATTATCCATAATTCCATATATAGAAAGTATATGAAATGTTATACTCGTTTATGTCACTTTGAATTATAATGCTTACAACAAAAATGGATGCTGATACAGTGTCTCTAGTTTTGTCCCTCTATTTCCTCCACTTTCAAAATATTGTCAAAGTTTATATATAGGAGGCCCTTTTTTTTTCAATGAATTAATGTGGAGACAATTGGAGGGCATTGCACTTAGGCAAGCATATATATAATTTTCCTACAAAAATTTAGTGAAACTAAGGGTTCCTTTCCTAAAGATGTATAAAGTAGAAAATAGCTTAAAATAAGCACACAAAAAAAACACTAGATATATAAATACACTGAATTTAAGAACTACTTTAATTATTGAGCAACATTGTTAACAATACGTGATACTCATATGGTATATGTGCATCATACAAAAATTAAATTTTGATTTTGATAGAATGCCCAAGGTATGATCTAGCTTTAAGATAACTTTAGCCCATCTACAAATGTACATAGACCATATCCTATATGTATATGGTTGGTGACTATGACTAGCTACGTACATACATAGCCTTGTTTACTCACTAATAGTTTAGTATTTACTTATTTTGCAAGATATTCTTAATTTGTTGCAACTGCACTACTACTAGTAAGAATTAATATCCTGTAGATATTTAATTAACACCTCAAAACATGCATGGTATATATGCCATACATTAACATCCACTTCACACTAGATTCTTTTTCTTCTCTTCCATCCTTGATTAAATCATTAATTAAACATATGGTAATGTATCTAGCTATAGTATATATACATTCTGACTTGACAAATAAGCATCTTATATCTAGCTATATGTATATCTAAATTGATGTTTAAATTAACCAAGTGTTATATCTGTCTCAATGCAGGTGGTCTCAGATTGCCGCACGACTGCCTGGTCGCACTGATAACGAGATAAAGAACTTCTGGAACTCGACTATCAAGAAGCGGCTCAAGACCTCGTCGCTGCCTTCTCCAAGCAACAGCAACAACATCCCGATTGATTCCAAGTTAGATCTCGGTGGGTTCATGGCGTTCGATGAGACCGCAATTAAATCCATGTGCATGGACTCGTCATCCTCGTCATCTTCTTCATCGTCTATACAGAACATACTAACCAATGCCAGTTACGACCTTCTTCCCCTTCCCGACTCGGCCATGTATTGCCCCGTAATACCCGGTTCTGGGTTTTTTCATGATCCAGCATATTATGCGTCTCATCAAGGGATGAATGTAGATGGATGCATGGTTGGAATTAGAGGAGGAGGTCATGAGATCTTCATGCCTCCTTTGGAAAGTGTGAATAATGAAGAGCACCTGAGAGATAATGAGAGGGGCAATGCCAACCAAAAAGATTTACCAGTAAGCAGAGTTAGCAGTGATAATAACAATAACAATAATAACAATAATAATCATAACAACAATAATAATGTGGATAGAATGGGGGAGTGGGATTTGGAGGAATTGATGAGAGATGTCTCTTCCTTCCCTTTCCTTGATTTTCAAGTCGAATGATTGAGCCATTTGAAAGCTACATAAGGAATTAATCAAGTGAAAAATATATATATATATATCAGCAGAATTAAATTTGCACAGTATATATATTGCTGCACTTTTGTATAGCCAATTAAATATTACCTTTTTTTTACGCTATCAGTCGTTGCACTTTTTGTAATTAGTCAATACTTTTTTTCTTTCTTTCTCTTTCTATATATATATATACAAATTACATGTATTCATTACAAGTAAATAAGAAGTCAAGTAGACTTGAAAAGAGGTCGAAGTTGTTTTTTCTTTTTTTCTTTTTTTGGTCCTATAGTTTGTTGCTAGCTCCATATTTTGGTTGAGATGCAAAAATGTAATGATTTCATATTGACAAGTGCTTTGTCAAGGTGGATTTTGATCAACGGTGTAGTGTAAAATAATTGAACTTTTTCTCAAAGAAAAATTATGAACTTTAAAAAGACAAAGAAAGTAATTGAAGTAACAACAATTGAATTGATGCATCAATCGAAGGTCGCATTCAAAGTCGTTAAAAAAAGTTGATGACAAAAGAAAGTGGACATAACGGTGTTATTAAATAAAGTTAAATGTTCTTTTTCAAAAAAAAAAGATAATGTTTTATAGTTTACCCTTTTTTTCTTTGTTTATTTTCTAAACGGTACCTTTTTATGTCCTATTATCAGTAATTAGAGGTGTATATGGCACACTATTTTAGGGGCATTTTCGTCCTCTTTAACAAAATTAATTGTGAGTACTTTGAGAGAGCAAAGGTTTAAATTAGTTCATGCATGTGATTTAACAATATATTTATGAAAATATATGATAGTTGGAATTGGTAGGTCTATATATGAGTATCCAGATCATGGCAAATGCTTGGTTAATAATCAATCCCTGATATTAATACTAATTGGGCAATTATTAATTCAGACTGAAGCAAATGCAAAGCACCTGAGCACCTTCACATCAAAGTTTGGAAATAAGAAAGAACAAAGTCACGTAATGGACAATTCAGTTTCACAAATTTGTTATAGTCCCAAAGTCCCAATCAAAAATAATTACGAGGGGTAGTCTTAGTCAATATTAGAAGAATGATAGAAATATAAATTACAAAAATTGCTTCCTTCGACTTGGGGTTAACCACTTTGCTGAGACACTTGCCTAGTCATCATTTTGTTTGTTAGCGCCTTAAGTGGGATTCCATATTAATAATACAAGTTTCAATTATTTTAATTGCGTACTACATAACCACCAAACCAATAAGATAATGGAGCTCAAAAAGGTGATTTTGAACTAGGGACCATAAAGATTGCTTGTTATTCTTCCATTGATGGCAAGGTTGAATTAATTTCATGCTTAAGATTGTATAGATAATATTAAATTGGGTCTGATAACAATCTCCAAACATGGCGCCATCAAATCAATTGGAAGTTAATAACGCATAAATTGAGATTAATTGCTCGTATGAAGGAAGACTGTAAATAGTATACTCAAATTATTATCCTCACAATACTACACGTCTAAATATTTTTATATTTACAAAATACATGAGGTAAGAGAAGAACAAAACTTTTTTACTTCTCTACGATTTTAGCAACTTCTCAAGCCGCTAAAGCCAATTTACCACCAGTTCCGGTCTTTTTTTTCTTCCTATCCAAAAGGTTACCTGATCGACAAAAATAAAATGCAATTACTATAACATAAATGCCAAACAAAAGCATCATTTTCTAACTAAATTTCTTGCAAGAACCTAACAATTCCTTAATCCATTAAGCTACAAAAACGTCCCCGAAAAGATTTACACCTAAACAACAAAATAGGATGAAAAAAGACAAGGATCTCATGATGATATTACTAAGTATATGAAAACATAAAGTGCCTCTCTCTGTCAACATATACTTTTTCCAAGCAACTCGTTAATTGCCATTGTATAAGAATAGAGAGGGTTGTGAGTTCAAATCCCATCACGCTTTACTATAAATTAACTTTTTTTCCCTTTTTTCCATCCACATGTTGGGGTTTCTTGTTTAATAATTTAACAATAAACTGCCTTTCACTATCAGCTTAAGCTTACGGCAACTAGATGGTTAACAGGAATTTTACCAGACTAGTACAAAACAGTAGATACCTTGGCTGGTACAGTACTACAATGTTAGATTAAAATCCTTGAACATAAGATGGATTTCTTAATTACCTTGCTTATCTGGCCGTCTTCTGTTTCTCCACAGGAGGCGAATAGGACTCCCAGGAAAGCCGGCATCAGAACGAAGTTGTTTTTCCATGTACCGGCGGTACGTCTCAGGAAAGAGCTTTGAGTCATTGACAAAGAAAACAAAAGTAGGCGGCCTTATAGCAGCCTGCATTCAAGAATTATCAGGTTTTATATATCCTTACAAAAACTGAGGCTGACAACAAAAAATGTTGACAAAAATAGATGCACTGGCAACTATGTTTGGACAGTGTATTTAGAGGTACCTGAGTAGTATAATAAACGCGTCCCCTTTTGCCTCCTCTAGTACGAGGTGGTGGTTTAAAAGCTAGTGCCTCCTGTACCACTTGGTTCAGAATTGATGTACCGAGTCTTCTAGACCTCTCTTTTTCAACCGTGCTAGCAGCGGATATAATCCTAACAAAGTAATTAGCGACCTCAATTGGATGTTGTACTGAATGCAAAGGTAACTAAATGGAGCAATAGTTAACATGTGAAAAAATATTCAGGATGAAGCATTAGAAAGATAGAAGACTTGTTAACAATTGCTTTTTCCTCAAATTGTTCACATTTCAGACAAGGAAAGATCTCTTATGGAAAAAATTAAAATCATTGAGGTATAACAAATAAACTCTCTAGAAATAAAGAACATAAGCATCCGGTAAGGATAACATTCACTTTGAAATATGAACTTACCAGCTCAGCAGAACAAGTTTGGATTGCATGAACATGACCTTTACATTTCCTTTATGTACTAAAAAGTTTGTATTTGCCAAGGAACAGGCTAGAAATCAATAAGGCCAACAAACTTAATGACATAAAAAGGTGCATACGTGTCAACACTTTGACCACTCGTTGCTGTAGAATAAACAATCGGTGCCCAATCAAGCACCCGAAGCTTGTGACGTACATCTTCTTCATAGTATCTTGCAGTCTGGTGGTTTTTATTTGGTATCGTGTCCCATTTGTTCACAACAATAACACATCCTTTTCCTTCCTTCTCTATCCTTTCAGCAATTTTAAAATCCTTGACCATGAAAAGCAAATTGCGTTATATACTGAATATCTGGTGGTAAATATATATTAGCACTTTTAATCCTTCCAGCTACAGCTAAAATTAAAGTCTTTCATCTCATATGCACCTGTTCTGTGATACAAGCCAAAGCTTCAATAACAAGAGCAACCACATCTGAGCGGCGAACTGCACGAAATGCGCGATTTACAGATAAGGCCTCCGTGGTGCTTCCAGCAGAAGCAATCGCAGCCCTTCGTCTAATCCCAGCAGTATCAATAAGTTTAAATTTCTGAAAACAAATTCAGCTATAAATTATGGATTGTTCAGTTATCACATAATTAGAAGTAATGAAACTATTTAGGATTATCACACCAGATAATCATACAAGTAGAGCAGAACTTCTACAATATGTACCAGCCAATTATGGATTTCAATGTTACCTTCTTTAATTTTTCATTGCTTAATTGCTCGATTGAATTCTGACTTTAGTTATTCAATTAAAACAAGTAGAAAACAGCACGATACTTAACATCACTAATTAGTATTGTAAACTTTGATCAATAGAGCTGCAAAACCTATGCATTTTAGAAGTAAATGTCGACAACAATAAAACTAAATAGCAAATAGTGGAAGCATGATAACTAATGCTAAAATTAATATGTAGAGAAAACCTGGCCATCAGGTGAAGTAAATTCTGTATCAATAGCATCCCGAGTGGTACCACTGATTGGGCTAACAATGGTTCTATCCTCCCCCACTAGGGCATTCAAGATGCTGCTCTTTCCAACATTTGGTCTTCCAACTATGGCTATAGAGGGAACACGATTTTCCTCTTCCTCCTCATAATCATCCATGATCTACATGCAAAAGCTCTTTAAGACTATTCAGAGTAATATTTAAAATAGAATACCCAATAAAATGCAAAGAAGATGTCAACTGGTTTAACCAAATATTTCAAGAAACAGTCCCAGAAATTAATATAAACAAATATGTAATCAGGGTACCTCAATTTTTTTCAGCTCTGAACAGACTTCCTCCAGAAGATCGCCGGTACCAGTGCCAGAAATGGCAGATATAGGCAACGGAGAAAACCTGTTAAATGCAGGCAGTAAGCTAAACATTTCAACCTTTAGGCATGGGTTTGATAACCACTCTTAAAAGTCTTAAAACACAAATTGCCAGTCATATGACTAGCAACAATTGGTGTCAGGATATGTTTACACTGGATCACCATTTACTGCACTTATACTCATCTAATGTCAGTCTTTCCGTTATAATTGACAATTCGACACGCAACACAAGGTAGTATGTTGAATTAGAAGTGCAAAAATGAAATATTAAGATTTTTTAATTAAAGAACATCACTAAATAACCCACCCTAAGGACCAGAATTCCATTGATTGAATGAGACCGCGTTTAGGAGATTCGCACTTATTAACAGCAAGGATAATGTGCTTGTGCGAGTATCTCTTCCTTAACCAGTCTGCAATTTCCACGTCTGCTGCCACCAAGCCAGCCTGGTAAAAGTACCAATTCAATTGATTATTATGTCAAATGTGAACAAATTGTACAGTTAATCACTTAGTCTAAATCCCACTAAGAACTTTTCTGTAGTATTTAAAATGAGGGCTTTTGCATTAAAAAGGCCATGACCCAAGCATTCTTCGTTCTCCTATTTTACTAGTAATTATTCAATCATTGTCCCTTTATTAGTTGAGGGTTCAAATGACTCCACCATGCCTCCAGTTTTTGAAATCTTAATAAAAAGCTTCTAAAACTCAAATATATAAAAATTTACAGCGTTCTGATATTTTATTGATGAGAACCAAGAACTTGAATAGTCAGTGTCCAGAGACTATCCACATAGTGGATCTTTACAAGCTCTTGATGCCGATCAAAACAACATTGAAATATCACAATTTTAATACATGTGTGTAGAAAAAGTAATATAGAACACATATAACGGTTTTACTTTGATATTTGAGTTATAATTTTGAGTATTTGAGTTCTAAAAAGAGAGGCAAAGTGGAGCAGAAGCTTTTGAACCCTCCTCAACTTTACTGTGCTTTACTTTGTTTAACTTCCCCATCAGAGACCTTTGTATTTTAGTATTGTCTGGTAAAACCAAAGGCTAGTTATAAGCTAATATCTCCCTTTTATGCAAACTATCTCCAAGTATTTTCAGTATTAAATTCCAAGCTCACATGAGCATAACAAATTTCAGCTGCTGGAACCTAATTACCATAGAAATACAAGTACAAAGACAAACTTTAGGAACATAGAACCAAAGTATTGAACAACTTATAATAAAAATGATCCAGGTCAATCTACCTGACCATCCACAACGAATATAACAACAGCCGCTTCTTCCACAGCTGAAACAGCTTGTCTCTCTATCATTGATGGCATCCTGGAAACGGCCACCTCCCTGGTTGCAAGAGGAATGCCATCCATGCCAATAGTCGTTGAGATTGCAAGTTCTTCCATGACATCCTCTTGTGATTTCGAGAGGGTCATGACTCCACCAGTATCAATGACCATGAATTCCTGAAGCCCCCAGAAAGCCCGGCCATATAGACGATCTCTGGTCACCCCTGGTTCGTCCACTACAATAGCCCTATTTCCCTGTAATATTCTTTTCAGATTATATGCAACACAGTTTCTCTAGACAAGGCATACAGATGAGTAGTGAAGGCTCTTGGCATGTATCTTATACCATGGATAGAAGGAAATAAGAGGATGTAAATATGTAGATATATATCATCTTAGAAACTTCTAATAAACATAAACTCAAATGCCATGTAAGCCAAAGAAGATTCTGGGCTTTTAGTACAAGACCACTCATTCATATTGGCACTAAGAGCACAACCTCATAATCATTACTTCAAATAATTTAAAAGTGCCTTCGTTTCCATGCCCATTGGATTTAATACATCAAAACGGTAGCAATTCTGGGTGGCATTCTCATATCCTTTCCTTAAATGTGTAACTACGAATCGCTAGCATGTGGAAAGGACAAACTTAAATAAATTGAATGAAAGCATCTAATTACCCCCACAAGACGATTGAAGAGAGCTGATTTTCCAACATTTGGCCTTCCAACAATTGCTACTCTTGGAAGAACATGGTCTGGAATCTGTATGTCAATGGGGTACATTAGCCACTAAAAAGGTGTTCTCCTTAGTATTAATCATAGAGATTAGCATGTTGTTTGTTAGTAAACAAGCATAAAGTTTCCACAAATGATTCCGCAAAGATGAACTTTGAAGTATTCACAATCTAACAGATGTGTTTTGTGGCACCAATTTCGCTAGACATTATCAAAGTACCATCAAATAAAGAGAAATGTTAGTATAGGAGTATATAATAAGAACCACACTTACATGTTTAGGCGGTGGAGATTTTTGCTTTCTGCCACTTCCTTTGACATTCAATTCGTCATCTGACAAGTACATGTAAAATGCACCATAAGTAGTAGATTAAAGGAGAGCAACTAAAATCCAATCTACTTTCCAGGAAACAAACAACATAAGGATACAGAACACTCAAAATTAACAAACTAAACGACAATAGTCTAGGACTAGAGAAGGGTATACCAATAGTGAGCTCTCTCGAAAGGGAACGAGTGTACTCTCTCACCGCATCCTTCGCATCCCTCTCCATCCATTCTAAATCGATATCTTCTTCTTCTTCCTCCTCCTCCTCTTCATAATCGCTTTCGTCGGAGAATCGCTCCGTTTCTCGGCGGAGCGCCGCATTAGACGATAGATAGGGTAATCTCGAGGAGGAAGCGGAGTGAGTAGCCGATCTACAGTGGAGAAACGGAGAGAAGCGTGGACGAGGAGAGGCGGAGAAGAGCGAAGTGCGAGAGAGATTGGAGGTGGAAGTAGGAAGTGAGAGATGCGTTGCCATTGTCGCAAGCACCGACGCAGATGGAAGCTGGAGCTTCTTTTCTTTTTGGCGCTCCACTGATCAGAGTTATCCGCACGCCACACGAGGCAAACAAACAGGGAATGAAGAGGTTCGGGTTCGGGTTCGGGTTCGTGTCAATATAATGTAATTTCTGGATTTGGATCCGACAAAAGTATCTTATATTAATATCAATCTTCTTCGGATGTTTAAAGCAAACAAACAGGGAACGAAGAGGTTCGGGTTCGGGTCAACATAATGTAATTTCTAGGTTTGGATCCGACAAAAATATCTAATATAGTTTTATCAATCTTCTTCGGATCTTGATCCGTGGGGCCCACAAGTCAGTTTCCATCCTAAAGAGGCCTGTGATGTGAAGCCCAATATGTCAGTGGCTTTCAGATATTTTGAACCAATGGCGCCAATTGATCAAATTCTGTTTTGAAGCATTTGATCAACTAGGTCCACATTAGTTATAAGTTAACAGTATCACTATATAGGATGAGGGGCCGAATATTATTTGGGAAAAAGGAAAATCAAAGAGAGAAAAAGGATTAGGTCTTCTCTGCTATTTATGATAGATATTTTAGTTTAGGAAAATGTTTGAGAGGTACCATCAATAATATAGAATTTATTATTTATATAAAATAAATTATTATTTATATTAATGATTTTATTATATAACTTATTTATACATTACTTTATTATTCAACTTAAATACTACTAATATGAATAATAATTCATTTAAGTTGAATAATAAAAATACTGTATAAATAAGTTGTATGATAAAATCGTTTATATAAATAATAATTTAGTTAATTTGAATAACAAAATCGATATTGACGATAATATTCGTACATCAGCTCCCTTTAGTTTACGCATTTATTACTCAATATGTGTTTTAGCGTTGACAAATAGCTCCTAGATATCAAGCACAGATGACGTGTAAAATTACTTTCATTTCATATCTAAATGTTTATAGAATACATGTTGAATTAGCTGATCTAAATCAATATTTTAGTATTCCACTATTGGAATTTCGGTGCAATTAAAATATCTGCATGAGAATTAAGCATAACGTTAATTAGTGATGATGTATCAATGTATTCATTATTATATATACAATATCATTTGATCCACTGAAATTAGAACTGGTCTTTGGAATAATCGGACTTGTAAAAAATTGACTAGGATCTATCAATTTAAAATAATATATATACGAAAAATTATGTCAAAATTTTTTTATTTTCTGAATTTTTCTTTGCTACTCTTTTAGGAAATCAAAGTTGCCATTACTGTGCAGTACAAGAATTTTCTAAAATCAATGAATTTTCTCTATAAAAAAAGAGTAAAAGAATATAAAGATATAAATTTTAGCTTTCTATAAAATTTTAGTATCTAGATCATATTATGGAGTTCGGTTTGGCCGTTTAAATTTTAAAAATTACGATTTGAATGCAAAACATAGACGCATCAATGAATTTTTATTAGGGAGCTGATATATAGATACCGTTATCGATGTCATTATCGATATTGACTTCATAATTTAAATTAAATAAATTATTATTTATGTTAGCAATTTTATTATGTAACTTATTTGTATAATATTTTTATTATTCAACTTAAGTGAGTTATTATTCAGATTAGTGGTATTTCAATTGAATAATAAAATACTGTACAAAATAAATTACATAATAAAATTATTAACATAAATAATAATTTATTTTATATATATAATAAAGTCAAATGGTATCTCCCAAATATTTTCCTTTTTATTATCAATGCACGAAGGAAACAATTGAACCTGAGAACTGAGAAGTGAGAACAAACTAAGCGCAAGGTTCCTCATTGAAAAAATAAGCTTAGAGATCGTCCCAAAGGGTAAATTCAAATCCATTTGAAATTAGAAGCACTGAACATAGGTGGCCTAGGTAAAGTAGGAGCAAGAGGAACTTCAATGCAATGTGCAAAACACAGCTAATCAAAATCAACTTCTGATATGTAGAAAGAGGATAACTCTGCAATTCAGATCTTTAATTAGGAAAAAGGTTTGATTCAACTTTTTTTAATTTAAAAAAAAGCCTAGAAATTTTGTATTGGAGATGATCCATATGATATCGTTTGACATTCTTTGTACTGATTTCATGTTTCACTTAATAAGAATTCTGGTCTAACCAACAAATATTAGACTAAATTTCAATGTTGTTGCCTTGATAAACATAAAATTAAAAGTACCTAAAGGATTCAAAGAAAACAGAAGACATTGGTAACATAAATATTGTTATGTCAGCCTAATTAACAGGAAGAATCTGAAGTTTTCAACCGTTTAAATAGAAGAACCAAGTTTGGTCACATTAGTTCAAAGATCATAGAGCTTATGGAAAATAAACACAGTGCAATCTGATAAAAATTATAATAAGTTTGTTAATTGTTTCACAAAATTTATTCTTAGGGACATATTATATATGCCACCCCTGAAAGTTAACAACAAGAAAGGGGGAAAAATAAAGAAAATCCTGACAATAACTAGCATGGCGCTAGAAAATACAGCAGTTTTACTGTATAAAAACAAGGTCTATATGGTGTCGTACATCTGAACACTCTTCTCATATATATCCCGCAATCTCATTTGACATCTCAATCAAAAAAGAAAAAAGAAGAAGAATAAGACAAAACCTAACTTAGAAACACAATCCCAAACCTTACACAAAAAGCCAATATGTTTGAAAGTCTTCTGAACTTAAAACCTCAGAAACCAACTCCCTGTCAGCCCTAAGTAACTAACTGCATATATATAATGATTTAAAGGGGACAAAATTTATGCACCTGTTTCCCCCGGATTCTTCAACTATTACAAACACTGGATTGAATGAAATGCTCTTTCTATCCATGAAGTTCCTGTCAAGAAAGTGAAAGTTGAAGTTAGAGCTAAGTACATGAAAAAAACAAAGATTAAAACAAAGCATCATGCAGTATACATTCAATTATTTATCTTGCCAAAGCTAGAAGCCATTTGTCAGATTTCATCATGTTATTTGTACATTAACACAAAAAGAACTTGTAAACATATGGAATAATTCAATACATTGACGAGCCTTATCCCTCGGTGGAGATCACACAAAAACTCGATGGCCCTCACATCGCTGCCTTAACATGGTATATTCTAAAAAGCTATGTGAAGTTTCAGCTCGGCTGAGGTTATCTACACGACCCCAATTCAACAATCTCTAACGAAGCTAAACATCTCTCTTCCCTCATCTTACTCAGGATATTACTACCATGCATTTCCGATAAACCACACAAGCATACACACAAAACTCCAGCAAGCATGAACTCATAGAGAAGTTCTACTTTCTTTTTTCTTCAAAAACTAATCTAGATTGGCCCTCATTGAACTCTGCAAAGTGATGCAAGTTTTATTTCCCTCTTGGTTTCATAAAGGAATCTTTTTATTAAACACCCAAACCATCAAATCAAGGTTAAATTCAGTCTCAAAGTGAAAATTGCAAATTAATCGCTGTTCATCAGTTCATGAGAAAAAACCATGAAGAATTGGTACACTGGCAAATAGACAACTAAAGAAAGCATTTCAAGAAGCCCCTTAAATGGAGGCATAGTGGTTGCAGTTCCAACCATTAATTGTTTGATGTTCCCATACTGATTTTGGTAAGTTCTACATGACATGTATGTAATTGTATCGAACTTTAGTGATTCATCTATCTACCTGTACTTTCAATTTGAGAATGCATGTAATTGAAATACAGATGTATTTAAACCAAATTATCAGCTATCAAAGGTCCTATTGAACAGTCCCATAAGTGAGGATCGATTGCTAGCTCAAATAAGCAGCTTACTCTTAAATATTTTTGACTTTCATATTGTACAGCCCTATAATAATTTGTGACCTATTAGATGGTGCTTGAGAGTACACCTGTACCTCACTCTAATTAGTATAAAGAGGATAGCAAGTCCACCACTAAAGTTGTTGGTATTGGGATACTGAGAGTTCATTGATGAACCAATTCTAAACAATTTGCATCCTCATGCATTTAATTGAAGTTAAAGTTTGTCAATATCAATGCATAGATAATGACAACACACAATGATATCAGCATGAAAAAATTTTAAGCAGGATGTGAGAAGAGAAATTCTACTCAGAACAAAGGAAGGCAGCTTGAATGTGAAATTTAAGCAAAGAGAGGCAAACTAGGCTACACAGATATCTGTCAGATATGCTATCCGGCATATCAAACATTTTTGTATTAGTTAATTATTCAGATACGGTTGGATCACCAGTGATGGGTGTTACAAGGCACCAGGCCTGCCCCTCCCTCTTTTAAGATACGGTTGGATCCACACAAAGTTGCGTCAATTGGAACCCCGGTGATGGATGTACCTAGGTAGCAACCCTACCCCTTTCATACAGAGAAGGAAGACCTCAAGTTATATGGTATTTTCATAATTTGTCAAACTCAATCATTCATCAGTAAAAGGCTATCTATTCATATTTTCTAATAAAATAACACTCTGTATATGTAACAAACATTAAAAATGCCTATAAGCATATCATATTTCTCAGATTTGGAAAAATCATGCACTCTTACCCGTGTTGTATCAGGCATGGTATTCATACCCACATCCTTACAAGAAAGGATACAATTATCATGTGATGCTGATATAGCAATAAATCATAAAAGATCTAACTAAACATCTCCTTTTTTAATTTAATGCACTAAGTCAAACCATCTATTCAACTGAAGGAAACTATAAAGAGCTCTACAAATAACATTCAATAGTTCAATCCAATTCATTTAAATAGAAGTGTTCTTACCTTCATGCGTTAGTGGCCAATATAACCTGCAGAATTTTTGTTTGCTAAATCTGAAGCAGGGTTTCGAAGACTGTAATCAAATGGGCCAGCTCCATCAAGATCAGATGATGCAGTTCTCCAAGTCACATCACCGTATATCGTGCCACTACCAGTTGCATCAGCATAATTCCTCCCATAACCATTGTTGGATACATTAAAAGAAGCATTAACATTACTGGTACCGTTGCTCCTACCCACATATGTACTGGACCCAAGCCCAAAATTGCTTTCTCCGGTGCCATAGCCCAAGCCTGCACCTCCATAGGCAGATCCACTTCCGGAATTTTGAGCAGTAACAGGAGGATTTCCCCAATTCACACTATCATTAGTGCCAAAACTACCAAGGCCTCCAGTGCCAGATGACATCAATGAACTACTGTTTCCGGTGCCAGCATTGTAGTTAAGGTTGGAGTTTCCCCAAAGATTGCGAGCCAACGAATTAAATACTGAGCCTGAACTGTCACCACCAACCCCACCAAAGTTAACATTGTTGTTGTACCTACTTGAGCTACCACTGTAATACGGGCTCATCTGCCGTCCATAAGGGAGATTGCTGCTGAAACTAGAACTGCCACCAATTCCCGGGTTCAGGCCAGGGTCAGGATTCATTCCAAACCCATAACCAGGACCAAATGAAGGGTAACCACCATTACGGCCACTAGAAAGAAGCCCAAACCGGCCATCCATTCTCATCCCATAACTACCAGCAGAAGTTGGATTGTAACCCTGAGTATACCCATTAAGAAAGTTGTTAACCCGGTTTAATGCAAAGTTATAACCCCCCACAGGAGAGCGTGCATTTGGACCAGGTGAGAGCTCCTTCGGCACGGCTCGCTTAACCTCAACAGTCTTACCATTTAGTTCATGGAAGGTCTTGTAAAGGGCCTTGTCGACAGCCTCCTCTGAGTCGTATGTGATGAAGCCGAAGCCTCTCGGTCTGTTGGTGTTGTGGTCATACATCACCACAACATCAGTGATGTTGCCAAACTGTTCAAAGTATTTGCGAAAATCTATCTCAGTTACCGTAGAGGCAAGGCCACCCACAAATATCTTTTTAGTGCGACCAGGGCCCGGAGAGCTGTGTGCACTAGCGCTGCTCTTAGTAATAGCTTGCTGATCGTCACGGGGAACAGCTTTCTTTGCCTCCACCTGAGGAATTAATTCAGGAAAATCTAATCAGTAAGATTAAGATAGCAAGGACTGAAAATACTTGTATTTTTATTGGCTAATCAAGCAATTATAAGCCTAGTCATATGCCCAATTATAGCAACGGGACAAAATTGCATGACAGCGGACCTACATTATTTCAGCAAACAATGCAAGTGTATTCATATAACCTGTTCAATTATACTGAGAGGTAATGTACAATTTGGAGAAGCAGTTGTTAAGTCTCTGACTCTGTTGTTATAGTTGCAGGCAGGAGAATCTGATTTTAATCAGCTTACTAGAAGCAGCTAAGCTGATGAAAGAGAACAGAATGCACAAAATCTGGATAATAAGAACTTAGAATTCACAAGACAGCATCCACATTGTAGGTACAAGTTACATTCAACACCTCCATCCAACCCAGTTCTACCAACACTAATTGTATCACAAATTAACTAAAAAGAACAAAGCTTTCCATGTAAAGTAGACTAAGCAAATGCACTTACCAAGCGACCATCAATCATGTGCTTTTTAATGACAACCTGCTCTGCGACAGCCGGGTCGGCAAACACAACAAACCCAAATCCACGAGCCCGGCCAGTAGAGCGGTCACGCATGATGACAGCCTCCACCACCTCCCCGAAGTTCTCAAAGTATTCTCTGAGGCGGTCATCATTGGTGTCCCATGAGATCCCACCGATGAACAGCTTTCCTGCATCCCCCTCCATTCACTCCTCTGATATTCCTGCAATTACAATTCCATAGTTTCAAATCCCTGAAATTCAAGCGACAAACAGATAGTCCGAGGTAAATCTAGTTTGTCCGTATTAAACAATCGGCTAAGAAGGAGATGCACCGATTAGATTAGATCCAACACGGATGATTACAATTCAGATTAGAAACCAGAGACCGCAAATCAGAACCTGGAATCCAGTAACCGGCGTGTCTGGATCCACGTCAGATCTAACAAAGAAAGAACAAGACACGGAGAGAAAAGGATGTATCAATTTCGATTCGTTCGGTGGATGTGAAACGACGTAGACATATTAAACATCGATCTGAGAGCTGTAGATCGTTATCGGATCGACTACGAACCTCAATCTAACAAAGGAGGCGATAGATATGATCGATCGGGTGCTACAATTCAGGCGATATCAGCTCACCTGTAGATCTGAGATATATATATCGGAATCCCCGATAGAAGCGCAAGCGAATTCTGTTTTATCTTCTGCCTTGCAAATCTGGATTAAGATCTTCTTACAATCGACATGGGAAGAAGAACAAGAGGGGCAGCACCTCTTATGCGCCTTCGCCCCTCTTCTTTCAATCTCTCTCTCTCTGTCTGTCTTTTCGTATATATTTATATCTCTCTACCTCTTTCTTCTATTTCCTTTTCCTCCTTTCCTCTCCTTTCCTTTTTCCCCTTCTCCAATTCTACCCGACTGGATTAAAGACAAAAATGCCACGCGAATATATAGCGCGAGCAGAGAGGAGAGAGAGACACACAGAGACAGAGAGAGAGAGAGGAGAGAAGCGATCCTTTGATGGGTGGTAGAGAAGGTAATGGGAGATCATGTTTGATGCGTCACATTTCAAATAAATACTTTCTTTCTCCGTTTTTTTTTTTTCAAAAAAGCCCATAAGGCATTTATTTCTCTCTCTCTCTGTCTCTCTGTCTCTCTTCTCTTTTCTTATTTTTTCCTTTGGTTTCACGAGGGGATGAGCCTGGAGGAGGCCTTGTCACTTGTTGGTGTTGGTGGGAATAAGAATTTCTATTTTGCCTTTTCTTTCTTCCCCCTTTTCTTTTTTTTTTTTCTGCTTTCTTCTTTCTTCTTTTTAATAAATAGAAGAGGTTTCTAGTGCCTTTTATTGTTGGTACAATAATAATTCATAAATTGGTTTGTATGTAATAATATAATATAATTGGTAAAACATACCTGTTAATTACTTGGTCAGTAATTTTTTTTATTGTTAAGGTCTTCTTCTTTTTTTGTATATATCTTTACTTGCAAGTTGCAACGTGTAATAATTTGATTTAAAAAGACAAAAAAGATGTAATAATTAATGCGGGGATAGCATGATATAATTGAACTTGGAATGCATATTTGATATTTATTTCACAATGTCTAACTCTCCCTTTTTTCTTCTGCCTATGCCTTTTCCGGGTTGAAAAGTGAAATAGCAAAATATCTGAATATGTTTAAATATCTATGTCAGATCCAGAAAGGGACTCAAGAAGCTTCTTGTTTGTCATTGGCAATTGCATATATAAATGGATATATATGTATATGTATATATATATATATATAAATGGATATATATATACACACATATATATAAATGGACATATATATATAAATGAATATTATATATATGTATGTATATATATATATATATATACATACTTGCTATAATTAAATAATCGGTATTTAATCTAATGATAAAATTAATATTTTTTATGTAAGAGATTATAAGTTTGAAATTGGAATAAAAAAAATTTATGAACATTTAAATTTGAGTGGTTTGATCTTTCATCTTTATCTAAAAAAGCTTACTATAATTAATACATTACTGCTTTTCTCAATTATTTTCAAATAAATTTAAAAAATAGAAAAAAAAAATAATTATAGGCATATCCTTTAAACTTATAGAGATGTATTTCATTAAAGATCATTAAGTTGGATGACAAATTTTATATATTTTAGTAGATTTCTATAAATATTTTTCAAATTTATTTAAAAAATCAATGTTAATATTATCAAGTTAACCATTGTCAATAAATCAAATTTTTTTTATACTAGGGCTATTTTTTGGATTTTGCTCCGGAAATAAAAACTTATGTTGGAGAAAACCAAATTAGCCTTCATTGCCATCAAATTTTTTTATATTTTTTCTCTATATTTTTTAGATTCAATTTAAAAAATATTAGCATTGTCTAGAAATCAATTAAGAATAAAGACTTGTTTTTCTCATAGAGACGAGAAATTTATTTAACTTGATCTAAATTTTGAAATTGAACATATATACATCTAAACCATATAGAGTTTTTTTTATGATTATAAATTTTACATGCATCAATGTGCAAAAACGTCGAATAAACCGTACTAATGGTGACATTATCCTACTTAGTTTGCAAGATATAATAATTTGCATCATTCAATTGAAAATTAAATATTTTGATAGCTAAAGAGATTATGACAAAGCAACTAAAATATTTGGATCCTCTAATGATGATAGAAGCTAATACAAAGGGATGGAAGTAGCTCATATGTTGATTTTTTTTTTTGTGATATTTTTATTATAATAGAATATACAAAAATTTTCTCTTTTTTTCCTTAGACTTAAAAGTAGGGTTTAAATGAGAGAATGGATTAGTGAGGTTAATGACTAACTCAACGATTTGGAATAGTCGCTAAATTAATCTTTTTGTTGGGTTAGTGAAATAGCAAAGATTAGCTCGCTAACTCAAAGATTTCGAATAGATATCTTTTTACTCAAATACGAAATTGCGATTCGTAATAATTCTTAACTCGGATTAGCATTATTCTCACCCATATTCAAACAATAATTATTAATTATTGTTGTATTAATGTCAATTTGCATAGCATGATGCATAGTTTTTGTTGTGGATGGTTTTTGTATTAATTTTGATAACGTCAATAATTTTTTCTCAAATTATGTCAAAAAATTATAAAATAAAAATTATAAATATGACAATTTTCTTATAGATTGGTCTTGCATAATTTTTTTATATAATTTTAATTTCATTTTGGTGTTCTAGCAAATTCCTTTAATTAAATTTCATATCACATAACAATTGACAAAACTTGAATTAAATTTCATTATTTTTCATATATATGATGTGGGTGTGAATTACTTTGTACTTTTCTGAATTTTAAAATTATAAATTATTTTTAACATTTATCAAAATTATCAAACTAATATGATGAATTTCTACTCTTACATGATATATAATCTATCAAGAAACTCATAAAAGAAAATGAAATAAGCACTTTCCAATTCAAAGCTTTCAAATCGCATCTAAACTAAGTTGATATCCAATGTCATCATGTCAAGTTTGATCCGTGATATTACATGTAACTTCACTTTATACAACACCACAAAATTTTAATTTAAGAAAAATGCATGGAGAAGTTGGATGCAAACTAGGATTTAGAAGTTATTATTCATATTTGGGATACACTAAAATTGATACCCAATTTATTATTTATATTACATGAGTTATTATTCATATTATTTATTTTTTTATGTAATTTATTTTTGACAGTATTTTTATTATTCAATTCGAATATCACTATCATGAATAATAACTCACTTAAATTGAATAACAAAAGTAATGTACAAATAAATTACATAATAAAATCGTTAATATAAATAATAACTCATTTAATTTAAATAATAAAATTAGTATGATTCAAACTAGGATTTAGAAGTTGTGAGCTTCCATCAGAAAAAAATAGGATCTTGTATCCTCATGTGTTACCAGTTTTCTTGAAATTGAATTAGAATATATATAGATAGTACTTTGCTGTCAGTGAGTATATAGAGTTTTATAACTAATAATTGAAGATTCTTTATATATCAATTCTCTGGAAAAAAAAACAACACAGATTAAATTCAAATGATAGGTTAAATTCAATTTATCATTTCAGTTTAAATTCAATTGGGCACTGATTGTGGATGGATGTACGAGCCTCGGTTCCCCAATAAAGAACTGGATCCGGTCTTTGTTAAAGACATAAAAGAATTTATTAATCTAACATACATCAATCATGTCGGTCGTGTCTATAAATAGAGGAAAGTAATGTATCTCGTGCCCGTGCAAAAATTGTGAACCTCTTCAACTTAGATGAAGAAATCGTCAGAATTCATCTTTATCGTTGTGGTTTTTTAAATGAATATGAATATTAGCGCAAGCATAGAGAGTCACACCTAAATTTAGTTAATTATTTATCCTCACCATCGATATTGAACAATGACATTGATTGCATGAAAAAGATGTTAACGGATGTTACAAGTCCAGAATTCAATTGAGATGCTCATAATGAGGAGGAGACATCTAACAAAGGTTAAAAAGTTCTTTGACATGCTAAATGTAATGAAGAAATCTTTGTGGAAAACTGACTTCATGAATGAAACCAATATAAAATGTGACAAACATATCATCTTGTCAGCTGTGACACAATGTTTAACTTTAAAGTTGGAATATCAATTGAGCTATAAATATTTTGATGGAATGATGGCTCTCATTAAAAACATGCTTATGAAATATGAAAAATTACTGAAAAATTTCCACTAAGCAAAAAGACTAGTCCAAGAATTGAGCATGAAATATGAGAAGATAGACTTATGCGGCATGCCCTAAACTTCTGACAAATCAAAATATTACAATGTATCACCAATACGAAAGGAAAAATAGTTGCATGAAAAATACTTTGTTATCTATTTGTCACTCCAAAATTGTAAAGGATGTACATGATTCAATGAAATGCGGAACATATATATGAGGTGAATGAGGAAACAATTTCCAAAAAATCCAAGATTATGGTGCATCCAAATGATGTTGAGACTTGATAGAAATTTGTTTAGACACATCTCGAGTTCACATTCGAGGTGCAAAATGTTAGGTTGGAGCTCACAATCGATGGTTTTATGTTGTATAACTTGAATCCAGCTTCATACTTTTGTTAGTTGATTTTTGTATTTCTTTATAATCTTTCGTCTAGTTTTTTGATGAAAAAATAGTATATTTTTTTTGCATTTATCATCACTTGACAAAATATTTGGGTTTGGTCATCGACATATTTCTTGAACATTTGATAGACCAATTGAAAAAATTATGAATGATTGACAAAAGAACATATGATGTGTCTAGAAAATAATATATCATCATGTGAGCCTCGTTTGTGTGATTATCTCACTTATGAGATGCTTACTGGTTGAGTTACAAAAGACCGATTTGAGTATTTTTATTGCATGATGTTTATTTTTAAAAATTTGCATGAATATTCTTATAATTTCAAATTAAATCAAATTCAAAAGATTTGGGCTTTGAGCATATAAAAGTCTTATAAGTCTCAACTCTGAAACTAAAACTCTCTATGCTTAAACAGCTAGATCTGGGCTTTAGCCAGATAAAAGCCTTGTAAGTCCCAACCTTGAGAAATAAATCTCAGAAAACCCTGAGCCAAAACCTAGTGAAACATGAAACTATGCTTAAACAGCTAGACTTGAGTCTTGAAAGCTGATGAAATTCTTAGAAGTTCCAACCCCTCGAATTAAATCTGAAATTATGCCTAAACAGTTTGATGTGGGTCTTGAAAGCTGATGAAATTTTTATAAGACTTAACTCTTTGAACAAACATGCAAAAACCTTTTCAAAATGTGTGCGAAAAAAATATATGTACAAAACTCTAATTATATGAAATCAAGAAATAATTTCATATAATTAACCATATCAAATCCAAAATCATGAATTTTATTTATGAAAAATGTCCCAAATATTATTTCTTAGAGTCAAGAAATAATCCTTAAAATAACCATATCAAATATTAATTGTATAAGATCAATATGCCTAATCTTGTGTAATTAATGAATTAAATGAAATTAATGCCTAATTTCACATTAAAAAATATCAAAAATATTACCCAAAAATAATAGAATCATAGAAGAAATTTTCTATGAATTTTCATGGATTTTTACATGAAAAATAAAATAAAAAGGCAAAAGAATAAAGGATATATAAAAAAATCAGAGCTGGAGACTATTATGTGTGCAACTTGGGAAATAGACAACGTTCTGGGTGCAATTTGAGGGTTTGAAACATTAAAACAAGCATCTGGACCCATCAGTCATATACACAAGACACTCATTGAGATTTGAATGAACACATCATACATGAGCCAACTCACTGACTATGTGTTTTGGCTCATGTGAACCAAGTTCATGAGCTCACCTTGGATTTTTCGCTGATGGATGAGTCTCATTAATCCGACAGGTGGGGCCCTCCTTCTCGGTCTCACTATCATATGGGCCCTAACGCTTAGCAACGCTTTGGCCAGCAAAAGAAAGAAAAGAGAGAAGGGAATGGATGTGGCGCACTCTCTCCCTCTCTTTGACAAGTTCAAAACCAAATAATAGTACATATGAACCAAGCTCGAATAAGAGATTGTTCATCCAAATTTATCGTATCTCATTAGCATTTTTAAAATTTCCATCACTCTCCTATTGTTATATGCCCTCAATCATCTTTTTAATCTGCATAACAAACTGGTAGATGGAAGTATGATTGTTCATCCAAATTTTAAAAAGAGCATTCATATTTTCACTCATTCGTATGGTAGACATATTTGCAAAAAAAAAAACTTTAAAAGTAGGTCAAAACCTACTGTGATCGAGTTTTAAACATTATCTTAAGATGCTTGTTGTCATGTAGTTTATACTTATGAAGCATGGCTTTTCGGTGTTGTTTAAATTTCAAAATATTTAGGTTATAGTTGATTATAACACCCAACTCCTTACCAAACCCTTTCTCGGGATTATATCGTGGCCCTAAGTTCTCCCTAGCTTTTTTCATCATGTGCCATTGATAACATCTATAAACCATATTATGAAAAAATATGCTCTATCATATTTTTCAGTGCGGGGTCCCGATCGATATTAATAGCATTTGGATGCTTGTCATACACGGCTTCGGAACAACCAACAAAAGTTTTGTGCCGACTCATGTCTAAGAAGGGCCACAAAAAAAAATAGAATGACGATGAGGGCTTGTACCTATGAATGGTGCTAAAAACATGTTATATGTGTTAATTTGGTACATCATGTCAAATATCACAATATTATAAGATATCGTTTCATTTTTCTTATTTATTTTGACCATATATGACTAGGGTATCCAATTGGTAACAAGAGGATGATAAATAATATCGACTCGATACAAAGCATCTCTATTGTTCTCGTTAAAGAAATCAAGCAGATTCTTCTTTATTATTTTCTTGAATATTGAAAAGACAACTTTTGTATAAACTTTATGTGATTCAACCTTTATTTGATAGTTGGATCATATTTATGGTATCTTATTAGCATTTTTTAAATTTTCATCACTCTCCTATTGTTATATGCCCTCAATCATCTTTTTAATCTGCATAACAAACTGATAGATGGAAGTATGATTGTTCATCCAAATTTTGAAAAGAGCATTCATACTTTCACTCCTTCGTATGATAGACATATTTGCAAAAAAAAATAACTCTGAAAGTAGGTCGAAACCTACTGTGATTGGGTGTTAAACATTACCTTGAGATGCTTGTTGTCATGTAGTTTATACTTATTAAGCATGGCTTTGCGGTGCTCAAATTTCAAAATACTTAGGTTATAGTTGATTATAACACCCAACTCCTTACCAAACCCTTTCTCAGGATTATATCGTGGCCCTAAGTTCTCCCTAGCCTTTCTCATCACGTGCCATTGATAACACCTATAAACCGTATTATGAAAAATATATATGGCTTCGGAACAACCAACAAAAGTTTTGTGCCGACTCATGTCTAAGAAGGGCCATAAAAAAAATTAGAATGATGGTGAGGGCTTGTACCTATGAATAGTGCTAAAGACATGCTATATTTATTAATTTGGTACATCGTGTCAAATGTCACAACATTATCAAATTCTTAGTATGTTCTTCTCCCTCTACCATAAACCCAAAATATATTCTTTTCATCATAGAAGAATTTGGGATCCTTCTCTTATTTTTTTAAAAATACAATAATGTGGTGTTCACATCTACCCCAACGAGTTTGTGATTTTCAACCGCAATAATCACATCTTGCTTTTTGAAAAGAAGAATTTTCCTTTCCTTTGTATTGAGTTGTTACATACTCCAATATCTACGATAGTCTCATATTCTAAGCACTCAAATGTCGAATAGTTTGTGCTAATTCTAATGATATGTCTTTATGAGATCGAAGATTATGCTTCTTGGAAGGACTAGTAATCAAAGGATAATCGTGCTCATCTTTAAAGACGCTTACTTTTCAAATCTCATTCACAAATTTGATTCTACAAGAGGCTTGACAGTCGATTTATGTCATCCCCTCTCCTTCTTGGGACTCTTATATCTGTTAAAATTTTCCATTGACATGTTCTGATTTCGTTGTCGCTTTCAAAACCGTTCCTTGAAACAAACAAATCTCACAGACGAGACTCTAAGTTTTGTTTTTGTTTGATTTGCTCTTCGAATATTAAATCCTAAGTCATTCTGCATACGTGTTATAAAAATTATATGCCTCCATGCATGTATCAAACTCCATACCAATATAAGGCTGATCACTTTAAACACTCTCTCAAAAAGAAATTGTCGAAACTTCAAATCATCCAAATTTTGAACATATGGATCAGTGATATCCATATGTTATGAGAAGTATAACATAAATTAATAACAGATATTAAGATAAAAATTTATAATTAAAAAACTCTTCAAAAAATATATACTTGTAGCTAAACTTTAAGAACAGATTCATCCTCACTAACTGGTCTGTTAGTTGAGTCAACAGTTACCCCACTACTCGTTATCCCACGTGAAGAGATAGTGTTCATTTATATCCTAAGTTGTAGAGAAAAAACTCAGAACTCAGAATTAATCCATATATTAATTATATTTTTAGTTTTTTTAATGCATTACATTGTAAAAAAATGCAACTCAGACCTCTCAACCAAAAGAAAAGGATGTATGACAATAAAAAGACTGATTTGATTAAGAAAGGATGTATGCTAGTTATGTTGTTATTATGGCATATAAAAAAAATAAAAAAAATGATAAACAAATAATGCCTACTAACTATTATAAAATATTTCTTAATCATTACAAATAAAGCCTATCATTAATAAATAGGCTTCTTTATTAGCTGAATCAAGAGGTGTAGTCCTTGAATATACAGAATAACTTCATACAAAGAATGCAAATTAGTACTATAACAGCGATAAATTGTAAATTAGCTAATTTAACTTACTGACGCGGAGAAAGGGAATGCGAGAGAGAGAGGATCCCCAATCTTGTGAGTGCGAGGGGAGGAGTAGTGGTTGCCTAGTCAGTCACCTAGGTGGGGGAAGGCTTTATCGCAAGAGAGGGGAAGAGGATAGGCGAGATTAGGTTTTAGAGCTTTGCGCAAGAGAGAAAGGAGAGAGGTTTGTGTAGGAGAGGAAAAAAAGAAGTGAACTGTTTTTCTTTGTTTTTTGTAAACAAGCAAAGAGTGCAACTTTGCGCATGAGACAAAAAGAAAAGAAACAAACTGTTTATTTTTTTTAATAAATAAAGAGAGCTTGAATCGCTCATTAAAATTTTGCTTATCAACGTTCTTGATCAGCGCGAATTTTAATGCGAATCTGAGAGTTCAGAAACTCAAAGCAAAAAAAAAAAAAAAAAACCAACTTTGCAAATCACCATAATCTTACTCATATGTAAAATTTCTAACCCAAGTTATTACCTAACCCACTCAAATCCAAAATTAACAACTAAACTCCTTAACCTAAGTTATCTCTCTCTCGGTCGCACTCTCTCTTTGAATATAATATGGGAACTATGATAGAAAATTACTTAAAATTGTTGTCATTTCTTTTCTTTTTGAATAATATTAACCGTTTAGTTAAGTGAAATTAGAAATAATCATCTAATTCTACTAGAATAGAACTGGAAGAGCACTCTTATGCTATTCGATGGTAGAGTTAGAATAGAGGAAGAGAGGAGAGAGATACATGCGGAATAATATTATTTTAACTAATTTTTTATGAAATGATATTTTCATCCTTTCGAATAATTCAAAAATAATACTCTTTTTTCACTCTTTTAAATATCACTATTCTATTATTATTCTACTTTTACTATTTCAATAACATTATTCTAACGCTATTCTCTAATTTGCCAAATGAACCCAATTTTAATTGTGAAAATTAATACTTATACTATGAAACCGATATCATATAAATCAAATAAAAATTATAAAATTGACAAACAATATTATGTTTAGAAAAATGAAAACAAATTAGATTTACTCATTTGATACAAAATATGTATTTATATAGTACATATTTTTGAATCAACTTCATTAAATATGTATTTGTTTATATTATCAAACATTATCAATTGCCCCTTTTTAGCGCAGTTCATGTAAATTGAAGCTTCACCAGTATTCTTCTAGAATTAATTTAAATAATAGTTAATTTTTATATTTTTTTTTCAAATTAAAGATGCTTTTAATGTAGAAAAATCTCATCATAATTAAAAAGCATATTATGCATAATGATAATACTTCGTATTTTAAGTCTAGTTTTAATCATTTAATGAAATTAATTAAAAAAACAGCTATCTGTGCAGAGACCATAAATAAAATAGCGCAGAAATTTTGCAACACAGAATTAATTTGAATTAATGCGTAGAGAGAATTAACAGGCTGCCCATTGCACGTGGGGAAAAAAAATTAAGTTGGAGAGGATATTTTTTTCCCCACAAAACAATGCATGAAACAGTAGATGGGTTCGTTTTGGAAAACACTAAGATTCTACTTTTATATAAAATATATAAAAAATATTAAAAATTTCATAATTAATAATTATATATTTTCTATTGATAAATACATAGTTATAAATAAATAAATAAATAAAGAAATAAATAGACGAGTGAATAGTAATGATAAACAAAAGGCAGAATTGAAAAAATTAACCAATCCAGCCCCATCCCTGTGATATCCAGAAACTTCTATTTTAGCCCCCACCATTTTTTTTATATAATAACACAGAGCATTCCCCACTCCTCAGCCACCAGTCGGACCAAAACCCTTGCTAAAACCCTCGTGTCGACTCTCCGAGCTGCAACAAGCACCTCTTGTCAGAGTCTTCTCCCCCCTCGGAAATGCTCGGAGCTTCTAGAAGGTCACTCTCCTCCTTCGCGCGCTTACGTGGTGGCGCCGCCAGCTTTCGCGCGCTCTCTCCTTCAACCTCTTCCCCTGACTTGACGAACAAGGTATATATCTTCACGTCGTTTCTATTTTCTCGCCAGGTTTCGCGTAATTGATCTTCATTTTTGTGTGTGCTGCTAGGTTTTCCAGTTTATTTGACTAAGTTTTAGCTTTGAATCTGGATTAAGTTCGCTAGCTTTTCCAGTTCATTTAGGCTTATTTAGTTTAATATTTAGAAATTGAAATTAGGGTTTCTAGTAAAACTGAGAGTGCATAAGATGTTATAACCTCCTATTTGATTTGAAGTCTGAAGCTTCACGGCTTTCGATGGAGTTGTTTTTCTTTATTTCATTACTGTCCTGTACATTTAGATGTACGTATAAATAGTCTTATATCAATCATTTTTGTTTTCTCTTGTTTAATTAAAGGTGTTTTACGTTATTTCTTTGTTCATGATCTCTCTATTCATCATTTGCAGGTCTCTGAATCAGAGCATGGAGCACCTCAGTTCCAGAAGAGATTTTTTACCTTGCTTTCTGCACCTAATTCCTTTGGGTTGGATAAATCTTCACGAAGTAATCTGAGAGAAAGCATCACTATCAACAGGCGTTATGAATCAAATGCAGCAGCTGTTGACTCGTCTGATTCAGCTTGTGAGAAATTCAAGTACCAAGCTGAGGTAATATGTTTACTATGTTAGATTATTGTATAGGATTGGGTGATATTCCGAATGGCTGAAGTTTCTTTGTTTATGGTGCTTTAACAGGTCAATCGCTTAATGGATCTGATAGTTCATAGCTTGTACAGCAACAAGGAAGTATTTCTTAGAGAGTTGGTTAGGTGAGCTATAATCAAAATTTACCTTTTTCTTGCTTTGGAATTTATATTTTGTCTTTAATAGGCATCCGTATTGTTGACGGAGTATACCCATCCTTAGCCTACAATCTGTAGAGTCTAATTTTATTAAAAAAAATGAAACCCATGGGGTTCTATTCTCCATAAAGGAACTTGCTTTGTTCTATTCGATTTCTGTCATGAGGAACTTTATGTACTGTCAGTGTTATGTGTGTGATGCCCAATTTATTTGGTTTGGATTGAAAGATTAGTCTTTTTGCAAGTTGCTGAAGTCTGTTTCTGTCATATTAACAGCGGTCAATATTGAATATTCTGTTCATTTTTGTTTCTACATTTTTGTTGTAGTAATGCGAGCGATGCCCTTGATAAGCTGCGTTATCTGAGTGTTACTGAGCCTGACCTTTTGAAGGATGGTGTTGACCTCGACGTGCGCATTCAAACTGACAAGGATAATGGGATAGTCACAATCACGTAAGTATATATATATATATATATTATTCTATTATTATTGTCGGAAACTAATATTTCTTTCCAAAGCATCTTGTTGTATTGCCTTAAATTCTGTTTTCTGTTTTGGGGTGCGGTTGAAATGGCAAAAATGTACTGTGGATAAGGCTGCCCCTGTGTATCAGTCTAGGTTGTGTATACAATGATCTCAATGTCTCAGAAACCCAAGGCAATCTTTTTTTTTTAATTTCCTCCTTTGGAATGCGAATGTTTTTGAATTTACAGAAATCAGGTCTCTGATTTTTTTCCTTCTTTTTCTAAATCTAGTGATTCAGGAATAGGAATGACCAGGCAAGAACTTGTGGACTCACTAGGAACTATCGCACACAGTGGAACTGCAAAGTTTTTCAAGGCATTGAAGGTACAAATTGGTTGAGAAGAATTCTTATAGTGCTTTCTGCTTAATCTGTGGATCCGGTTGGTGAAAACTACTCACTATCATATTGTATTTCTTAAATTCTTAACTGCAGGAAAGTCAGGAAGGTGGTACAGACAGCAATTTGATTGGTCAATTCGGTGTTGGCTTTTACTCAGCCTTCCTTGTCTCTGACAAGGTATAGTGTTTTAGTTTACAAAGAAAGCAAGATTATTAACATCTAAATTTTTGCTATTTTAGACTTCTGTGTTATTTAAATCTATTTTTACATGCAAATAACAGGTTGTTGTCTCAACAAAGAGCCCCAAATCTGACAAGCAATATGTCTGGGAAGGAGAGGCCGGTTCTAGTTCTTTTACTATCAGGGAGGAGACTGATCCTGCGAACCTGCTTCCTAGGGGAACACGACTTACACTTTATCTGAAGGTGTATATCAGCCTGTGTTTCTTTTATTTTTGTTTGGTTTAAAGCATGCCAAAAATATGCTTCTTACTCAACCATTGGCGCTTTTTCTCAGTGTGAAGACAAGGGGTTCGCTCATCCTGAGAAGATACAAAAACTTGTTAAGAACTACTCCCAGTTTGTTTCTTTCCCTATTTACACGTGGCAAGAGAAAGGACACACGAAGGAAGTAAGGACCAACTGCTAATTATAATTTTTTACCTTAATGTTATCAGATTCAATTTGTAATGAACCCGTATTGTGTTAATTTTGTGATGCTATCCCTCTCCAGGTAGAGGTTGAAGAGGACCCGACAGAAGCTAAGAAAGAAGGTGATGATGGCGCACCAGCAGAGGTAAGTTTGAGTAATTTTTTGTTCTTAAAATGTCATATCCAGCTTTATGAGAGATTAGTCATTTCATTTAATTACAAGACAGCTTATATGTGTTCTGTATCTTGTGTAATGCAGAAGAAAAAGAAGAAAAAAACTGTTATTGAGAAATACTGGGACTGGGAGCTGACAAATGAAACACAACCACTATGGGTAAGTATTTTTTTTTCTTTTGAAACTTCTAAGGCCGATTGCTCCTGTCAGTATGAAGCTAGAATCTTATATCTTCATTCTTTCATATCATATAGCTTCGAAATCCTAAGGAGGTTACTACAGGGGAGTACAATGAATTCTACAGGAAGACTTTCAATGAATACTTGGATCCCCTAGCTTCCTCACACTTTACAACAGAGGTACGCATATAATTATCAGCTTGCATTTTGAAATTTTTTTTTGTCATACATTAGATTTTGTTTTATGTTAGTTTGTAGCACAATTTTAAGCAAGGTTGTTATTTTTTTTTTTTTGTTTTCTATATACATTGCATATCCAATAGCCATGTCCCTGGCAGTTTACATGCAGCTGTTTTTATATTGACATTGTTAGCATTTACATGTTGAGAATACTTTATGCAGGGTGAGGTGGAATTCAGGTCTATTCTGTTTGTGCCTTCAGTTAAAAAGGAGGAATTAATGGACTCAAAGACCAAGAACATAAGGCTATATGTGAAGCGTGTTTTCATCTCCGATGATTTTGATGGTGAACTGGTATAGAAGAATACTTGTGTGCTGATCTCAAGCATTTCAGATTTTCTTTTCATATAGCCTCTGATGCTAATTGTAGTTATTTAATTTTGATTTTGTAGTTTCCGAGATATTTGAGCTTCGTAAAGGGTGTTGTTGATTCCAATGACCTTCCTTTGAATGTGTCTAGGGAGATTCTTCAAGAAAGCCGAATTGTGAGTGTCTCTGAAGAGAAATTCTTTTTGATTCAAATGGACAAATTGAATTCTTTATTTATCATCTTTTTCTTTCAGTATTTGCTCAGAGGCTAATTTGTGCTTTGTATACTTTGGACAGGTACGCATAATGAGGAAGCGGTTAGTACGCAAAGCCTTTGACATGATTCTGGGTATTTCTCTTAGTGAGAACAAAGAGGTAAGAAGATAATAAACCTGTTTTTATCTCCCACATAATACTGTTTTTTAAAGCTGACTCAAGTTAATTCCTTGTCGTAATATAGGATTATGACAGGTTCTGGGAGAGCTTTGGCAAATTCCTCAAACTCGGATGCTTGGATGATAAGGAGAATCACAAGCGCATTGCACCACTGCTTCGATTTTTCTCAAATCAAAGTGAGAATGAGTTGATAAGCTTGGATGAATATGTTGAGAATATGAAGCCAGAGCAGAAGGATATTTACTATATAGCTTCTGATAGTGTGACTAGTGCCAAAAATGCCCCCTTCCTAGAGGAACTCACTGAAAAGGATTATGAGGTAAGACATTTAAATTTGTTGGTTTTGTCTAGAATGGTGTTTAAAGAAACCAAGCAGTAATTTTATGTGGTGCTGAGCAATAAAAGCTGTCTTAATGACTGGTTCATTATATTTATGTTGAAAATTTTCCAATCTGGAACTGATGAACCACTAGCTCAAAAACATGCAATAATTTTTTTTCTAGCGGTAAGTTATGACGGGGTTGCATAGACAACAAACGCAATCGTTGATTATTTTGACTACTTTGTAAAACCTTATGTCAAACAGATATCAGTACGAATGACAAATAGGGAATTGATGAGGAAAGAGAAAGCACTGTAACAAAAGCTTTAATGGAAAAACAATGATATGTGCTCTATCTAGTAACAACAGAAAGCGATAACAAGATTAGTAGATCGCACATGGTCTAAATTTGGAACCTGTAGAAGATAAAAATAGAAGGTATGCATGCATCAGTAAGAAATGGAACTAATGGAAGGTGGCAGCCATACTGTGGGTTGGTTTAGGTTTTATCCGATATTTCTTTTATAGAATCTTTTACCACAACTTACTTATGAGGCCAATAAAAAGATCCTATCTGTATCTGACAAAATGAAACTTTGAACGCATGGGCTTTGGGCCAGGTTGGACAGTTTGATTGGGTTGTCTTAGCCCTCCCTTCTCTTGGATTTTGTTTGGAACAGTTGATCTTGGTTCTAAATGCATGTTTATTGATTATACTACTTTCAGGTGCTATTTCTGGTTGATCCCATGGATGAAGTAGCTATCCAGAATCTCAAATCATACAAAGAAAAGAATTTTGTTGATATTAGCAAGGAAAACCTGGATCTAGGTAAGTTTGTTCTTTGGATTGTTGGTGACTACTTTTGTGCCAGGTGTCATATTGTTGTTCTATGCAAAAAGGTCGAAGAGCAGAAAATAGGAGGAAATACGAAAAAAACACTTTTCATAATGGTGCATTGTTGTCCTCTTCTTGTTGAAACACTAACCTGTGGTGATGGTATCTGCATTTTTTATGTGTTTCTTGCAATTGTTGATTTGCATAATATGCATAATATGATTATTATTCAGGTGACAAGAATGAGGAGAAAGAGCAGGAAATAAAGCAGGAATTTTCCAAGACTTGTGACTGGATAAAGAAGAGGCTGGGGGAGAAGATTGCACGTGTTGATATTTCCCACCGCCTTAGGTCCTCGCCATGTGTACTCGTCTCTGGCAAGTTTGGTTGGTCTGCCAATATGGAGAGGTTCGAAGAACTTTTAGTTCACTTTTTTTTTTTGGTTGTTCATTCAACTTCTCTTCTAAGTCTCTGATGTGGTAGTTGTTACTTTAGGATTTAAATAAGACAGAACAATATTGCTTGAAAGTTCATTGAGGTCATTTAATTAACCAAATAAATGCCCATCTCATTGCTATTCTGCATGTTTCCAATAATACTAAAGAAAACCATTATTATATGATGTTGTCATCATTCATATGTTCTTCTACATCTTCTCATGGAAACACCTCTCTTGGTATTCAATACTTCAGGGATTGAAACACAGTCCTACTTTTGCTTTTGTATTTCTCTCTGGTCCTTCGGTAGAAAATTGAGGATTATATGCAATTTATTTGTAACATGATTTTGCTGTATTGTAACTCTGGTTGTTTTTAGGCTGATGAGGGCTCAAGCCATGGGAGATCCTATGAGTCTGGAGATCATGCGCTCGAGGAGGGTTTTTGAAATTAACCCTGAACACCCGATAATAAAGAGTTTAAATGTAAGCTGGTGTGATTTTAAAGACGTTACTTGAGTATCTAAAATTCTAAATTGTACCTTAGATAATACATGTAACAGCTCATAGCACAAATGTCAAGTTATACATGCTGGAAGCACATTGTAATGTACCTAATGCTCTCTGCTGGAAGATACAGCATGCTGCATGATGTTTCCTTTTTTCTAAAATTTGTTGTATAACTTATGTTTATGTTGTTACTGGGGTAATGGTAATGCAGGTCGCATGTGAGGCTAACCCTGATGACCCTGAAGCCCTGAGGGCAGTTGATCTTCTATTTGAGACGGCTCTTATCTCTAGCGGCTTCACTGTAAGTGCATTTACAAAATTATAAACCAAAAAGTAACTCTGTAAGTCAAGAAGGCCCAGATTTTTACCAAATTAACAGAGCACCAAAAAGTATGTACTTCTAACCATTTACCAGTTCAGAATTCAGTATTGCCTGTAATTGGTCTGCAAACAGCAGCCTTGACTGGTATGGAGACTAATATTCTACATTGAATCATTCCGTGGATGTACTCCTTATACTTGTTTTGTTGAGAATTCAGTATTGCCTGTAATTGGTCTACAAACAGCAGCCTTGACTGGTATGGAGACTAATATTCTACATTGAATTGTTCCTTGGATGTACTCCTTATACTTGTTTTGTTGCCATGCAGCCTGACAATCCAACAGAGCTGAGCAGCAAGATCTATGAGATGATGGGAAATACATTTGCTGATAAGTGGACAAATGGCCCTGCTGAGATGGACCCCAGTCAGCCCAGCCCGCTGCCTGAAACACAACATAATGTGACCACGGAAGCTGAAGTTGTTGAGACAGCCGAAGTTGGTCAACAGAAATGAGCTTTTGGTGCTATTATTATACATTAGAGGGTTTAAAAAGCATGATATCTTCCGTTTTATTTATTTAGAAAAGATTTTATTAGTTGCAGTGTAATACATGCGGATGTAGGCTAGGCAGTGCATTTCAAATGCAAGAACTTGGGCATCACATGCAATAAAGCGAAGCATGAAGCCATGAACTTTGATTTTTGTGTCTAGTCACTTCTTGAGTTGTGGAGTTTATGTTAATATGTCATTTATTGATCTTTTAAGCCAACTAATTTGTTGTTCCTCTCTATTATGACATGCTAATCGTCCTCAGTAGCTTTTGACTATGATATTTGTTGGTGTTATCATCTTTCGTTTGCGGTACAGCTGTAGATTATCCTGACAATCCGACTTGTTGCAACCTTCACCAAAATTTTGTGATTTTGTGGTGGGAATTTGCTGAATAGAAGTATCACAAAATTTTGTACTACATATCAACAGGTCATATCATTCGTTTGGACTTTTTTTTAGATTAAATATAGAAAGTTGGGCATTGGATCCCTCCGATTAAAAGAAACAGCGTTAGGGGCCCCTGTCGAAATGGTATCTCTTCTTTTGATGTGTTCAATGAATCTAAACATTTGACATGTAACATGTTCGATGAATCTGAATAGTTGACATTCACACGCACATGATTTCCTACCTAGTTAAGGGGGACCAATTACATGAAACTTGGCTGGTTTTACGTATTTGGGTTCTTGTCACTGATTTTTTAAGGACAGGGGGGATGGTTCAGATACAAAAAGGTAGGGAACCGTCTGGTCTGTTGGTACAGACTACCTAATACAAATGCTGAGTTAAAGCAGATAGTGGAATCACATTCAACCAACCAGAATTCAGCTAAAATGCATGCTTCATAATCTTTAGCTCCGACAACAATCGCTGACAGCTTTTGTTGTTGCTTGAAGTCAGATAGATACATGTAGGGATATACAGTCTGATATGTCAGTATAACTAACCTATATGCCACCGGACACCATACCATCACAAAATTCATATATTCACAAAAAGGAAATTACAATTGCAAGAATTAACGTGAATTAAGAGATTTCATAAACTCTCTCATGTTCCTAATGTCCTTGTCAGATTGTTCAAATTTCTGCGGTTTAAACAGCTTCCATATCCCGACTGGCTGTCGGGGTCTATCTCTTTTCTCTCTCCTAAAACCGTTAAAAATCTTTTCGCACTCAGGGTATGGCTTCACAAACATGTTATAGAAATTCATTCTACTAAGCTTCACATAATGTTTCATCCAAACCTCATCTCCTAGGCCTCCGACTGATCTCAAATGCTCGAAAACATTATACCGCGGTATTATTTGCTTCTTGAGATGGACTCCCAAGTACTCCGGGCATTCTACCAAATGCTCTATGCAAAACCGCATCTTGTGTAAAAGAAAATCGATTTTTTCTTCTAAATCCTCTAAATCATACAAAATCACTCTCGGCTCCGCATGCAACACCTTGAATGCATCTCTAAGGCTTAAACCGTGCTTGTGGAGGCACTCGATCCTGAGTTTCACATTGATAGCACCTTGCAGATAGCCCCTATTTAAAATTCTCTCTTTTATCAGGTGCCTACATCTCAAGCTATCTAAAAATGCAATACACCTTGACAGTTCTCCAGGTTCCAATCTGAGAAAAGGCTTCGGATTTTCGAGCATCGCCGCTCTGATCTCGGCATGAGAGAAATTCATTTCATGTAACTCATCAATAAAAGGTTTCAACCTTGCTTCGAAATTAAGTCCAAAATATTCGGGAAAACTAAACAAGATCTGATCAATCTCGCACAAACTAAACCCGAAGTATTTCAAGAGATCAAGTTTCTTCCTAAATCCAATTGAATCCTTTAAGACTGCCAGAGGAAGCTCCTCAAATAGCTTCTTCACTGTCTCTTCTGTAAATCCCATACCTCTCATCATTTCCCTCGGCCTCGATTGTTCAAGGACATTTGGGGAAGAACAAGGATCAGATGTTGATGAGAAGTGGTTGATCCGAATGAAATTGAGAATAGAGGATTGAGGCGACTTCAATGGATTGAAGAACGAAACATAGCGATTACAATTAGGGGGCTGTGGAGATTGGGAGAAATTGCGCGCAATTACAAGTTGGAGTGGAGAGGCTCTGTGAGGTGCCGTTGAACTGAGACGGGGAAGACGACACATCCAAACCCTAATCTCCATTGCTAAGGGGGATCTAAGTTTCGCCATTACGAAATCTAATCAATGCTGTGAGGGGGGGATCTAAGTCTCGTGTGGTGATCAGTGTAGCGGGTTGATTTGTTGCTGTGGAAGTGTGAAAGGCCTTACTCCTTACCAGGCCTTTTGATTTTGAGGCCCATTAAATGTGCGAATTTCAAACCTGTTTATCTAATCCAAGTCGAAATTTATTTAAATAATGCGATTTTGTGAGGAAGAAATAGGAATCCCATTCGTGCAATGATCATGCGCTTAGTAGGTCGCACTGCCTTCCTCCTCTCCTCAATCTCAATCCAGAAATACAAAAAAACAAAAAGGAGAAGGAAAAAAGAAATAGAAAAACATTAGCAAGACATGGGAGGAATCATAGGAGGAGGAGGTGCATTGATCTTTGCCTTGTTGAATTTGCTAGCTCTGCACCAAACCGGTGCACTTCGGTACGAGGTTGAGTCGGGACATACCAAGTGCATTACCGAGGAGATCAAAACGGATTCTATGTCAGTTGGGAAGTATTCAGTTGTCGGTCTCACATCAGAAGACCAACGCATCACTGTCAGAGTATGTGTTCTTATTTCTCTTTATGTTTTTTTCATTTTAAAAGAAGAAGAATTGATTGTTTGCTCTTAGGAATTGAGCCTCCAATAGTGAAAGAATACATGCTTTTTTGGGGAAGTTGAAAGAACAAATGTTGCCAAGAGAAAAAGAGAGGATTCCAATTTATATTTGTAGTTAGAACTGGAGATCTTTTCTTTTGGTAAAGTCAAGAAATCCACAGATATTTTTCCAAGGCTCCTGCAATCTGCCAAACACATTGCAAATTAAGGACTCTCCGAATTTACGACATTGCAATTTTGCGCACCTAGGATCGAAGCCAACAAAATTAGGATAAAATTTCAACAGAATTTACATTAGCCAGACAAGTAAATCTAAAAAAACAACCTGAATTCAAACCAAGAAAACCTGTCCTTATGTTAGGCTATTTATGTTTCACAATTCACATTCAAATTGCTAAATAAGTATAAAAGAAACTAGTGAACTTTCCGGGCGCTTTTTACATTGCAATTTACATTTTCTGACTAGTAGGTCACCTCTCCCTATGTGAATGGGGTAGGCTATGCTGGGCAGCTGCACTTTGCCGAACAAGTGGAGTCGGGAAACTTTGCATTCACGGCAATGCAGCCGGGGGATTACTTGACCTGTTTCTGGCTGTCGAAACCATACCATAATCCGCCTATCAGAGTAACAGTCGATTTTGAATGGAAATCTGGTGTTTCTACCAGAAATTGGAAGTCTGTCGTGAAGAAAGGGAACATTAATGTGAGCTATAGATCATTCTTTTCTTCTTTCGGTTAAGTTTTGGATTAATTAAGGTAGTGGAATTTGATTTGGCGTGTTAAAAAATAATAGTTTTTCTTTAAATATTGTTAAGGCTATGGAGATGGAACTCAACATGATGGAGGACATAGTGAAGTCGATACACGAAGAAATGGTGTATCTTCGTGAAAGGCAAGATAACTTCAAAAAGTTTTTAAGTTTTCTTACATATGAAAAATAATAGAATTATACATGTGGTATAAATGAAATAATAGAATTATCAAAATATGACATAAGTTAATAAAAAAGAAAATATATTAACAGAACAGTTTTAATAAAACTGAAAACAGCATGTAACAGTAAACCCCATGCATGAAGCAGCCATACCAAAAAAAAAAAAAGAAAATTATAATTGATACTTAATATGTGGCATGTTGTGAGATTTTACCTTTTTTCTAAAATGAGTCAAAATGAATGAAGTTTATGTTTGACTGTTATTATAATTCAATAGCCTGCATATGATTAGATGCTATGCTTTTGGATACTGGTATATGCAGGGATCAGGAAATGCAGGATCTAAACAGAAAGATCAATTCTAGGATGGCTAGCTTCAGCTTTCTGTCATTTATTGTTATAGTATCAGTTGTTTGGTTGCAACTGTGGTACCTGAAGCACTTCTTTGAGAAAAAGAAGCTTGTGTAGCTAATTTGTTGGGGGGGTCAAATATAGAGGATATTTTTGTCAATTCTTTGCTTGCTACAAAATTTGATGTTAAAATTTTGTACTACCTTCAGAAAAAGAGTCTTCTTTTTTCTGGGTTTCATTAGATTTGGTATTTTAGTCTTATGGAAAAATTTGTGAACTTTCTCTATGGAAATGCCGGGTATCGATTCAGGTCATAAGCATGTAATTGCAATCCTGACACATGACCAAATATTACCAGAAAACTTGTTTCATCCAAAAAGTTTTTGACCATTATCCTGTAAAAGTGACATAAGATTCTGAATCAATGAGAATTTCAACTGATCTGAATGAAGCAATCTGGTCTGATATTAACCTGAAGCTAAAATAATCCAAATTAAACCAAATACAATTAAACATAGCTTCTATTATTCTCCTTCTTTTAAAAATAAAAAGTCAAAACACGACTTCCCCGGCATATTTCGACCATAAGCAATATAGCAATGTGGGCATGAAAACATGGCAATTCTGACTTTTAGGGAGTATTGCCTTACAACTAATTATTTACTTCTCTAAGGCTAGTGTGTGCGCGCACGCGCGCGCATTATACAGTATATTACTAATTTGTTTCAAAGGACGAAACTAATTAAGACAACATTGTCCCTAAAGCAACAGAAGGTTCCCTTTTTTAGCACTATTTTTAGTATATATTCATCTTTTCTAAAACTGGAAAAGTTTAATTATCTCATACATAATTGTGGAGTTTCATATATATATGTGATAGCTGCAGTTGCTAGAATGACCAAAAAAAAAAATCCGAAGGGTAAAATGGGAACATGGTTACCTGTTCTTTGTATTTTTTTTTTTCCCCTGAGGGTTTAACTTAGTCCAGATCTAGTATTTTCTTCTAGATTTTAAATCTGAAGTTTAAAGCGGATGCAACACTTTCCATAGATAGGAGAAACCATTCCTAACCCCTAATCATGTAAACCAACCTTATTACTTTGATTAATGATTAATGAAATTGAAATCTTAGTAGGTACTACCACAAAATTTCTCTTTTTCCTTTGTTTTTTTTTTTTTGGTTTTCTAGGAGTCATGTTTAACCTCATAGTTTTTTCCTGAATGCACTTAATAATTTTGTACTGAGATTCTCAATTAAGTACGGATTGTATTTGTATGCATATGTGACTCAGTTACTCTAGAATCTAGATCCAATCCATGGATTGACTCCTCTTGAAATCCATCTCTTTCCTTTAGAAATTTTTTTTTAGATTAAGATGAGGCTCAAATTACTTAAATTTAAATGTCCATAAAAAAAACCTCTCATTCAGATTTCGAACTTACAACCTCTCACACAAAAAATATTATTTTTGTCACTAGACCAAATGTTAGTTCATTTCCTTTAGAACTTAGATAGATAGTACGGCTTATCCGAGTCGTTCACCATTGTTTCTTGAGTAGTCTTTAATTTTCGTGCATATTTTTATTTTTGAAAAGATAAGGGTTCCAATGCTACAATTTTTTTATCACAAAATGTCAGAAACTTAATTTTTAATTTATATCTTAAAATTTGACACTCAAATTTTGAATTCAAACTGTGAATTTATTAATTTTCATGGTACATATATGTATATAAAATTTAATTATTATTAGAGTTCATTTTATACTAGATTAAGTAGTCATAAAATGAATGACTACTTAATTTAGCATTGAAACCCTCGTCTTTTGAAAAAGGGTTGGGAAGACAACTTTTGTGTCAATTCTGATAATGCTAACGAGTATAAGATAAAAATAACAAACAAAATAAAATCAAATAAAACAAATAGCAAGCAAGTCAATGCTAGAACTCTTGATAAAAAATGTATAGTAAATGATAATAAAAAAAGGGTGTACTTAAAATAAGAGCTAGTACACCTAAAAGAAAAATTTTAACTACAATTTTTTTTTATTTCTCAAGGAAAAAACCACAAATGTTATAACAGTAGATCATAATGGACAAGTGGATTTAGAGTGATTGGATCTGAAATGTTCAAATTTCGGATATGGATCCAAATTGATCCTAACGGACAAGTGGATTTAGAACTAGTTGGATCCGAAATGTTTAAATTTTCATGGTTTTTTAATTAGTGGGCATGAAGAGAGAAGTGGCCTAACAAGTGGCTATCAAGACAATAAATAAATCAAGATTAACATTTAATTAAATCAGAGATAGATACAAAGTAATTTCAGAAGAAACTGAAATGCAACAATAGAAAATCACAAAAACCAGAACAACCTCACTGGCATGCTTGACAGCTATTGTTTGTGCCTGTACTCTAGAGCACATCTTGTAATAGAATAAGAAAGAAAATATATATAAAGCATCTAATCGTACCAGAAGAGAAAGAAAGAAAGAAAAATTGAGTAAGAGAGCTCCTTTGGCTATTTCCTGGAAGCTTACAACAAGTCAATGGCAATACTCAGACAATAAACAAGAAACAGAGATCGGTTGCATGCGTTCGTGCAACCGAGTTATATATAATCTCTTTAATTAATGCATTAAATGCTCAATAATACAATACACAATGTCACTTGTAATGTTAACATATCCCAAGTACAGATGTACAATGGTGGAAATCAGAAAGAATTTTTAAATTTCAAATGGCATAGAATATTTAATGGATGCTGATACGGTGCTTCCAACACTGTCCCTCTATTTTTCTCGCTAACACTGTAGTGGGTCTCATGCGCTAATGCTTTTAGAGGGTCCCTTTTGTCTGTGGTAGTTTCAGAAATGGGGAGCACTGTGATGGAGGTATTACATATTTTTTTCATATTTAATTACCAGTATATATGATATGTGCTGTGTGTACATGTAACATGTGCATTATGTCTGTAAATCTGAGGCATCTACTGCATTATGTAATTTTCTAATCATGGCATATTTAATTAATCTGAGTACAAATTCACTTTAAATTAATGATTCCAATGTACTATGACATAAAGTTTGAAATACAACAGGAGATGCAACTTTTAAAGAAATGAAATTAGTTCTAATTAATCAACCAAAACAAAAGAAGTTGTTTAATTACTCTCCAAAATACATATTATTTTTTCACACAATCATTTCTTAGGCAAAGATATGAATTTGCATATTGACAGGAATTGAAAGGAAATATATGATAGAGCAACTCCTTCCACATTTGTTGAGTACTGATCCTTTGCGCACTGACAAAATATGGACAGTTGGATTTATAGAGAGTTTTTTGAGATTTGTTTTTGCACGAATCTTAAAGCAATCAGACAGATTAACATGACGCATTGTTTCTCTCTCTCTAGATACTCTGGAGTGCCAAGATTCATTTCTGATCAGAACAGAACGATAGAGAAGTGGATAGGATGAAATATCGGATACAACATGTGAGGCGGCACTTTAGGCACCATGTTTGTTAAACTCTCCGGCATCAATGCCGCACCGATGCCTCCAAGAGCATTACAATGCATTTCAATTTTTTATTCCTATTTTGTTGCAGTCCCTTCAACATTGATTCTAACTTCTAATTATCTGATTTTTAAATTTAATTTACAGGTTTACTCTACCACAAACTGCTTTAGGAGTTGATCCAATCCAACCACCTTTAAAGCACTTCACCAAGAACCCAACACATATCCATACTGGTTTATGTTTATATAAAAAAATGTACAAAATTCTCTATTCTTTTAGGTTGCCAAATTTCTCTATTAAATTGAACTTTTTTTAATGAAAAATATATATACCCATGCAATGCTTGTCATGTCTTATTATCTGAATATAAAAACAAACCCTTCATCATTGTGTAGCTTATTTATTATTTTTTTTGTTTTTTTTATATAAGGGCTTTTGTTAACTCTGAAATTTTTTTTTCAAATATCTTTTGCAAAACTTGAATTTGCATCTCTCCGTAGAGAGACAATATCTATCATCACTGTGTTAGACCTGTGGTTCAGATTAATCTTTACTTCTACTATAGCAAGAATATTAATGGTAGATTTCCTTGAGCTGGCATAGTGCAAATCCTTGGATTTGTCAGAATACCACACATGCAACTTCCTGTATATATGATAATAAATTTTTAATATTTGCTAATTAGCTTATATTATTCTCTTGCTTGAAACTTGCCTATATATAAGCATCTCCAAATCTCATCATTTCCAGCAGAAAGTAAACAACTTTTTGCAAATTATTTATTCTCTCCTTTTTCTTGGATATAATCCATGGAGAAACCATCAAGCATTACCATGTATTACTCTCTCTTATTTCTAGAACCAGTTGGTTTATTTTTCTTGCTCAACCTTCTCATGATATCTGTAAACAAGCTTCTTTCCAAGACTTTTGTCTCATTTCGCGCCGGCCTCTTCGCAACCTCGCCTTATCCTTATCATAGTCAGCAAAACATAACACCAAAATACCATGATAGAGATGTCATCCTAACGAGAGAAGAAATAGATTCCATAATCAACACAATCGGGATCAATTTCGACACCGACGGTGAGCAATCAAAGGAGGTAACCGGTTTGGATGAGATTTCGGGTTTGTTTGAGGAGGTGGAACCAAGTTTGGAGGAAGCAAAACAAGCATTCTATGTATTTGATGAAAACAAAGATGGTTTTATTGATGCTGAGGAGCTACAAAGAGCTCTTCTCAAAATTGGGTTCAGAGAAAAAGGATTAGAGATATTTGAATGTATGGAAATGATTGCAGCATATGATTTAAATAATGATGCTAGGATAGATTTCATGGAATTTGTTAAATTTTTGGAAGCAAGTTTTTGTTGAGACAAACTTATAACTACAGTTTTCAAGTGAACAAAAAAGTCTAATTTTTTTCTTTGCTTTTTTGTAGTGGCAAAAGTCCATTTTTCTTAGTTTGAAGTTCAATTTTTCTTTTGCTTAATCCGAATATTAATTAGATAGATTTGGCACATTCATTATGCATTACAAAAGTGTATTGACCCTCATCAAAAAATAAAATATAAAAATAACGCAATAGCTAGAAAGATAGTGGTGTCTCTCTTATATAGCTTCTAGCCTTGTATTATTTTCTAGAGCATATTCTTGATCTAACTTTTTCAGCTCAAATTGACAATAATTGATTGCTTTGGTGATAAAATATTCAAAATCCATCTCTTCTTACATAATTATAGAGATGACTCCAATCTAAGCAAAACAAATTTATGTGCGCTCTATCTTTCTTTCCTTTTTTTCCTTTGAAAACTCAGTTATAGTGTTTCAGTTCTAGTTGCGCGTTTGATAGATGGAAACTGAAGTAAAATTAAGAATTTTTCAGAATCAACTTTTCCCCGTGCATGATGTTTGCGGAGGTGGAGCTTTGAAAGGGGTCAGACTGGATAGTGTCCTCCTACTTTTAAATAAATTGAATATTTCATCAGTTTTTTTTATCTACTGGGCTAAAGTTGGCTCCTTTTGACTCACAAATTTTCTCTCTTTTTTTTTTAAACAAACCCAAGCTAATAGACACTCAGTCTTTCCAATTAAATTATTCCCTCTATTCCTTTGCATTTCTCCTCTTTACATTTCATTTTTTCTCCAAACTACGAATTTCTTCAATCTCCAACGATTTGCTCCAGTACACAGCCGCTCAACTTCTCAAGGAATCAGTTGTGTAAATTTGAAAAAAAAAAAGTAAAAAATATTAGTTGGCCCTCTAATTTTTTGTTGAAGCTCTGCTACTGATTGTTTGTATAAGTTAAAATTTTCAGGTTAACTTTCTGTCATAGTTTTTTGAAGAAATCATACTGAACCATATCAAATTTAATTTAGTTATTTTCTTGTACTGATTATGTATATAAATTCCTGTTATGTAGTTAATTTTGGATGTTCTTGTGTTTTGAGATGTAACAAATTCTGTGTTGAATTGATTTGTATCGGGTATAACTTTTGATTTGATGTAAAATCCAACTTGTTAATTCCTTGGTGATTGAATTCTTTTTTTTTTCTCTAGCTTTGTTTAATTTGATTTATGTTGGCAATTACAACTATGATACAGAGGTGAAAACATATTTCTCAGAATTTAAAATCTCACATATCAAACATCTCTATGAAAAAAAATGCAAGAATCTTAATTTGATCTTGGATTTATTTTTCTGGAACTATTCAAGAATCCTTCTTTTTCTTGCACATCATGTTGGTATATTTTTTCAGAAATTCGGATAATAATCAAATCAAAACAAAATAAATCAAATTAAAATTTAGTTACCCGGATCGCGAAACGCCGTCTTCAAGCGTACTCCGTCTATACCGTACAGACAAGAATTACAGCCAAGATTATCTGATATTGTCATCTTTTAGGACACGATCATGAAAACGACTAACGATAACGCCGTAATATCTAATAGTACAATTATTATTTTAACCTGATTGTATCAAAATTAGAGAATAGAGAATGATCTGGGACTACTTCTTGGAGAAGTGAATAAATAAAAAAAAAAGACTTCATTTTCACCTTTAATTCTTAATTAACTCATTAAGAATTAAAGGTGGAGACCTTGCGCCTCTTTAGTTAGGAAAATAGAGAATTTTTATTTATACCCCATACTTTTTGAAATATAATGAATTGGTCCAAAGTATATGTTTCAAATAATAAATAAATAAAAATAATAGAATACAGATTTAAATAGAAATTTTGAGTTTTCAAATTAATATTTCAACACATCAAATGGCCCCTACATCTCCTTGGTAATGAAAGAATTCCAGTGAAATTAAGTGTTAATAAATTTTACATTTCTTCTTGTTTACATAGCATGAAATTTCGAAATAATTTTTCGTTAAGATAAAAATAAGAATTTAAACTATCTAATTTTGAATGTTCATAAAAAATCCTTATTCAGATTTCAAACGTACGACTTATCTCTTAGATAAATTTCGAATACGCATCCCCACTCAAGAAAATCTTGTTCTTCCTTTTTTTTTCTCCTTAAATAAAACTTAGCATTTTAGGTTTAGAATCTAATTTCAATCGAGTTCTATGAAAAAAAAAAAAAGAAAAACTCGAGTTTTCCTTCACCGAAAAAAAGGACGAAGAGAGAGATTGAGAAATTTGTATTTAAAGTCGTAGATCAAAGAAACTAAGGATAAATAAAAAAAATTTTGAATGAAGGTCATTATTATAAATTCACACATTATATGCAGGGGTGAAAATAGAGTGAATTCGAAATAAATAGTGTTAAAAGAATCGTTTTAAAATGTGATTTTCAATATGTGTGATGAGGTGCTATAAGCATTAGGGGGTTGAATATGCAGATAATATATGAGTATGTATCTTCGAAAAAACCTTCAAAACTTACAAACTAAACGAAAATTTTTAGAAAATTTTAGTCAAAACAATATGAAAGTATAATAAGATATTAGTATAACCATATGCGGATGCATTTCAAAATATTGGTTAAAACAATATTCATTATGTATCTATTAACGAAATACAAGATACAAGATACAAACACGAACATTAATCGGATGTCAAAGTTCAAAAACAATTCCGCCTTAATTAAATGGATATGATCATATGAATATAGAGCATATTATTATAGATATGAAACACAAATTAGCATATATTTGTTGATGTTCATAATAAATAATAAATATATAAATTATGAGCATATTTCAACATAATAAAAAAGAGAAAATTAGAAATTGAGATTTACAAATAAAAATATTGTCATTTTGACAATGTCCCGCAAATAAATAAATAAACGTATAACATATATTTTTATTTTGGATTCTAATAATCTAAATATCCACATTATTTTCACAATGCAAAATCAAAATCATATATATCTCCGCATCACTTTAATTTATGAATGCGAAATGAATACAAATATGGATAAATTATTTATAAGAGTATTAATTATTGCAACCGAAGGATGGATCATAAATTGGTAGTTGGCATCTCCTCAGATAAAAAATTAATTAAGATAAATACTATTCAAATCAGCCATCAAATTTAAATTTTTCCAAGAGGCAATTAGTTAGTTTTGCAAGAAATCGATCTGAATATTATCCATCTAAGTTAGAAACATATTTAATTACTAAATCAAATACCTGAGGTGATTGATTTGAGTGAAAGTTGATGATTCTTGTACTTAAATATTTCCACCACTTACATCCATGCATGCATGAATCATGATGATAGAAGCTTCTTTTTATCTCAGCCAATTGCAATTTCCAATCTCATGCTAGTATAGAGATATATTATCCCAAATTAATGCTTGCATGTCATACCTCACTTCACTTGTGGTCTGTACCGAATTTTCTACGTAGCAATTACACTGTCAGATGTTGATGTTGATGTTGATGTTGATGTTGATGTTGATGTGATGTTGATGTGATTTTGATGTCGTTTATCAAAGATTTCTTTCTCAAAGAGAAATGTATATGGACAATTAATGTTTCTGTTGGAATTTTCTTTTTTTTTTTTTGATTTGTGGGAACCCTTTTTAAAGATATTTGTATTAATTAATTTATTGTATCTACGCGGAGCACACTGAAATTGCATGCCAATAGCTGCCGAAAGTAACTTTACAGTGTGTAATAATTTAATATAAACAATTTTTTTAATTTGATTTTTAAATCTGTGATCTCTTTTATATATATATATATATATATATATATATATATAGTCTTATACATAGAATGTTGTAATAGTTTCTTATATATAGTCTTATACATAGAATTATTGTAATAATTTCTTATATATAGTCTTATACATAGAATGTTGTAATAATTTCTTATATATAGTCTTATACATAGAATGTTGTAATAATTTTTCATAAAAATATCCTTACGTTGTATTCTTATTCAGCACCTCTTTGAATGAATAGATGAATATTAGAATATATATGTTTGTAAATAATTCATTAAATGTTTGAACTTTATAAATAATAGTGTGGTATTTTAAATTTGTATCTGAATTAAATTATTGTTTTGTTTAGTCTCTAAGCGTATAATTTATTTTGGTATATTATTTTCATTATAAAGGATACATTATTATTGAATTCTAACAGCACAATACGCCGTAATCATAAATTTTAAACCTCACTAAATTAATTTTTAATTTTTAATTCAATAATATACAATTTGCAACATGTCAACAAAATATATAATTTTAAACCTCACTAACGATCTATATCTCGTTAACATACTATCAAAATATTAGTGTAGAAATATTTCACAAAAATCATGTTTGAATTTTTAATATCATACGGCCTAAAATTATCTCTGCTGTCATATAAGCTTACTACTGAAATAAAAAATAGTACACACTTGAAATATTTCTATTTGAGATGTTTGACAATTAAAAAAAAATTCAGCTGGCTGGGAAATTAAATAGATAGCCCATTCCATAAACTCATCTAAACAACCTAATTTTGGGCCATAATTAAATTGATAATTATAATAATTTTGATTAAATAATTCTATTGGGTCCTTGAATTTGGAATGGAGGCTAGGAAAAATTCATTACACACTTTACTTTTATTGCTTTATATATAATATATCATCATTTACAACAACAAAAAAAGAAGAAAAAAAACAAGGAAGATATTAGGGGAAAAAATGAAAAATATCTTTTCCTTCTTTTATTTATTTTTATCATGTTAGTGTGCCACTAGCTAAAAGCAAATATTAATTGGTCTTTGCAAGGCTAATTTCATCAAGAGTGGAGGATGCATCACCTCCTATTAATTGCTTTTAATCTCCTATATATATATAAAAGGGATCACTATTTATTGGAGAAAGTACAAAATAGGATGCAAGAAGAAATAGTGAAGAAGAAGAAGAAGAAGAAGAAGAGGAAAAAGAAGAGCTTGCAATAAACCATGGGAAGTAGAGTTGCGAAGCCCCTTCGTCTTTTCGTGATCGTTTTCGCCTTCATTTATCTTCTCAATTTTCGATCCAGCGCGCTGGCTACAAGAAGTAACTCTAGAAAAGATCTTTTTACTTAATTGTAATGTATTTTATTTCATATAAATAACTTGTTTTGTTTATCAAATAATGTTTATTTATGTAGATGATGAAGGAGAAGTGCAGGAAAATCAAGGCCTTGCAAATCCAAGCTTTGTTCCGGTATGAGAAATAGTAGAAAAAGGAAAATAGGAAAAAAGAAAATTAAGTTAGAAATTATTCATCTTCACAACATTTTTTATAATAAAATGAAATCAGTAATCGTTACAATAATCTCGATTTTATACGATGTATGCAGAAAATCAAAAGAAAGAGCACATCAAGTGATACAAAATTTGCTTTTTATGAACTTTTGACAAGAAATTTGCTTGCTTACAGTGTTATTTGTGTATGATATGTTGAATTGGCAGATAAACAATGAACAAATCAAGAAAAAGAAATTGAAGATCAGAAGGATTGAGTATGAACTTTTTGATTATCCAGGATCAGGTGCGAACGACCGTCACAGTCCGTGATCAGTATGTACGCGACTAATTAACCGCGCTAGCCGATCTGAAATGGATATATATATTTTGTAGTGAGAATTAATTAAACTTTTCTCTTTTCTTTTCGGATGTATAATGGAAAGTTATGTATCTACCAGTAGTTTATTTTGGAGAAGTGGTCAACTACTGATCAAAAGAATAAGTTGTAAAGAATTAATCTGTGTAAATCAAAGAATAAATTATATATGCTAATTATTAAGAAATAAATGATCTCTTCTACATGACTTTATTATCATATCATTAATTAATTAATTGTCATTAACCTTTTAAAAAAAAGAAAGAACAGGTAGAGATACAGTACCAGTATGTTTATGTTTACTCTTAATATCAGGTACTTAATTAATTCATGGATCATTGGTTCTGATTTCTGATAAATGACTCTAAAGGGGTTTAGGTACTTGTGAAGATATCACTATCAGAACCATCTTCTAATCTTTTATTGTTATACCAAACTCTACTTTTTATAACACGAGAGAGAGAGAGAGAGAGAGAGAGAGTGAGAGAGATGTATTTTCCTCTTGCAAGAACCAATCTTTAACTAGTTGAAAAATGGAGGTGTTTAATTAGTTCAATTATTTATGTTGGATTTATATTCATGTTTCCTCGTCATTGGTTTCCAGCCAGAACTGTGCTGTACGTATACGTACATCTCCAGTGTATTTGGACTGGAGATGTACGTTAGTTAAGGTTAAGAGGAGGAATTTTTTTTTGGGAGCTGATATACAAATATCATCATCGATATCATAATCGATATCGACTTTATTATTTAGATTAAATGAGTTATTATTCATATTAATGATTTATTATGTAACTGTTTTTATACATTATTTTTTTATTCAACTTGAGTGAATTATTATTCATATTAGTGATATTTGAGTTGAATAATAAAAATAATATCAAAAATAAGTTACATAATAAAGTCGTTAATATGAATAATAACTTATTTTATATGAATAATAAAGTCAATATCGATTATGATATCAATGATAGTATCTCCCAAATATTTTTCATTTTTATATCTATTATTATTTTATGAATTATTAACATGAATATCCTTGTTTGAATATATTTGATAACAATATATCTATTCGTCGGATACACACGTCTCTAACTCAATCTTGACATATGTATTTATCAGAAGCTGATTTTATAATTATTATATTGTAAACGCATGCGTCTAGACGTTGACTAAATTAGACTAATATCAAATCAAACACAAATAACTACATAGCTGCAACGTTTGTGTTTGGATATATGAGTCTATATAGGTAATATGATTCTCAAGTCCAAAAGGTTATTAGCAAGATCGAGTTTCAGTTAACGAAGTTGAGATCAGCACAAGCTTGAATAAAATTAGGAATTATAAATTTCAACGGAATGAGGAATTGTCCCACTAATTATCAAAGTTTTGATCTTATAGCCAAACGCATGCGGCTAGATAACATAACCATCTACCTTTGATCCGAAACAATTCAATTTAACGAATGTTTACATGTATATGTTTAAATCTCTACGTTTGTAATGTAAAAATTGAAAAATTATCATGTGATGAACGTATTCATCAAGAATAAATTATAAACGCATACATTCGATAAATAGATATATTATTATCAAATATATTTAAACAGAGATACTCATATTAATAATTCATAAAGCAGAGACAAACATAAAGAAAATTCTAAGAGAAAATGGTGAAGTCATTGATTGGTTGGTTGGTTGGGGGAAAATGGAGAGGATGAAGATGGCGATTGTTGAAGGAAAGAGACAGGGGACCAAAACCAGTGAACAGAATTAATCGGATAGAATAATTTCATAAAAAGTCAAGGGTCAACAGTCAACACTGTTAACTCCGTTAAAGAGAGGAACCGTTTTCGCTATTCTCACTTCTTTCTGTGGTGCTAGTAACAATCACATTCTCCTCTCGGATTATGTAATTTATATAAATTTTTGAATGGATTGTTATACAGTTGGGAACGGTAAAAAATTTGGAATGTTAATTTTATTGATCTTTTTATCTCAATTATTCGTTTCTTTAGTTTGATTTAGATGATTCTGGATCCAATTGAATTACTGTTTTTTTTTTATTATTCGGTTTCATTTCTCAAATTCTCACTCTCCTTCACACTCTCGCTTTTATTTTCATCTAGTGACATTCTCCTCTCTCTAACTAATACTGTTGTGTGCTTCCAAATTAGTAAATTCATGTCTCTCTCTCTCTCTCTCTCTCTCTCACAGTGTTACTCTTTTCATCTCTTTGAGACATATACTTACGAACTGCTCTATCCAGTTGTACGGTCAATTGATATAATGGACTGCTAATAGAAAATTTTCAATTCTTCATTTTATCTTTCAATCAATTATCTTTATGGATACAATTGGCCCCGCATAAAACAATACCATCTGTCTCCATAATTTACAGTCATTTTGACAATCTCATTGATACATTCTCAAATTCTTTTTTACTCTCTCTCTCTCTCTAAAATTCATTCAAATCATTGATCAAATTGAATGTATAGAGATTGATCATTAGTTACTTAACATCATTATATGTCAATTTAGGTGTTATCAAGTGTTATCTTATCATTGCCATATCAATTGGGTACTCTCAAATTTTTCATTTTTAATTGTTTACTTGTATCTTAGTTACTTCAATAATTTCAGATCTAGATTTTATAATAAATACAATGCCATATACTAAAATATATCAATTGAGTACTCTCAAAGTTTCCGTTTATCTACCAGCCTGAACACGTCACATAATTTTATATTTTACTCGTGAGTTTAAATCCTATACAAATTAAATATATATATATATATATATATATATATATATATATATATATATAATTTACGGTTGAAAAAATTTATTCAAAACTCACACATAATTTTAATATTTTATATTTATCATAGTATTATTTTATTATTATTTTAGGATCATTTTTTAAAAATCCAAAAAATAACCTAATTTGAGGAACCGAATTAAAATCTTCCAACGTAATGTACATATTAAAGTCTTGTGAAAGACTAAATTTTATTATTTTTGACTTTTCTTACTATTTTTTGGATTTTGTAAAGATAATCCAATTTGAAAGACAAATAGTATTATTTTATTATTATTTTTGGATTATTTTTTAAAAAACAAAAAAATAATTAGAAAATCTCAAAAATAATAAAATTTAGTATTCCACAAAGTTCAATATGTTGATTGAGTTAATCAATTTGGATCGACTTTTTGAACTTCGATATTCGAGATGTAAGTCCTAAGTAAAAAGTTTTTAATTTATAAAACACCTTAATCTAACTCCTTCTATATAAGAGTAAAAATTTATACAAAATGAATGTTAGATAATTTTGATGAATACTAGATATGTTTAAAAAAAATTATAGAAAATAAAAAAAATAAAAATGCCATAGATGGATGGCATTATGTATCTAATCATAAGCAACATCACTAACATCAACAATGCATACAGAAAAAAGTGATTTACCTACTTTCATCCTTTGTGAAAATGTTGGAAAATACAATTCACATATGACAAATTTGCTCATAGTTTGAGTACACAGAAAAGTTAAAAGCAGCTATTTAATGTAATTTTTTTAAAGAAAATTTGACCGTTATGCTAATTACATTTTGCTTTTTCATGTTAAATTGTTAATCCTTATCTTGGATAAATACTTAAATTCCTCAACGTGTTGTTTTCATATAATAGCGGTCCAGGAAACATTCGTATTTTATTATTGATCCTTTCATTCTTCTTTTTAGATTTCTCTCTGTCTCTTCTGATGATATCAATCAGCTTGTAATAATCATATCGTATTAAATCGCATATCTAATATAAATAATAGTAAACCTCGTCTACATACAAAGAAATTCATACTCAAATTTCACAAAAAAATTTAAAAAATATCGAGACCAACTAGAGTTGTTTATAAAAAAAAAAAGATAATCATATCTAACTTAAAAACTGAAGTTTAAAGATGGTCAAAAACCAAACGCCAATTTGACCGTCTTTGTGTTGACTTCCCGACAGAGGAAAAAACCAATACCAATACCATTCTGACAGCGCGTCAAATTAAATAAAAAAAAAAACCAAAAGAAAAAAGAAGGTTTCAGAGGTTGTTCGTCTGCTCTGCCCCCAAAGAGGTGGAAGGAAGAGAGGAAGGAAGAAAGGAGGAGCGCCGCGTCGTTTTGAGATCGTAGGTATGGCGATTTCTTTTCCTTTTTTCCCTTTTCTCTTAGCTAATTGAAGCAGGTGATTCGATCTGGTCTTGATTTCGTGTAGATCTGCCTATTTGAGAGGCTTTAGGTGTTTCCCATTTGTTTTTGCCTACCAATTGAGGCTGTTAGGGTAAGTGAAAATCAATTGAATTTATTTAGGTCTATACGAATTTCAGTCCTGTTGTTTCTTTTGTAGTAGAACTTGTGATGTCTCATGGGAGCTTAATTTTGGTTGTTTGACTTTACCATGGGAACTTGTTGCATGGGATTAATTTCAAAAAAATAAAACATATTGCAAGGGGGAGATATGTTTCAGTTCTTTGCTCCTTCTATTCATACTGTCGATCTGCTATCATGCCCAATAATCGGTCTTGTTAATCCTTGTTGGTGTTTTACATGTGGCCCCAATGTTATTGTTGCACTGTTTCTGGTGATCAATTCTGATTATGGACAAGAATAAAATATCTGGCCGTAAATTACTTTACTTTTATTTGGCAAAATTGAAGCTAATTTCCACTCCTTGTGCACAGGATTTTAATCTAAGAGAGTGCATTTCGTAAGGTAATAATAAAAGTAGGAATGGGAGACCATGTCGTGTTGGATGTAGACAAACTCGTAGAACCCAAGTCAGATGAAGGCATCTCAGCTTCAGTGGCAGTTAATGTGGTCAGCGAGGGAATTGAAGCAGGGGCAAAATCTGGTGTAGGAGAGGAAGCAATGCCGCTTCTCCAAATGGCCGAATGCCGCATATGCCAGGAGGAAGATAGCGTCAGTAACCTCGAGAAGCCATGTGCCTGCAGCGGCAGTCTCAAGGTCTCTCTCTATCTAACTCACCTACTTTTTTCTCACTCTCCCTTCCTCCCTACCTCCCTCAATGCCTCTCTGGCAAATATATAAAACAGCTGGTCGATTTTGATCTGAATTCTGAAATAGCCTCACTTATTTTTCTGTAAAAATTGGCTGTTGTCCACAGTATAATTTTAAAAGTCCCCGAGTCAATTAGAGTATGGATTGGAACTAAAAGCTTCAAATTGTATCCTGTAACATATTCGTAGAGTGTAGGTATGTAATTGGTCAAATACTAGTTTAACAGCTGTTATTCAACAGCTTCTGATTGTTGGGATGAAGGGCACATTAACGTGTAATTTGGAATCGAGGGTATTTATCTGAAAACAGCCCTAAGTGATCCGTGCAATTGGTTTATGGAGAGCTATGGTTCTGGTTTCCGTAAACAATTTAGTATCATATTAGCAGGGTCGGAGCAAAAAGAATATGCCAAATGTCCAACTACTTAGTTACCTGTGATTATCCATCTGCTAGTAGTGTAGAATCTGTGCGTTTATATTGGTAGGCAAAAGGTAGATACTCCCGATGATAGATTTGTGATTATACCTTCTTTAACAATTAGTATGCGTCAAGGATCAGTATTTCCCAGGCCAGTTTCCTCTTGTGGTCATTAAGGCTTTGTATTTTGTTTCTGGCTAAACTTGCATTCTTGAACGGTTGGGCTTAAAAATGTTTTTTGTTTTTCCGGGCAGTATGCGCATAGGGCTTGTGTGCAACGCTGGTGTGATGAGAAAGGAGATGTGACATGCGAGATATGCCATGAGGTTTGCTATAGCATTGCCATTTTAAGCTTGCATGCTGAATTTTCTGTTAGTATGTTCCAGTAGCAGCCCTGAACATAATTTTATGGATGTTTGGTACTGGCTCCATTTTGTTCAGTTTATCCTAATACATCTTAGTAAATCCCAAATTGAGAATGTAAGCTATACACTATCAAGTAAACCCAAATTTACTGTAAATAAATCAACTCTGCAAGGAGTCTTAGTTTAACATATATAGTCATTATTTAGTACTCAAGTAGGGAGTCGAAAACCAACTACCATGGTATGGTTGCTTGTATTATATAGATTTGCATAGTTTATGAACTTTGTTTATTTTTTTGGTAAGGTTATGCTGCTTTCTTTGCTTTGTTGTACCAATAGGAGGGATTGATTTTGTTACGATTGACATCTTATATTATTATTATTATTTTTTTTCACAACAGACCTATAAGCCAGGTTATGTGGCACCACCTCCTAGACCCAGCCCTGATGAAACCACTATAGACCTCAGGTAAGCTCCTTTTTTCATTTTTTCTTCTTTTAGTTATCTGTATTCATAGTCACAGCTAGTTTCATACAATCAATGTTTGATTGCTCCAAAAACCCGTGAATTTGACCATAAGATACTAAATGTACAATATAGGTTGCATTTTTCACTCCCTTCCTTGAGCATCTTTTAGTTCATTGTCTGGATCATTTAGTTAAATTTTGGCTATGGAATACAGTATTGTGCTTGATTTCGTGGTTGTTGTTGTGGGTGTTTTCTACCATTCAAATATAACTATTATTGTTATCAGCTGCTATGTTATCATTGCATACCTCCTAATGTTAGGCCTTTCTTATTTATCATTTTTTTTGTGTCAGTGGCGGTTGGACCATCACAGGGACTCCCTTGGATTTACATGACCCAAGAATTCTTGCTGTGGCAGCTGCTCAGCGGCGCCTTCTAGAAGCAGAATATGATGAATATGCTGCTACTAATGCCAGTGGCGCTGCCTTCTGCCGTTCAGCAGCTTTAATTGTAAGTCCTTTACTCCTTAAAACCTGTAATTTCTTTTACAAATTGCAAACAGGCAAGTGTGAGTGAGAGGTCCAGATCAGGTCTGGTTTATTTCAAATGCAGGTGTGGATTTGAGTTTTTCAGATAAATTGGATCCTATGTTGTTTGGGATTTTGAGTCATTTCATGTTATGATTCAAAAGTTAATTTACTTTTCGATCTAGCTTTTCAGGCCAGGTGGGTTTATCTTCTTTGATGTAAATGTTCAGTCCTGTTACCCAGTCAATCAGGTTTTGGTTATTAGGTTATATTTGAGTTTGGTTATGTGTTCATATGTTATCTTTAGTTTCCATTATGTTGGATTTGGGTCACTTGATTGCATGTCAGGTTGTTGTGCATGTCAGACTTTCAGTTGTTATCTTGGTCCATGTCTTCTTTAGATTTCAGTTTCAGGTGACCTGTGTTTGGGTTGGTTGGTGTACGACTTGGTTCTGTGTTGGTTTAAATTGGGTTAGGTTGATGTTGTTGACTTTTTGAAAATTTTGGGTTGGGTGATGCCAACAGAAACTGTTAGTCAGAATAATGAATTAATATAACGTGTTCCTGAGGTAAATATAGTTGTTCTTGTTGTATATGCATTACTCGGACTTAGCTCCATTATCGGTCGCTAAATCCAGTAGTTACTTAACCCTGATACTTTGCTTACCTCTGATTAGAGCTGCTTCCGGACTTGAAACTAGCATGAATATCAGTTGCTAAAATACTCCCAGACCCCTTCCCCGACAGTTACTTAAACTGATACTTTACTTTCCTCTAACTGGAGCTTCTTCTAAAAGTTGACAACTTATTTTAGCTTATGGCTCTCCTGCTGTTGAGGCATGCAATGACCATCACAAATGATGATGGAGACGATGATGCATCCACTATCTTTTCTGTAAGTGGAGGACACAAATTTTCTGTCTTAATATTTCTTTTCAATTTGTGATGATTATACTTGAGGAGTCTCTTAATGCATGTTCATTTGCTGGTGTGCAGCTTTTCCTGTTAAGGGCTGCTGGATTTCTATTGCCATGCTACATTATGGCATGGGCCATAAGTGTCTTGCAGCGCCGAAGGCAGAGACAGGTACCTTTACTTCAATAATTTTGTTCTTTTAATATGTGCTAATGTGTTTTTGATCTTTCTAGTTTTCCTATTATAAGGTAAAGGTAACATAATCCTCCAATATTTGTTTGAATTGTCGTCATTGAGTATACTGCATGAACAGCCCTTCGAGAACTATTTGTTTCTCAATTCTTTTAGTATGCAATCCTCGTTTCCCAATTGAGTCCTTTGTGCTCCAAACTTATGCATTTTTGCCGTTAAAGTTAGTTTGTATCTTTTTAGTCCTTAAGAGATCCATCTCCGAAGTTTTCAGTATTACTCAACCAATTTATGTGGATATCCATTCACCTTTTCAAAGGATGTTTTGTCACACTGGACCATCCTGTTGCATTCAAATAATTTTTTATTTATATGCAGGACTGAGAAATAGGAATACAACGCCACACAAAAAAATACTGTCATTTATTTCATATAAACTACATTGTGTGTTAAGTATCATTCCTGACATGATGAGTTTACAATGAGACCCATGCCAGAATGTTTATTCATACAAGTCTGACTCCATTTTTCGTGATATAGGAGGCAGCCGCTATGGCTGCAGCTGAGGTGGCATTCATACTGCAAACCAGTCGAGGCCGGGCATTGCAATTCGCTATCGCACCTGACTCCCCTTCCACCCCACAGCACGAGACTCATTAAAACATCTTCCATTTTATACTTCTCTTTTTATCCAGTGATGTATTTTCAAATGATCATATTTTAGGTTTATGATTAGCGTGAGAACTTGATACTTCTAGCTTCCTTTTAATTTACCCCCAGATTTGATGACCGCATATTTGACAGGGGTTGAAAGTCGTACTTTCAAGGAAGTTGTTTTTTTCTTTTTTCAATGTGTTGTGTCTGATGGTTTGCCTTTTAGTGGTATCATGTCATGTTCGTGATCACTTGAAAATGGTGCCGTGTAAATATGCTAAACTTTAATGGACAAATATCAGAAAACTATCTAGGGAACCGTTTTAAGGTGAGGCTTAATTCTCCTTGCATTTCAAATTCAAATACTTTCATATTATTTTTAAATGAATTGTAAATATTTATGTGATATTTTAACAAAATTAATTTAAACAAAATTATTAAATTAATAAGTATTTTTTTATCTCTGAAATTATAATTATAATTATTATATAAAATTAATTAAATTAATTTGAAAGTGGAATGAAGATGCTCTACCCAAGCGATGAATTGGGCTTACCAACTTACCATGCCACAAAAGAGGAACAGACGATGATTCCAAGCTCTTCCGTGCCAAACCCAAAAATGGTGATTTGATCTAAAGGGAAATAAAACATACGAATTGGCCCATGCAGGTCTCGAACCTGCGACCTTCGCGTTATTAGCACGACGCTCTAACCAACTGAGCTAATAGGCCTTGTTATTTTCTACAGAGATTTTTACATAATAATTCTCTTATAATTAAATTATCACAAAACAGACAAAAAAAGAGAGACACTACTGCTTAATTATGCAACAAAAAAAGAAAAATAAAGAAAGAAAAACATAGCTTCTCTCATATAATAAAATCCCCTTTCATAATAAACTGCTTACCAAAAAGTTTCTTAACCATCAATGAACTGAGGTTGGGTCGTGACAGATCGCACCCACGCCCATTTATGATCCTTCGTATCGACCACATTTTTCGTGACCGCGATATCCTCTAACGGTATATACCCATAAGCCTTGTTTATAGGTCCTGGTACGAAACCAGTATAACCTGCCATGACACCATGTACCGCTGAATGAGCCAGCAAGGTACAGTACAAGTTGTCGCTGGCATCCGCCGGCACCGCACGGATCATGTAAGTCGGGTCGATGTACTTCACGGTGAAGAGCTCGCCCGGGTGGGCCTGGTCCCACCATCTCTTGAGCTCTGTTTTGAGGTACATGCCGATGTCGGCAAATATCGGGTTCCCAGAAGGGTCTTTCTCCTGGTTTTGTGGGTCGGAACGTGCAATTAGATCTTGACCGGCACCTTCGGCCACTACTATTACCGCATGTTGCTTTTGCTTTAGCCGTTGGTCGATGAACTCGAATAATCCACCTACGGAGAAGAATCAGGAAGGAAACCATTCTCAGTATTTATAATTGTATTTATAAATCAATTTGGAGTATATCAGTTAGATTGTTTTTGCACCAATATTGACCTTTGCCATAGAGATAAAAGCTTATCTCGGGGATGAGGCAACAATCGACATCACGGCTACTGAGGGTGGCATGAAGAGCGATGTGGCCAGTGCTACGGCCCATGAGCTTGACGAGGCCGATCCCGTTGACGGCACTCTCAGCCTCTGTGCAGGCCGCACTGATTGCTTGTAGTGCCACCTCCACCGCTGTATCGAACCCAAACGATTTGTCTATGATGCCTATGTCGTTATCCACTGTCTTCGGCACCCCCGTGATGCAAATGTTCAGCTTCCTGCGTTTCAATTCATTGAATATATCCAGCGCACCTCTCATTGTCCCATCGCCCCCTATTACATACAACTACAAATGCACATATATATGTTAATGTGATGCATACAATTCATAAATCTAAGTAGGCTCATTTATTAGTGTCAAACAGAGACTCAATATGACTATTAATGATTTGCTTCTGTGCTGAAATTATTTAATTGAATCAATCAACTGGATCACCTGATTGTATCCATGCTTCTCAATCCCATCAAAAATTTTCTCCAAATCGAACCCGCCTCGTGTGGTCATGAGCATGGTGCCACCCTTCTTGTGCCAATCATGCACCGCATTAGGATCCAGTTTAATCGGATCCGCCGAGTAGAACCCCCTATAACCCATTGGTATACCATAGATCTCCTTGACCCCATACAGCTCACTCAGACCAACCACTATCTCCTTGATCACCGTATTCGATCCGGGACACAACCCGCCACACGTGACAATCGCGGCACGGACCTTAGCCGGGTCGAAGTTGATGCTGTGACGAGGCCCGGCTCGGAGGTACGCAAGAGGGGAAGCGACGGTTACACCGGAATTGGAATTGGAATTACAATTGGTGTCAAACAGGATAGAGGAGAGAACGACATCAGAGGGAGAGATGTAGAAGTTGGAGGAAGGCCGGTAGAAGGGATTGGAGTCGATCGGGTTGGGAAGAGACGGAAACGTGGCCGTGGTGTGATCACCGCCGCCGCCGCCGGTGTGGTTACCGGTTGGAACGAGGTAGTCGGATAGATGTGGAATGAACTGGATGGTATAGGGAGGAGGGGTGAAGCCATTGCTCGCGGTGGTGTGGTCACCGGTGGTGAGTTGATCAGGTGCCGAGGTGCCCATGGTGATCTGTTGTAGGATCAAAGTCTGAAAAAGGAGAGAGAGAGAGAGAGAGAGAGACCTGTCGTGGTGGCACTGTGTGTCTCCTTATACTACCATTAACATGACAAAAAAAGGATGCCATAAGGAATTTTTCTGGAAGAATTTTCTGGAAGAAAGACAGAGGAGGAGGCCGGGGGATGAATGCCACGTGGAGGACAGGTGGCTCTTTGTGAGGAGAATGTCATGGACTTGGTTTTTGGTTTACATGCTGCGAGTAAAGAACTAAGCAGATTCGGTGTAATAGTGCCAGGTGTATGAGATCTCTTGCACTCTTGTTAGTCATTACGAAGCTTATCTTCATTGAAAAAATGGCCACGTTCCTGATTTTCTGTGGCGCTCTTTATGTTTGTCCCTTGAGAATGCTAATGCTTCTCCAGCTCAGCTCCAAGCCTACAAGCTTCAGAGTTTAGATGTATTAGAAAAAAGAAAAGAGTCATTTTTATGTTTATGTGAAATATACCCTTTGATAAATATTCAAATAAAATATGCAGAAGTCTTCTTTTTTTTCTTCTTCTTTTTCTTTTCTTTTTGAGAAAAGAATAAGGTTTGGTCCCTACTTTCTTTGATTAATTAAGAAAGTTGATATATAAATATCATCATTAATATCATCATCAGTATCGATTTTATCATTTGTATTCAATGAATTATTATTAATGTTAATGATTTTATGTAATTTATTTTATACATTATTTTTATTATTCAATTTAAGTAAGTTATTATTTAGTTTAATTATATTTAAGTTAAATAATAAAAATATTATACAAAATAAATTACATAATAAAATCATTAACATAAATAATAAAGTTAATATCAACAATAATATTTTTTAATATGAAAAGTAGTTAGAAAATATCTTGTAACATATTAAACAAAGACGCGTTAAATTAAATTAACATAGGTGCTATAACTTAGGATCCTTATCCCATCTCCTTGAATAGAAGATCTTACTAACTAAATAAATATAAACGAAATTGACACCGAAGTGGGAAGATTACAAAACGTATTCGAATTTAAGAGAAAGGTCACGGTATTGGTACATTAAACAGTTTCTGAAGCCGTCAGTGACAAAAACAAGCAGCCGTTGATTGCATTTTTAAAATCGTACTGTGTCTATGTTTGACATGTAATAGGTATCCGTATTTGGTATAATTTAAAGGGGAAGGATTATTGTAATAAAAAAAATTATATGATTATTTTAACAACATTAATAAAAAGTTTCAAATAAAAAATTTTAAAAATAGAACAAAGTTTATGTAACTTAATTAATTGATTGTATTTTAAATTTCATATAATTTTAAATATCATTTGATAATTCATTAATGATTAAAAATTTTGTAATTTGGTACGGTTTTAATTTAATTATAATTAATGAAATATCAAATGATATTTAAATTGTGTGTAATTTGAAACATAATTAATTTATAAATCCAAGAATATATCTATAAATTCTTTTCTATTTTTAAAATTTTTTTCCAAATTTATTTAAAATCTCATTATTAAGATTATCAATTGATTCCTCCCTTCAAACTAAATATAAATAATGTCATATTTTTGTTGTGTCATGTTTATACTGCATTTGAACTTCATAGCTTATCTCAAAGCTGATCAATTTTCTATAAGCAGCAGCCACTTGCTCTCATTTGTGCAAACAAAACAATGGTTCCTATGAGATCAAGCCACTTGCTCTCATTTGTGCAAACAAAACAATGGTATAATTCTTTGAACAGATGACTGTGCTCTTATTTGTGAGAGAGAGAGAGAGAGAGAGAGAGAGAGAGAGAGTGCCAAATTATGTACTCTGACCAAATATCTCAGGAAGAAATCAAGTGAACCAAATTCATAACTTATAACCCAATTTCAAAACTAAAATAAAAAGGCAAGCATCCTATGAGATCAAGCCACTTGCTCCCGTGTCTAAAGCCGTAAAAGCCGAAGCACTGACATAAACAAAATGAAAGAACCTCTCTATATGTAAAACTGCACAAACCCTACACAGTTTGTAGCCTGAAAACTACATTAACAGTTCTATATCTCACCAAAGGAAATAAAAAACTATTCATTTACATCTGAAGATTTTAATTCTTTGCGGATAGATTAGACGGCTCAATTTTGTATAAAAGCTCTGGCGGAGGTGGAGGGTTTCCTCCTGATAGCATGACATAGGCATGGACACACACCATTGCGCCACTGTTTTCAGATTTGAACAGTAAATAATGTTAAAACTAACAAACCGAGTAAAACGTACATGCAAAATTACATCCGGTACGAATACAACAATTCAAGACGATAATAGTTTATTAGGCTGCCAACGGTATTTACAGAAAGCTGTACTTTATTTACATTGGATTAGAGGTCTTAATAAATCCGTCTTTCAGCAATAAAAATACCAAACAATTATCAGTAATGGCAAACAAATGTGTAAAGAAATTAGTACCTGAGAAGAGCATAAAACCCCCAGGGAAGGAACTTCTTTGTCTGTACCAATACAAAAAGAAAAAAAAAAGATAAAAGCATAGAAATCATATGGGAGGACTGGAGGTTCAAATAAAAAACATTATATGATAAAAGCATAGAAATATATGGTAGAATTTTGCTTGCTTAAAAAATGTGATACCAACTTCAAAAAAAAATTGATAGAATTTTTTAATTTGATATAAGAGATAATAAGAGGTAATGCCATGTACCAGGATGTAGACCTGAGAATGCTGCCATGCCAGCCAGCCAGCAATAACTAAAACAGTATTAAACAACGGAAAAATACATGTCAGTTAATTTGAGTACCGATGTCTATGTCAGGTGACCGATTATAAATGATATGACTATAATGTACCTGCTTGACCTAGAATGAAAATGAAATTTGATTTGTGTTTCCTCCATGCACTCAAACTAAGAAAACCAAGAACGACAGTACCAAATCCGGGTACGACACCTAAGACCAAACTGACAGGACTTCTGTGTACCATATACCCTATAAGCCCCATGATAAAAAGCAATCCACCTACAAAATGGTAGAAGAGATAAAGTCAGAAAAATAAGCATATGTATTCATTGATTAACAAATTGGACAATAAGTTAATTAACTATTATTATCAATTGATTTGTGTTCTGATACCTCATTCATTGATCGTGTTTTGTGTACCAGATAAGATTACATACCGTATGAGATGCCGAAAACAAAATCATGCACTTTTGCGTGCTTTTTGTTAGTACTGGCCTCATTCAAATTCCAACCTGAAATTCCATACTGTGATGCTGAATTCGATCCGAATTCGGGTGAATTCACACCATTCTTCTTTACACACAAAGGAACCAGCAGCCTCTGTATTTGAAACACAAAAGGAGCTGTGAGAACTTTTTACTAAGGGAGCTGATATACAAATACCATTATTGATACTATAATCGATACCAATTTTATTATTCATATTAAATGAGTTATTATTCACATTAACGACTTTATTATGCAATTTATTTATACGATACTTTTGTTATTCAACTTAAGTGAGTTATTATTTATATTAGTGGTATTTTAATTGAATAATAAAAATAATGTCAAAAATAAATTGCATAATAAAATCGTTAATATGAATAATAACTCATTTTACATGAATAACAATAAAGTCTATATCGATCACAGTATCAATGGTATCTCCCAAACATTTTCCTTTTTACTAATATTTTTACATGCTGTTATAGAAACAAAGCCCTAAACCCTTTGCTAAACCCTACAACACTGTACACACATATAAAAAGTTTTCATAACCTTTGAATTTCGTAAGTTCTGAAAAAGATCGCATCTAGAAAAGATTCACCTAGCGAGAAACGCACCTTGTGTGAGACGAAATCGGGGTAACTAAATCCAGCACTCTGCCCCAGAGAGATCCGAGGAGGAGGAGCAAGATGGTTAACACGAGGTGCGATCGAAGAAACGAGGCTCTTCCCCTTGAGCGAAAGCACGGAACCGTAAAGTTGCGACGAAGCCATGGAATGATGGAATTTAGAAGCAAATTAGGCGTGAAAGGAGAAGGGAAGAACTGGAAATGGAAGAGAAGGATCTGAACTGTGGGTCCCAGCGATCATATAATCGGTTATTGGCTTCTTGTTGATTATAATCATTATATATGCTATTTTCAGTATAGATAAAAACGGGTTGGAATTGGGTTTGGGTTTCACATGGATCCGATCCAGGCCCAATAAGAGAGTTGCATATCCACTATTATTGATCCATGAGATTTAAAGGGATAACTATATAAAACATAAATAAATTATTCTTACACCTCATATTTTATATTATTTATTTGTACGTAAAAAGTATTTATATTTAATAAATAATTTATTTATATCTGAATTTGTAATTATTTATAGTTAATATAGAAAATATTTATTATTATTTTTTTAGATGATTATAGAAAAATTGAAGTTAAAAATTTTATTACGTAAATTTTTTTTGAGAAAAATTTATTACACAAATATAAATATAACTTACATAATTTTTAATCTTAATAATATAAAAATATAAATATTTTATTATTAAATATAAATATTTTTGAAATAAATATAAATACATATAAAATATAAATAAAAGATACAGTTATCATTTCCCTTGTATATAAATCTTTCCCTTATCATTTATTGCAAAGAGGAGAGAGGAGTAAAGAAACCGGACTTAGCCAGATTGGTGCTTAAATAAGCTCATTAAATGCAAAGTAGATTATCAGAGAGCGAACCAGAGAATCCACACCGAGTTGACTTTAGGATAACACCATTTTAAATGCTATTCAACTGTCACCTTTGACTCTCTCTTCCTTTCAATCCAGACACTCTTGCCATGTCCTGTACCTGACTATCTGTACCTGTACTGTCTCTTCGTGACTTTAAACTCAACCCCAGTATATATATCTATATGTGTGTGTGTGTGTGTGTGTACCATACCAGACCACATGCTCAGTCATGTTGTACCTACACTGAGATTGGGGAAATACCAGTGAAGTTACAACAGCACTGAACAAAGTGTTTTGATTAGTTTAGTTTAATTTCTCTTCTTCTTCTTCCCAATATACCCCTTATACCAGAGAGAAGAAAGGAAATCAGCATAATGCAACCGCCGAGTTGGGCTAAGATCGGTGTGAAGAGGGGCAGCTGGACCCCAGAAGAGGATATAATTCTGGTTTCTTACATCCAAGAGCATGGGACAGGGAATTGGAATGATGTTCCCAAAAATACTGGTATGGTTTTTTGAAATCTATTTGCTATTTTGTAGATCAATGCATGGCCTGGCCTGGTTTTGTGACATTGTTGGTTGTTGGTTCTCGGATGAAATCTCAGGTTTATTACTTGTGTCTGTCGTCAGGTTTAATGAGGCGCAGCAAGAGCTGTAGGTTGAGGTGGACAAACTACCTTAGGCCCGGGATCAAGAGAGGCGACTTCACGCCGCAAGAGGAAAAGACTATAATAGACCTTCAAGCTCTTCTGGGCAACAGGTTATAATTAATTAACTACACTTAGTCTAATACAATAATGCTATTCTGGAATTATAGTTATGCTATTGTACCAATAGATGAATAAAAACAAAGATTTTTCAATATTTTTCGTTCAAATTGTAAAAGAATTCACATGAATTAGTATACTGAGGACCACAGGAAGTTCCCAATTAATGTCAGACTTGATAAATCTTCTCTATTTAATTATAAATAATACTAAATCAGAGTAATTAATTAGTTTATATGGATGCATGTAGGTGGGCTGCTATAGCCGCTTATCTCCCGAAGCGAACTGACAACGACATCAAGAACCATTGGAACACTAACCTCAAGAAAAAGGTGAGCAGTTGCGAAACTGATACGAAGAACAGGAAGTTCATGCCAAAAGGACAGTGGGAAAAGGCGCTACAAACCGATGTTAACTTAGCCAAGAAAGCACTTTCTGAGGCCTTATCTACCGGCAAACCGAGCAACAATTCTCTTGCCAAACCTAGTTCCTCTAGCAAATGCGACAATAACTCTGGATTTACTGACGATGAATCCTCAAATACTGAGGTGAATTGCATGAAGATTAAATCTGAAGTACAGATACAGCTCTCCTGGCTAGAGTCATGGTTGCTGGATGATACTGACGATGGAGAAAAAAACACGATTGAACTCTCGGTGGATAAATTGCTTTGATTCTCCAGAAATTCATCTATGTCATGAGCTAGATTGTATAATGTGCTTACTAGTTTAATTAAGTTTACTAGTTTTTTTGTTTTGTTAATGTGCCAGCTAGATGTATGTATGATGCGCTTCGACAGTTTTAAGTTCAGAGAATGTGCAATGTTGTGTCAAATTAATGTTGGTAACTGAGAGATTTGGCGGTTCCAGTGTTATTATTAGACCCAAATTATCATTTTTTTTTCTTGAAATAAGTGGAAATTAGCCTCCTGTTTTCATTACTGAAACAAATGCTGTATATAACTTAATTATCCGTCATTTCAAATAACAAACTATATATAAATCAGCAAAGTCAATTTACCAGTAAAATAGACATATATCCAGCTTAATTACTAACCATCATCAACCAATAACATCATCAATTAATGCTGCACCACAAACTATCTCATAAGCATTCACAACATACTTATATATCAAAAATAGTGTCATATTCCGCAGCTAGTTGACGCGCTTTCAATTCAGGATTGTTCCTCCTCTTCAGTTTAACTAATTGAATATGATTCCATCATACAGTATTACAATGTCAGTAGACCTAGTTTGGCAATAATTAATTAAGGAAGCTGATGCACAGATATAGTTGTTAATATCATTATCGATACGAGTTTTATTATACACGTTAAATAAATTATTATGTATATTAATGATTTTATTATGTAAATTCATTTGATATAGTACTATCATTATTCAACTTAAATTATTAGACATATCAAAAGTATTGTACAAAATAAAATCATTAACATACATAATAACTTATTTAATATATATAATCAAATCCGTATTGACAACGGTATCAATAATCATATCTCCATAATATTTTTCATTAATTAATTATCTCCAGCAACTCTTCAAGTGAAGTACCAGTTGATTGGTTTTATGAGGAGGTTCAGAATCAGAACGATTCGATGGATATACTTACAACTTGATTAATTTAATTGTTCATCTCTCTCAAGTTGTTGGATCAGCATTGAAGGATACTGTTCTGACAAAATAATACGCATGTGACCTTCCGTGAGTAATGGAGATAGTAGGGGTCTTTATTAATTAGGAGAAATATTATATTACAATCCCATGGTTTTCAATTAATTATCCCCACCGAATTCCTTCCTATTTTGACTACCAATTTGTTTCTGTTCTCTCTCTTTTTAGTATAAAATAAAACTGGACCATAATTTAAATTCAAGATGGCGACCTTTCCGGATGACTCTTTTTCCTCAAAATCTGTGTGTGTGTAATCTTTGTGTGTAATAGATTTGATAGAAGAGAGAGAATTATGATACAATGAATAATTTTATATTATTTTATTATATGTATATAAATATATATATAGATATGATTATTATATTATTTTAAACATCTTCAAATGCTATAATACTAATAATTTCTTATCTACCATCTGTACGTTTCTAATATTTTCATAATGTACACTCTATTATGTCTCCTATTTAATATTTCTAATAGTTTGTGTATTTTTGTCATCATTGTTTCTCAAAAAGTTCTCTTTGTTTAATCACTCCTTTTATTTTGTTTTTATTTTTGTGTTGATTATGTTGATTGTTGCTTTTTATTATTCGCTGATTGGGTCTCTTATCTTATTCCGGCTCATTTTTAGTACTCCACACATAGAGTGGTAATTCAATCGATTCGGACTATTAGATGTTATTTACATAATAAATTTAATAAAACAGATAATATTAAAATTTATATCGAACAGTCCAACTCCACTCGTATTACTATAGAATTATTAGTAACGGGACTAACGCGGAGACTCTTATTTCTAAAAAAAAACTTGTATTAGTTATTAGTAATTTGAAGAATTAGTAGGATAAATAACTATTAATACTTTAATAGCTTAGAATAAGATGTTGTAAACTATCCAAAAAATATTGCGATAGTAACTATTAATAACTAATTAAGTTGTTATAAATAAAATCACTCACAACTAAAAAAATTTCAAACTTAAAAGATGTATGTCATTTAAAAAAATAATAATAATAATTATTGATAATCAATTCAATCAATATAAATAACTCTTTCAACAATTATAAATAGCTTAATCTAGATTTGATAAGCTTTACACCTTTTTATTGAAGCTCCATGTAATCAATGACATTTAAAAGAGATTGAAATGAATTAAACGTCAACTATTGGTGTGAATTAAATTGAAATGAATTTCTTCACAGTTCACACCCTCAATTTGTGTGAATTCAATTAAATGAAAACACAACTCTTTAAGTCTTAACTCTTTTCATCCACAACGGTCCTCCAAATTACAAATTATGTATGGACTAAAATGAATTAAATGTTAGCCTTTTTTTTTCAATCCAAACACTCCGATCTCACTAATTGACAAAAAGAAACAACCTCACTAATACACCAAAAAGAAAGGGAGTTCAACACACAACAATTAATATCCAACTACCTAACAATTAACATCTGACTCCATTTTCTCCTTTTTTTTCACTTTATAATAAAAAAAGTAGTGCATTGGACACTCTGAACTGTTGCACTAAATCAATTAATCAACTTATTATGTGAAAAAGAGTGATGATTATATCTTTTAATTATATTTTATATTTAGTGATAAAAATATTTATATTTTATATTACTAAAATTAAAAGTTATCCAAACTGTATTTTTACTTACGCAACCAAATTTTTAATTTGAATTTCTCTATAATTATTTAAAAAATAAAAATTGATAAATACCTTATATATTAACTATAAACACTTATAAATTTCAATATAAATAAATTATCTATTTATTATAAATATTTTTAATGTACAAATAGAAATATAAAATATAAGGTTTAAAAATAATTTCTCTATGTGACAACACTATCTGGGCTATTGGTGTATAGCAGTATAGGCCTATGTGGAAATAGAAAAAACCAAGTTGCCTCGGCCCAATATCAGGTCTCCATTGATTGTACTAATGTGGCCTCTTTACGATGCACAGTACACTCGGAAGCACAGAGAGAGAGAGAGAGAGAGAGGTGGTCCCATCCACCATCGACTCGTCGGATCGGATGCTTCATTGACTCAGCAATTCAAGCTGCTGATTTCCCTGAGATTTGATCGGAATCGTGGGAGTACTGGAAGGGGAGAGCGATTGAGAGAGACGAGTCGAGAATTGGGAAATTCGTCTAAAAACGATGGTAGTTTTGCACCTCTGCTTCATATTTCATTTTATTTTTCGTTAATAAGCTCTAGCGTGCACACTGCACTGCTTTGTCAAGCTTTGAATTGATTCAAGATCATCTCTCTCTCTCTCTCTCTCTCTCTCTCTCTCTCTCTGTGCTTCTTGTTTAGTTTACTACATCCCTCTCTATAACCTCCTTTTCTTTTTGTTATTTTGGATATGACATCTTGGATCACTTAGTTTAGATTGAAAAAATACGATAATTACCACACTAGCATATATTAATTAGTTCTGGCAATGATTCCATTGTTCTTTAAAGAACTAATTTTGGACACTTTGGTGCTGATACTTCTACATGGAAATTTTGGATAAAAATATGATGCTATAAGCTAATTATAGTGTTCATAAAAAGAACTAAATCAATGGTTTAGAAACAAGGACATGCTGCTGGAAAAGAAAAGAAAAGAAAAGAAAATTTTCTAGGAGGCATGTGGGGACACATGATTAAAATTCACTTTCCATATTCCATTAATAGCTTCGTCTTCTACTGCATTATCTAAAATTTATCTGACTTTATACCCGCAATTCTTACTGACACATTTCTTCGAACACCTTAGGCACAAATCCATGGCGATCAAAGAGAACCCAGGCGATCAAAAGACGAGAACCTCCCTCCTCCTAGTAGTGTCCAGTGGTCTCTGTTTAATATTCTACCTCTTAGGCGCATGGCAGAAGAGTGGCCCGGGAAAAGGGGACAGCATTGCAATTGCAATTGCAGAGAAAGCTGATTGTTCTATGGACTTCCCAAATCTAATTGTGGAGACGCACCATGACAGGTCAGGATCCATTGACGAATCTGAGACAAAGAACTTTGAGCCATGCACCGACAATTTTACCGATTACACCCCTTGCCAAGACCAGAGACGAGCCATGACCTTCCCTAGGGGGAACATGGTTTACAGAGAGAGGCATTGCCCTCCTGATGAAGAGAAAATCTATTGCCTTATACCAGCACCGAAGGGGTATGTTGCGCCGTTTCGATGGCCAAAGAGCCGAGATTATGCAGCTTATGTTAATGTGCCATATAAGAGCCTGACGGTTGAGAAGGCGATCCAGAACTGGGTCCAATTTCAGGGAAATGTTTTCAGATTTCCTGGTGGTGGGACCCAGTTTCCTAAAGGTGCCGACAATTACATTGACCAGTTGTCATCTGTTGTTCCAATCGCTGACGGGACTGTCAGAACTGTCCTTGACACTGGTTGTGGGGTATGGCAAGTTCTTCCACTTTTTTTCCCCAAATAAAATTATAGACAGGAATAATTAAAACAAAAGATGGTCAATAGATGCATGTAGTCATTCGGGTTTCTTTCCAAATTGTTTATTACGAACCAATTATGTTCTGGTTTATATACCAAGAACTTTTCAAGCCTTCTCATGTCATTTGACCACTGAATGTAGGTTGCTAGCTTGGGTGCATATCTGCTTGGAAGGAATGTTTTGACAATGTCATTTGCACCGAGAGACTCTCATGAGGCTCAGGTCCAGTTTGCACTTGAAAGAGGCGTGCCAGCTGTTATAGGTGTGCTTGGATCCATAAAACTTCCCTACCCGTCTAGGGCTTTCGACATGGCTCACTGTTCGAGGTGTCTGATTCCTTGGGGTGAAAATGGTAATCTGCTTATTCTGTCCAGGAGATACTGTTGTTCAAAAGATTGTTCAATCTCAGAAAAATTTGATGTCTATTCAAAGATGTAATTATTCCACGACTACAATTGCATTAATTGCACAAAAGTTATATTAAAATAAACAAGCATATAGCAATTAGCTGCTATTTTTGGCGTTTGAACTGGGTAGGTGGCATGTACTTAATGGAAGTCGACAGAGTTCTCAGACCAGGAGGCTATTGGGTGCTGTCAGGCCCACCTATAAACTGGAGAATAAATTACGAGTCATGGCAACGTGCAAAGGAAGATCTCGAGGAGGAACAAAGAAAGATTGAAGAAACTGCACAGCTCCTTTGCTGGGAGAAGGTAACTGAGATTGGAGAGATAGGCATTTGGAGAAAGAGGGTTAATGCTGATTCTTGCTCTCTTAGGCGAGACCAGCCACGTGTCTCTATGTGCACCTCTGCCGATTCAGATGATGTCTGGTAGGAACTAAATTCTCTCTTCTACTCTTATTTATTGTATTTGTAAGACAAATAAATCAATAAAACCTCTTAATGTGTGTATTCTTTTTTCCTTACTTTCTGGTATCTTAGGTACAGGGAAATGGAGCCATGTATAACAAAGTACCCTGAGGTTAACAATCCTGACGAGGTGGCAGGAGGCGAGCTATTACCATTTCCGAAAAGGCTCAATGCTGTTCCTCCAAGGATAATGAGCAGCTCTATCTCTGGTTTCACGGCTGAATCATTCCAACAACACAATAAGTTGTGGCAGAAGCATGCTACAGAGTACAAGAGAGTCAATAAGTTGCTTGATACCGGGAGATATCGCAACATAATGGATATGAATGCTGGTATGGGCGGATTCGCGGTTGCGATTGAGTCCCCTAAGTTGTGGGTTATGAATGTCGTGCCAACTATATCTGATAAATCTACGCTGGGCGTTATCTATGAAAGAGGATTGATAGGGATTTATCATGACTGGTATGTCTTTCTTCTTCTATCTATTTAAATAATGGCTTTTTTTTTAGGTTGTAAATAGTCGTTGACATCATGATATGATATCATTTTGTTTTGTTTGTAGGTGCGAAGCCTTTTCTACTTATCCAAGGACATACGATCTTATCCATGCAGATGGTGTTTTTAGCTTGTATCAGGGGAAGTAAGTGATGACCACAAAAAAATAATCTATCTAATAAAAAATAAAGAAAATGAAAGGTACAAAATATAAAATGTATAGAGTATAGAAACAGAGAGGTATACTCTGGTACCATACCAGATTTGAAATGATCAAAGCACAGATGTAGCAGTTTCAGATGTTTTGAAGACTTGATTTAGTGAATAAAAATCATTGCCCTAATCAACATAGGTGTTGTATATTATTTGTTGTATTCGAAATATTCCAACTTGCAATTAACAATCATTTATGAATATAACATAGGTGCAATATGGAAGATATTCTGCTAGAAATGGATCGGATATTGAGACCTGAAGGCGCAGTTATTTTCCGAGATAATTTTGATATATTGTTTAAGGTGAATAAGATGGCGAATGGCATGCGATGGAAAACAAAGATGACAGATCACGAAGATGGGCCCCACATGTCAGAGAAGGTACTGTATGCTGTTAAACAGTATTGGGTTGGCGGAAGTGATATTGCTTGATGAGATCATCTCAGAAGGTATTGAATTTGAAGCTGATAGAAATTTTTGACAATTTTTGGTCTACTTACTGATTTTCTGTTTTATAGTTTATAAGATAAATAAATAGGTTTATTATATAGAAGATTATTCTTTCTTTGATTAGAAGAACCATAGAAGTTATATTATTGTTCAAGTAGAATGTTCTTTTGTTTGTTGTGTTATTAGGTGGCTATGTAATTCTCAGATTAAATTAATTCATTTTGTGTCATCGTTAATTGTACTGATATTTTTCGGAGCTTTTTTTATCTCCCCATTTCATATTTTTCAAAGCAGATGTTTGGAAAATAAACATGTATTTTGAACTGTGTACATCATTCAAAATTCAAGAATTGGTTTTCTGCATTTTGATCCAACCATACAAAACAATTGAATACAAATATATTTTTTCTACTTTTTAAAAGTTACAACTATGACATGTTTCATATTGATCGAATGATCCTAAAATAAAAAAAGAATATTTATATTTATTGAACAACTTGTGAATTTTAAAATAAATAGAACAATTTTACATAATTGCCTCAATTTGATCAAATGGTCAGAAATAATTAGGATGATTTTTAAAATGAAGAGAATTTCAATGTCACAATTTTTGGTGCCGTTCAAAAATAAAATATGTTATATAATAAACCAATTCAAATTAAAGCACTAAGCGGAAAAGCAAAATGAAATACGTTATATAATAAAATAAATCAAATTAAGGCATATATTAAATCAAAGGAAAAATAACTTTGAAACATAAAATTTGTCATTTGAATAATTCAAAATTGATTGAAAATCACTAAAACAAGTTTTACGATGTACCACAGAATCTCAGATGCCGGTTGCCTCCACATTCACATATTTGGGCCTTCTAAGTTTAATGTCAAAGAGAATCATTTATATAATGCATGCAATTAGAGCAAACTAGATAAATAACTCAAAATTTTGAAAAACAAAAAACAAAATGAAACCTATAAAAATAAAAGACAAATGGAGTTGATTTCAAGGTTAATTATGGACATAATGTAGTCTGTTCAATCATTAATGCCATATCAAAGATATTTTATGGTACGTTAATGAAATTTATCCATGTTAAATCCTGCACATATCAAATAGTGCAAGTTCTCAATTAATTTATTTGAAATAATTATTAAAGAAAAAGATGGATAAAATGAAATACCAGGTATAAATACATTAAATTAAATAAAAGAGAAAAAGTATTTTATATCTACTTCTCAAAAACATAAAAAAGTAATTATCTTTATCTCTTATATAGCTAGCACCAGCTAACTCTTTCATTTAATAAACAAAATTACATATTTAATCCATGATTTTCAACCCAATTACATAAATGTTGAGGATCCCTAATAACTATCATTTTAATAGCCGGACAACGGATTTTCAAATAATTCTAAAAAAAATTCTTAAAAATAGAAAAAAAGATTTATAAGTATATTTTTTAATTTATAGATCGATTATTTTTCAAATTGCATACAATTTAAATATTATTTGATACTCCATCAAGACCATCAAAATTACATGACATTTACGATGATTCATATTTAACGATCTTCGATGGAATATTAAATAACTCTTAAATTGTATGAAATTTAAAACACAATCAATTTATAAGTTAAAAAAAATATATTTATCAATTTTTTTTTATTTTTGTAAATTTTTAAAAAATATTTATTAAAATTGTTAAAATTATAATTGTGAACGGATCTCCTCCCTTACATAAAATAAAAAGGTCGTAATAACTGGCCCAAATAACTCTTAAGCCTCTGTTTGGCAATGAGATAAACAGAGGGGTAATTTTATCCCAAAATAAGTCTTATCTCTGAATTTAAAAATGATGTTTGGCAACATTTTGAAGATAGCTTTTGGGATAGTATTATATTAAATAAAGTAAAAGTTTGTAAAGATCAAAATGCCCAGATGAAAATTGTATATTATATGGATGAGAATTGTGGGCATTTTTGTCCAAAAAAAGATAATACTTGAAGATAGCATTATCACCAGCATTTTGTGGTGATGAGATAAACATTTATCTTAATTTAATCTTATAATTCTATTAGTTATTTGACAGAAATAATAGGAATAAATATGTTTATCCCTTACTTATCCAGCTGCCAAACAGAAATACACAACCAAAATAAATATATTTTTTTCTCAGGGGCCTATTTACTTATTTATTAATCGTCGGAGCCCCTTCTTCTTCTTTTTCCTCGATTAACGAAATATATTATACCTCGCTATCCCCAAATCTCTCTTCCGATCGTCGTCAATCGATCAAATCCCCTTTGCGCTTTGTCCTCCGACGAATCAAATCGAACAAAAAACAAGAGAGGAACAAAATCGAATCTGACGAATCAATCTAGAAGGAAGAAGGAATCGGCGTAACTCGTTCGCACGGTAAGTCTCTCCGTATTTAGGGTTCTTCCTCCCAAAACGCTTTTGACCAGTCCCGTTTTGGAAAATCGTCCAATAATTGGATCAGATCACGGGATGCTGATAGGTAGATTGTCCGAACCACGGTAGCAAACGCAACAATGGCTGATTATTGCTTGTTACGGTAGAAGGTGTAAGTTTTAAGTCTGTCTCTGGTAGTAATGGCTACCATTTGAGCTTATCCAACTCAAAGATTCAGATCTGCTCCTCACTACAATCTCAATGAATAACATTAGGCATACATGAATCGGTTATGGTCTTTTTTTGTTTTTTCAGCTTAGGGCATATAGACTATTTTTTCAATTTAGCTGATTTTATAATTGTTTAGAATCCTGCGGTCAGAATTGATTCAGAATTTTGCACATACTGACCTCAGATTAAGGTTTTGTATGCTGTGAAATTACTCTGGAAACCAACTATTTTCTATTTCTTGTTTTATAAAAAATGTTTGTGGGAAATGTGGGTTATTATGAATGTTCTTCACCATTTTGTATTGCTCTGGTTCTCTGGGTCTGCTTCCGAGTTGGTGAGTAAGCCAGTAATCCTCTATTTCAACTTCTCTCACTTTTACATTTTACCTCACAGCTGCTGCTGTTGAAACCTAATAAATAAAGATGGCGATGGTAGACGAACCACTATACCCAATTGCGGTGCTGATAGATGAGCTGAAGAATGAGGATATCCAACTGCGCCTCAACTCAATCCGTCGCCTCTCTACCATCGCACGCGCACTCGGTGAGGAGCGCACTCGCAAAGAGCTCATACCGTTCCTTAGTGAAAATAATGATGATGAGGATGAGGTGCTTCTTGCCATGGCTGAGGAGCTTGGAGTCTTCATCCCTTATGTCGGGGGTGTTGACCATGCACACGTTTTGTTGCCCCCGCTTGAGACCCTGTGCACTGTTGAGGAGACGTGTGTGAGGGACAAGGCAGTGGAGTCACTTTGCCGGATAGGTGCACAAATGAAGGAGAGTGACATTGTTGATTGGTTTGTACCTGTTGTCAAGGTGAGATGTTTGGCTTTGATAACTCTTGATTCAGAATTGTTTGGTTATGTGATGTTAAAAGATGTATTTAACATTTCTAACTAATTGTGGTCAAGACCTGTTCACAAGAATTTTGTTTGCTCTTGTCGTACATTACTCTGCAACTATTCAGATAGACAAATTTGGAAGCATTTTTTTCATTTATTACACTTTACTCTTTCAGAGGCTAGCAGCTGGGGAATGGTTTACAGCAAGGGTTTCATCATGTGGCCTTTTCCACATAGCTTATCCAAGTGCACAAGAGCAGTTGAAGGCTGAGCTTAGAACCATCTATAGCCAGCTTTGCCAAGATGACATGCCCATGGTCAGGAGGGCTGCAGCATCAAACCTTGGCAAATTTGCAGCCACGGTTGAGCCAACTTATCTTAAGACTGAAGTTATGTCCATTTTTGATGATCTCACCCAGGATGGTATGTTAGTTTGAAATCACATTATCTTGTTATGTTCCTTCTGCTAAACTGTGATGAGATGCCAATTCTTGATTTGTTCAATATCAAATCTAGCATTTGAAAAGCTACATCAGACGAAATTATTGTTCTTATGTAGATCGGTCAAAATTTGGTTTCTTATGTGAGAAGGTTAATTAGAAAGCTTTACTGTTATCCTCTTAGCTTACTATTACTAGTGAAGTCAAGTAATCTTTCATAACCTCAATATCTCAGTCACTGTTATACCAGGCAGACGTGTTGTCCTTCCCAATTGCAAACTTCTCTTGCTTCATTCCTGGAGTTTTTGTTGGTTTTAAATTTTTATTTTTAGTCTTTTAGATGGAAAAAGTAATTTAATAACACCATTGCTGCTGTTATACTATCTTTGTGTGTGTAGACCAAGATTCGGTGCGGTTGTTGGCGGTAGAGGGATGTGCAGCTCTTGGGAAGTTACTTGAGCCACAGGATTGTGTGGCCCACATTCTTCCTGTCATTGTCAGTTTTGCTCAGGTTGGAATAACAATACAGTTCTTTTAGATTTCAGTTTGTTAGTTGTATGTGCTTTGTCAAAAGTATCCCCGAGCTTTCAAAATCCAAGCTGTGCAGTATTGTTTTGAACTAGCACGGTGCAGCATCTATATAGAATTATCTGAAACATGGTGCTAAAGTGGTGATGATTGGCTGACAGGATAAATCATGGCGTGTGCGATACATGGTTGCAAACCAACTCTATGAGCTTTGTGAGGCTGTGGGCCCTGAGCCTACAAGGTAGTTTTTTATTTATTTCAAAAAGTACCTAACTACCTATAATCAATGATTAGGAATCATCTACCCCTATCATGAGTTATTGTTTAAACTTAATACTGTAGAATTTGTACAGGAGCTAAGCTAAACAGTTATCATTGATTTTTCTTGTTTGGAATGTCAAACCTTTTGTTTGTTTCTTGAAGGAATGAGCTTGTACCTGCTTACGTGCGCCTTCTTCGTGATAACGAGGCAGAGGTTCGCATTGCTGCTGCAGGAAAGGTTACAAAGTTCTGTCGCATTCTCAGTCCACAACTTGCTATTCAACATATCCTTCCCTGTGTCAAGGTATCTTTCTGATCAATGAATGCTTCCTGAATAATTTATTGTTCCAATGTAGATATTCTGAATCTTGTGTTGGATGATAGCAGTATTTTCTGATCAATTGCTAATACCAGGCGAGCTGCCTGGTTAGATACATTGAAGTATTCTCTTGTATTGACTCGTTGAAGAACATTATGAATTTCAATCTAGAGTAATAGATGAGTAATCATACTTGCCTTATTTGAAATATTTTGGCCATTTAACATGTTAAGCATTCAACATCGAGTAGGATAAAATTGTTGCCAATATTTTGTTGATTTGACATGGTTTGATGGGAATCACAGGAGCTTTCCACTGATTCATCCCAGCACGTTCGTTCAGCCTTGGCTTCTGTTATAATGGGAATGGCCCCAGTCTTAGGCAAGGTACAAGGAAAATCAAAATTCAAAATCTAACTTCTTTTTATATGTTTAAGTGATGATGAATTCTGAATCTGTTTTTGTTTCTTACATTTGTAAAAGTAATCATAAATATTTCTTTTGTTCTAGGATGCTACTATTGAGCAACTTCTCCCTATATTCCTCTCTTTGCTGAAGGATGAGTTCCCTGATGTTCGCCTCAATATTATAAGCAAGCTCGATCAAGTCAATCAGGTCTTTTTCATATCTGAGTGCAGTAATAACTTCTTATACAGTTGTACTAGAAAACCTTTTCAAGTATTTCTGTTTTTTTTTTTTAATAAAACTACCATCATCTTCTCACCTTTTGTGCTATTGGTTCAGGTAATTGGGATAGATTTATTGTCTCAATCACTTCTCCCGGCAATAGTGGAGTTGGCAGAGGACAGACATTGGAGGGTGCGTTTGGCCATCATAGAGTATATCCCTCTCTTGGCTAGCCAGCTTGGTGTTGGCTTTTTTGATGACAAGTTGGGGGCTCTTTGCATGCAGTGGCTTGAAGATAAGGTTATCCAATTCTGTTTCCCATTGACAACCTTTTACAAACCATTTCAATTCAAAATTGAGTGTTAGTTCTAAAAAGGATATGTTTTGAGGCCTTCTGCAATTCTCAGTGCAATATTGATTGCAATACAAGATTTAAAAACTGTTCGAGGGGTCCTTCTTTTATACGGGTTGGGACAGGGTTGGGTACTTACCTCGTGCTTATTTTTTCACATGCCACAACATTTTTGTTCCCAGTTTGTCTTTATATCCGTTTGCTTGGCTTGTGTGTGTTATAACTGATAATCTTGTATGCTAGAACTGTATCATTCCAGAATATATGATTTCTTGAGCAATATGAGAAATAACATAATTTATTAAGCTTGGTCTCATTTTTATTGTCAGGTGTACTCAATTAGAGATGCAGCAGCGAACAACTTGAAGCGCCTTGCTGAAGAGTTCGGTCCTGACTGGGCAATGCAGCACATTGTGCCTCAGGTACTGGCTCAATTTCTTTTCATAGTTTTTTAGATTTAAATTTGTGGAACTTAATAGTTATGTAAAACTTAATCCATCCAGTATAAAGTAATTACTACTAAAGAAACTGAGCTGTCATGCATTATTTAAGCTGATGAAGTTGCTAGTGTTAAAAAGTTAGTAAATTTACTAAATTGTACTAACTAAATACTAAGAAACAATGAATTGTCATCCATTATTTAAGCTGATGATGTTGCTAGTGTTCAAAAGTTAGTAAATTTATTGATTTGTACTTACTAAACACAATAAGAAACAATGTGTTGTCCTTTCCTTTTTGAATGTGGTAACCAATTTAAATATTTACTTCTCGCAGGTGTTAGAAAAGATAAGCAATCCGCACTACTTGTACCGTATGACCATACTTCAAGCAATTTCCCTCCTTGCCCCTGTAATGGGTGCTGAAATCACCTCCCAAAAGCTACTTCCAGTTGTTATCACTTCCTCCAAGGACAGGTCAGAATTTATCCTCACTTGTATGGTGCCAGACTTGGTACGGTTCATTGTTGCAAATGAGCAACTAATCCTCAATTCAGCCTCAACAAAAACTCGGTGTGCAATCAGACCTCAACATGATAAGCGCCAACGGATCCTCGTTGAATTTGATGCATTTAATGCTAGTCATCTGTATTACCTAGATTTTGCATCCAAAATTAAACAAAAGGAAGGAATAATAATATAGAAACAATAGCCAAACTGGCAATGGTGGTTGACTGCTATAGTGCTGTTTAACACCAGCACTACATTTCAGTTTTATTACTAGGGCAAACAATTACTGAATAGCAATTCTGCGATGCCAGCCCATGCATTCTTCTATCCTATATTGTTGCATTTGTTATCTTATAATATGTCCTGCAATGTTTTCTTTTTTTATTTTTGTGGAAAAATGTTGTTTTACTTAATGTGGTTATTTATCATAATACTATCAGGGTACCTAACATAAAGTTCAACGTAGCAAAGGTTTTGCAAGCTCTGATTCCGATACTTGACAACTCGGTAAGCAAAGAGGTCCTTTTACAATCAGAGCAAACTTAATTCCATTGAGCTTCCATGGTTGAGATAACACGTGTTAAATTTTATGATACAGGAGGTAGAGAAAACAGTTAAGCCATGCCTAGTTGAGCTGAGCGAGGACCCAGATGTCGATGTACGGTACTATGCTAGTCAGGCCCTTCAGTCTTGTGATCAAGTAATGATGTCTAGCTAAACAATTTATGAATCGAGATTTAACATTCAGAGGCTGGATTTAGGTTTCTTTGGTTTTACTACATTTTTGCTTGGTTGATGGACGTGCTGTACTGTACTCCTCTATTCATAGCTTTATTGAACACCAAAGGCAAACTGTTGTTATCCTAATATGTAGGGTTTTCTTTTCGTGTGTTCATGTTTTATGTAGGTTGTGTTTATGTTAATTAATATTCATTTCACAGTTGTGGTTGTTCGGATGGAAATGATGTGTTTTTATGTATCTAGGTTTTTTGTTCAGTGTAATCATCTTTCTTGTGCTTCTGCTCAGTCTGGTGTTAGTTTTACACTTTTACTAGAAATACTAGGATTCAACTGCTCATACCTGACAATTTGATGAACTTTAATGTGGATATGTAGGTTAAACATCATTGTTTTAGGAAATATGCCGTGGCGGATCTTGTTTTGTTTTGACAAACGAGGTTCGCCTCTTTGGATGATGTGGGTTGTCCTAGACTCATCAACTCGTCATTCACTGTAATATAATGTTGACACTAGAGGATCAGTGTCGCCATTGAGTCCGTGTCAAACGCATAATTATTGTAATTACTGATTAGTGCTACTGATCTCAAAGATTAATTGGGATTGGATGTAGTAAGAATGTAAATATCGATATAGGTCCTACTATATCTTTATGTAAGAACAAAAGGACGACCTGAAGAGAAGTTGAACAAATCTAAATATCCAAGATCAAGTCTTTCTCGTTTGTTCTTTTCTACGAGTTGATATGCCCAAGTTTTGTGTAGTTAGATATAGTAACTGTAAAGAGGAATTACTTGATAACTCTTTATTTTGATAATTTTTGTAAGTCACAAAAATAAATAAAAAATTTGAAATTCGACATTATAGATATAATCAATATTTTTCACATATCATATTTATAAAATATGATGAGATGTAATATATAATTCACTATATATGATAATGGTTTAAAAATTTAATTGATAATTAGATTAATTATGTCTAATCACATGTCTATGAACTTTTTAATTTTCAATTTAATTTCATTTTTTAAATAAATAAATACAATTGTCAAAATAATCACTGTCTAAGTGATCTCTCCTCAACTATAAATATTAGAATGACAAGTATAAATAGTTTTGTTGAAAGTCGGTACACTGAAAAGAGAGGCTACGAAGCATTCTTAACTTTCAAGAGAGCGCGTTCACTAATCAAATATGTCGAAGATTTGTTAAGTTTCTCAAATTGAAATATTCATAAAAAAAAAATTCATCGAAAATCTGAACATGAAATCTTCTACCAAAAAAAAAATATTTTCTTGCCACAGACTCAGCCAAAAACAAGTTAACACAGTATTTATTTTATAATAAAAAGGAAACATGGATGTGTAAAGGCTAACCCAACAAATTAAAAAAAAGAAGAAACGAATCCAAAATAGTACGAAATTTGGTGTCATTGGTACCAGTAAAAAGAAAGCCGCATGAACAATGGTAACAAAAAAACAAGCCACTTTCAATCGTTGATATGATTGATGTTGCAATATATACCAGAAAAAAACAAACACACAACCAACCAACAATTTGTAACAATAAAGGGCCTTTTTCCTGTACTCCTACTTAGGCTTTGGGCTATTTACTAAGTAGCCGGCGCGTGATATCTTCTTTTCTTCTCTTTCTTTCAAAAGTAGAAAGAGAAGTAGTTTTAAGCCCAGACGAAAACCCAAACAACACAAAGCTCCTACGCTACCACTACGCATAGCCTGAACACGGCCCATGTTGTCTTTTATTGAGAGAGTCTCTGACAAAGGGAGCCTACAAACCGCAGTAGCAATGTAGCATTATAGCAAATAGCATGAATTGAAACCTCCTAATGAGTAGACTAGTAGCAAGGTAACAAAGGAGGAACAGAACCCCACATCGACATGTATGTAGGATCTTGAAAACAGCTAAATTTTATCTCACAGCTGGTCCTACGTTGTCAGTAATAATTTTTCTAGCATGAAATGTCTACCAAATCATTGTCATTTAAAACTTCACAAACCATCGATGTTCCTCAAAAGCATGAGAGGTGAATTTTCTTGTGTCATACTTTTTGTATATGTGCGTGGGGCGGGTCAAATTCCCCTAACTCATTGTAGTGAGTCTAATTCACAAAAATTTCATATTAAAAACAAATGAGAAATTTACGCACATAGTAAGTTTGAATGCTCAAATAACAAATGCAACTCCAGAATATGTTAAACCAACACTCTAATATTTTGAATTAAAAAATAAATTCTCTTTTATATAGATATAATATATTGTTTAGTATTATTGTCCGGTGGTTCCTACAAAATATAATCAACATCTCTTATTATTATTATTATTGAGCTTGTAAAATTTTGATGATATATTATGTATGCTAAAGAGTTATCTAACAAAAAAGCAAAAAGAAAAGAAAATAGTCACTTCTAAGATAAAGCCAAACCAACAAAATTGTATGAACACATGCTAGCTGGAGACAGACAGAGAGAGGCAGCAGCAGGGATGAGCAGAGAAGATCAAGTAGGCGAGCTTTCCCAGTCCCACAGGTTCTCGCTTTATCTCGACACGAGGATGATATAATGACGGCGATGATGGCCTCCTCTCCTCCTCCCCTCTCCCCCTCTCTCCTCTCCTCTGCTGCTGCTCTCTCTCTCTCTCTCCATCCGATCGCAGCACGCCCACTCGGGGCCGAATCACGCGGGTCCCGCCACGGGGTTTCGATTCCCCCTTCTCCCCCCCCCTCTCTCTCTCTCTCTCTCTCCTGCACGCGCGTCCCCCATCCAACGGCCCCGATCCCCTCCCCTCTACGACAGTGATCCCTCCACTATCCGTAATCCGATGGGGAAGGATTCGCATTCGCTCGTGCTGGTCGCGCTTGGCACGCGCACCAAAACCCCATCGAGTGCCCCCCTCCCACGCCCCTCGACCCAAATCAAAATTGAGTGCCCACGCCCCATCCCCCCCCCCTCCTCTCTCTCTCTCTCTTAATTATCTAACTACGCACGAAAAGGAGGGAAAGCCAAATCCCTTCCCTCTCTCTCTCTCTCTCTCTCTCTCTCTCTCTCTCTCTAGCTCTGTGTGTGCGGGTGGGGGCTTTATAAAGAGATCGTGTACCCTGCCTCCAACTATGCCAATTCTCCTGTTCAATTTCTCCCCCTCCCCCTCCTCCTCCTCTCTCTTTCCTCGGGAGGTACCATGGATTGGTACAGGCACCGTGTCCCCTTATCTGTTTTCTTTCGTGTGATCCTGTGAGCCCCCTCTCCCTTCCCTCTCTTCACTCTTGATTCTTAATTCATTGATCGATCGATCGATCGAGTGATGTGATGTGATGTGATGTGATGCATGCTATTGCTAATTAATCTAATCTGATCTGATCTGATCATCTTATTGCTTTGATCGCAGGTGATTTCTCCGGTGCTGTCTTCGTTTCCTAGGTAGGATTAGTTAGTTTGATCTTGCCGAGGGAATTGGCTAGGGATTTATATCTCAGGTGGGTGGGGATTGAGAATGTACATTGGTGTATACGAGAGCAAGTTACATGCAATTGACACGGTTCAGGAAATCTTTATGAGAAAGAGAGTCATCGCTTGCTGCCAACCTATGCAAGTTTGTCAGGTACTTAATTTCATTCTTCTGTGTTTTCTAATACATTCTTTCTCTTGGTATGAAACCTTGTCATAAACAGAGCAATTGGTTTTCTGCAAATACTCTGTTTCTGTTGGTTGAATTGTTACTGTGCTCTTAATTCTTAGAGCAGCATTAAGAACATATTTCACAAAGAAACTTGTTATAGTTCTACTTCAATGACTTGTTAATTAAATGACTCAAATTTTTTTCTTATTTAGAGGTGCACTACTCCATGCATTTTTAGCTTTTAAGTTGTATCTGTAGGTAGTCATGTTATAAAATCTACCATAACCTACTCTGTTCTTCTCTCTTGTTTGCTATGAATATTCATATGATGCTTTGTTTAAATATGCCAAATTGCATTAATTACTCGTGTCAAAAACAGTTAAACTATTGTTATATACTCCAGTTAATTTAGGATAAAGATGATTGTGTTTTGAATGGATCAAGTTTTCATGTGTGTATGTTTTCAATTACATTGGCAATATAATACAGGATGTTGTTGGTGAATAAAGTTTAAAATGGTAATAGAATTATTTGAATGTTTATGCAAACTGAAATAGGCAACACATACATAATTAAGTTGCTAAGAAGTTTGCTTATATTGCTGTTTAGAATCCCTAACTTGTTTCGTAATTTTCAAGTTCATGTAGCTAATAGAATGTACCAAATTAAGAGCCAGAAAGAGTATAGTTGTTTTTTATGTTTTTATTTTGTAGTCTTTACAAGTCACCATATAACTATGCAAACATGGATCAAGGGGGCCAGCAATGAGCCAGCATGGGCACTGACTTATTCTTAATTCTGAAATCAATTTGATTATTACCTTTTGTAGGATAGTTGATTACATGGTTACCAAAAAAGTGAAACATTTACTCATGCTTCTTCTCGCCAGAATGATGAAAACCATATGTGAAATAAAGTAATCCAAGGGCCTTTTTATTTTTTCCTTAAGCTATGAAGTAAATCATTGGATGCAATTATTTTATTATAACTCGTTAGCTGTTGGGTTTATCCTCTTTGTGGAAAGAGGAAATGCTAAAAGCTCATATGAGATGACCTATATATGTATATATATAATCTTGATAAAATTGAGATCTCTTTGGTTGATATCCATGGTTGTCTCACTAACTTAAAATTCTTTACAATGTCAGGACGAATACTTCCGTCAGCTCCTCAAGCCTGTTACGTAGATTTACCCAACTTAACAACACTAGTAGAAATTAGGGGAATACACCTAACCGTACAAGGAACAGCTTTCAACAAAATAAAAATACACTGCAGCTCTGCTTCAAGCCAAGACACTTATTTGCTAATTTCTTCCATACATTGTGTCGCACTCTTCTCTGATACCAAAGGAAGGTCAATCAAATGCAAGGAGACCCGAGATATTTTGGAGGGAACCCCCCTCCTTATGGTTACGACATGGGGAATTACAGTTTTGACCCCACGGGTGGGGCTTTCTACTCCAATGGAGGTGCCCCTTCTATCCCTGCTTACAATGATCCTATGGCAGGAAGGATGCAGCATGATTTTCCCGCTCCACTCAACCAAGTCGAGTTCCAGTCCTCTGAAATCTGCCCAAAGAATTTCGTGATCTTTGATCAGACCCACCACAAAAGCCGGGTCATGTTCCACCCCTCTCTGGCCCAAAAGTTTGGCTCCTCAAGCTTTGACATGTACGGGGCTAATGCATATGAAGCCAGCAAGAGTAGGGACTACTGTCAAGAGGAGGGGTACTCAGTCCCACATAAAGAGGATACCGAAGAAATCGATGCGTTGTTGAGCTCAGAGGACGGAGAAGAAGATGATGTAGTGAGCACCGGCCGAACACCAGGTTATTGGGACGGTAGCTCACCTGATTCCTCATGTTCTTCGTCTAAAGCAACGAATTCGAGCAATAAGGAGAAAAAGAAAGAGAGAATGAAGAAAATGGTGCGAACACTGAAGGGAATAATCCCCGGCGGTGACCAAATGGACACTCCTGCTGTGCTCGATGAAGCGGTGAGGTATCTGAAATCGCTCAAGGTTGAGGTGAAGAAGCTTGGTTCTCGGAATTCAGACAAGTGAAACTCAGAAAAAAAAAAAGAAAGGAAAAAAACAGAAAATTTCTTTTTTTTTTTTTGTTAGGGATAAAATACTTATCTTACCTGTCTAAAAACTTTACCTTTGCTCCTTGGGCTGGGGTAAAGCGTTTCTGACATGAGGATTACGGACAGGTAAGCAGAGTATTTTGTTCTTAAAATCTGATACGAGGAGCTGTTTGCAATCATGTAGCTTAAGCCAATGTTTGTTTGGGCTTTACAACCCATGATGAAGGCATGGTGCAAAGATCATGCTCCATAGTGGAAGGATTTAGTGGGAGGCAAAAGGGAAGCAGAAGAGAAAGATCCTTTGTTTAAATTTCATTTTGTTATTTTTTTTCTTTCCTTTCTTTTACTTTCTTTTTTTATTGAGAACAAAAAAAAAAAAGAATTGTGGGGGGCCTTAAATGCTCCCTATGAACTCTGTTCTAGTTTGTGGTTTAATTAATATACTTCGCTTTTATTGCCTATTTTTTTTGAATGGATGCACTGTGACCAATACTTGCACGATGTGTTGTTTTCTTATCCTTGATTTTTGTTTGGCTTACATTACTTTACACTACCAAGCTGGATTCAACATCATCTTTTGTCTTAGTGACCAAATTTTTTTAAAAGAGATAGAGATAGAGAAAGAGAGAGAGAGAGAACATAGCATGAAACGGTACCAGCTCTTTTGGTGTCTCCCTTTTGAAAAGGTCAACTCATGTTCTCACCTTTTTATTTCTTCCAACTGTGGTGTCAAACATGAGACCGGTATTGACCTAAATTGACCTCTCTGGTAGTGCAAGATGCAATAGGACCATATATATATATATATATATATATATATATGTATGTATGTATGTATGTATGTATGTGTATATATATGTACACTTTTCAGGCGTGCCCTTTAAGTGCATACTGTCTCTCCTGAATTGGGTTAGCTGGATTTTGTTTTCATGGAAAGCAAAACCTCAGGCAACTCAACAAGCACCTTTCGTTTCACAACATTTGCATCCACATGGTACAGGATAATAAGGCCTGGCAGGGTCATGCCTATTTCATAAAACATGTGTCAATCTATGTTTTGAAAAAATAAAATAAAATAAGATTGTAGTCCCAAGAACAATCTTTGAAAATTATAACTATGCATCCGTTTGATTTGTGGTAAAAAAAAAAAACAGATTTCTAAGAAAATATAAGAAATGATTCTTTAAAATGTATGTTTCTTGTGTTTTCCAAAAAAAAAAAAAGATGGAAAATATAATGGGAAGAAAAAAAAATGGTATTTTCTTCATTTTCTAACATATCATCAAATAACATCGATTCAAGAAAATTTACTACTTTTCTCAATTTCCATCATTTTCTAGCATAGCAAGGGGCTCTATTTGACATACCACTGAAAATGATCAATAAAATTCAGCTAAGCCTCAATGCCAGATGTTAAAATAACGTGATTAATAACAAAATGTTGAAATAATTACTTCAATTTAAAAGCAATTTGAGCATAGATATTTATTCAACTTGATGTCCTTCCATCAAAATTCATAATTTAGGCATCTGGATTCTTTGAACGTGGAGGAGCAAGAAGCATATGATCAGACACTCTTGTCGGGTTAAAATTAATTTGAGCAGTAAAAACATGTGAGCCAATTCCCATGTGGCATGTGCAAACAGGTTGCGAGTACAGATTCAATGCTGACAAGCGGGTCCCACTCCCTTTTTTTTTTCTTTCATTTATCTTCAAGAGTCGAGATGCATTTGAACTTTAATGTGAATCTGATGGAAGTAGACAAGGAAGCAGGTCCAATAAGCGGAACCCTCAAAATCTTTCAAGGTTTCCGTAATTATAAACTCCAACAAAAGATGCACTTGCGTTTTAGAACAAAATGGCACTTCCAAACTATTTTTACATGTCACATTTCAATCAACCATTCATATATTGAGGTGCGCTAAAATACAACGCTTTATATGGATGAATCTGTACAGTTTAAAATCTCAATTTTGAAAATAAAAATAATCAATTCGAACCGTTCAATCTAATCTTTATATTAAAATTTTATAGAATGCGAAATTTTATATTTTTTAAAATTTTTTTACTATTTTTTCTAATAGGAAGAAAATCATTGTTATTGGATGATTCAAAATTCTTAAATCAATTGATTTTCTTTTCATCTGAAAAAATAGTAAAAATATTCTAAAATGTTAAATTTGATATTCTACAAAATTTTGATATAAATATTATATTGAGCGACTCGGATTGATCATTTTTAACTCCAAACTCGAGATTTTAAGCTATTGCATAAATTCATTTATACAACATGTTACATTTTAGACTTTCTCCCATATATAATATATATGCGGATCAGATACATTGTATTATTGCACTTGTAAATTGTTTAACAATTTATATATTTATATTACAATATATATTATTGCAGCTGAAAGTCTAGGATAATACGAAACTAGGAACTCTATCATATGAAAATCAATCTTTTGTTTAAGATATCTAAAACAATATAAATCGTACGTTTGAAATTTTACTAAGGATCTCTTGCGGGTACTTAAAATTGAGAGAGATGACAAAATTCTTCAAAAAAAAAAAAACGAACACATTTTACTTTAGTTCTTTCAATGATTTTCTTTATTTGCTGCTAAAATAATTAAAAAACAGTTGGAAAAAAATAGAAAAAATTTGTAAATTTTGTAAAAAAATTAAAAAAAAATTCAAAAAAAATCTGAAAATTAATTTTCAAATTTCCCTTCTTTTTTTCAGGCCTGAGACCAGTTAGAAACATAGACGGAGTTAAAAATTTAAAAATAGATTCATATAATTTAAGAAAATTAAAATCTAAATATTTATATTAAAATTGAAATGTATACTTTATTCTTTAGTAATATCAGTCTTAGTTGTATGAATATTACTAGATTCTACAGCATTATATTTAGAACTAACACCCAATTGTGCGCTAGTCATATCTAACTATGTTTAGTTTGCTTCTCTATCCAAAAAAGGTACAACATCAAAAAAAAATTACAATTCTATTTTTTTTACGTTCATTCGGGTTAGAGGAAGCCATAGAAAAATTTTCACCAATTTTGGAGTTTGTGCATCTGTTTTTATATGCATATTCCTATTTTCTATAAAAAAAACGAATTAAAAAAATTATCTAACCTCTAAATTGCTATCAAATTTCAAAACCGTGAGGGGACTCAAGCAAAATCGTATGAGAATATGAGAGATCAACTGAGAGAATGAGAGTGAGAGCAAAGATTGAGTTGTTTGGATGAAATGAATTTGATTGAATACGAATGTATTTATAGATGAATTTTAATGTAAAAATTACAAAATAACCTTCAAATTTAACCGTTTATAAATGTTCAAGGGAGTATTTTTGTCATTTCGACCAATTTACAATTTTACCTCTGAATATAACCATTTATAGATGTTAAATAAGGGTATTTTGACCATTTTTTATTTTAAATTTGACTTTTAAATTAAATTGTGTTTACCGAGGTACATTATTTCAGAAATATTTAGCACTATTAAGGACGTGGGGGGTGCTATGGGGTACACAATCTGGAGATAAATATCATACTTAGCTTATTTTTTAATCCCATTACAAAATCTCTCCAATAAATTACAAAATCAACCGTCCGATTAACATCCAACGACCTACAATCCTTGCGTGCCACGCTTATCTGTGCCTACACATACCTATCCGTGCCTACGGGTGCCTATGTGTGTTTCTGTGTCGTGCCTATGCGTGTCATGTGCCATGTCGACCCCCTTAACCATGCGTGTCGTGCCGTGCTGTCGACGAAAACCTAACACGGCACGAATAATGGCACGACACGGGACACGTGTAACACGTCACGGATAGACACGCCGTGTCGCCCCTCACACGTGCCGTGCTGTGTCTTGACACGGTGTGCAATTTTGAGAACACTAGAGAGAATTGATACTTGACTATTCCCCAGTGTTCCAATACCAATGTGTACCAGTACAAGCTTAACTGTGCATAAATACCCAGCTGCACGGTCACCTGGTATGCTGGATGCAGTACCAGCAAAAAAAAACCTCTTATTAAAAAATCCAAGATTTAAGCCAAAGTAACCAAAATGGGGAGATAATTATGCCTAATTCAATATAAAAAATCAAATTTGCAGAAATGAAACCAAAATAAGAATTGCTTTATCACTTATTAGAGACTGTACAACAGTAGGATCAACACCGTTATCAGAGATCAGTGCTAGAGTTTATCAATTTGATATTTCCATGTCCTCAAAGCAATTTAAACAGAATTCACTGAGTAACTGCAACACTGATTAAACAGTTTATACCACAGTGATGCCTCGTTTCACTAACCTTCGCACACTTCAGCTCTGGTTTGTTAAGATCATCAAATTGTAGTTAAGTTTTAAGAAATTAATCAGAGACAACTAGCAACCTGTGGTCATTCCTCTACCCCGCAAACTAATTCCGTTATCAGCTATGACCAGTACCAAAAAAAAAACCAAATTAATGCTCAAATTAACCCTCAAATTTCCATTTGATCATGTTCTTTTGCTCAAATTTCATAAGGTGCAATAGATATGACCATTTTTAAAATATAAAATTTATTTTAATGTTAAAGAATAAGCTAGTGACTGCAGAAACTAAAGTTAGCTCCCAAACATGAAACATAACAGTACTTGCATAAAAGTATTAAATTGAGTTATTCTAGTGATTTCAAGTCTAAGTTAAAAATGATAAATTACGTAAATAAATATTTGGTTATGAAGTACACATATCGCATGAAACAAAAGGAAAAAAATGGTCAGATCAAGGAAAAAGCAAGTCCCTTTTTTCCTATTTAGTCATAGACTTAATAATAATTAGAATCGAATTAAGTCGAATAATCACATGTAATGCTATTGCAGAAGTTGCAACAAAATATACTGATTTAAGGGAAAATGGTCAACTAGTTTGAAATTTAACCGATTACGATTTGAACTTCACCGCTCTTCCCCATAGCCAGTTCTTATGCTGAACTAGGTTAAACTAAAAGAAGCACTCTATTATTTAGTCAACTTTTGACCGGCCAACCATTACCTACTCTGTAACCTTGTAATAGTGTTCACCGTCCAAACCAATATAACAATTAAAATACCTTATTGCCTAAAAAACCAAACAAAGTGTACGGCACTCTTTATGTTACTTAAACCTGTTAAATGCAAAATGAAACTTATTGCACAGCTGAAAAGAAGGCGAAGGCTGCTCATATGTAAGAACGAAAAGATAAAGACGCTCTGTCAGAGAAACCAAACAGATTTTAGTGGTTTCAAATATTGCAATTCGAGGTAAAACAACTGGCAAATTCCTTACTAAATGCAATAGATGGCCGACGCAAGGTTGAACAGGCTTTAATGTTGGGCAAACATAAACACAACACAGTACATGGTAGTTGATGTGTAATAGACTTGTGAGAATTTAGGTCATTCAGTAATGTCGATAATTGCATAATTAATCAAACATCACTTAACAAAGCAACATTTCTAGGGGCAATTCAAGTTTTAAACTAGACACCAAAAAGCAGATTTCTAATATAACCACGGATAATTACTCGAACAATAAAAAAACATAAACCCTACTTCTGGATCTAGGAATCTCAAAATCTCAGATAGTTATTCCACTAAGTATCTTTCAACAAGTTCCACCCACAGGGAAAATTTGAAAAGAAAAACAGAAAGAAAAGAAACACAGAAGCTACTAGATTGACTGTCATTACCAATACAAACAGATCTTAGGAACATATCAAACGAAAAGGAAAGTGATCAATGCTCACCAGAGGTAACCAGGAATCTTAATGCGGATGAATAGCATTGACATGACATAGGCGATGACAACGGCGGCGATCCCAAATGAAGCCAGAGAAACCCGCACACTATGCGCACGGCTCCGATCCAGCGCGAGATCCATGAAGATAATCCCAAGGCCACCTAGCACGAACATGAATCCAGACGAGAGACCCTCGATGATGTACTGCCCGTTGACCCGACCCGGTAGAAACACCACTGGTTTGACAGCGCGTGTCATCGGATCCTGCACACTGCCGATGCCAGGTGGCTCGACGATCACGTCGTACACGATCCCGGAGACGACGGCGAAGTAGGTGAGGAGAACGAGGGAGAACACGGTCATCGGCGAGGGTAGGGAGATGGAGGAGGGGACCTTCAGGCGGATGCGCGGCGGCCGGAGGAAGGAGAAGGGGACGACACGGAGGACGTGGAAGAGCGGATCTAGGGAAGCGGAGTCCGATGAAGTGGAGGAGGCCACGCCGGAGACAGCGGCGGCGGCGTGCTGATCGGATCGCTGGCGCATCGGAGCCTGAGACTTCATCGTAAGGCGCTGACTGGAAGAGGACTGGGTTTCTCCGGGATATTGTTCAGGATTTGGGGTAAAGGGTAAAATGGTAATTGTCACAGGGATAGTAAACGCAAACAAAGGAATGGATGTTCGTTTTGGGCCAGTGGTTCTCTGCTTTCAACTAAGCCCAACCATTGTAGGCACAGTGATCTAATTTTGCTAAACTCATCTAAATAATAGGGGAACCGGGTTTTGGGGAGGGGGGTGGTGGTGGTGGTGGTTTCAATGCCCATCGAATCAATGAATAAAATTATCATTATATCATTAAATTTAATAATTCGGATGATTATTATAGTATGGGAGTGAAATTTTTATGTAAATCTTAATATCATCAAATAATTATTTTATATACCGAACTAAATTTTAGTTCAATGGACGTTAAAACCCTTTTAATGTCAAATAATGGGAGCACAAAGTAGAGAAATTAGAGAACAATGCGTATCAGCAGCAACCCAGATCCATAATTTGTGCACTGATGTTGGAATTTATTTTATTCCAATACTTTATCAACTAATAGACTAATTAACTAAGTGATTTGAGCAACATTTGTTCACTAAAAGCCGACACAAGTATTGTTTTTACTAAATGAGCCCTTACTATACTTTTATGGATAACTAAAATTTACTGTGTCCCCCAGTTTGTTTTAATTTAACGATTTTCCTTGGAGAAACTTCATAACACATCTAAATTTGTTCAGAATCTGCCATGTAGGATCTTGTGTTTAGCGTAGAAACAGTATACGCCCTCTTATAGAAGAAACATGAAGAAGAGAGAAGATGAAGACAAGCATTTTCCCTAAATTATACTTGTCCATGGCAGTCGCTAGGTTTGACATTGATCTCTATCATAATTCTATCATAACCAATTGTTTTAAAAAAAGAAAAAGAAAAAGAGAACGCAACTGATCTATCAGTCGGGTATTATATATCACCACCAACTAGTCACAAAGCTCCGTACCCAGAAAATCTTCTAGACCTAACTAAACAAGCTCTGACTGTTTCACTTGGAGGAACGAGGTTGGGACCTTGATCCATTTGCAAGAGTATTGCATAGTTTCAACTCCTCAGATCTCAGACTACGTTGGAGTCTTTCAAGACGGTCACAATGTGCCTCGAAAAGGTCACGCATCTTGCTAGCCTCCTCGTATCCTTCAGATCCAGGACGAAGCACTCTGATCTCAGTTATGTTGTCTTGGTCTTCAGTGTCTAGATTCATCTTGAAAGGAGAAAATTCTAATTTAATTACCAAAATATAAGCAACGAAAAGACCGGTTAAAGGAATACATTAATTGAAATACTTGCAACCTTGCACTATTATAATTTTTTTCAGTACAAGCTCTTTCAATATTACATATTATAGATTTTATATAAGTTTGTTTCACTGATTACAAGCTCAATTAATAATGATGTGTAATCCTTAGTTCATTTCTTCATATCTTGGCATTGACAATCTGACGAAAGTCCTGTTACTTTTGACATTCTTATACCAGTACTAGACTACTAGTATGTATCTGTAGCAGTCAAAAGTTTAGAATTTGATTGGTATACTGGAAATATTATAAGACATCAGTTGCCACTGTACCATCAAGCAATACAAAGCACATTTCCTCATCAAACTTCAATAGTGACTTGCACTGATTCACCCGTACAGAACCCAAATATATGACACTTTTCATGATTATATTAACGGAAGTGACATGAGAAAAGCTGGTCCATGCAGAAAACACTAGACAAGGAAGAGGAAGATGATATAAAGAAACCTATATATTAAATAGACCACCACAGCTATTGGAACAGAAACAAGATAAATTATAGACACAAAAAACTAACCTCCTGCCATGGCATCGGACAACGAAGTATACCACAGCATTTTTTGTTAGTCACCCAAGGTCTGTATGTCAACAGTAAAACACCAGCATAAAATTGCTTTTCGTTTCCATAAAAGACGTTAAAATGCTAAGTGAAATAAGAAATAAATTGCAAAACTGTGTGGGCTTAAATAATTTTTGCACCTTCCTTTCAAGGATACAATAATGTTGTCTGGGTTTTTCAGGAGCTTCAATACCCGGTTAGCATGCTCCCTGGACTCCACATAGATGGCCCCACTACATGTGTTGTCAAGGAACAGATTAGGGAACAGCGCAACTTGAGAAGACACAGACAACTCCCTCTTTAAAAAATTGACAACTTTAAGCGGTTCCACGTCTTCATCCATATTGTCTACCCAAAAGAAGCAGCACTCTTTCCGTCCATTTGTCAGCCCTTTACAAGTCAATTCTGCTGAGGCCTCCCCTGCTCAAATATCAAAAACACGAGAAGTAACATTAATCAAGCCCTTCCCACCTACCACTCTCTAAATTCATGTGTTTATTGCATAAATAGATTTACTTCCATTGGAAAATATTCAATCAAGCTTGCCGCTTGAGCTAGACATTAATAAGGTACAAAGCTGTCAGTGCAACTCAAGATCACTAGCTGGTAGAGCAATCTGTTGGTTACAGTTTTCCCTACAAAGCGAGAAAGGAGCTCCTACCTCCAGATTTATTCTGTGGCTTGGTGGCTTCATAAGATTGCCCAATTTCCTGCAGATTGTGTCAGAAAGTCTTCAAGAAAACATATTTAATATTACCAATGATGAAAGTTGCATGATATCCTTTTCCATAATTTATGAAAAATGGTATTGAATAATTTGATGACGTATAATGCCTTTCATTGCTTTTATTTTCTTTCTTTTTTTCCTTTGTAAATGGAAACTTTTATACAGAAGGACAAACTTCAGGGCATATTGATTGGTCTTTTGTTTGCATTACAATATTCTTTTCAGATGTCTTCAAGGCATAATATCCTGATGCTAACATATCCCTCATTTCCTCCCATTTCATTAAACGGCATCAAGGCATGTTAATTGGTCTTTTGTTTGCATTGCTCTCTCGGCCATCTCAAGAAACTCTCTCTGATGAACAAAAGAAATTCCGAACTGCAACCCTCCTCAATCACACCACCTTTGCTATCTCTCATCTTACAGTGTTAATGCAGAACTCTTTCTTCTTCTATATTAGCAAAAACAGCAGAATCCCCGTAGCCAATGATAAAGGAGAGAGCACCCTTAATGACTGAAATTGATTTTATTAAATAAGATCGGTTTCAAAATTGGCTAAAAAAATTTTATTCAGAACCATGAATTGGCTAAAATGTGTTCAGTGCTTTAAAAAGGACAGTAAAGATGTGAGTCAAAAGGAAAAGTTTCAAAAAAATTACACCCAAATATATGCAATTCATAAATCTTTTCCCTTTTTTACATTGTTTGATTATTTCCTATTAACTACAACCTTTTTGTCAAATTTTGTCTGTTATTTTTATATTTTTTGAATTTAGGTACTTAATGAAGCAACCTGCATAAATGAATCCAAGGTACAAATGCTTGAATTGTGTCATATTATCATTTTCAGAAATTTACATTTTAGTTTTTAGGTATCTTCAGTCAAGTTTAGGACAATGTAGAACAAAACCACATCCACCATTGCTAAAACATAGCACCTCCGCTCACAGGACAGGTTAGATAAATGTTGAAGTTACAACATACTCAGATCTTAAATGCACCAGTACTGCACATTAAGCTGAGCACATTCCAAGTACAAATGTCATAAAGTACCTCTTTATGATGTGAACTATCAGAGGACTTCAAATCTACCAGCACTGGCACCTTAGCAGAATGTGGAGAAGCCCCACGGGAAGAAGCAGCAGGATTTAAACCAGAACTCCCATCTTGGTTAGCTGAATTCCCTATCCGATCCTCCAGAGATTTTCTTGCACTAACAATGAAGTCCCGCAAAACCGGGTCATCTACTGGTGAGTCCTGGATGAGGCAGATATTTTCAGTTCTCACAGTGGCATGTTTCCCAGTCTGAGGACCATGTCTCCATGTCACACGGAATTTGCAAGTGCACACTTGCTCCTCTGAAGCACCATTGGACTTGTGCGCTGACCTAGAGACCTGCAGTTCAACAAAGAAGCACATACACACCAGATTTAATTAGTCTATCTACTCTTTTATTTTTTGAAATAAGAGCTCCCGTTAGCCCCGACATTTATTCTTTTTCAAATGTTTTTTGCAGGATTTGAACTTATATCTCTCCGTAGAGAGGCAAAGCCTATCACCATTTGTGCCAGGCTTGCAGTTTATCATTAGCCTATCACTTAATTCAGAGATAATATAGGCAGCACTATTGTTCATCATTGCTTAAGGTATAATTTTTCTTATTTTTTTTATAACCTTTTATATGTTTTTTCTTTTTGTTTCCTAGATTGAATTAAGACAAGTACGAGAATTTTTATTTGGTGTAACTTTTATCATCTAGCTGCAGATGTAACCATATATATTGTTTTTTTTTCTGAAAATGATATAAAGCAACTTCCATCTCTGGTCAACCAAATTTACAAGATACTAATTTTTGATGTGCATTTGTTCTACTTCAAATATTCAATGTTGTGATTTATTTCAAAGCTGACAATTACAAGCCTGATGCGGAAGGAGAAGGATACATAAACAGAAACTAAAAAGTCTAATGCAAGATAATGCAAATTATGGTACATACAATATATGATAAAATGCTTAAATAAGTTTAGTTCCTTTTCAACTCTGCAATATCAAAACTCATTTCTTTTTAAAAGTTGTAGCCTTCAATGCTGACCAGATATTAGTTTTGGGAGCTGATATACAGATATCAAAATCGATACCGACTTTGTTATTCAGATTAAATAAGTTATTATTAATATTAACGACTTTATTATCCAACTTATTTATACAACATTTTTGTTATTCAACTTAAGTAAATTATTATTCATATTAGTAATATCTGAGTTGAATAATAAAAATATTATAAAAAAATAAATTGTATAATAAAATCATTAATATGAATAATAACTCATATAATGTGAATAATAAAGTCGGCATCCATTTTGTTATCTCCCAAACATTTTCCAATAAAAATAGACACCAGAAAGTACCTAAAAGGGATGACCGTCCACATGATGAAATCAATTTTTATCTCTTAAAACAAAAATCCAACTTACAGAATCCACCATCGCATCGTAGAACATGATCTCATCATCCGAGAAAGCGAGACAGGCGAGCACCACCATTCCCTGAGTGACCTCACCACATTGCGAATCCTGCAGCTGTTTGGCCGGGCGGCGAAACCTCCGGAGCAGCTCCTCGATCTGTGCGAGGCTCTCGAACCGGTCACTGAAGTACCATTCGTCGGAATCTTCAGGGAAATTGAGGTACATGACTCGGAGAACCCTTTCCTTGACCTTGAGGAGTCTGACGCCGTACCAGGCGTCGTCGTTGGGGCATCGGAAGTCGAGGCCCTTCGTGCGCTGGAGCTGGCTAGTCGTCTTTCTCTTGATCGCCATGGTTACTTACGGAAGGATTCGGACAGAGAAGAAGGGGATGGGAAAGGGGAAGGGGGAACGATTTGGATTTTGGAGGGAGGTTTGTTTTGAAGCTGGGAGTAATGGTGAGTGAGTGAGGTGAGGAAGTGTCTTGTTGTTGGGCGGGGAACCTCTCTGCTTTTTTTATACACGGAGATGGTTTTGGAATTGTTGGAACTTGCCATTTTGAAATCGATTGTGCTGAGCGCTTATCGCTGTTTTTCGATGATTTGGGGGAACGCGATTCAAAATTAGGACAAACAAGACTACAAGTAGGGAACTAGTATAAAAGTGTCTTATTGTGTATATATATATATATATATCAGTCGTACTGTATCATATAAATATATATAAAAATTAATCTATAATATATTATATCGTATTTTTTTTATACTAACATTTAGAATAATATTTTTAACGACACAGTACATCTTAGTACTTTAATTTTTAATTAAATTTATGTTTTTAATTATTAAAAAATATTTAAAAATTCGGAAAAAAATCATAAAAAATAAGAAAAATAGAAGAATTTTTTTATAATAATATATGTTTTAAAGTGTACATATAATAACTATTAAAAATATAATTATAACAATTATTTTTTAAAATTTCATAGATGAGCCACATATTAGCTAAACACTTGAACATACCGTGCCGTGTTCAATACACTTATCACCTAACACGACACTTATAAAGGTACAACATGTGATACGTCAAACACGACATATTTAAGTACGCATGTCATGTTCTGATCGTACTCGGATACGTGTCATCCATATTGTGTTCATGTGCCACGTGCTTTTGTTAGTACACTAATTACAAGAGTATGATGAGTCCATATCCGCTATTATTTTGAGGGATCTCATGATAACTATTAAGTTTATTAAATTGATTAAATTAATTATGTCTCAAATTTTACATAATTTAAAAATTATTTGATATTTTATTAAAGATCGTTAAATATAAACTATTGTGAATATTATATGATTTTAATAAGTACAAAAACATGACCTACTATTTAAATTCGGACCGTTAGATAACAATGGACAGATCGGATCAATTTTATTTAAAATTTAGAAAATTTTTTTTAAATAAATTTAATCCATTCATTTCGACCCAAATTTGAATAATAGAGCCTTACTTTCCTATTTGAAATAATAGGTGATTTCATTTCAAACTATGATATGTTTATCCTGCTTGATAAAAAAATAATATTTTTTTTATACAAAATAGTCGACTCAAGTTTTTTTTATCTATGAAAATATTATTTTAAAGTAGATAGTGGTGCCTGCTTCAAGTTCTATTAAACCTAAAGAAAACAAAAATTAATGAATGTCTGCAGTGTGCTACAAATTCGCTTTTCAAGGATTTACATTTTGTTTAATGATTTTAGCTTAGGAGACGAATAGTCTACTGTGATTTTCGTAAAATGAAAATGAAAAAAGTGAGTTAATTTACAGAGTTAATTAGAAGGGAAAAAGAGAGATAAAGGGAGCCAATCAACAGTAAAATTTAACTAATTAACATACTATATACATTGATTATACAAGATCATCGATTTTTTTCCTTTCAGAGATTTCAAAAGATCTCGGTGAACCATCCGTTACGTTCGTGCCGTGTCATGTCGTCGGTGTTGGTTAGCATGCTGTGCAGGAGAAGGTCGAAAGGTAAATAATAAAGGACCGTCCAGACTCCAGAGACAAGTAGGTAACGTTCACTACTAGAATTTTCAATATTGATGTGGGTATGCAATATTAATGGTGTGAGTAGTTCAATACGCACACCAATAACCTTAATTTTGAACTATATTTACGTGCGTATACCAGACAATAGCGTGAAAAGTATATACGCGTGTAATTATGCACACAAATATTTTTCACGTTAATGTCTGGTTATATAGGTATACACACGTAAATATAGTTTAAAATTAAAGTTATTGACGTGCGTATTGAACTACCCACACTATTAATATTACATACCCACAAAATTTTAATAATGGTTTATAGCATGAAGTCTCTAATTTTGAAAATTTTGAAAAGTGGAAGCGAAATTCAGACAAAGAACTTCAGCTGTTATTTCATTACTACTTAGACAGTAGACATCAGAAAAGAAATTTTATGATTAGCGTTCGGTGGGCCAGAGAGCTGATTATATTCGGAAAATCCAGACAGAGAACTTCAACTGTTGTTTCACAAAATCTGTAATATTCAGAAGGATTGCTCTCCTCGTCAGTCGAAGTTCATCCCGGCAAGGATATTGCTGAGAGCAAGAGAAGAAGGGAGACGACGTCTTTTCGTCTCAGAATAATCAGTTCTCAGCCAAATACCTCCATTTTTCACTCGAGTTCCGGACATAATTTCCTCCCCCATGAAGTGAATTCTTCCTTTGCACTTTCTTCGCTTCCGATCAGACGAAGCTCGTGAATTACTTTTCCACTTCCCTTTCGAAGTTCTGGCACTCCGTTCTGATCAGGGATAAGATGAACATTTTGAGAAAGACATATTCATGGCTGTTGCTACATGCTAATTTTGAAATGATTTCTACCTTAATATAAATTAAACAAACTTATTATTATTATTACAACACAAACAATAGATAGCACAAAACAACAGATCCTAGAGGTCAGTATATATAACATGCTATTAGATCAGACATTCATGTTCATACATGTTTTACTCACAGTTTTTTTTTTTCATTAGGTTTGAAATGCCACTAATATTTTTTTTTATATACTTCTGTATTAAGTATATATTATTTCTCCTAATTTCTCTAATTAAGTCTCACTTCATTTATTGAAAGAGTTAAGATAAGTTACTAGTCAAAGAGAAAGCATCTTTTTTTTTTTATGTTTTAACTAGTCCATTTGTTGTCTGAAGAATTAATATTAAAAAAAAAAATCTGTAGTGAATACAATTTATTTTAGATAATTGAAGTATTCTTTCTTACAGAAAATAGTTATATTTGTTTCTAATAATTATGTAGCTTTCTATTAATCTTGCTATACCAGTAACATTTATTTGCTTTTGTCATGTATTAATTCTTTTATCTATACATGCAGTAGTTAACATGTCAACATTTATTGTTAACAAGCATATGTAATGAAATAAAAACTTTTAAGCTAGCATATTAATTTTATGATTTTTTATTACATTTTTAAGTAAAAAAAATTTCATGTTATTTTAACAAATATTATATATAACTTCCTATGAAACGGTTTAGTCTAATCCTTTTGATAGCAATGGTGATTCTTTATAGGAATACAAAGTCATAAATTAAAATCCTTATTTACTAAATTAACAAAACTAATTTAGACTGATTTAAATCTCTTTTATTCCATCAATATTAAGATTATTTAAATTAAAAAAATTGGCGTATCTTCAAACACTTCATAAAAAAAAATTAAAAAGCAATCCTAATCTTTTTCAGAAGAAAAAAGCAACTCAATAAAACATTCATTCCATATGAATTTAATGTGTGTGAGAGAGAGAGAGAGAGTATTCACATTTAGGGGGCGTTTGGTAAGGAGGTATTTGGTAAGTAAAGTAATGATAATTTAAGTATTTTAAGATATTTTAAGATGGAATAAAGATAAAATATTATAAATTAAATAAAGTTAAAATCATCAAATTATTTAATTTTGACTTTTTTATTTTCACTTTATTTGTTGATGTGGCACATGAAGGACAATTTCATCTTTTATTTAATATTATTTTATATATTTATTTCATTATTAACAAATGTGAATCTTATAAAGTGCTTTTAGTATTTAATGCGCTTGCCAAAGGCAAGGTATATGTTTTTTTTTTTCTTTTCGAATTTAGGTGTTTGTTCCATATTAATGAAATAGATGCACTGCACCTTCTTTTCTTTTAACATAAGATAGCTCTCTACATGATATTATTTTTGTTGGTTTTTATTAGAAAATTGTAACTCTCAAATTGATAAATGTTATCATTAATTTTATTAAAAATTCAATATGCACCTACAAAATAGTAATGCATGGTGCTACAAATTTGGGCCTCAAATTCTCTAAGTACAGATTCATACTCCAAGAGTCAATATCATTGTACAACTCTAGGAAAAAAATGTCCAAATTCCAATGCATTTCATTTTGAAATCTAAGGGTTTGGTCAGTCCCTGCTTACTAGCTAGTTCAAATTCAAACGTAATATTTTTCAGAATGAAAATCAAACGAAAAATTAAAAAAAAATGGTTAGGATATATTGATATCATACTGATTTTATTATTTATATAAAATGAATGATTATTTATATTAATAATTTTATTATATAATTTATTTTGCATAATATATTATTATTCAATTTAAATATCCCTAATATGAATAATAATTTACTTAAGTTAAATGATAAAAATATTATACAAATAAATTATATAATAAAACCACTAACACTAATAATGACTCATTTAATCTGAATAATAAAATAATGTTAATGATATATCAATGTATATCAATTCCCAAAAAATGAAAATCAGATGGTTCTCACGAGATCACAAAACCACAAAACCACAAAAACAGGGAGCAAAATTGGAAAAGGAAGTGGATATACAGAAAACTAATTTTAAAAGAATCCAACCGATACAAATTTCGTTCTGTAGTTGTGGATTAGGAGGGAATCTTTCCAGGATCCACAGGCACCACTCGTTGATCACAGAGAGAAGGAGACTCTCCATCCACAGCCACCACGCACGCAGAAAACCCCTTCTCTATCACATCTCTCTTTCTCAACATGCCCACATTTTTTGCTCTCCTCCAATGGCCTCATCATCACCTACTCTCTTCCCCTTCTCCTCCCCTCCTCCTCCTTAGCTCTTCTGTTACTACTACGTCACATTTGTCGTAACCCCTGCTTAAGTTCTTCACCATGGCACCTTTCTCTGCTTACTTCTCTGTAACCCGTTGTAATGGAGTCAGAGGAGGAGTTTCTAGTCTCCTACTACGAAACGGCGTCACACGTCTGAAACCGGCTGTAACGTTCGTTCCTTTTCTCAAGAGCTGTTGTCCCAAAGAGGAGCTGTCTCGAAATATCGGTACCTGCTTGCATCGCATCCCTTGTGCTAGTTTCTCCTCTTATGCAAGCGCTGATGATGGACCTACTAACATTGGCGCGTCGAAGGAGGCGGTGGATACAGAGTTGCCGGGTTCAGAATCAGAGCTGTCAAACATGGCGGAAGCCTTTCACATTTCATCAAGGACTGCATTTGCCATCACAGCAATGATAGCCTTTGCCGCACTCACTTTTCCGGTTGCGATGAAGTCGGTTAGCCAGACAGTGGGGACTAAGATGAAGGTGCTTTCTTATCTGACCATCTTGTCAGGATTTTACATGGCATGGAATATCGGTGCGAATGATGTAGCGAATGCAATGGGGACATCGGTGGGTTCAGGGGCTCTGACACTGCGACAAGCCGTTCTGACGGCTGCTGTTCTCGAGTTCTCTGGCGCATTTCTTATGGGAACACATGTTACCAACACCATGCAAAAAGGAATCCTTGTGGCATCTGTTTTTCAGGGGAAAGATTCTCTGCTATTTGCTGGTTTGCTTTCCTCTCTAGCTGCTGCTGGTACTTGGTTGCAGGTAGATATATATATATTGCAACATATATATTCCTTTTATCTTCTTAATTATAACTATTGAAATTCATCATAAATTTTGAAATTTGAACTAAATTCGATTTATAGTGTACTATTCCAAAATTAGTCTAGAGAAAGCTTCTATTCTCAAGTTTAGGGATATATCAGTGTTGATATTCTTCCTGAAAATAACACCCTTTCAAATTTCTAAAATCATTAGTTCATACCGTGAGCATTATTAGTTAGTAAAATAACTTGCATATATATATATATATAAATAAGAAATTTTCATGATGTCAACCTTGAATTAATTAAGTTTTGGATGGTTGAACTTATTGCAACAAATTAAAATTCCTATATTAAGTTCAGTCCACTTCTTGATAAAATTCAGCTCATAGAGTTCCGAATTGAACCATTTTGGATCATCTTACTCTGATGATCTTCCAGCATTTTCAGTGCTTTTTCCCTTGATTAACCAGTTGAGCGCATTTTTAAAATTATATATATATATTACGACCATTTTGATCAATTTATTTTTTCACTTTCTCTAATGATACTTACAGTTTAACTGTGATGTACGTACTTTACGTGTTATAACCGTGAATTATATCAAATCTTGTTCTTCTGCGGATAACATAGGTTGCTTCTTTCTTCGGCTGGCCAGTCTCCACCACACACTGTATCGTGGGTGCGATGGTAGGATTTGGGCTAGCATATGGCGGAGTCGGTGCAGTTTTTTGGAGCTCGTTAGCAAGAGTATCTTCGTCGTGGGTCATTTCTCCTCTCATGGGTGCAGCAGCTTCATTCGTTGTGTATAAATGCATACGACGAGTAAGTTCTCAGTAACATGAGAAATTACAATTTTTTGTTCCAACTTATGTCCTTGGCAAAACAATATTTGGCAAGAAGCTAAGGATTGCATTACCAGGCAACTGGCACTTTGGCAAAAAAAAAAAAAAATGTTCTTACTGGTATAGATATGTCAGACTGATAAAATAGATGATGGAGTTTTGCCATTGATCAAGTTAGCAAATTGTCTTCTTATTTCTATTTAATATATTTTTGTGAATAAATTAGCACACCATCATGACCTATTGTGTTTCTCTCGTACTAATTACCATCACATCTAAGAGATAGGAGCCTTAAACGATGTTAACTCAGGAAAATTATTGACACTTGAGTCGAGATCAGTTGATACCAGCTTGAGTAATGTTTAGTACGGATATTGTTTGTATTTACACTTTCAAATAAATTTGTTTAAAGTTGTTTTTTCCTTGCATGATGATACACAATTTTCATGCAGTTTGTGTACAGTGCCCCCAATCCAGGGCAAGCGGCAGCAACAGCAGCGCCGATCGCTGTCTTTTTGGGAGTCAGCGGGATCTCATTCGCTGCTTTTCCTCTTAGCAAAATCTTCTACATAGCACTCCTACAAGCGTTAGCTTGTGGCACAATAGGAGCACTGATTGTTAGCCATGTCATCAGAAAGCAGCTCGGCCATCTATTATCTTCAGAGGCAGATAAACCGACTCCAACTGACAAACCCCTTGTGCAGAATGTCGGATTTCTCTCTGATATAGCTGGTCCAAAAGGGGCTCAGTTGGAGATAGTTTACGGGGTCTTTGGCTACATGCAGGTGCTATCGGCTTGTTTCATGTCATTTGCTCATGGAGGCAATGATGTATCGAATGCCATAGGCCCGCTAGCCGCTGCATTAGCGATCCTTCAAGGTGGCGTCAGCGGAGCTGAGATAGTAATTCCATTGGAAGTTCTTGCTTGGGGTGGTTTCGGAATTGTTGCCGGTCTCACAATGTGGGGCTACAGAGTGATAGCGACAATCGGCAAGAAAATCACAGAATTGACGCCAACCAGAGGGTTCGCAGCTGAATTTGCGGCGGCATCAGTAGTTCTCGTTGCATCTAAACTTGGGCTTCCCATTTCTGCAACACACACACTCGTCGGTGCGGTGATGGGTGTTGGATTTGCAAGAGGATTAAACAGCGTCAGAGCAGAGACAGTTCGGGAAATCGTTGCTTCCTGGATGGTCACTATTCCTGTCGGCGCCATTCTAGCTGTCTTCTACACCTGGATTCTGACAAAACTCTTGTCAATTGTTCTTTAAGCGCGATCGAAATCGCAATTTTTTTTATGGTTTTGAAGAGGGCCTCGAATTTTTTTTGTTTAGGTAACTTCAAGATTCAAAATTTCTAACATAAAGAAACTCCGTACCGATCTTCCGATCCTGAGCTCGTCAGAGGGTATTTGGTCTGTTTCTACAAGTGAAAGAACCCATATTGCTGGCTCATGATGCCATCTCAATATTTGCCATCTTTATACAATGCTTTAATAATGCTTACTCTCAGATGTGAATGAATATTATTTCACTTCCATTCAACATTTTTTCTGTCCTACTTTTTTTTTTTTTTTTGAGAATTCAGTACAATTTGTAAACTAAATTTCATTTTAATACAGGGTTGAGACTTGGGACAGAAGTACCGATGAATAGATAGTTGGTAATTTATAAAGAACATTATTAAAGAAAAAATCAAACTGTAACCAATTGAAGCTAACGTGGTGAACATAGTGAAGAGGAAGGGGAGAATTAAGGAGAGGTCAAAAAATAAAGATGGAAAGAAATTGCCAAGGGCAGTTTAGTCATTTTCTAAATGCAAAGCTGTTCGGAGTAAATTAAACGTCGTTCAAAGCAGAACGGAATGAGTTTTAACGCTTATCGAATTAAAATTTTAATACGAGAGAAATAACTATTAAATTATTAAATCTAATAGTTCACACGATTATTAAAACATAAAAATAAAACTTTTATATAAATATTAATACCAACAGCCAACCTTTTTTTTACAGTACCTACAGATTCCATCATCACTGACAAGCATTCCTTCTTCCACTCGCTGTTGTCTCTTCCCTTTCCGCAGAACTCCACCTCAAGCTTTGGCAATGGCTGATCGCTCTCCCAGCGACTCCATTCGCAAAGAGAAACCCCAGCCCGAGTCAAGAAGAGAACGACCAGTTCTTTCTCCGGACTCACCCGGCCATCCGCAGCGCCGCTCGGCCGGAGCCCTGGCTTTCTGGACCTACCTCACTATCTCCGTCGGTCTCCTCTCTCTCCTTCTCTCTCCTTTCCTCTCCCCACGCGATCAGCACTCCTGGTTCGTCTCTCTCCCTCCCGATCTCCGCCTCCATTTCTCCCAAGGCAAGCTCATTAAGATCCACCCTTCCCCACACCTCCCCTTTCGTGTGTTTGCCTTTGATTCCAGCCCGGATGAATTCAGTGAAACTGTGCTCTTGATCCCCGGCCTGGCGTGTAATTCCTTCTCATTTCGCCATATCTTGTCAGGATTGAACTCCCATGGGCTTCGGGCTGTGGCTCTCGACCCTCCCGGGTCGGGTTTCTCTGAAAGGCCCCGGGTTCCTGGTGGACTTGAGGATGTGTTCAATCAGATCAAAGAGAATGGTATTTTCTGGGCTTTTGATCAGTTGGTCGAAACCGGCCATGCGCCTTATGAGGAGATCAGAGCTAAGAAAAGCTTTTCACCATATGGTCCGGCTGAAATCGGCCATGTGATCAAGGTGGTTGTTAGAGAGATGAAATTGGGGCCAGTGCATTTGGTTATCCATGATTCCATGTTGGCATCAGGGGCTAATTTTGTGGCTTCATACCCTTCTTTGGTTAGAAGTGTAACGCTGCTCGACTCATCAGCTGGGCTTCCGGCATTTCCTTCTTGGGCTTTTGGTATTCCAATAGCAGGACGGTTAATACTCAGGTCTTCTTCCGCATTTTCCAAATTGATGAGGCTTTGTTGCTCTAGGTCGATTGACATGTCGGCAGTTGAGTCTCAGAGACTTCTTCTACTGGGGAAGGACGGGAGGAGGGGGGTTGTTGACATGGCTAAAGCATTGAATTACAGCTTTGATTTGAGAGAGTGGAAGGAATTGGATGGGGTAAAGGAGATGCCTTTTCAACTGCTATGGTCGAACAACTGGTCAGATAGATGGATAGAAGAAGGAAAGCAAGCTGCTTTTGCGCTTCCAGAGGGAAAATTTGTTTATCATTCGGGTGGGCGGTGGCCACAGGTATATAATCTATTTATTTTCAGACCATCATAATCATTTGTTTTATTTGATATCAGGTCCTATGCAGTATACCTGTATATGAAGTTACTTTGCCAAATTGTAGTTTCTGCCATGAAATAGATTGTTCGCCTGTAATTTTGGTTCTTGAAATGCGAATTCTGATCTAAGATGTTATTTCAAAACTACTGGAACAGGGATGCACTTGGGGCTTGAATCTTTTTCAGAATATCTGGCAATGATCTGTCAATTAAATGTTTTCTAAAACTTAAACAAGCCCTGCAGTCAATGACATTTACTCTTGTATTAATCTAATTTTGTATGCTACCTTTTCAAATGTAATGTTTATCTTTAAGTTCTTCTGGTTTTGGTACACGTGTCCTTTGTTTGAACCTTGCATTGATACAACGATACTAATTGGTTTATCTTATGTGTTTTTACTTTTTAGTCATTATTTATCACACAAAGGGACTCCTGAGGTTCTTATTTGAATATGTGACTGAAAACCTCAGTTAATTGAACAGGTGTTGTCTTATCTGCACTGTAATGGTACTCTCTGAATTAATCAAATTCTGTACCAGAATCAGTTATATCCTGCTTATGGCATGTTACTTTACTCGATTAACTGCTTGGAATTTGAAAAATTAACCTTTTATTTTGCATTGCTTGTTCTCTCAGGAAGACAATGCCAAGGAGATAACAGAAAGGATCGTTGAGTTTGTAACCTCATTACCAAAAACAATTAGAAAGGTAACAAATGAGCCATCAGAAGAGCTCGCAGAGAAGACCTTAGAAGGTAATGGTGGTAATTTTCAACAGCACCATCATGATCATATCCAGGGAAATCCATTTGGACAAAACTTGGGTATGTATGGCCTTGGTCCGGGATGGATGGGATGATCTCTCTTGATGCTTTCTAAGGAAGTGCATGACCGGGAGAAGAGGGCAACAGGTTGTATAACATTGTACTGTAGGATTTGATTATATTGTGGTTTTTCGGTTGTTGATTTAGCTTGTTAGATGTTTAGAAAGAGGTTTTTAACCCTTTTTTTGCATTGAGGAACTTAAATTGCCAAATTTAGTTCGTTTGACCTAGATACAAGGCTGCCTTCTTTTGTGCCCTTCTGTTAGCTACTTGATAGCACCTCTATTCAGAATTTCAGACACTAGTCACATATGTTCTTGTAAAGTATTTGAACTTCTTTTAATTTTGGAGAATTGAACTGGGATCTTAATTCTGAACTGCTGATACCACCACTGTGTCCATTGTCACTGCATTGGTTGATAAATTATAATTGATACTATTCCTCTCTTACGGTGTGACAGTGCTATCTTTTATTACATTCAAAATCCAAGATGTCAAATTCACTTTCAAAGCAAGAAACCTTTAAACTATCCGAATAGCCAATTTTAAATATAAGTTTTTTCCAAAAGAGCTGGAACCTCTGGACCCATATTACACAACTAGCATGATGTAAGATTAATTTTGATAAGAAAATTCTGAATTCATATTACTCAACTACATCATATCCAATAACCTTAACTTAATAACAAAATGAAAACTTATATCTAGTAAATAGAAGATAACAAAGATGCTTATCCACCAACTCAAACAAAAGAAAGGTCAGTTGGCAAAGGGAAAAGAAAACAAGATAACAAATTATGGCAAACAGATTTACATCATGCTGGACATCAGAGAGAATGATACATTAAACTTTAGAGAGAGTAACTGTGAAACAGTTACATTACATTGTAACTAAAATCACAGCAGCTTATTAAGTACAACATCATGGAAACATTCCTTCGAGAAATTCATTGAAGTTTTCCTCTTCATCACTGTCACCACTTGCTGAATTACCCTTTCGAGCTGCAATATTCCAAAAATTAGGATCTTTGTTAAGGGGATGATGTTAGAACCTCAGATAACTTCCAAATTTTAGCAGTCATTGGGATATTACCAAAAACAAATTTGATGAAAACTTCCAAATACCAAACACATTTGTCTTACCAAAGGAAATTGAAGAATTTCGACCATTTTATTCACCACATCCCATGTCACGTATTTATTTTAACTGTAAAGAATAAAAAAAGTACCAACCTTTTGTCCTTTTATAATCACTCTTTGTAGGCTCATCGTCAGGGCTTTCATCGTACTCTTCTTGTTCCCTAGATTGAAAGAATAACTGTGACTCAAGAAACTAGTATTTACACAACCAGAAGAGAAGACGAAAGACAAGAATAATTTTACGCACCTCTCTCTCTTTCTGCTATGTTTTTCTTTTTCTTTCTCCTTTTGCCTTTTGTAAGCAAGTTTTTCTGCACATCTTCAAGATACAATTCCATAAAACAATTAACACGCACACAGGCAAAGGCATGGACACAAACACATAATTGATAAGCGAAAGAAACAAGAAACGAACTGTATCTGCAGATATTAACCACTGGAAGAAGAGTATTCCATACATGAGAGACTTTTGAGTATTGTAATTATGAGCAGTTAATACCTGCTGTCTAATTCTATTTGTAGAAGCATGTAATCATATAACTACGAGAATAAGGGAAGAACAATACCTAGGGCAAGCCACCAATTTCACAAGTGCCTGTTTATGCTCTCCAGCTTCCACATATGAAAAATTTACCTTAATTGGTGACAAATATAACATCAGATGTTAAACTTATATTACTCACATTGGATGGAACTGTAGAACAAACTTCTTCTGAGATTGAACCTTTTTACTTTTTCAGTCCAACTATGTTTGTTTTGGTGTTTTGCTCCTTTTAGTTTGATTTGTTTATTTGGAAATTTTCTAGTTAGGTTGGTAAAACAAATTATCACCGCATAATTTACCAAGAAAGAGGTACCTCGTAACTGCCTAAATCATCCCTTTCATCACACTTCTTGTTGCCACAAATGAACTGTCCTGTTATATATGAAATCTATTACATATTTCTCCTCATGACCAAAGGATCCAAACCAAAAAGAATTAAGAATAGAAAAACTTTTATCGATGCAGTTATGACAACATCAGTTTACAGTACAAGTTCTACTACATTGTCTTGCATGGACAAAATAACCTTACACAAAGTGAAGAAAAATAAATAGCTTTCTGCTTGCATACAAATATATATAAATAAGGAGATACCTTTGCCAGATATTACTTCCTTCTCTATTCTCCACCTTAGGCCAATCTGTGTAGCACAAGAATCATGAGTATTTATCACAAAGTCTGATGTTTTAACCTTCATGAACAAATTTATAGTAGTTTAAACTACTGTACACCTTGCCACTTTTGTAGGCCGACATGTCAGCAATGCAATATCTTTTAACGAGTTAAGGTCTAAAGATCCTATAAACCAATTATGGTGGATGGTAATAAAGGTTGCTATAAAGTATGCACAGAGACTAAGCTTATCATTTACTTAATTCCAAAAAAGTAGATCAAATCTGCACAGAACAAAAATATTTTTATATAAGAACTAAGAAACTATTTCCTGATAAAGGATACTCTTTATATAGTTTGTCATGGTAACGCTTCACCAGCCTTCTCACCCATGCAGAACCGAGATCATCATCTTCAGATAAAATGAACCTTACAAATCAATACCATCATTGGTTAACCGAAATATAAAATTGTGTTATGATAAAATAATTCTTAGAAGCCAGCACTAACAGGATTGACAAAACAAAACAAAACACATTAAGTAGGCTCATGACAAGGCAGGGTAGCATAGTTTCTGAACTTTAACTCTCACAAATTCTATTTTATTCGAGAAACAAGGACAGTTTCAATGAGAAACATCTGCTCAACTGTCAAAAATAATTATTTGAACAGGAATTTACTGACATGGGCGAGTACAATCTTGGTCAGAAGTAATACCTACTACCTAGTCCTAGAAGATAAATTTTACATAGGGAAACAGAAAGACAGAAAACTTCAAAAGTTTCAAACTAGCTACTATTTGCAAACCAGTATGAAGTAAGGGACTACCACTTCAGGATACTAGAAAACAGATACGGGTTACTACTTCACAGTACCAGACTGGGAGTTTAATCATTATAAACTTAATTAAAGCATGAACTTACTCCAAGCCCAGATTTTTACAGAACTAGGTTATATTTCATCCTCCAAAAGCTTGTTGGTAATTATCTAAGCTAGATATCAAATTGCCATTCAATGGGTAATATTGTATTCCATCATGTACCATATTACCAATCAATCACCAAATAAATAGTCTTGTACCTGTAGCCTTCTCTGAGAGCATCTTGATCAGTCTTAATTGGAATGGTACTTTTCTCACCCTTGTCATGTCCATAGAACTGAACTGTGATGAAAGATGTACATAAACAATATCATTACGTCATATCTGTATCTATTCGGGGCAAGGAATCCTGATTATTTATTATACAAAAAGAATTTTAATAAAAAAGAGGCCACACACCATAATCATTCATGAACTTCTTGTGCCGATCATAAGCATTAAGGCCCCTTATGTGAGATTGATACTGCCTAAAATAACACCAAAAATAAAATTAATTTTCAAAATTCGGTCAGAACATCCAGAACAAACACAAAACATGGAAATACACACATAGAAACATAAAATATTACAGCTTCTTCTCTTCCTTGTCCCAAATTGCAGATTTCAGGTTCCCTAAAGATGCCATGCTTCAGCTTCAAGCTGGTTCAAAAAACAAAACAAAACAACTTGTTTCTAAACTAAGGACGCACGAAATTGACCGATTATGTCGTAGCGACATCAAAATTGAAGTCAGAAACCAACCAATACCTAATTGCTCTAAAGTGCTCGACCAAAGACAATGGCGATTGGCGCAGTGGAGGGAGAGATCAGAGAAGAGAAAAGAGGGAGAAGAAGCAACTGCATCCGCCCCGCTCCTGCGCAACAGAGAGATTGGAGAATGCGAGAAAACAAGAGGGGGTTTTCTGCTCCGATCGTCAAAAGCAGTGTCGGGTTTTCTCTTACTCTGTATTGGCCAAGGTTTATTCTTGACCCAGATTTCATCTGTGACAAGAGAAAATAAGGATCTCTGGCCCAAAAGTAAATGTGGCTGTGGACCTCAATGAACAAGGAGAGCCCAAATGTAAATAAAGGATCTCTAGTCCAAGAGCGCCTTTGCCCGATAACCGTAACAAACTAACAATTGAGTTTTTTTTTTTTTAAATTAGGGCTGATGTTAGTTTTGATATTTATTTTTTTTCAGAATTTTAACTTACATCTTCTCGTAAAAAAACGAAATTTATCATCACTATATCAAACCTGTAATTCAAACTAACAATGAGTTATTCCTCAGGGTGTTGATTTCCTACCAATATACTGACACGTAATTGAACCGTAAACCTAATACAGTAATAATTGATCTTGTCTCTTTACAGAAAGACAAATTCAATTCTCATAAAAAACATTTAAAAAGAAATAAATATCGAAATTAATGAGAACCCTTATATCAAAAAAAAAAAAAATACTGACACAGTTCGTCTCAAGTTTTCATAGCAAGAATGTCATACTATATTTTAGTTGCGTTTGATTTGTACTAGATTTCCTTATTTTCTTGTTCTATTCAGGTTGAAGAGACAGGAGTCGTATACTTTTCACAAAATGTTATCTTTTCCACAAAATATCCAGTTTATGGAAAGGATGATTTGGTCATAAACAATAGTTTGCATCTTTTAGGTGTGCATTTATAAATAGTAGAAATTGTCACCCGTTGCAACACACATGCAAATTACTAGTTTCCTACCATAAAAAAATTCCCCAAGCACCCCTTTTCTTGTAAATTGCAACAGAAACCATAATATTATCACTCCTTTGCTTCTTCTCCCTCCTTGTGTATGTAGTCTGTCATGTAGTCTTCCTCTATGGTTCGTTTGAGAATAATTAGTCTCTGGATAATGAACGGATCGCCTAATTTTCGGGCCTCGATTAGGTCCGTCTCCTCTTTGTTAAGATGGTAAGCATCCAGCATGGTTTTTATCCATTTGTGGAGTTTTTTTGGTGTTCTGAAACAAAAAGAATGGACGAAAAAAATCAGTAAAAATGGAATTTGTATATGATAGCCAAGGGGCTAACATAACGGATTCCACAGCTGTATCAGTCAGGTTACTGTATGATCCATACTAGTTTTATACTTCATGGCTTTAAAAGCCCACGTTAATTGTGTTTGTTGATTTGTTCGTCGCTTGGTGTTTAATCGGACAACAAGGGTAGATAAAGTTATTTAATCAGGCCAAAGCACACCTTAACAGTTCATACATCAAATCAAAACTGACTGATGAATTACTTCCACAAATCCTTAAACATCTGACTAAACATGTAATCAAAACAACTAAGCTAACTTACGTGCACAATGCATCAGGGTCTTTTGGAGGCTCCGCATCATCACCGGTGTCATTGTCTAGAGTGAAAGAATTACCTAGAACCTTTAAGCGCTCATCAGGGTCCTCAATATTCAACAAGTGCTTGAGGAGCCTTATCTCAGGTGGTGAGATGCTCCTCAGGCTCTTCTGTGTAGCCTTGTATATCTGGTACATTATTTCCTTCACCTGACAGCAAAAATCCATGTTGTTATAATTGGGTCCCACTTTTGGTCAGGTGCTTAATTGTAGTTTAGGGTTGGTAAGCTTGGATTGAGCAAAGTTTTAGTTATACACAACTGCAAGTTGAATGGAGATAATCTTGGGATAATTATGGTTTTAAGCAAGGATTTCTATTTCAGTTAGAAAGCTAAAATAGCACATTTTTCAGACACCCTTACCAGATATGACCAACATAGAGTCAATATTCTAACCATAGAGTACAAGAACCATGTAACATACCAGGGGTATAGGGACCAGTATCAGTATGTAATCTTCACACAAACCTCATTTTTCATGGTAGTAGATTCCTTTGCAGCAGCCCAAGCATGATTTACAAGGAGAATTAGCGACGAGTCAAGCTCCTTTGACTTTGCTAGCCTATTTATCTTCGAGCAAGCCTCTTCCAATGATGCTGAATTTAATATCTCATCAAATTTCGACTGAGCTGTCTCCAGTGAATCAAGATTTTCCAGTGTACAGTCATATGCTCGAACAGCTGATAGGCACTTGGCTCCTAGCCTGATTATTGCTGTTTAAGAAAGATACAAGAAAACTATTAGTAACAACATTAACATTTACAGACCTGAAAAAGACATGCTAACTGCTCGACGAGGAGACAACCTTTCCATATCCCAAAAATGTCAACTCAAATATGATTATTTGAATATTTACATGATAAAATTTTCACCAGCATAAAGGACGTGTGGTATTACATCATGGGTGGGGATCCCTTGAGAACCAATTATCTTGACATCCTTGACAACACTTTCTCAAATCATGTCAAAACATTTACAAATAGAAAAAAATTATACATATGTTGTTTTCCTTATAGAATGGGTGTGTATCAATCTTCATGTAATTTAAAAATTATTTGATATTCCATCAAATGCTATTTAAATATGGACAGTTGCAAATTTCATGTCATTTTATAAATGGTGAATTTGCATAAATTTCATCATTTTTCATGTATACAATATTGATATGTATAAGAAGCATGGACTCAATTTTACTTATCACATTTCAAAAATATGATTATTTTTTACAGTTGTCAAGGTTGTCAAACTAATTAGTTGTCAATTGATTCCCGCCCTTACATCATAACAATAATTTCACATTTGAAATAGAAGATTGAACCATTTTACCAGTAATGAGAAATGATTGGACAAGCTTGACAACTTTTAGTGTTTCTAAATTCTGAAAGCTAGGTTTCAAGGTCAAATATTTATATAGGACAAGAAATTTTATTATACATGGTTAAAGAAGAAAATATATTCATGTATGTTTATTGTGTACAACTAAGAATTGTGAGGTATTTGGAATGGTGACATGAGGGGCATACTTACAGCATCTGTACAAAAACCAAAATATTAAAGATCATTGACAGGCCAGTTTGGACAATAATTAAGGACTCAATTAAGCTCTGATTCCTCAGCTATATAATCTCAAATTCTCAACTCATAAGTGTATCTATTAGCTGCTAGACAACGCAACCAGAATGATAAGAAACCACTAGCTATGGTAACCCTCTTCAACCACACACTTAACATCTCACAATACCAAAGGCACAATTAGGAAATTTGAGGGAACCTAGAAGAATATGTTAGATTAACAAATAGTTCCAAGAATAAACTTTCACCATCTCGTCTATCAAGGCTGTTGTAGGCATCAGCAAGCACGTTCAAATGTTGGAAAAATTCATCAGTGAAGTCCTTCCGTCTTCTTGCAACAACGGCATCTATGTCAAGGGGGCTTTCTTCTACCTCTTTGAATAACCCCATGTGTTGTTCTATCTCATCGTCAATCTAAAACAAATAGTTTTGTATAAAAAAAAAATCACATTGATAGCCTTGTAGGTTAACAAACTGGATCCAGGGTAAGCTATTGGGACGTTCACAGTCGCCAAATTGAGTTAGGCTTAACTGCAGTTGCAGAATTCTTGGTAAGATATAAAAAATCGGCGGTCATTTTTCAAATTCAATAGCAGGATCCATGATAAGCTACACAAAATTGGCTTAAATAAATTGATGTTCAGTTTTGTTATTTGTATTTTTAATGCTAAAAAAAGGCCAAACTAGATCATCAATATGCAAAATTGGCGGTCATTTTTCAAACTCAATAGCAGGATCCGTGGTAAGCTACACAAAATTGGCTTAAATAAATTGATATTCAGTTTTGCTATTTGTAGTTTTAATGCTAAAAAAGGTCAAACTAGATCATCAATATGCAAAATTGGCGGTCATTTTTCAAACTCAATAGCAGGATCCATGGTAAGCTACACAAAATTGGCTTAAATAAATTGATGTTCAGTTTTGTTATTTGTATTTTTAATGCTAAGAAAGGTCAAACTAGATCATCTTCAAACTCAATAGCAGAATCCAGGTTAAGCTATGCAAAGTAGGCTGTACTGTGCGATCCAGTTTTAGCAAGGCAAAATTGCATCAGTTCAGAAAGAATTGCACAATTGATAAAATTGGTAAAAGCACTACATGTGCACTTCAGCTTGAACCAGCTTGCCATATCTGTCAGGTTTGGATAATAAATACCGGACGTATACCTTCTTGACTTTTCGTGCAAGCAGAACCAGCTTTTGCTTGAGTGAAGCGTCATTTTCAGTATCTATTCGAACCCGGCACCTGTTGTAAAAGCTATCTTGGTACTTCTTCCAGTCATCCCTATGAACCAAAAGTTTTCTCCAGTCTTTGGTTTTGGGCTTTTTGTTCATGAAGAGGTCAATCATCTTGTCACACAGTTGGGTCATGGTGTACCCTCCCGCAAACTCAGGCTCAGTGGCTGCATCCGTACTGGCAACACTAGTTTTTGCAACCTCGCTCTCAGTGGCTCCCTCTGCGCTGGCGCCACTAGCTTCCGCAACAACAGGCTCGGTGGCTACCTCTGCGCTGGCAACACTAGCTTTCACCATCAAGCAGCCTGTAAGAAATATCATTTTTGTATCTGGATTTAAGAACTTCTTGACCAATCAAAACCTAACTGAACCTCAAATTCTGCAATCGTATAATTAGATGACAGCAAATGTGTAATTAGATAACATCAAAGTTTGAATTTACGGAAAAATTGCACTCTATTGGGTGGCTATTACACCAACAAAGACAACATACGAGTAACAAGATATTCCGCCACTTCCATCAATAAAGCTAATGTTTCTTCAGACCAAACTAGGCATCAACCTAACAAAATGTATTTTTGCTTGAATGAAAAGTTTGTGTTTTGCCCCCCTCTGAATGCATATCATCCACCGAGCAACCACAAGGTAACCGAAAAAAAAAATTAACTGATCTTTAGCAATTGAGACTAAGAGTTACAAAACCGGGAACCTTGTACATTCAAAACCTATCACACAAACATTGCCTGAACCTTGGCATTTCAACGAACAGATAATGGGCAATTGAACAGGGGGTGCATGCACACACACACACACACACACAGGGAGGAATAGATAGATAGATAGATAGATAGAGACGGAGAGAGAGAGAGAGTTGTGGTTCTTACAGAGTGGAGACCTCGAGGGACAAGTGTACTTAACGACCTTGTGTGTCGAGGTTCTTCTTACTGTAAGGGAAGGAAAACACGCAAGGAAGTCGCCATGCGAAGAGGTGGCAGGTGGGAAGAGAGAAATTCGCGGAGTCCGCATCGCGGCGTTAGCCATTGGAGAGAGGGAGAGAGAGATTGAGAGTGTGTCAATGGTGTGAGGAAGTTCCCAAGCTTCTAGCGACTAAAACCCCAATTGGAAGCGAAAGTACGGTGATACAGAGATAGACTGAGAGAGAGAGGGGGGGTTTATCGAAGAAAGCGGAATCATCCATATCTATGCGTATATTCCAATAATGCCATTGAAACTTTTTCTTTTTTATAGATGGGAGACGGAGGGATTAATGTTTATTTTGAGAATCTTCACGGTAAATTTGTTCTTTTTATATTCCAATCATTCATATTTATGATTATTTTGACAATCTTTATCATAAATTTTTAAATAAATTTTAAAAATTTTAAAAATTTAAAAATAAAAGAAAATTTAAATAAATTTATAAGAAATTTAAAAATGAAAATTTTATAGATATATTATTTAACTTATAGATTAATTGTGTTATAAATTTTGTACAATTTAAATTTTATTCGATAGTCTATTAAAAATTATTAAAATTTATGTAATTTATAAGGGTTATTTAATGGTATTTGATGAATTATCAGATGACATTCGAATTATATAAAATTTGAAATACAATTGATCTATAAGTTCATCAATATATTTATAATTTTTTTCTATTTTCAATATTTTTTGCAAATTTATTTGAAATTTCATTATCAATATTGCCGAAAATAGTCATTGTCAAGTGATCACTCGTCTCTATATATTTATCCATTCAATCTTTAATTTTAGATATTCATCAGTGTAAACTCAATTATCTTATTAATTTCCCCATTTACAATTTCAATCAGATTGATGGTGTTTGAAATATTACAAAATCATTATTAAAAAAGGATTTGATCAAAAATATCTTTGCCGTAAATTCAGAGAAAAATAAAAGCAATTTGCGCTCTAAAATATTTTATTAGATCATATTTAATATAGAGATAATTAAAAGATAAAATTATCATCACTTCTTACTTACGAAATTAATTTTATTCTCTAATTAAATGAATAAAATACAGACTTATTTATATACATTAAATGAATTATTTATGCATGTTAATGATTTTATTATGTATAATATTTCTATTATCTAACTTAAATATCATTAATATGCATAATAATTCATTTAAATTGCATAATACTTATATTGTACAAATGAATTTGCATAATAAAGCCATTAATATGCATTATAATTCATTTAAATTGCACAATAATAATATTATATAAAATAAATTTGCATAATAAAATCATTAATATACATAATAACTTATTTAATGTGTATAATTAAATTCGTATCGATGATGGTATCAATAAACGTAGATAAGTATACAGGGACAAATGGAGGTGGGCACAATAAAAGTCAAATTGACTAGCATACTTTTGCAAACAACACAATTCATAAAATGAATTTCTTAATGCATTTGTTTAATAGTTGTTTGGATATTTCTTAATTTCAATCAACATGGCGAGCGGTCTGAGTCATAATTTAGTTGTGAACAGATTTATAAATTGGTCAGGCCTTTCTAAAATAGGTAAGCATCATTTTACAACTAATAATTTTGAACAATTATAAAAAATAATTTATATACATAAAAATAATAAAATTTTATGAAAGTTTTTACTGTTTATCAAATGACATAAAATTTATAATGATTTATATTTAATGATTTTAATGAAACATTAAATAATTTTTAATTTATATAAAAATTAATACATAATCAATATATAAAAAAGAGTAATATATTTATAAATTTTTTTATTTTTAAAATTTTCTATAACATATTAAGGATCCCACCCTTTTAAAATTTCAGTATACACCGTGCCCGTCGAATTGGCACTCACGGTCATGCCACAGAAAATCAGGCGCTTCCTTCTAGAAACATTCCGAAGCAAAATCCAAGAACCGATACACAATTAATTAATAAATAAATAATCTATGCATCTCATATCTCGTATCTCACCTCCGCGCCAAATTTTGCTAGGAGCGCCAAAATGGTAACTAATCCAAACCCCGATCTCGACGACTGGAATCTGCGCAGGATCGCCATGGCTTCCAGATCTCGGTGCCAGATCAAGCGGGGAGGGAGGGAGAATTGGAAGGAAATGGTCTCTGTTTCCATACCTGTGCCTCCTCTATCTTTCCATACTAAACCAGTAAACCTCTCTCTCTCTCTCTCTTTCTCCTTCTCCATCCAGTTCAATTCTCCTCACCTTGAAGTCCAAGTTACACAATCGCCTGTGGCTCATCCAGGTTTGCACCTCATGTATACTAATTAGCGCATGCAATTGGTATTGCAACATGCCTTTTTCAAATTCTTTGATTTATTCTTTTAATTTCGACAGACTTTAAAAATCCTATGGGTTTCTTTCATCTACAGGTCTGATTTGCATGTTTCATGCTCCCAATTTGTTGAAGTTCCTACTGGAGTAAAGGAGACAAAGGTATGTTGTCCTCATTCAAGCTGATTTTTCCTTCTCAAATTATAGTATTTTGTAATACTTAGTAGCAGTGTTACATATCTGGTCTCTTCCTATGATTGATCGAAGAAAAATACTCACAGGATTTGCTGCAAGTACTGGTATTGGTACTTTGATATCAGCAAGTACTGGTGCTGGTACCTCTTGTGTTCCTTTGTTTGAATCGGAAACGCCTCTTTGTTCTTCCAACAACTAGTTTGGTTTCAGGAAGGATATTGAGAGTTTCAAGAACTTGCTCAGGAGCAGACAACTAAATTCACCATAGAAATTAATCACTATTTTGGTTGGGACATTAAAATTTTATCACTTAGATCTAGTGGCAAGTTGCTGATATTATTCTGATTCTGATTAAGATGGCAAGTTGCTGATGTGATCATTTACAAATCTTAGTAGCTTCTAAACCTGCAACCAACATTGTAACCGCAACAACTATAACGAATTGATAGGTCATAAGCGTCTCGTTAATCAATGATAGCAATCATTCCATGTTATGTTAGCTAAAAGCATATTACAATTTGCAATTTCTCTCCTTGGAGAGAATTTGTATTGTCACTTATTAGCCATTAGTTCAATTACTTTGTCTGTACCTCCTCCAAGTTTTGTTACTTGGCTCTGTCCACTGTATACAAAAATTAATTATAGTATTCTTACATGTATATAAATTAAATTTGCTCTAAAATAATCACTAGTGTACAAGCATGATGCAATTTTTTTCCCATGTTCTTAGTATATATATATACAACTTAGCAAAATTGTTGTTAAACTGATTGATGTTTTACTTGTCCAGGTCATTACTCGTGCTTTCCCAGAGGATAAAACAATGAAAACATTTCATTTTTTGAAGGTCATGCTGCAACATCTCAAACGGTCAAAAATCCAAACGGCAATTTTACAAGCTGACATAACAAAACTGAAGGAGGCAGTGGAACAGGCTGAGAGGAAGAGCATGAATAAGAGCTTGGCACTCGCACGGGCTAGCCACGATATGCGCAATGCACTGTACAGCATCATCGAGTTGATCAAGTTATGCCAGGCTCAAACTACAAGTTCTGAGTTGCAAACAAACTTAGCCAGGGTGAATGATTATGCCATCGATCTCGTAGGTTGGTTGAAATGTTTGTTTGTTCTTGATAGTTGGAAGTTCAGGTCACATGCTGGTTATCCTCTTGTTTCTTTATCAGTTTGACCATATAATTTGCAAGTTTGTTTCGTTCTCTCTCTTTGATCTTTCCTTCTTGTTAATCTCTTTCGATGTTTACTTGCAGATCAGAGGATTTTAAATAAATTCTAGTTATGTTCATCCTATTGGAGACTAAATTGAGTAAAATTGGGGTTAACTCTGCTGCCTGAATAATCGAGGATTGATTGATGATTATATTTGTCAGTCCCTTATAGGCTTTCTATATTAGAATCATGTTAGTGGGGTTTCGGCACAAAAGAGTTTTGTTCTTAGTATACAACAATAAGAACTATCATTCTATAAAGAATTCTTTACGTTTAACTTTTTTTTCATGAATGCATGCTATGATAATCTTTTGCATTTGACTGATCATTTATCTTGCACTTAGTTTATGCTTACTTTGAAACATACTTTTCTTTTAGCTTACTGACTTTGAAATATTAATCTTTTGGTAGATCTGTTGAACACAATACTTGATACAAGTAAGGTGGAATCAGGAAAGATGCATTTGGAACACGCTGAATTCAACATTTCTCAAATCATTGAAAAATCAGTCGACTCATTTAACATTTTGGGTGAGAAGAAAGGCTTGGAGATGATATGGGACCCATGTGATTTCTCGGTCTTAAAATTGGTGAAGGTGATAGGGGACAAGCAGAGATTTAAGCAAATTTTGGATAATTTATTGGGAAATGCTGTCAAATTCACTTCAGAAGGGAAAATTGTTGTCCGTGCTTGGGCAAGCAAGCCCAAATTGAAAATTTTGAATATTTCATCTGATTATGGGTGCTCCGTTTCACACATGTTATGGTGCCTGTCAAGACGTCTTTTGAGGCAGCTGAGAAAGAAAACCAATCATCAAGATACCCATCATTTGCTGAAGGACCCCTATTCAATTGAGCTGACCTTTGAGGTGGATGATACTGGAATTGGGATACCAGTTGAAAAGAAAGCATCAGTTTTTGAGAACTATGTTCAAGTCAAAGAAGATTCTCCTGAAGGCACCGGCTTGGGACTGGGAATTGTTCAATCTTTTGTAAGATTCTTATTCATTAAATTTAATTTGTTTTGCTGAGAACTGAGATTCTGCACTCTTTGTAGAGGCCTTATTTAATCCAAACCAAAATAACACACAAAAGTGCAACCACTATCTTCTTTTTCTTCACCTGTCTTCTTCCCCAGCATTTAATAAAATTTTACTGTTCAAACGTATGCCTTATCTTTCAGTTGAACAGAAGTGTCTGGCTATGCTCACTAGTTCCAGGAAGATAGAATAGTATACAAACTCAATGAAATTTTCTTATAGGTACGTTTGATGGGCGGTGAGATAAGCATCCATGACAAGGAGCCTGGCGAGAAAGGAACTTGCTTCAATTTCAACATATTCCTCAGGTCAGGAGAGGTGGCTCTTCAAGATACCTGTAGACGTGAAGAAACAAACCCATCCCGAATCAATGAACCTCTCATGTTAAATGAGTCACATTCCATGAAAGTTCATGCCCTTCTCTTTGTTCAGGGGAGTGAAACAAAAAGAATTCTACAAGCATGGATTGAGAGCCTTGGGATTAAAGTGTGGACGGCTTGTTTAGCCAAGCATATTTCTCCAACTCTTGAAAAGATAAAGTACAGCATCAACTTCTCTACCAAATCAGATTCTGCTCTTCTTTGCAAGACATTTTCACGGAAAACTGACAGGGAGAGACTAGGGTTCATACACAGCAGAGGAAAGGCTTCCGAACATCAACCAGGAGGAGAATTGTGCACTGAATTGCCTTTAAGAATCCTAGCAGTTGTCGATCTATCCGATGGAAACCTCCCAGAGATATTATCAACATTGACCAACTTCATTGAAAGAAACACCAATCTTTATTGCAAGATTGCATGTATTGCTGACTCAAATGTAACCGAAGTAGATTTGAGTAAATTCAGAGCCCTTTGTTGCGATCTAACTTTGAGAAAGCCGATCCATGGTTCTCGGTTGCATGAATTGTTCAAACTCATACAAGAGCTTGAAAAAACTGAGGAATTGCTTGTAAATAAAGCTGCAACCATATTGCCAGAACAAATAGACGAGCAACCTGTAAAACCCTGTGATATAACTGGAGGGACTAGCACTAGAATTGAAGACGAGAAGCCATTAAGTGGAAAACACGTTCTTTTGGTTGATGACAATGAGACAATGAGAAGGGTAGGGTTGGCAATACTCTCACATGAGCTCGGTGCAAATGTTGAGGTTGCAGAAGATGGTTCACAGGCAGTATATCTTGTAAAGAAGGCTCTCGAAGCTGGAGGAGAACGCCGCGATTATTCTTTCAACTATGATGCTATTTTCATGGATTGTCAGGTAACTATTATTCAATATTTTTATTGATTATGGCTACAATACGGGTGTTAGTCTTGTACTATCAATAAGCGCCAATAGTCCAATACTGTACAAATGTACAAATAAATTAAATACATCTAGTATGTATGTTCTGGTACGGGAGACTGATTTGGCTATATGCAGCTGTGGGATGGGGTTGTGCATTTACCATAACCAACATTCAAGTTAATCACAATCACAACAACAACTGAGTTGTTCTTTCTGTAATTTATTTCCAGATGCCAGTGATGGATGGCTATGAAGCAGCCAGACGGATCCGGAAAGAAGAAAGCTGGTACGGAATTCGCACACCTATCATCGCTCTGTCGGCTGATGATAGTGATGAGGAGGTCCAGAAGGCCTTTGATGCTGGTATGGATTTTCACCTTGGGAAACCACTAACCAAATTCAAGGTGGACGAAGCTTTCAGTCATGTTCGCGCTTAGAACCTTGGGAAGCCACTAACCAAAAGTACTTGAAACATTTATTTTATTTTTACCTTTTTGCTGTTAAGATGGGTTATATTTTGGCTGTTATAACATTATTACAGAATTTTTATACTTTGAATCTGTCTAGATAAGTACAAAAACAAAGTAATAGATAGAACATCAAGTACTTGTGCCTGCTGCCTTATTTTTTGTTCATACTTTGTACTTTCTTTTATTGCAGATGTTCCGTTCTTTTAGTACGGGCAATCTTTCTTTTACCAGGGGAATTTCAGATGTTTTATAGTGCTTATGATGGTAATTGAAAATTAAAAGTTTAGATCATGATCGTTATTTCTTTGTCCTTTGACTAAAAACTAGCTGTTGACACTTTTTTGAGTCCTAGTTAAATCCTTTACAGTTGTAGCGCTCCAATTAATTAACGAGGTGATGAGTCATGAGTGGGCCCAAGCAAAGGTCTCCAATTCCGAACAAAACACCATGTCCAATCTCATCCTACGTGATTTTTGTTTAAAAAAAGAAAGATAAATGAGTAATAACACGGTAATAACTATAACATAGTAAAATTGAAATATTAGTACAATCCTCTCTTTTTACTCGAGAACTGCAATACATATATCAAACTTCTGTGTTCCTGCTTCCCTATCTGGTCTGCATCTAAGGTTTCACGGTGTCCTCACGATTACAAATAGAAGAACATTTAAATTTAAAGGTGTGATATTTAACTTGTTTCTCATTTAAAATTATATGAGGTATAAAAAGATAAAAATATAAAACTTATACAATATGTAAAAAAAAATAAAGGGAATTGAACGAAGAAATTTCCTCCATTATTTTTTTTTTCAGAAATCTATTCCTCAAACTCGGATAAATAATTTTTTTTTTCATTTTTGTTCATATTCTAATTTTTTTCTTTTTAAAAAATCTAAATATTTTATTTTCATTCCTTTCATTTATATCCCTTCTCTTTCCTTCTCTTTTAATTCGGAAACCTCGATGAAAAGTGGAAACTACGCCAACAAGACCCTTCATCAAATACCCGCCAACTCATCTCATCTCAACATATCAACAACAGCATCTTATCACACTAGGGAAGTACACAGAAGAACTGGATCCTGTTTCCCCTTCTAGATTCTCCATTTAGTACCCTTGTACTATTTTGTTTCCTTCTCCTCGAAATTTGACTCATCACCATCACCGCCTACTTTTTCAGAGGCTTTGCTCTCTCCTCTTTCTTTCAATTTACTTCCACCTATGCCACTTCGTGTCTCTCCCATGGTGCTCCCACGTGTACCCTCCCCCCCTCCTCTCTCAATTTCGCGCTTTACTTCCATCTCAATCCCCAGATGTCAAAACAATTACAAATTGTTTCGAGACACGAACTGTTCGTTCCTCTCCCGATCGATCCGCCATGAGACTGTACGTCTATGTACTGGAGGCGAGTGGGTTGGCGCCGTGCGAGGTCGCGCGTGCCACGGTGTATGTTAAGCTCAAGGTGAGGAAGCATAAGAGCGGCACCAGAGCGGTGGGACCCACTGACAAACCCTCTTGGAAGGAAGAGTTTGTGTTCAGGCTCAGCGACGACGAGTCTGAGGACGCGGTGCTACAGGTGCTTTTCTGTAATTCTTCTATAATTTTCTCTTTTGCTATGAGATATTGAGATGCTCCTCTAATTTTGTTTTTATCTTAATGTTACACAATAACTTGCTATTTTGGGACACATTTACTTGCCTTTATATATTGGGAGCTGTTGTTGATATTATCGTCGATACGAGTTTTATTATATACATGAGTATTATATACATTAAAAAAATTATTATGGATGTTAATGACTTTATTATGCAAACTCATTTTGTAGAGTATTTATCATTATTCAATTTCAATGAGTTATTATACATATTAGTGGTATTTAAAATATTAGTGGTATTTAAGTTGAATAATAGAAGGATTGTATAATATGAAATCGTTAATATGCATAATAACTCATTTAATATGAATAATAAAGCTCGTATCGACAACGGTTTCAATAATGATATCTTCATAACATTTTCCTTATTTTTTATTTCCAGCAGGTCATACTGTTAAGACTTCCCTCCAAATTTAAATCTTAAATATCAGAATTATTAATTGAAAAAAACAGATCGGTTGACCATGCCCATCAATCGTTCTTTGATTGGGAGAAGATTCCTATTGGACCAGGAGCTGGTCTGATGGGTCAAGTATCTGTTTGATTGCGGCGGTTAGATCAGATTATGGGTTTGATAGGGTTCGATTCATTAATTAATCAAATCCTCTGCTTGCACTTTGGTGTTGTAAATGTCTTCTTGTTGCTTGTTTGGATAGTTATTGGTGTAATTGAAGGTTTAAGAGTTCAAAGGGTTGAGTCTACCTTTTGGCTTTTATGTATATTATCTTGAATAATAGCCCATTGAAGCCCCCCACCCCCAAAAAAAAAAAAACACATCCTGAAAGTGTTGTAGGCCCGTTGGGATTATTCGTGTTATGTGTGGACCTGGAGTTTATATATCAATCTTACATTGCATACATTGCACAATGGTAAATTATGGTTTCAAACATGTTTCAAAAGATGCAAACAAGAAGAACATCTTACATTCATACTACTAAGTTCAACTACATGTTTCAAGGAAAGAAGAACATTATTTCCTTAGATACATTATTGTATGTCGAAAGATAATTTTCTACAACAATTTATCGATTCCCTCAAGATGCTTAATCATATAGAAAATGTAAAAACACAGATCAGTGTGTTCGGCCAGTTTGAATCTTCCAAGGAGCTACTTGGCCATGCAAAGATTCCCCTGGGGAGCTTTTTTATGGACGGGAAGCAGTCCATACCACCAACTTGGTTCTCTCTTCAACCCAAACAACATGATTCTTGTTTGAGGATCAAGGATTGCGGTAAACATTTATATCTAGCTATTAACAATTAATTTGTAGAAATTCATATATTATGTGCTTTTAATAAAATATATTTTCTGAAATATTAGGGAAAATCCTACTCACTTTGTCATTGATTGGGAGAAGTAATCATTTTGAGGCAAGCACTGGATTGGATGCGGGTTCTGAATTGAAGGATGGTTCCTCTATGGATTTGCTAAATTCTCCGAAAGTCAAACAATCAAATGATTTTCTCAAAGCAGAAACATCAGTTAAACATGGAGATAGTATAGAACAGGTGATTGGCTCAGTAAGCGATGACATAGATCCAAGAACAAAAAACACAGGTTCCACCTTTGAGGAGGCCCTGGAAATCATGAAATCAAGCAGCCAATGTGATGCGCAAGAAACTTTCCAAGGTGATGTTGTTCTAGAGAAAATATATATTGTCGATGCTAAGGATCTGAACGCTCTTCTATTTGAACCTAACTCTGAGTTTACGAGCAATCTAAGAGAATTCCAAGGGATCACAGGTTATGTTGCAGAACCATGGACTGTATCCATGTATGGGGATTCACCATGTGTGATAAGGACTATTAATTACACCAAGAATTCAACAAAGTTTGTGAAATCTGTTAAAACCACAGAGGAACAAAAATATGTAAAAGCTGATGGTACAAGCTTTGCAATTTTAACTAGAGTATGTACCCCAGAGGTACCTTTTGGTGATTGCTTTGAAGTTGTTCTACTATATAAGATAACCCCCAGTCCTGAAATTCCTTCCGGGGAACCAACCTCTAGGTTGGTTGTATCCTACAATCTTGAATTCAAACAGACTACTGTAATGAAAGGCATGATTGAAGGCAGTGTTCGTCAGGGATTAAAAGAAAATTTTGAGGGCTATGCCGATGTGTTATCTCGCTTTGTTAAGTCAGCTGAATCATCGATGCATCCAGTAGACAAGGAACAGTTGTTGGCACCGCTGCTTGCAGAACATCAATCGGATGTTGAATTGGCTATCAAGTACTTCTGCAACTTCACTATGATTTCAACTATTGTAATGGGGCTTTATGTAGTTGTGCATATTATTATTCTATCTAAAAGTGATATGACTAAGGGGCTTGAGTTCAGTGGATTAGATTTGCCCGACTCATTTGGTGAACTCGTAACCTCTGGGATACTTATCCTCCAAATGAAATGTGCTTTCAGCATGATCTCTCATTTTGTACAGGCAAGATTACGAAAAGGTGAGTTATTTTCTTCTGGCTCTTCTAATTACTTTTCGTTCTTGTGTTGAGTCCTTGTAAAGGTTTACAGTTCAATAAGTGCTTTGATAAGACATTATGGTGTAGCCTTCATTGTACAATATTTTTTTTTAAGATTATTTATGTTTTCTCCAGGTACTGATCATCATGGCTTCAGAACCTCTCACGGTGATGGTTGGTTGCTAACAGTAGCTGTACTTGAGGGGATTAACTTACCACTTGTCGCTGATACTTTAGATCCATATGTGATGCTGAATTGCAATGGAATAACCAAAACTAGTTCAGTTCAGCTTCAAACTCAGGATCCGCAGTGGAACGGTTAGTGTTCACTGTTTTGTTTTCATTTAATTAGTTTATCTTGGCAGTATTCTTGGTGATTATTATGTTTATTATTTACTTCTATAGAAGTGATCGAGTTTGATGTGATGCAAGAGCCACCTTCAGTCCTGGATGTTGAGCTTTTCAATTTTCATGGCCCATTTGACCAACAGTTTTCTGTTGGTCATGCTGAGATCAATTTCTTGAAGCACGCAGCAGAAGAGCTGGCTGACATGTGGATCCCACTTGAAGGGAAGCTGGCTCAAGCATGTCAGAGTCAATTACATTTGAGAGTTTTCTTGGAAAACAACAGAGGACCTGAAACCATGAAACGCTACTTGACAAAGATGGAGAAAGAAGTTGGCAAGAAGGTAAATTAAAATTTAGAAAGAAGGTAAATAAGCACGCCTAGCTCAGTTGGCTATGGCAATGCTCTCCATATGGGAGACACAGGGTCAAAACTGGCTAGGTAATTTTGATATGCTAGTGGAGGCCTTATCCCTTTCGTTAATTCTATAAGAAAAAGAATCTATTTCCACACAGATTTTTTTTTTTTCTGTCTTGCTGTTACTTACATTAACCTTTGCACTTTTTTCAGTTAAACATTCAATCTCCACATAAGAACTTGGCATTTCAAAAGCTTTTTGGGTTACCAGCTGAGGAATATCTAATTAAAGACTACTCATGCTCCTTGAAGAGGAGGATACCAATACAGGTTTTATTCATGATCTCAGTTCCCTTCAAAAATTAGTGAATATGCTCTATAATTACTGACATCAAATTAGTATTGGCCGTCCTGTTTGATCCAAAACAAGTCAATCATTCAACACTGCTATATTCATAGTGAAAAATTCATGGTAGATCTGGCAATAACTTGGACGAGAACATTTTCAAATCTTTGACTTCTCCTTGCAGGGTAGGCTATTCGTTTCAGCACGAATAGTTGGATTCTATGCCAACCTCTTCGGCCACAAGACGAAATTTTTTTTTCTTTGGGAAGATGTGGAGGACATACAAGTAGTCGCACCGTCCTTGGCAACAGTTGGAAGCCCGGCATTGCTACTAATATTGAAGAGTGGTCGAGGGATGGAGGCTTGGCATGGTACAAAGTCTCAAGATGAGGAAGGAAGGTTAAAGGTCATGTTTCACTCATTTGTGTCGTTCAATTCTGCTTGCAGGTAATAAGTGCAAAGTTCATTATCAAATAGCTTGAAATCTTTTAACAAAGTTATTGATTGCTTAAACAGAGAAAAAGAAGTGTAATTAATTTTCTTTAAGTCCTATACTGGATACCAATGTTCCTAGAAGTGGGAAAAAGTAATGTGTGATTTTATCTTGGGATTTCTTTTATTTAGGACTATCAAGGCATTGTGGAGATCAAAAGCAATGGAGCAGAGACCCAAGTTGCAAGAAGAGCAGGAAGGTGATGATAAATCTGACAACCAAAGCGATAGTGCTGAATCAGTGTCAAGTTCTGAAGATGTAGCTTCAGACAAGGCATATTCTGTGGAGGTTCCGATTCATGCAAGTATTTTACAATCCCCTGTTAATATGTTTAATTTGTTAATAATGTTCTTCTGATTGTTCTTTCTTCGCTTGTCACTCTGTTTTGTCTTTTATAATTTTTGAACTATATTTATTGATTTACTTTTTGTTGGATTGCAGTTCAACAGTCTCATGGAGATTTTTAGTGGCTCTCATCTTGAGATGAAAATTATGAGCAAAGTTGGTTGTCTGGATTATTCAGTTACCCCATGGGAAATGGTACAAACCGATTCTTTTAAGAGGCAGGTTTCTTACAAGTTCAACCGTTACATGTCAATTTTTGGTAGTGAGGTTGTCAGCACCCAGCTAAAATCGCCTTCTTCTGGTAATGGATGGGTCATTAATGATGTTATGTCTCTAAATAATGTCCCTTTTGGCAACCACTTCAAGGTATTAGTTTTTGCTGAAATATAGTTTTCAAAAAGTAATTTTATATCGTCTTAATTGACAGAAAAAATGCTCAAATTTTCAGGTTCATTTGAAATATGAAATACTGGGCTTGGAGTCGGATTTGTCCTCAACAAGTCAATGCCATGTATATGTAGGCGTTGAATGGCTTAAGAAAACCAGATTTAGGAAGATAATTACAAGCAATATCTTTGACAAGTTAGCTTACAGGTCAAAGGAGATCTTCGAACTTGCAGAGGGGGAATTAACTTCTATGACCTAAATTAGGTTAGCGTTGTTTTTTTTCTGTGAATCAAATGAGCTTAGTGATGATTTTCTGTTGTATTAAACCATTTTGGCTTTTGATCTCATGTTGTTCCTTTTTTTTATATAGTTGTGCTTAGAGATTATTTCTGTTGATAATTGATAACAAGGATTATGGTTCTTCGAATAAGCTAGTCACGGTTTAAGTATCAGTAGACGAGTATAACAGACCAGACAGGTACCCGTAGTTACAAAGAATGATTCCAGTCCCAAGACTTGTTGTTCTTGCAATTCTTGGAATAAACACATTCACTAAAAAAAGATTTTAGTAGAAAGACAGTATGTTAAATTGAGTAGAGTAACACGTAAATCCTCTGCCAAAATTCTATCAATATATCTTCTTTTTGTGGATGCTAGTTCTTTGTATGGAAAATGTACATTCAAAACAAAATGAGCTTTCAGTCGAATATTAAAACTGCAGAACCGTGCACTCTTCTGTCAAATTAAAAATATGCCTACCATGATTCTGAACATCAGGTACTAATTATGATCATTTAGTGGGCTAAGGAGAAAAAAATGATCGTATGCATCAGAACTTGCCGGTTTTCTCCGTCTTTTGTATGGAATCCGGGAGCTTCAATGTTTATCGGATCAATTTTTATATTTGTTCAATTAAATAATCTTTCGATGGTGTTGAGTCGTGTTGAAGTTTTGTTCAGATACTTTAATAGTGGTACGAAATATTCAGATTTAACGATTTGATGGTTAAAAATGGACCTCCTTCCATTCCCTTTTATAGTACTTTTAGCGATGCTTTAAGACTTCATTTATGGCTGAGAAAAGAGAATAATAGATCATTCTAAGAGTAAATCACTAGAGAGAAAATATTACCAGTGAGATATTACTTTGTACTCAATATAGCACCTCTTGTTTTCTTGTTTAATTTAGAAAAACAGGTTCTTTTTCTTTGCAATTTAATATAATCTCCTAAATGATGGGAACTTTTTGGGCTGCTTAGTGGTACCCACCGGTCGTGCGTCGAGTCAAGCACATACAAATTTGTGAAGAAACCTGGAGGCAGATTATAAGCCTATATCTTTGCTAGATATGATGATAAGGATTCTATGATATTCGATTTCAATCATCCAATTCTAATTGAACGCCATGATTCATGATGGACGCTGAAAGTCAGCAAACTATCTGAATTTTTGGTTTTACTGTTAAGCATTCTGAAACATTCTTTGATTTCAATCATCCAAGGTTATTGCTTTTGCACATCATTTTCTGGTTACCATCACAGGAAGGAGAGAAGCAAGACGGAAATTTTTTAATATAAGAATAAAAATAAATTAAATTAAAAATATAAAAAAGTGATGGTAGAATTGGGGGATGTGGGTAAAACGGGACTGAAAGTTACGTTCTCAGAAAGATATTATACCATTATTATTATTGGAGCTCTTAGGACTAGAGCTGTTATTGCTATCCATGCTCTCAGATTTTTAGATTATTTTTTTTCAAATCGTTTGAAATCTTAGAAAAAATAAGATTTAAAATAATTCAAATTAAAAGAAATCTCTTAGAGCTTTATTTTGAGTAATGGTCTCAGATCCTGAGAGCTCTACTCTTAGTAACGATCTCAGATCTCAAAAGCTCTACTCTCAGTAGCGTTTCCTAAAAATTGAGAACACGATTCTCAGTCCCATTTTACTCACATCCGTAATTTCTCCATCATTTTTTTATATTTTTAATTTAATTTAATTTTTTTCTTATATTAAAAAATTTGGAGAAGCAAGACTGGTTTTCCAATGATATATTATACATTATATATTATTCATATTCGGTTAAGCTTTTTCTCATGAGTTACTCTTGAATAAATATAGCAAATTGATCACACGACACGAAGGGACATTTATCTGCTCTTTTTCATATATTATATTATTATGCCAAATGTTGCTCGATCACAACCCCAACTCGTCGACCAATTCTATCAGAAATGCTTTTTATTATTATGTTTTTTAATTCAGAAATTCTTAACCCAAAATTACAACGGCCCATAAAACACGTGTTGACTGGTTGGTCACGTGAGTATTGCCTGTTTGGTGCAAAACCGCTAAAATAAACTACATAATTGGAAAACACATAACGAAGGCTTGTGTGGAAAATTTTAACCAATTTCACCTTGGGAACTGTATATCGTTGATTCGTTGTGACTTGGGATGCAAATTAGTCCTCTGTGCCATTACGAGAGAGCAACAAAAAAAAAATTATAATACAAGTGTGCTCCTTAGGTATAACTAATTTTTGATCTAGTCATAAAATAATATTTTTTATGTAGAAAATCGTAAATTTGAAATTTGGAAGAGAGTTTTTTTATAAACATTTAAATTTGAGTTGTTTGATTTTTATTTTTATCTAAAAAAAAGCGCTATTCAAAGTGTCCGGTATTTCAAATTTTTTTTTTAGTTTCATGAGTACATGATTTGCAAATTTAAATATATATAATACCATTCTATTACCTTGTTTTTTCTGTTTATAAATTTCAATATCTGCCCGCCGGATCATTTTTGTATGAGTTTGACTTACCATTAAATCAATTAATGTCAAATTTTCAGTCATTTGGCTACGGATGTTTTTAAACAATAACATTTTTTTTAAGAAAATCATAAGATAATATCTAAAATCTGAAAGAAAAAGATTATTTTCCAAACGCCTAATCAGAGAACTCAAAACCCATCTAATCACAATCTGGTATCGACCATTTTTGGGTCATAAGCTCATTAATTTTTATTCAAACTCGGTTTTTGGAAGAAGAGGCCATACTAACTTAAATTATCCAGCAGTAAACATATAGGTCCCACTTTTCAGGGGCTCACCACACATATGGAAGCACAAACATGTCACAGAGGATCAAAACTGGAACTATAACTATAAAATTTACAGCCTCTTAATTTGTCGGAATCTGAAAATTTATTCTATTTCTCCTCCTCCGTTCCCAATCTTCCTCTCCAAAAATTCAATCATCGCAAAAATGGATCCAAACCCTACTTCCCACCCGATCCTCTCCTACGTGCTCTCTCGCCTTCCCCCTTCCCTCTCCTTCAAGCGCACTCCAAAGACCTCCTCCGAATTCGACATCGAGCAACCGCCACCTCAGCCTGAGGACCCCTCCGCCGCCGATCTCCATGGACTCGACCTGGCGGAGCGCATGCCAGGACTCAAGGATCCGACAGTGCTCGCAGCCATGTCGAAAGCTGTCGCTGACGTGGCCCAAACCCGATCGGCGCTACAGACGCTCGGTCCTCAGCCTGACCACGAGGCAATCGACAAGGCCCGGGCTCGCATTGCTGAGCTCGATGCTGAGTTATCTCCTCAGCTGGAGGAGATCGTGCTTTCTTCGCCTCGTGCGGAAGATGCTGATGATCAGCAATTGCAGGCCGAGCAGGCAATACGATTTAAACTGCAAAGCAATTATTGATCTATTTACAATTGCTTAAAATAATTCTTACAGCTCAAACTTTGATGGAGGTTTATGAACATGCATTCAATCTTTCCTGGGACATTCCATTAAGAGATTTAATCTGTAATTCGAAACGTTGATGATTTACTAGCCAGGTGTATTGGGTGATTTAGGTTTGTTTCAGCTAATTGCTATATTAACCATTAAAACCAAATAGTCCAAATGTTCAATTGATGGTGAAATTAAATTGTCACTTCTAACCAGGTTGAATTTCTGGATGTCAAGTTATTGTAGAACTAATTGACTCGTCAATTCTTGATAGGCTCAGAAGGAGAAGGAGAGAAGAGAAGCAGCTGAAAAGGAGCTGTTGGGGCTCCGTGCCTTAATCCAGCTAGATGAGATGCATGAGGCCTATGAGGCATTGTTGAAGGATGCTGAAAAAAGGCTCGACCAGATCTATCGCTCGGCTATGGAGCGTGCCGAGCCCTCTGAGAAAGATAGTTCTGATGCGGAGGCTGAACAAGAGCCACAGGAAATGAATGAGGAGGTAATCGGGCTATTGGAGAAGGGAAAGATGTTGGATCGGGTCGATTTGTCTAATCGTGGGCTGAAACACCTCCCTGAGGCTTTTGGCAAGCTCACCGGTTTGGTTTACTTGAACCTCTCGGGTAACCAGTTAGAGGTTAGTGATGACTTCTTTGATTTTTGTTGTATTTTGCTTATTGCTGTTGACAGTCAAAATTGCTAAGGTATCCTTAGACTGCTAGGTAATAACAGTAAGAGGTTTATTTTAAGTTTTTGAAGTTTTTGCATGACCTCTCTAGAGAGTATTTCTTTTTGTGGCTTTTCAATTTTAAACACCGAATAGAAACAAATACCAGTACAGTCTCCCTGCTATTATAGGAGCACTTTTAGAATATGACTACTAGCTATTCATGTGTGTCTTGATGCCACTTAGGAACATTACAAGAAAGTTGGTATTTTGTAAACTACTGAGGGAATTTCAGATATCGGAAGATGTAAAATAACCCGTGTTTGGAATTTGTTTAAACAGAGTTTTGCATTTTGGTATATTCAGTGAATCAGTGTGGTACTTGCATACCTGTCGCGCTTGTTGCCAGTGAGAGATCTTGTTGGCACAATGGCAGTGGACCTTGTTGTTTCTTTTGTCATGAAATGCACAAGAACTTGTCACCACTTATCTGAAAGACTATTAATGCAATGCTTTAGGGAAAAAAGTGAAACTGATCTTATTTTAAATAAGGCTAATGATAATATTGCTCTAATTTTTTATTGTGTGGCAGACGCTTCCAGATGCTGTAGGAGCCCTCAATAGCCTAGAGGAACTACGCCTTTCTAACAACACCCTTACCTCGCTTCCAGATTCTATCGGCTTGATGTCAAATTTGAAGATACTAGATGTGTCTGGTAACAAGCTGAAATCACTTCCAGATAGCATTTGCCACTGCAGGTGCGTCAAAAAGCTATCTCATTTGATCGTTAGACCTTTTGTACAGTGTTGGATGCAGTCGTCCTGGTTGAAATTTAGCAACCATTGATTTAGCTTGAGGATTCATAACAATTACTGCCTCCTTTTCATTTTTGGATCAATATTGCTTAGTTATGATGCTAATATATATAATTAAATGCTAACTGAGACCTAAAATAACATCCAAGTTCCTACTAGCTGGTATAATCCAACATTCTGGTATCACACCATGACTAGTTTCAGGTTTTGTATTGTACTAAATCAACATATTCTTCTAAGAATGAATAAAGTTGGTGATATAAATGAAAAGCATATATCCACTAATTTGATCGGAAAAACTCTTATTAGCAGCTTAGCATTGGTTGAGGAAAAAGGTTAGATTTCAAAACCAAAACTTCTGAGATAAAATAAGTATATAGAATATCAAAATTATACTGAATTTTTCGTAATCTAGGTCACTAGTTGAACTTGATGCGAGCTACAATCAGTTGACCTATTTACCGACAAACATCGGATTCGAGCTTATTAACCTGCAGAAGCTTTGTGTACACCTCAACAAACTACGCTCTCTTCCCACATCTGTTGGAGAGATGGTATCTTTGCGCCTCCTTGATGCGCACTTTAACGAACTTCGTGGCCTCCCTTCTTCCATCGGCAAATTAAAGAACCTTGAAACCCTAAATGTCAGCTCCAACTTCAGCGACTTACAAGAGCTCCCTATCACATTTGGCGACCTTAGCAATCTAAGAGAGCTTGACCTCAGCAATAACCAAATCCACTCTCTACCTGACACGTTTGGGCGATTGGAAAATTTGGAAAAAATCAACTTAGATCAGAACCCATTGTCCGAGCCGCCAGCTGAGGTCATCAGCCAAGGAGTTGATGCAGTAAAGGAGTACATGTCGAAACGGTGGCTTCAAATTCTTATTGAGGAGGAAGAGAGAGAGAAGAGGATGGCTGAGGAGGCAGCGATGCAACAGAGCCCGCAAAAAATGGGTTGGCTGACACGTAGTGTCTCATCAGTGAGCAAATTGGCAGGAAATGTGGCCGAGTATCTCTCTCCTCGGGCTAATAGGCCTAACCATGAATCATATCTGGATCAGCAATTTTGATTTGCTTGATTTGCAATTTCTGTATATTTTTGTACCATGCAGAGATGACTGATATCTGTAATTTACCAGTTGTTGGTTGATCAGGATGCTAGTTAACTGGCTGTTTAATAGTTGTGTTTGCATTGCTTTTTTTATTATTATTATTTTTCCTCATTGTTTTGAAATAATTAGTTCTCTGAATGCTTGGAGGTGTAAAAATTTGGTATGATCTAAACATGCATGAATGAATAAGATTTGATCATCCATTGATGCTTAATTTATATTATTGTAGTTTTACCTATTTGCTTGATATAGTAGTAGTTGTGACACTTTCTTCTACCTGTATTCTTAAATGAAATACATCTTCCCATGAAGCACGTCAATATTTTTTTCTTAAAGAGCGGCCTTTTTTTAAAAAAAAAAAAGGGAAAGAAAATAGCTAGAAGTTAACATATATACCCGTACCAGGATGCTGCACTGATATGAATATGATTATTAATTACACCAACTAAATCAAGCCTCCATAAAACTGTTATTCAAGAGAGATTGTATAATATAAGTTTTTACATTTAAGTCCTCCATTTTTGTGATTTATTAGCAGCAACCACAGGTAGTTGCAGGGTAAAAGCTTGCACATTGATACTAAGACTTGCAACACCTTTTCCTTCACCTCATCTTTAATAGCACCTGTCTAGTAAAATACTAAGAAATAACTTGGGAGTCCCTAATGCCCTAAGGCACTCTTTGAGAGCGAGATAAATTAAAGATAATTAGAGGATAAAAATTATCCTTTATGAGAGAGCGAGATAAATTAAAGATAATTAGAGGATAAAAATTATCCTTTATGAGAGAGGTGAGAATAATTTTATCTTCTAATTATCCCTCTCTGAAACAAAGCTATAAAAGTTTAAAAAGTTTTATTTCTAAAGCATGATATTTTTCTCTTTAATCAAATGGTCCAGCATAATACACTACTAATTATCTCAAATCCCTGCATTAAATATTTCTAAATAGAATTATGGAATATTAAGGAGTTGTTAACTCGAATTGAATTTGAAAATGTGGTAATAATATATGTTGGAATTAATTTCTATTAATTACAAAATTATATGGGTTTATATGTAATATAAATATATATTGAATAATAGACTATCAGATATCTAATTATACCCGTTATGAAGTGATCAAATTAAGTATTATTTATCGGGTTTCAATATGTGTCATGAAAAGTGGGGCCTTTAATGTATAGAATACGTATTAATAACTTTATGATTTAGTGATGGTCTAAATTATATAAAGTTTAGTAATAATACCATTATGTTTTTAGGTTCCTGGAGAATACAACTTATAGGTAGTTTTCTGATTTTGAAAGTAAACCCGTTAAGATAGAAATTGGATTTGGTATGGATCCGTTAAAGCATAACCAGTGGTTTGCCAACCTTTCGGTTATTGACACTCATTATATAGGAATCAAGAACCGTCCTCTCTCCATGATCGTCATAAGGCAGAAACCAACAGAAATCCTCTCTCTGAAATTCGGGTTTTTCTAAAAAGAGAAGAAAACCGCCGGACCGATTCTCTTTATCTCTCCATCGGAGAAGAGAAAGATCACCGTAAAGGCTTAAGGAATCCGGTAATCAGCGGGGTTATGTCTCTATAGAAGACCGAAAACATGGATCAAAGTAATTTTATTTAACTTAAAAGTGCACTAGAGGATTACAGAAATTGTTCTAACGATATCTTAATCCAAATATGCCGAATTAAACTGTATGGTATCAACAGATAGTTTACTGTTTCAATGTCAGCGCAGAAGGAAATAGCAAGTGAACCCCCTCCACCTTCTAAACCACAAATTAGACTTAGTTAAAATCTTTCTTTTATCAACCAACCATATGAAAGCTTTAATCTTAGAAAAAGTTCACAAATTTCAGATTGCTTGAACGATTGCACCTATTTCTTGGGAGGTATCTAACCAAGTATAGAGGAAGTGAACCGTAAAAGTACCATATTAGTTATTCTTTGAATTAAGTATCTCCGTTGTATTTTAATATCACCATATAGCTGACTTTAACAGGTATCAGTATCACTCTAAACTCTGTGAATTACATCTTGTAAAATAAAGTATCACAAATTTCAAACAATTCATTATATGTAAAAGCCCATCAATTATTCAAAATATTGTTCAAAGAGCTAATTTAATTCATACACTGCATTCACTACATGACCAGATAATTAATCCAAAAGATTACCTAAACAGTATAATTTTAATTTATACAAACTACAAAACAACCTAATCTCTTCAATTTTTACAAGGAGCAGATTGCTCTATTATCAGCTCTGAATCGTTACATTTATTTCTACATAAAATTCTCATCAGCCGCTTGTGCAAAAGCTGGAAGGGACAAAATGTCGACACATCTGCAGTAAGTTTGTTTTTCATGGTTTCCTGAAGCAAAACAGATGTTGTTAAATGTTAACAGTTTTCTAATATATTTTCAATTTGCATGTTTTGCAGGAGAAAAATAAGGAAATAGTCTAATTGAATCTGCAAAAGAATTATTGAGAATTGGAAAAGTGGATTCACAACAAAAACACTCAGGTAAACCATGCTATATTCTGATGGTGTTGTACTCGTCTCCGCCAGTTTGACTTCGACCACCAAAATACAAGCACTTCTATAATCTTCTTTCTATTTTCGGGTAAGTTGATCAAATCCACAAAATACAGAAAAGAATAAACTGAAGCCTATCAGGTACTGTACCAGTTCGACTTCAACCACTTTTTTAGCCTAATTCCTTTTTTTCTATTTTGTTATTGGTCTCTTGATGCCAATTAAAAAACATAAACAGAGGTTATTGGGATTAAACGGAGTCCTAAAAGAAGGTCAATCAAGTTGATGCGGAGTTGGAATTTTTTAGGGAATTTAAATTAATTGCATGTCTGTTGAAATTTCGTGCCATGCTGGCCAGCTCTAAAATCATAAGAGCTATCCTAGACTTGCGATCGAGCAATTATGAATTTTAAACCACAACTCACCATAGAGGGGACACAGTCCACAAATCTCCTTCTGAACCGGTGGGCATTACAGCGAGTGAGGCACGGTTCTGATGTGGGCCCCACAGAGGAATAGAGAACATGAATCTCCTCCTTTCCCGAGCTCTCCAGCTAAATTTCACATGAATGCAAAATCCAAATTAAACATAAGCAGGCTTAAAATATGCAAAAATATAATAAAGATAGGACATACTTATTATTATTTTCAAAAAAACGAAAGAACAAGCTCTATATGGTGTTTTGTAGATAAAAATTGTCCTTTACCAGGGTGCGATAACGGCGTGCTTTGCTTCGGGTGAGACAGGCTGTGGGACCCTTGAGAAGGCAACATTCCCTTCTAGCTTCTTTCATAAACTGCATCAAAAAATAAAAATTGGTACCATGTCAATATACTCAGTTAAGCAAACAATAATTATGCTAGTATCTGTAAAATAATCTGATAGTTTAACACAGAAAAGAACTTTTTTAAAACTTAATTATCTTTCCTTTTTAACTTTCTTTATTACGGGCTGTAAGTAACTGACTGTCAAAGAGCTTAGAAAATTTTCAATCAAATAACAAAAAATAATATAGAAAAAATGAAAAGTAATATACCGATGCGTACCAGACTTAACTAGCACTTGCAAAGCAAAGCAACTTAAGAAAAAAAAAAGATATGAAAATAAAAGAACCTTATGCTGCTTTGTTGCTTGCTCGGAATCTGGGATCGACTCGGCAGGGTGAAGTTTCATCATCCTTTTAATCTCCTTCTTCCCACTTTATACTAAACCGCAAGATTATAAACTTATAAATTAAGAAGAAGGTATCTTTTAAGTTAGGAATTAGAAAAGTATTTGAGATGCCTATACATGGTACCTCCAAGAAACGTATGAAAATTATACTTGAGCACCTTATTCTGAAAGAATTTATTCTAAATAAGAACATATTGGCAAGAAAGGTGAATAATTAGTTAACTATTTTTATCATTACCCTTTGTTAGTCAATTATTCTATAGTTGATCTATCTAAATTTACATATACTCAGGTAAACCCAAAAACCAAAAGGAGGTCATCTAAGAACCAAAAGGAAACTTAGTACAAATTTTATTATGTGTAAGCCAATTAATTTCTAGTGAAGGTACCTTTATATATAATTCAAAAATGCACACCAGATACTGCAATGGCAAGAACAATCTTGCCGGACAAAAAAAATAAAAAATTATTTGTTTGAGAAAGGTGATATTTTAAGTCACCAGTACTTACAAGTGACAAGAAATTAAAAGGTACTATGTTACTATATGAAATCTACTATAATAATAGACAGGTAGAAAAATCAACCAAAAACAAAAATAAATCAAGCAGATTTCTTCGTTTGCTTCATCACTGACATTACATCTAGCACTCCGCACTCCATGGAACTGTGTCGGAAACCCTTATTAAGTAAAATTGTAAAAACAGAGGAGGGCGTGAGAGCTGATTTTCGGCCACACCAATGAGACTTGATAAGCTATGCAATTTGATGAACTTGTTAATTATAGCTTGTCAAAATTACAAGGCTTATTAAGTACGGAGGAAGTTCCATTGTTGGTATTCTTTAGCTTAGTTGCTATTTCTTTTACTATAATTTACAAGTGATCTGATTATTTTTCTGCGATAACCCCAATTTATATGTTTTCACAACCCTTATCCCTTACAATAACATCCATTTGTCAAGAAGAGAAAATCGAACCGTAGATAAATAGAAATCAAATTCATCTAAACCGTCGAATGATTTGTAGTTGCTTGGATTCCTTCCATCTTCCACCAACCAATGATTCCTCGCCGTTAATCAATGCAATTAATAGTTGTTGCATGTGTTTATCCCATCATTAGAAAGTTCTATAATCCATTGGTAGCTCTAGGTGAAGAAAAGCTGAGATAGCCTTTTTATTATTTTTCTACTTGAATATAAGATTTGATTAATAAATATGAAATGATATTAGTTTTGTTACATTATGATGATTGACGAATATATAATATATTTTTTACATTGCTGTCACATTTGAAGTAAGATAGTTGCGTTAGTGAAATACTATATCTCTGGTTCTATCAATTGTTTTGGAAATTTTGAATGTTGGCCGTGCTCAACATACATAGATTATATTTAACTTGCTTAAACCGAAATTGCAAGTTTATCGATCTTTCATTTTGCTAGATTTTGGCATAAAGAAATAATGGATGTCGTTGGTGTGTACTCGGATGTTCAGGTTATTTTAGATCTTTAGAGAAATCTGATTCGGGTGCGTTTTCATTGCAAAACATTAGCATATTCAAGGAGTCGAGACATTAATTTCTTCTTTTCTACTTGTTATACATTGTAATTTCTGAGCAATGTTGTACCTAAATTCCTTATTCATCTCAAATGGCACTAAATTCCTATTTTAAAATTGCATAACATGCATGAAAGCAAATTTGCAAAACTACATAATTTCACTGATAGATTTCAACAAGCAAGCAAACAAACAAATTTACATGAATATACATAAATAACTCTTGCATAGAACATGCCAAGTAGAATATATAGCAGTCACACCATAACACTACATAAGTAATACCGCACTCACCAGGCGGAACGACTAAGACACTAAAACATAGCCGACAAACTCACACAAAACACAACACCATACCATGCAAGGGCTCACGGAGCTGATCACACTACTGCCCTGATGAGCCATTATTCACTTATATATTATATATACTATATAGCATTGACTATATTATAAAATATACTACACCATGCAGCAAGCATGTCATTCTGCCTTCTCCCCAGCAATCAGGTCCATCACGACACGCTTAATGCTCCCACCATTCTTCACCAGCAACTTCTTGTTCTTCTCTTTGTCATTAAACCCCTACAGCCATATACATTCCATAAAGTCAAATCGAATTTGTCAACATGAGACTACAAAAATTTAAATAACACTATATCTTCTGCCACCATTCACCATTTCCTTCAGCTCCTCGAGGAGCGGGTCCCACTCGGAGAAGCCACAGAGATCCTCCACAGACTGCTCCAGGTCAAACTTGTTCAGCCTGAGAACTTCCTTGTTCAAATCAATCTGCTTAAAACCCATCTCCTCAAGCTCCTTCAGCAGCACATCCTCACTGGTGTACTCCGGCACTTGCAACACCGGCACAGAAGGGGCAGGATCTGCTACAACTTCCGGGGTTGGAGAGAGGTCAATGAGAGGATAAGAGACTGTAGGGGGCACAGTTGGGTTGAGCTTGCTTACAGCAGTGGTCTCAGGCTCAACAACAAGAGGGACTTTGGTTTCATCAATTCTATGTCCCTCGTTGGAGGTTGTATTCATCACACTTGATTCAGAGATATCTTGGGCTTCAGTCATTTGTGCATATGTGCTATCATGGTCACAAGTTTCTGGTGGCAGGTTCAGATTTATAGTAGATTTGATATCTTGCTTGGAGTTGTCGGGGTGTTCCACCTGCTCACCCATCAAAGAGAAAGATGTTTTGGAGATTACAAACATGGCACAACAAAATATAATTATTTTTAGATTGCAAAAAAGCATAGATGAGAAGATATATTTACCTGGAAAAGAACCCAAACTCTTTGGCCAAATTTCTGTCCAGAAGGAGAAGCTAGCCTCCAGTATGAAAGATACCTACCAGCTCTCGCTGGTGCACAGAAGTCAACAGCAATGTCAACCTCTTCATCATATGGTAATCCATGCACAGGAATCTACAAATGTAGCATTAAAGAAAGTCAACTAAAGATTCTTCTGGATTCACATCATATTAAAAAAAAGATAATACGATTTGTCTGGCTCCAAATCAACTGAAACTTGAGAGAACAAATTTACCTCAAGCTGATAAGAGAACCGGCTCGTGAGTTGGTCACCACCAACCCAGATGAGTTGAGTACCAAAAGGCCAAAGCGAGGAACCATTATTGCGCACCCGCCATATCTTTGTGAATGGGGTTGATGGTGCCATAATTGTTCCATCTGGTATTGTTACATCTTGAATGAAACGACTCTCAAGCTTTGAGCGCATCTTTGACCCCCTCACTGGGCAAAACGAGGGAGGGATGTAATGCTGAAATTAATAGGACAACAATTATCACTAATGTAACATGAACATTAACATGATATCTTCATTCTTTACATATTGCAATAAGAGATGTAGACGAAGACAATTACTGGATTGAAGTCCCTGGGCATCCAACCAGCGACAGGCATGTCAATTTTCATATACTCATCTTCCTTGCCAAAGCGTGCAAAACATTTGGCACACAAATCATAGTTATCTTTCCTGTAAAAAGGGGACCAATGTTAAAAGCAGATTATAGAGCAATGAAAACTGCCATATAGCACCACTTTAAGCAAAAATATGAAAGAAACAAACTAGAAGCTTACACAGTGGATTTGTAACGTGGTCCAACAATTGGCGACACGTCGCAACCATCACATGCGATCCTCCTATGGCATGCCGTGAACATGCTTTCGTACCCATCTGCCTTCCTGTAGGGGTGTCCGGCAGGAAAGAACCTCCTAGGATAAGGAGGTATGTCCGACGAGGGTGCATTCACATTCCCATTCACACAGCTCGAAAAAGCATTGTCGACAGGAGAATCATGTGCTTGAGGAGGCGGAGGCGGAGGCGGCGGAGGCGGCGGTCCAGTGAAAGGACCAAACTTGGGAAATGGGAATGAGTGGTGATGCGGGCTATGCATAGGCGGAGGACATAAAGGTTGTTGCTCAAAAAAAGGGCCTTTCAGGAAGACATTCTGATGCGGTTCATGTCTAATAGGTGGCAGCGGTCCAGGCTGCCCAAAGAAAAAGCTTTTCGGCGAAACATTCTGCATGACAGCTTTCCCCTTGCGTTGCAACTCAATGGCTGTTTTTTCCTCTGCGTCATTGTTATCTGCAGGTCCCTCTTCACAAGAGTTAGCATTAGGTAACCCACTCGTAGCCCCCTCGTTGTCAAAATTGAGTACCACCTTTGGCCCTTTGCTTTTTTTAGAAGCAGGGGATGTCTTAGTTGCATTTGCAGAAGCTGTAGGTGTGGTTTCTTTTGCACCAATGGCTGCACTTGAGGAATTACCAGAAGGTACATTAGCTGGCTGAGCAGCTTGTGGTACAGCCAGTTTCGAGAATGCAGTGAGCAGCTCAGTCAAAATTGGTACAGACACATTCTTTGCTAAATCCTCTGTGACTGTGGAGAAAGTTTTCAGAGCCTGAGGAGGAGACCTCAGTGCTTCCTCAAGTGAAGAACCAATCAGATTCAGATCATTGAGCAGATTCGGAGGAGTTGTGTTTGTAGCATTTGGTTTAGGTTCAGCAGCAGGAGCAGCATTGGATTGGGATTTCAGCTGAACATTTATCCTCAAAGGGTTTAACTTCTGGTTGATGGCAGCATCATGTAGGTCCTCATCATCATCTAGCATAACATTGTCACCATCTACATCTGCATATGTCATAATAAAATCGACAGATGGGCTTAGGTTAAAAGCTAGGATGATTTTTTCGCTCAGCTTGGCAATGTCCAGATCCAAATTATTCCTAGTGACAGAAGCGGTAAACCGCTTGAGGGCGTCACCATACTTGACCTACAAATAAAATGTCAAAAAAGACAAAAGTTTAGCCGATTAAATCTGCGATATAAAGAATTCTTCGAGAATAAAAGATAAATTATTACTCCTCCCCCTAATGATGGCTCTTTTTTGTTTTCATGGTGTCTTTATCAGGAAATTGTAACTTAGACTTACCCGACAGAAAGTCCAAACTAATATTACAGAGATACAAAAGTTTAATCGACCCCCACTTATCTTCCCTATTTTCTGCTCTTGTGGTTTTAATCACTCAAATTAGTTGAAAATCTCTAATCCACATCAGTCAATGTTTATATCCTAGTAAACCCAAATTTAAGTTACTGTGGACAACGTGAAAGTTATCAATAGAAATCCAATACTCTATAGGCTAGTTTAGGAAATTTATTAACACTTTTCGCCAAGACTAGCAACAAAGACAGAAATTGACGAACATCATATGGCCACACCCCTATCAAGCCCCAAATACCCCCTTACTTCAGAACACTTTTTTATTTCTCTGGTAACGCCAAACGAGGAACATATTAAAACTAGCTCCCAAATGCATTTTTTTTTCAAAAGCAAGAAGTTCACAGATAATGTTTGCAGACCATGTTTGGAACACATTCATATTGTATTGTGTATAGCAAGCTCATAGCCATATCAATAATATGGTTTATGTGTGAACTTGCTTAGTAAAATTTTACAATTTCAAATTCCAGTCTTCTCGATTTTTGTTTAGATTATTAAACAAATTAAAAAGTGACTTCCCAAAGTAGTCCGACATGATTCCTACAATAACAATATCTCTAGAAACCTCACTAACACCCCACCCCCCAAATTGGACTTCCAAAGCAAAAACAACTAGACTGTGGCTTCCTTCACGAAGTACTTAAAAAAAAAAAAGGAATAACAAAAATTCTTAACTAGAGAGCTCAGACCAACAGCATCAGACATCTAAAACCCTAGATGATCAACAATCGGTGCCATAACCCGAGAGAGAACACAGAAATCATACCTTGATCACCAAATCGCGTGGCAAATCCATCGCTGGAGGAAAGCTCGGAGCGAAACAAAAGGGATGATCGATGGAAGAGGCGTAGCCGTGAGCCGCCTGAAGCGAACCACGATCGTCGTAACCCTAGTTAATTAATTAGAGGGGAAAACAGAACAAAAAGAAAAACCTAGAAATCGGAAAGGGGAAGGGAGAGAGAGAGAGACCAGCGCGTAACCGTAAGCCGCACTATAAAAGACTTTAAAACCACTAAATGTAAAGAAAAGAGGGGAAATAACTAATGAGAAAGGCGCGATGAGGATGGGAGGCTTTGGTAATGCTATTTATAGAGAAGGTGTAATAATTCCAATAGGCTTTTCTTCGGGGCGAAGGAGCTTGGTCTGATTAGCTATTAGCTAGTCTTGAGGATCAAGTCGAAAATAGATCATTGGATCATCATGGATGGTTATTTTTCATGACATTGATATGATATGCTTGGGACATAAGCAGAGCGGGGGTTCATTTCTCTCTATCGTAATTAATAGATACCAACTGCTAAATATGGTTTGGGTTTATTTATTAGGAGAATTTTTTTTTCTTTCTCCTCAAGGCTATAATTTTATCGTATTACCCTAAACCCTAAACCCAGACCCATCCCCAAATCCCTTCCCTTCCCCCGAATCCCTCCCTCCCTCTGCAATTGCAAGCCAAAAAAAAAAAGGAAAAACCGCCCCCACTATCACCTCTTCTCTACCCGACAACCCCGCACCCCACCTCGCGATAGAGCGAAGAGGGACCACGATGTGGCGACGCGGGTGCCAACTCCGGTCCGAGAGCCCCCAAAAGATTTTTTTTTCGAAATGGTCGATTGTTAGGAAAAAATTATTAATATTAGATTATAAGTTGTAGTTTAAGTGAAGAAAGTATGTTAGAAATTTTGTTAGTAATTGATTTGAATTTATTTGTTATATGTTTAGTTAAAATTGCAAACAACTTAATAATATTTTGTAAAATTAGTTATAATGTTATTAATATATTCATTTAATTTATGTGAAAATAAATTAGTGCATGCATGTTAAGAATTTTTATTTAGTAGTGATATTTTAGGAATTTTCATATAGTATTAGTATGTTAGAAAGGTTTTTAGTGATTCAGAATTTATTTGTAAAATATTTAGTTAGAAATCGTTAATAGTTTAGTAGTATTTTGTAAAAAAAAAATTATGATATTAGAAATATTAATTTGATTTATGTGAAAATAAATTAATGGTGAGATGTTAAAAATTCAAATTTAATAGTGTTATATTAGAAATTATTTATTTAGAATGTTAGAAATTTTTATATAGTTTATGTAAATTGGTTTTGAATTAATTTAGTAAATTGGTTCAAAAATTTAATAGTGCATATTTTATATAATTTATTTTTAATATATGTAAAATTAATTTTGGGAATATTTAGGTATTATGTACTAAGGTTAAAATTGAAGTTATTGAATGAGAATTATTTCATCTAATACAGTATTTTATTTATGTCTTAAATAGTTTGAAAATAGCAAATTTCGACCCAAGTGGCACTAATAACATACCCTAGGACTCGAATGAATCAGATAATAATGACTCAATCTATCATGAGCCCATTTCCACCCTCCTCGATATACCAGAATGCATGTTTCGAGTAAATGAGTTGTTGTAAAAAGTAAGTACAAGCATAATACATGTTTATTTAATTTGTTTGATAAATTAGAATACATGTATTTCTTTCTCAATTGTATTACTTACAAAATATTTTTATATATTACAGTCCAAGGATGTATTGGATTGTCGGGTACACATACTCATTATTCCATTCAATTCCAGTTGCGACCAAGTATTGAAGAAATTGGGTCTATATCAACTTTCACAAGTGCAACATACAAAAATCGATCACATATTAATTACTACATTTGTAAAGTGTTGACGTCTAGAGACTCGGACATTTCACTTGTCAATTGGGGAGGTTACAGTGACCTTACAAGATGTGAGTTGTTTGTGGGGTCTGCCTATCAGTGGACTTCCCATTGTTGGGCCCAACGATCGAGATATTGCCAAACTTCTCCAGAAGGGTCTTGGAATTGATCCTGACCGTCATGTGGTATAATTGGGGTTTAAGATTAGGTTGAAGTGGCTGCGGGGAAAATTTTCAGGCTTGAATGCAGGTGCATCAAATGAGGAGGTTGCTCGGTACACATGAGCATGTTTGTTAGATTTTTTTCGAATTTGTGGTTTTTCCGGATACATCCGGAGATAGCATTTCGATGATGTATTTGAGATTCTTGCAGAATCTCGAGGATCTGCTGGTATACAATTGGGGCGTGACAGTGCTTGTATGTCTATATCAAAACCTATCGAGTGCATGTTTGGCCTGTAAGAAAACAATTGGTGGACCATTATTATTGCTACAGCATTGGGGTTGGACCAGATTTCTAATAGCTCAATCGAGACCTATGGGTCCAATTTCGACATTAGAGGGAGTAGACTTGGAGTCTCGGCCTCCATTGTTAGTCAAGTGAAAATATTACCAGACTTACGAGTCCAGTCCCGCACATTCCAGTCTGACATTCTATAGAAATGAGTTCGATAATTTGCTGGGTGAATATGTCAACTGATAGCTTTACGAGGCATACATGGATTTACTTCCCGAACGGGTTCGTACCGATCAGGGATATTGGCTTGTGAGAGTGTCACTGCTTCATTTTTGGATGGTGTCATGACACTATCCAGACGGAGTTATGAGACAGTTCAGCCTTTTTCAGCTGATACCTCCGTCAGATCCTCATAGTTGGACAGAGCTACGCAGACTCGACAAGATATGTCACACAAACCGTACGGCTACCAATTGGGCCGTGAAACACCGTGTATATGTAGACATGTGAGAGAGACCCGACATCATTCAGGAGACCCGACCGTACGATATGAGTCGGTATTTGTAGTATCGTCGGTGGTTTCAGACTTTTGGGATGTATACGTGTATATCCGTAGCCAGATAGAGACCGATTTGGACAGACCATTGCCACCCCCACGTGATTCTGTGAAGGAGCTAGGATAAGTTCCCAGTGATTCTCGTATTTGGCGATTGGTATAAACTTCTCATTTTTTAACTTTCTAATTATAAAATATTAAGTTATTGGTTATGTTTAAATTTAAAAAAATATCATTGTAGGGTATATGTAGCTTGCATCGTGCCGTCTATGTTATCAAGTAGTTGTACAAGCGTGGAACGAAGCATCTCTACAAGGTTCTGCTGAGGAGTCACTGACTCAATGCAGTGGATGCCGATCAGGTGCATGAGTTCGAGAGGGTGCTGACTGATGGTGGGTTGCTTGTAAATGTAGAGTTTATTCCTAATGATGACAATTCCTCGCTCGACTCCCACGGAGGTACAAACTTTTTAATTTCTACCTTTAGATTTTTCTGGAATTTATAATTTAAATTTATTATCAATTTTAATATTAAGTAGGTAAGAGGGCTGATGATGATGAGATCTCGCCTGACTTGAGCACAAATCCTTGTCAGCCCTCCCAGTCAGATATCAGTGCCGGATATTACCAACCACCGTAGGACTTTTATTATTCGCAGTCATCATATGATGACTTTCAAGCAGGTCCTTCGCAACCCTCACAATCAGATATTGGAGCTGGATTTTTTCGGCCATCGCAGACTGAGTACAACACTTTGTTCTCCCATATGTTATTCAGCACGACTCCCATGGAGGTACGTAGCTCTAATTATTTAATATTATGCAAGTATCAAATTTCGTATTCATATTATGAAATTTAGATTTATTTTCAATTTTAATATTATGCAGGTACCAACTTTCTACTTTACCATCGGCACGTCTTAGGGGTTTAACGCTATACTTATCTCTGTAGGCTTTGTGCCAATGCCAGATGATGTCACGTCTTCAGTTTCTCCCGCTCTAATTGATGATCCTGCATCATCGTACTTTGCACCTGCATATGCAGATTACGCGGTACCGTCTCAGTCAACTACATCATTGGTGCCTTATGAGTCGTCCAGTTCAGATGCGACATCAGGAGATCAAGAAAAAGCAGAGGAAAATGAAGCGACTCCTGCAGGCCGATGACACCGTCGTAAGATAAAAAAGAAGTTTTTTTACTCCGAGGATTATCGTTAGTGTAGCTTTATTTGTGTTATATTATTATTATGATACTTTTATTATGTTGTATGGATTTATCATCTTTTACGGATTTGTTATTATGTTATATCAAAATATATCTTTGGGATCGTAGTTGTCAAGCCCGGTTCCAAGCTAGGAACGAGCTTAGCAAGCACGGTTCTAGTTTTCTGCGAACGGACCTTCCAAGTCTGTTTTTCCTATATCTCGCAATTTCCCTCACATTTTCTTACATTTTTAATTTGATTTATTAATTTTTTTATATTAAAAAATTTCAGGGACATTTATAGTATGCGTAATTTTTTTTTATTTTGAATTTTGAGGGAATTCTCCGGAAAATATTTATAGTTATTTTACGTGCAAAATGATAAGAGTAAATTTCTTCATGTATTGAGAATGGATTACGAATTTTGTTTTCTTCGAGTCATTATTTTTAGTAAGTCTTCCAGGTAGTTTATTTTTTAGCATTTTCCATTAACTACATACATTAAGTTTATCAATAAAAGGAGTTTTGTTAATGTAATAACATATTGATCGATATACTAACGGGTTAAATTTAAAATTTTAATATTCGGAATGTCAATATAAGTAGTTCAATAAATTATTTATATCATAATCTTATACAATATCAAGATATATCATTTTTAAAAAAATTTAACTATTTTTTTATTTTTCGAAGATGACCTTATTTGATACACAATTATTTTTCTTTTTTTGATTATTTTTTAGCCTAATAAGGCTATCTTTGAAAAATCTAAAAAAAAATGGTAACATCAGACATAAAAAGTCAAATTTTGATTAACATTGGTAAATACTAAATAAAGCTAAAAATAGTAATGTCAATAAAAAGGGATTACTTACCTGAGCAAAAAGGACGTTAACATTGGTAATTTTTTTTTTGAAATTATCATTACACCCCACATTTTACATCTTTTATCTACATATTTATATGAAATAGATAATTTATTTATATCTGAATTTATAAGTGTTCATATTTATCATAGAAAATATTTATCATTTTTTTCTTAAATGGATTATAAAAAAATTGAAGTTAAAAATTTATTGCACTAGTATAAATAAAACTTACATAACTTTTAATCTTAATAATATAAAATATAAATATTTTTATCATTAAATATAAATATTTAAAAAATATATATAAATACATCTAAAATACAAATAAAAAATGAGTTACGAGATACAATTATCACTTTTTCCCCCAATTCTACAATAAAACCAGGCCCTGAGCCCGACAAACAAAGTGACAGACGGCCCAAGTCAACGAGAAACGCAACTACCCATCCATCCATCACGCGAAAACGCAGCCCAAACAAACCCAAATTTGATTCGCACAAAACCCCTCCTTCCTTCATCCATCCAACCATCCCCGGTGGCTACGGAACGGCGCAGGACCTCCCTCTGACAGCACCTCCCCACCCGAACTCCTATTTCTCTATCATGGAAGCATCGTCTAAAGGGAAGAACAGACGGAGGGGGAAGAAGCGGCGAAAGGCATCCAGTAATCAGCCTACGGATGCCTCCTCAGTTGTTGTCTCTGAGCAAACTCCGTCTACATCGCCGTCAAAGCGGAGGAAATTGGGTGTAGAAGGTTCGACCAAAGGCAACAAGCCTACTAGCTTCCTTGATAAGGTACTCAGTGAACTCAGTTTAAATTGCTTCTCTGATCACTTGTATTATTCTGACTTCTTGAAAGGATATGCTAATGCTGTCGGGTTCATGTTTAAGCAACTGAGCTGCAAATCTTAGGCATTGTCTGGTTGGGATTATAGGGAAATGTAGGGGTCTGGGTGTTATTAATTGGGTATGAATTAGCTCAATTGTAACTTCTGGTAGGAGCAAGGAAAGAAATTTCGAATAATGCGATATAAAGATACAATTCTCGGTGCATGGCAGGATTACTTCTTTTGTTATCGGATAAGATATTTTAGAGATAGAAGTGTACTAGGAATCAGTAGCGGAACTTGAGTCCAAAATAAGAGGGGATCAACTTAACCAAGGAAGAAAAATCATGACACAAAACTGATTAAGGGGCTATTTCGTGGCCTAAATAGTAACTGACCCATAAAATGTATTGCCTCTGTATAAAATTTTGGATAGGAAGGGGCGGGGAGGCCATGGCCCACTCTGGTTAGAGCTAAGCTCCACCCCTGCTAGAATTGTATGTTGCTTATTAGTACAAAAGCTTGCGTTGCCGAGTAATGAATTTGATGTTTTTCTTCTTGGTTGTTTCCTGTACCTTGTTTAAATATCTTGGTTTGCATTTTTGGTTGGCTTTTATGTGCATACTACAGGGTCTTGTTTCGCATATTATTCTCAATTTTGTTGATTTATTCTCTTGTAATAAAATATGTAGATGCGAGCTAGGTTGTCTGGAGGACATTTCAGGATGTTAAACGAAAAACTATATACTTGCAGGTATACATTTCCATCTGAACCGTATACTTTTTCATTTGTATCCCGAAGGCTCTTATTGGAATTGATGTATAATTCAAAAAGTTACTGTATCCTCAAAATGAGTGAATGATGGTTGCAAAGGCCCACTTTCAATCTAAGTTTTGTTCTATCGTGAATGGCTTCAGGAAGAGTTTATGGAACCGTAATATATGGACTTTCGTAGCATCTCTCTTTAACACTGCCTCCCTCACAAACCCAAAACTCACTTACCTTAAAAAAATAAACAAAAAAGAGAGCAAAACAAAACAAAATTGAACACTGACATTACTGATTGATCCAAGTATTGCTAAGACAATAAAGTACTGAGTTTTCTTCTGAAATAGTAAATGGTTCGTTTGGGACCGGACAGTAAAATCCTAAATTTTGTACAGCAATCCTTTTCATTTGTTACAATTTCTTTACATGAATTTTTACATGTTTTTATGCCATTAATTCTTGTCCCTTACTTTGACATTCTTCTGCTGTACTTCCTATCTTGCTACTTTAATCAGCGGCGAAGATGCTTTTGATTACTTCAAGGAAGACCCGGAGCTATTTAGTGTGGTGAGCCACGCCCTTTTAAATTTTCTTTATACTTGTGTGTATATGCTGACGTTGTTGAATGCTGATTGAGTATTGTTATTTCGTTGGTTAGAGAATGTCCTCAGTTTTTGTATATCTTGCACTTTGCACTAACTCTGTGCATCTAGTATCACACAGGATACCAAGAACAGATGTCTCATTGGCCCGAGCAACCAGTAAACATCATTGCCAAATGGTTAAAAAGCCGCAATCCTTCCTTGACTGTAGCCGATTTTGGGTGTGGTAAGCGATTATTTTTATCGTTTACTTTCCTCTATTTCAATGCAATATTTGCCTTTAGGTGTGAAGTTTTCTTAATACTGATTACTGTCACCTTAATTATGTCCATTTTAGGGGATGCTAGACTGGCAAAAAGTGTTAAGAACAAGGTTTTCTCCATTGACCTGGTTGCTAAAGATCCATCCGTTATTGCTTGTGACATGTCTCAGGCAAGGACTGTTTCCAATCCGTTAGTTATAATACTTTTTTGAAATCTGACTACTTCCTCTTGTAGTATTTCTTCATCATCTAGTCCTTTTAATCCTTTACAGACCCCGCTGGAGTCTTCGAGCGTTGATGTGGCTGTTTTTTGTTTATCGCTGATGGGAACCAACTACCCTAGTTACATAACTGAAGCAAATAGGGTTCTGAAACCAGGGTATGCTACCATAGATTTACTATTCAGCATTAGCTAAATTTTTGTTGTGTCATATTTTGGCATGCGCTATAAATCGTTCTTTATATGCAGTGGTTGGCTTCTGATAGCTGAAGTGAAGAGTAGGTTTGATCCAAATAATGGAGGGGCCGACCCGCATAAATTTTCTGAGGCTGTCAAAGATCTTGGTTTCTCTCTTGCTTCAGAGGTTTACTTGTCTTGAATTAGTAATAATATTACTTAAAGTTTCATTATTTCTTGTCACGGTTTCTTTAATCAGAGAAATTTTATTTTGCAGGACATGAAAAATAAAATGTTTATTCTATTTTACTTCAGAAAAAAGGTTCTTAATCACTTCTCTTTCTTTGTCGTTTCGTTTAGGTCTTGCAGTTTTTATCTTTATATGCACAATTTGACCGAAAATCCTTAATAGCAGTACTTTGCATCTTTGCAGGAAAGATCTGTATCAGCTAGAAATATATCTTGGCCAGAGCTGAAACCATGCATCTATAAGAGGCGCTAGTAATTTGTTTGTTATTGCATCGCATCGCTGCTCTATGTTTCTATGTTTTCGTTCCAGAAACTTGGTATCGAAATCATCAAAGATGTTTGGTTTTGTTAGTACTTATTGCTTCACTGAAAGTATATAAATCCGGTTAGTAGCTCAATCTACTTCTTCTTGGTGTACATTCAGTCATGATGATGTAGGTGTTGTCTGTTTAAGACGGTTCTAGTGTTTTAGTTAAATTTTTGTTAGGCGTGTTATATGTATGCTGAGTAAAATTGTGGATTCGTTCAAGTTTATTATAAATTTATGATAAGATGATTTTTTTTTTCTTCACCTGCTGTGGATCGATTAGAGCCCCTGCACTTGTTGTGATTCTTTGTTTCCATCTTCTCCTTAATAATTAATAAAGCAACAAACTATTTAATTAGGATTGCTAAATCATAATTTATCTTTTTATTTCTCAAAATTTAACAATTGAATGATATATAATTCTAGGTAAAGGGAAACACAGAGATTAAAATAAAATAGGACATTATTAAAAAAAACGAAAAATTGTGATTTTGTTATATCAAAATCTTCTCGTCATTTAGGCTATATAGTTATATTTTTCATTCTTTATTAGATAAGCACATTTGAAGGACTTTGCAACAAATCATTATTTTATTGATGATTTAGGGTCTTCATTTTTTGCTGTTGCGAAGGACTCCTTGACCGTATAGTAACCCTTCGGCTTTGAAGATGCTCTCCAAACCAGTCTATTTTGTATAATTGCACTCTGCTTGGGGTTTCTTCGCCGTGAAGAGTGTATTAATAAAAATATATAATATGTGAATACAGTACGGATTTTATATTTTATATGTTCGGATACGATTAAAATACGATACATATATTTGGACGTGTAGTATTTTACGTGTAGTGTTTTGCGTGTCATGTGTCGTGTTCTTATAAGTATCGTGTTAAGCGATAAGCGCACCAAGCAAGATACGTTTAAGTATCTAGTTGGTATGTGGTATATGTAGATATGTTTATGAAAATTTAAAAATAACTATTATAATATGTTTTTAATAGTTGTTACAAGCATATTTTAAAAAATATATATTATTGTAATTTTTTTTCATTCTATGAAAATTTTCTTATTTTTTTCAAATTTTCAAATATTTTTAACAATCAAAATTAGAAATTTAAAATAAAAAGTTAAAACACATCCAAACACGTGTAAGTACATGCAGACAATGACATATTAAGATGTGCCGTGTCGTTAGAAATATCGTTCTTAACATTACTGTAAAAAAACACATCACAATATTGTATGTATTAATTTTTGCACGTGTCTGTATGACACATCAAGTCTAACTGATATGTACAAATAAAACGCAATACGTTTATAAAGATCATAAAATTAGTTAATAATTAGGTAACAATCTGTATTTGGATTTATGTTTAGGAAGAATAAGCTCGAAAGTGAAGCGCGCTTTAGTCAATTGAATTTAGATCATCTAATTGCACACTTTGTGTGACTAGAAACTAGCCACACATGTAAAGCCATCTTCTCTTGCCAACCTAAAAAAGGATAAGTTTTTAATCATTGAGACATTTTGAGTGCATAATGTTTGATGATATTCAAAATATTACAAATTTATGAATGAGACATTGAGACATTTGTAATTATTGAGACATTTTGAAGTTAAAAATATTACAAAATTATGAATGATACGTTGATATTCATTAGACTAAGTGTGTATATATATATTTGAAAATGTTTTAAATTATTAGATGAGGGTGAAATGTCATAAAAAAGAATAACATATATAATTCTCTCATCTTTTTTTAATTATATGGAATGCTCATCTTGTGTAAGAAAGAAAAATTATCATTTTGTTCTTGCTCCAAATAATCATAAGATTATCAACGAAAAAACTTAATTTTTAGTCAAATAAATAATATAAAAAATAAATAAATTTGATTATATATTTATAAGAAGAGAGTTTAAATGTCTATCGTTATGTCTCAATATATATATATATATATATTTTTTAATGAAATTATCTTTTTTACTTTTAATGAAATTATTTTAAAAAAAACACACACACATATATATACAATAATCACATTAAATATAAAATATTCATGAAAATATTTTACCAGTAAGCTTGGGCTGCAAGAAAGAAACAGGCAGTGTGAGGGTTTTAAGCTTCGCTGTCACATCTCGGGTGATGCAAAGTGGGAGACCAGAGAGGACAAGAAATTCCCAGTCATTCCATAACAAACATCTTCTCCATTTTCCACAGCAGTCTTAACAGTTCATGCACCTCCGCTAACATACACATTTAAAAAATGGAGGCGTTTTAAATGGAGACAATGACAGGAGTTCATAGCGAGAGCCGCTCCGAACCTCTTGGTCCGAAGCACCTTTTCCAACGTGGAACCTGACTCAAGTCGCATAGACCCTCAAGTGGGACCCACCGAATCCGGGTCCAGATCCGAACCTAATAACCCGACCCTCTCTGTCCCGATAAGTATGTTTTCCCGCCTAGAGATTACTTAGTTAAGTGGAGAAAGGGAAAAGAGGCTCTGATCTTCTGCAATTTAGTACTGTATTATATAACGTATGAACGGATGGATTATTAAAAAAAAAATTATTAAATTTATTTTACACGAATCTTAATAAAATCGGACGAATTATATATTGTGCTATGAAATGCAGTGTAGCAGAGGATACGAATAGCAGAGAAGGAGATCCCACAAGACTCACAATGACTCCGTTAACTAGTTATAAGAGCTTTTTGTAAGTTCACACCAGCGAAGCTGTTGCTGTTGCTGTTCGTTGCTTCCTCCCAGTTCTCAGCTTCTCTCTCTCAGGTGCTAGTGCTACTCCGATCATCGCTTCAAGCGGCTCCTGAGCAATGGCAAGGTACTGATTTCGAAGTATCGACGCGTGTCGTATTGCGATGAGTCTCTACTCGTTTCCATTTGGGGGAAAGTTGATTTTGGGAGGGATTCGGTCGCTGATCGATCGATAGGGGTTTTGTTTGCGTGCAATCAATGTGGTTGATTTTCTCTATTTTTGATGCTCTTTTAGGATTTCGAAATTTGAACTTGCGATGAAGAGAACAGGGCTTCTCTTCTAGGTTTGACTAGTGCAATATCGTTTTCTCAAAGGAAGCCGAAAGAAAGAGCTAATACTAACAGCATTGCTCTCTGTTATTTGGGGGTTTGGGGTCTAAGTTGAAATTGCTATTTTCAGTAGGAGAAATGAACTTTATTTTGCTAATGACAGTAACGTATCACTTAATGTGGACAAATTAATTACTGAAACTTTGCCAAAAATATATGTTTTATGTCAACATTGTTACTAACTTTGTATTGGTGTAAGGGTTTAGGGGTTCTTATCCAATGCTTGAACTGAATATAACTGAGTTTATTGTCATTTATATGAAAACTTAAATGAACAGTATTGCTGAGGGAAATTATAACTTTGTGTTTTGATCATTTACTTTTGTTTACTATTGGGGCTTAAATGAACTGTGTTATTAATTCTGCAAGAAGATATTTAATTATGTACCAGTTTAGGAGTTGAGGGTTTAACTAAAAAAAAGTAGAAGATATTTAATTATGTACCAGTTTAGAATTATTTCTGCTAGAAGATATTTAATGAAGTAACATGTTTTACTATCTCAAACTGATTTCTTTTGCGAATGAGATTTACTAGCATGTAATGTAGTTTACCCTTCCCTTATTTTTGGGATTTTGTGCAAAGAAGGAAACTTTTAATAGTGCAGGATAAAAGAGTTTTTCATAAGCATAATTCTAGACAATTATTTTTACAGAGGACATAATAGAAAATTTAAATCATGGTTATGTTGCATCGAAATTGATGTTTATTGAATTTAACACTGTCAAATATCTTCATCACAACCCAAAACTTATGCCGTTTCTATATTGTAGCTCAAATATTTACATTACAATCCATATATATGGTTAATTTATTACTAATACTTGGGGTATGTTACAGAGGGGCTTGAAGCTGGTGCAGGGTAAAGCCAAATGAGTAATTTTTGTATAGCTCTAGATACAGGGGTACCTCCAAGAGGAGAAAAATTAGTTTTGGGTTTAAGGGTATAGTTGATTTGTTGACTGAATATATCCTATGTGGGAAACTTGATTTGTTGGAACTTTAGTGCATAATGATATTTATGATGATAGTATTTCAAAAATAGTAAATACATATTCTCATACAAAGTACAACTTGATAAATTATGGATTTCCATTTTTGTAAGAATTTGTGTCTATTAAGCAATAATTGATTAACCTTCTACCTCCTATTGCAGAGCATGGCTTGTCACAAGCAGAGGAATTGCAAAGAAGATAAAAGAAACTGCTCAATTTTCAAGCAAACAACTAAATGAACTGAGTGCAGAAGCAAAACGGGAATGCCCCAACTGCAATTATGTGATTGATAATAGTGATGTAAGGTTTTATGAACTATCTGATCTAATACATTCATTCTGCTATATTTGTATCATTGATTTTAGTACCAATTGGTGCATATAGGCTCCAGGGCATGACCAATCCCCATTTAGGCATGCATTACAATTTGAGTTAAGACTTCCATTATCGCTTGTATGAAGCAAAATAAAAAACAAAGCACATAATGTTATGTTGCTAAAATTAAAATATGCAAACTATTAAAATTGTAAGAAAAAGGAAATAATGTACTGTTGGGACCAATAACATAACAGTGTGATTTGGTTGTTGCAAAACTTTGTCATATAGCTTCTCTCCTACTTAAAATTTCTTTCTTAGAGCAAAGTGCACAAATGTTTGGAAATTTTGGTTTAATTCAAGCCTTGCTGACATCAGTAAAAATCACATCATTAAATTCATTTCTTGTTTATTAATATCAGGTTAACATTGAATGGCCAGGCCTCCCGGCTGGTGTTAAGTTTGACCCATCTGATCTTGAGTTGATAAAGCACCTTGAAGATAAAGTGGGTATAGATAACTCAAAGCCCCATGTGTTCATCGATGAGTTTATTCCAACTCTTAGGGAGGATGAAGGTATTTGCTACACGCACCCTGAAAATCTCCCAGGTAGTTATGCATAATGCTTGTTTTCTTCTTTTATTTGCTTAAAAAATGTGGATTTTACTCATTTTCTTTTGTTATCAGGCGTCAAGAAGGATGGGAACTGTGCTCACTTTTTTCATAAGATCTCTAATGCATATGCCAGTGGACCTCGCAAGCGTCGAAAGATCAACAACGAGGGCATCAATAACATCTCTGTTGAGCATGTTAGGTGAGCTGGCCAATAGTTTCTATAAATTTTTGCTAATAGATTGAAGTTGGTTTTTTATATATCATGTGTTCTTATCAACCTAACCTTGCATGTAATATAAATATAAGTCAATTGCTATCTGAACTAACCTTGCATGTTAGGTGAACTAAGCTTTACTTCAATATAATCTTAATCTACCAAAGTCTCTTAACAGTTGTGCTCCTAGAAAAAAGAAACTAGATGGTTTAAATTAATCTGCATTGTATTTTTGTAAGGCAAATTTCATTATCTACTTGGTGACCCAACACTGCAAAGGCAAGACCAATTTTGATAATGGCATTCACAATGGCTGCAAGAAAATTGACCCAAATTTCATAACACTTGCACTCATAGAAAAAATCTAGATGATTAAATTAATTGGCATTATTATTTTTAAGGCAAATTTCATCGTTTACTAGGTGGCACAAGACTGGGAAGACCAAACCAATTATTGACAATGGCATTCAAAAAGGCTGGAAGAAAATAATGGTTTTGTACAGGAGCGCACAAAGGGGTTGCAAGCCGGATAAGGCCAATTGGGTGATGCATCAGTACCATTTGGGAACAGAAGAGGAAGAAAAAGATGGCCAGATGGTGGTTTCAAAGATTTTTTATCAACTGGGTAGAGAAAAGGAGAAGTTTGAATCGGAATCTGTGGAGGACAAGGATGGCATTATAGCCATGCATGTAGCTACTGTGGGTCCTCGGACGCCCATGCCAAATGCTCCCCAGCCACCGCGTCAGAAGAAAAGTAACCAAGTTGAGCTAGACGTCCAGAATGTGCAGCTCATGGATGGTCAGGTATGATGTACTTTATTATAGCATTTTGATGTCTTATTCTTTCTGGCCATTGTCAATTTAATTTTGGCAAGTTTTGCATCCAAATTACTAATATTATTGACAAGATTAGTAAAGCGTGATTCAAGAAACATTTGTGTTATGATGATGCTGAGCTAAAGACTACATGCCATCTAGATAACTCTGTAGTAAGTTGTTCAGGTACTGTTATGATGATGCTGATGTATCATTAAAACAGGACATGCAGCATCAAGAAGAACCGACATCACCAGTTGTGTCTCTGAAAAATGAAGGAAGCTCTGTTTGGTGGGAAAATGAGTCTCGAGCTGATAAAGAACCTGACCTGAATAAAGCCGACCAGTCACTGTTGTGCCATGAGGTGCTCGATCCCCTGGAACCTTCTTTGGATTTTGACTTGGATGGCATGATTGATGCATATTTTGGTCGATCTGAACTGAGGTGTGGAAATCTTAGCTCCCCTCCAGATCTTCAGATCTCTGTAAGACAAATACTTCCATTTTTCTGTTTTCTTCTTATTTCTGGTTTTACAAATAGTTTTTGTATGATTACCACTCACCACAACTGAGACTACTTGCTGGTGAAAATTTTCCCAACCTGTAACCTCAATCAAATACCCGGAATGAACAATTATTGAAGAACGATAAACAAAAGGAAACAAAAATAATTAAGAGTACCCAAGGGAGATGACAAAAACTAACAAAAAGGGGGGGAAGAAATCAAGATGCTCTAAAATCCTATTAGTACTGTAAGCCACCTCACAATAGCGATTGTGTCAATTCTGACTATAGCACTGTAATAATTTTGCTTCTATTTTATTTTCCGTTCCCCCTTCTCAAACCATGCATCTCTGTGATAGTTGACAAGTAGGTGACAGACTCCATGTACCATAATGAACTGAGTTCTGGTCAATAATTCATGTATATAATTCTCTTTTACTTTAATATGTAATATGATGACAGGAATTACCATTTGGCTCTCAAGATAGCATTTCTTCCTGGTGGCAGGACCATGATTAGCTTTATACAAGACCACATGCGTGAAGCAACATGAGAAAACAGAGACCCAACTTTTGTGTACTTATTTTGGGTCTCATTGCAAGTTGTATAGGGACTAATTTCTGCAATCTGTAATTTAGTTGGAGAACTTAATTAGTTGCAATTAGATTTCCTTCATCTTTTCATTTTGTTTATTTCTAGTTTCCTTTTTTTTATTAAGACTTACTGAATTTCACTCTCCTAGTGTTTAAAACAGAACTAATTATACTCTCTTCCATTGCCAAGTGCTACAATTCGGTTTCCTAAGGCCCGTTGCTTTTAGGCCATTTTTGGCCCTAAAAGAGAATGGAACAGTTGTTATCATTATATAAGTTTCCTTTTATTTGTTGCAATATCTGGTTGATTTGAAACACAATGTGTTTCTATCATGTTCTGAACCATTTCAGGCCCAAAAGGCCTTAAATTGGGAAGAGAGAACCTATATGTCGGCTATGAAGTATGAACATTTTTTCCTTTCATAATTAGTATCCTTTGCAATTGCAAACCTCAATCAAATGAGGTAGAACCGTACAAAATGTATAAATCAACATTGGTTCATTCAAGCCTTTTCAACTATGAATGAAGGCAACATGCAACCCATCTAGGCATTACTCAAACATGTCCCATGCCACATCAACAACAAATTAATTGTCCCTCTCGTGTACTAAACCCATTTCTCTCCGTGCAACAGTTCACTATCAATCAGTGTCGATACCATCTTCACTAAGCGACCAAATTTCCATGCATGGACCCATGAAACGGACACCTTCATTGAACTAAATCGAAGAAGATCCAATGTTTGTGGTTCCATAATTTCGTGTTTATAACTCGATTACAATCAGCCAACAGACATGTTTCAAGTTGATCTCAATTTTTGTGGGCTGTTGAGGAGACCCAAAACAGCTACAAGTCGAGGCATCAAAGTCTTAATATATGTCATTATGGGTGCACGAATTGAAGAAATTGACAAGTTCTCAACGTCATAATTAATGTTATTAGATAAAGTTCGTGGCTACTGCCAATCTAACTATTTGAAAATTTCTCAAGTGAGGGAATTAATTAATTAACCAAATGGAAAATACAATAGCACAACACCGTCGTACATAGTTAGATAATAAATTAGAGAGTTAATATACATGTACTGTCATTGATATGATCATCGATATCAAATTTATTGTTCAATTTAAATAAATTATTATTTACATTAGTATTATTTAAGTTAAATGATAAATTACATTATTATAAACAAATTACATAATAAAATTATTAAAATAAATAATAATAATAATAATAATAATAATAAACAAATTATATTGATTATCAATAATAATATTTTCCCAACATTTGATAATTTACCCCGTTAGATAACAGAGGCAAGGACAAAACAACCGGGTTGTTGCTCCTTGGGATGCCAACATGTACCAGACAAGTACCAATGGAGATCATGCACAGGAAGCTGCTGCTCCATTTCTTCCTTTTTTTTTAACAAAAAAGGAAAGACGTTGCCAATACATACCTTTGTTTTTATCTCAATATATATATATAAAATAAAGTTAGCGACCTTAAATTCATTAAGAGGATTGATGAGTTTAACTCAAAAAATCTACTGAAACGGTTTCAAACGATAAATCTAAATAGCTCAATAAATTTTTCATATCAAAATCATACAGGATACCGAAGATTTTCATTTTTGGAGTTTTCTAACTATTTGTTTCGGATTTTTTTAAGATGGTTTCAAAATAATAATAAAATAACGAATGTTTATATATTAAAATTGATCGTTTTGAAAAAAATCTCAAATAAATACTTAGAAAACTCTAACAATAGAAAGAAAAAAAATTGTATTCTATATGATTTTGATATAAAGAATTTATCGAGCAAATTATATTTATCGTTTAAAATCGATTCGATATATTTTTGAGTTAAACTCATCAAACTCTTTAGTAAATTTAAACTCACGTTAGCTTTACTTTTATATATATATATATATAGATGTATACAGATGGTAGATTTAAAGTGCTTAGCTGTAAAGAGAGCCCCACCTCCATCACCCCTGACTTGTTAATTGGTGATGAACTGGCATGTATGTATGTATACATTTAGCTACTCATCTCATCTCATGTATTTTTGTGCTTTATTGGAAAAAGACAGACAGTGCATATGATATATATCAGAAAGTATAATGTCTTGGTACTGTCGGGGTGTGTGTGTGTGTGTGTGTGTGTGTTTTGGTGCTTGCCATGCATGCACTGCTGGTACAAGAAGAACTCATCAGTTTCATCTACAACTACAAAGTATGTAATGTGCAAAGGCCAAAGTGTGTTACCTTGCCTACGTGGACACATCTACAACAACAAAAGCCTTGTAATGATTAATGAAACAATTGATGAGCACAAGTATATATGTATATGTATATGTATATGTATATGTATATGTATATGTAATATGTATATATATATGTATATATGTATATGTATATGTATATGTATATGTATATGTATATGTAATATGTATATGTATATGTATATGTATATGTATAACCCATACTGTTCTGTTTGCTTTTCTAAAGTAATGTTTGCTATATAGCTCCATACTTACAGAATTAGAAAAAGGAGGACACAAATTAATTAACACCAACAAACAGTGAACAGTGAATACAGAAATATTCCAAGTATAATATAATTGATTGTGTCATCATCTTTGTTTTTATTTTCATTAATTGATTGGCCTTGGGACATGTATTACTACTATTATTACAGTAAGATAATCTCTATATATCTTCCCACATTCCCCACACAGAAATCAAGATTGATACATGTATTATTCAATCCAATAATGAGGTGAGTGGATTAATAATCCATCAATTGTTTTCTTTTTCTTTTGTTTTTGAGCAATGAATGAATCAAATCAATTGTTAGCAAGACCCCAGAGGAAGATCAGATCAATCGCATCACAATCTGTACTGTCACCTCATTCCTGGGCTCTACCATGCCACCTCTCTCTCTCTCTCTCTCTCTCTCTTTCTCTCTCTGCATCCATCCAATCAAATGCATTTTCTTTCTTGCAAAAGCATAGAACACAATCAATCTGTTCTGATTTTGTCTTCTCACTAGATGTCAAATTTAGGATCATCAAATATTAGACTATCTGAACTGTAGATTCATAACAGTATTAATATATCTCATATAAAAAGATAGTATTAATATATCTCAGCTCTTTTATGAAAAGATAATATTAATATATCTCACCTCTTTGAAAAGATATAGATTTAAATATCATAAAAATTATTTAAAAAATAAATATCAAAATTAATAAAAATCCTTATTTTCAAAAAAAAATATTAGACTATCAGAAACAAGCTTAGGGACACTGGTACTGTTGCTTATGTGGGACTGATTTGGGGACAATGTTGGGTGCCCTGTATCATTACTCTTTTCTCTTTTTCATTTTTGTTAAAAATCATTTAGGTGTACTTTTTGTGCAATTTGTGTCGTTTGGATTATTAATTATTTATTAGTGTGTGCTGAGAGGATGGATCTGGTATCAGTATCACTTTCTTATGATGGTAGCAATTAATTTAATTATAGCATGAAATTTTAATTAAATTCACAAATTTAAACCTAAACTCAATCTTTTCAGCATTTGCTATACATGTTCATAGATAATTACACAATTATGAAGAACTGATTTTTTTTAAAATTAATAAGCCAAACCAATAGCAAATTAAAAACTTGTGCATTAGTATTTCCTCTTTAAGAGAACTGTAGATCTGATATAAATGGTGATAATAGATTTAAGTCTCGTAAAAAATATTTAAAAATAATAATAAATATCGAAACTAATGGGAGCTCTTATTTTAAAAAATATTTTCTCTTTAAGAAAAAAAAGTGTATTTTATATTTTTATTCTGTTTTGATAAATCTGGATTCCAAGGAATATATATGTACAATGCTGAGTGAATTAATTATAAATTAATTAAGTTATAAAAAATTCCAAATGGGGAAAAAAATTAAGATATAAATTAAATTAAATGTGCACTCATGGCCTCAGCCTCAGGTCATGTGGGTGTACCAACTAAGAAAGAATCAGTTCCTTTTTTATTTTGGTTTTTGGTACTAATTTTGGCTTAATTGTTACTAGGTGCTGTTTCTTTGGATTTATCATGTGCTTGGTAATGATGCTACATATCAATATATGTATCTGATAGTGTGATGAATTGATATAATTTGTTTAATTAATATGGATTGAATAGTTGCCATGGATGTTACTTTTGCTTTATCATGACAATATAACTTTTTTTTATTGAAAATTAATAAATAATAATTCCCTCTTAGTTTCTAAGTACCCCAACATAACATGAACATGAAAATATATTTGAAACATACATCATGAATAGTTCCAATTTAAGTATTTTTTGTATAAGAAAAATTTGTATCACAATCCCATTAATTAGTCTATAATTTTTTTATCTCCAAATAAATCATGTCAACAAAACCGCATATCTGGATATGGTTGATGCAAAAGATTGTTTTTCATTTCCCATCAATAAATTGTCAAAAAAAATTTCTAAGTTAAAAAATAATTATGTCTTTAAAATTCATATGTATGTGCAATCATACACTTCTGCAACTCGATATATACTAGGGCTTTTATCCGGGCTTCACCTCGGAAAAAATATTTATTGAAAAAACTAAAATTATAAAAGAATATAATTCTGTAAAATAAATCTTATATTTACAAATATTTTTTTAAAATATTAAAGATGGGTATAATGTTAACAGTATAATTAGTCACATGATATTTCATATAGAAAAATACAAAAGATTAATTTCACGTAAAAAATTAAATTTCACCTTAAATATATCAAACACATCCCTTTTCAATGAAAAGAAATACACAAAAATTTTAAACAGTCTGATCAATATAAATAAAAGTAAAAAAAAAAATCAAATACATAACCAAAATAATGACATAACATATCTAAAAAAACTTAACCTTTTTTTAAATGTATTAAAAGAAATTCTACACATAAACCGTCACAGAAAATCCACCTTTGATGGAAGAGAGCATGTTTTGTGGGGCAGTGGAGGTAGCCATCTGTGCTGCCCACAAAGGGGGCCAACCAACAACCCCTGCCCCACACCAGTGCAAACTGCCCGACCTGACCTGACCTCTCTTTTCTTTTCTTTGCACCCAAATCCTCCATAAAAGCAATAATTACATCTGGAGCCTAGTGCCCTCCATCTCCAATTCTACTCATTTCATTTCTCCTCTATTTTAATCATTTGGATTGATAGAAGGCTCCATCTATTCTTCCCCATTTTTTTATTTAAGAAAATTGGATGAAAAATCATAAATATAGAAGGGATGAATTTTAAAAATCCGTCCCCAACACTATTTTTATATTTTAAAAAAAATATTATGAGTTGGATTTTGAAAATATGTTCCTTAACTTGAGGGACGGATTTTCAAAATTCGTTCATTGATAAAATAATAATATTTTAGAAAATCAGTATTTACAAAAAAAACGTCGAGATTTACAAAAAAAATAAGGAAAAAACTAAAACGTTAGTGGGAGTGGGTGCTTTAAACACAGTAATGCCCCAGAAGCACGTGAAAAGATAGAGCATTATTGACTACTATTATTCGGATCCACTCCAATAATATGAGCATATTTATATTAATCATGAGAGTCTATTTTAGATCAGACCGTTTGTAAAAATCTTTATAATTAGAACCGTACATGTTGTTCTATAAAAAAAAAGGAAAACAAGTGGAATATTGTGTAATCATCAAATTTTATAGTATGATAATATACTTATAGATCATACAATTTGTTAGCCATTATTTTGATTGAATATCTGTTTTCCGAAAGGATATATTGAAATTAATAACATATATTTTATCAGTAAAGAGGAAAAAGAATATTACATGGGGTATATACAAAGTAAACTAAAGACGTATATGTATATATATTGTGTTATATATTTTTTTATTATAAAATAAGATATTACTTTTCCAATATACTAAAAACAAACAAATATTTGAAAAGAAATTTTCTTGTCTAAATATTTTCACACATGGTTGTTTACTAATAAGAGAACAATATGTGAAAATCTCTCAATCGACCTTTTCTCGTCAAGGTATCAATTTATTAAAAAGATTGGCACTTTTTATACATATATATTGAAAGGGGAGTTATGTGGGAAATTTTTTTTGGAGATTATTATCAGCCCTCTAAAAAAATAAGGATACCTTTATGTTATAGTTTGATTTATACATACATATATATATATATATATATAATTTGCATGATGACTAGAAGATTGCATAAATGTCTTTTCATAGGACCAGCCAACAAAAAGTGTGCTTAGGTTTTTCTTATTAAAAAGTTCTCTACATGTATATATACATACAATTTAATATACATTTGTTTCTCAGAATAATTTATCATGTCATACTAAAATTGCGTCAACTTAAATCTGGATTTTTCAGATTTTAGAGTTTTAATGTGATATTCAATATATCATTGGTGGTGTCACGGACAAATGTTTATCAATTACAAATATTATCTTTATAGTTCACATGAGATGCATATTAAATATTGTAAAATTTGAAAATTGATTGATTATATGCACAATTTTAGTATGACATGATAAATTGATTGATTATATACAAATATTATCATGAAGATTTAATGGTTTATTATATGCACAATACAATTGTTTGCAAGTTTTCTTTATTAAATTAAAACCTAGTTGCATGTTTGAAATTCATGTATAGGAGGCTGCAAATTAGAAATCCAACATCTATTAAATTTTCTTAGAAAAAAAAAACCTAGGATAATGAGTTCATTCTCTATTTACTTACATTAAAAAATAATATTGATGAAATGAAAAATATTAGAAAAATATCATCATTGATAGCGTTATTGATACGGACTATTATTTAAATTAACGACAAATGAGTTATCATTCTTGTTAATGACTGTATTATACAATTTAATTTGTTATCATTTAACTTAAATTCTACTATTTTCAATAATAACCTACTTAAGTTGAATAATAGAAGTATTGTACAAAATAAAATACATAACAAAATCATTAACATAAATAATAATTCATTTAACCTAAATAAATAACAATTTTCAAAATCAATATCAATGTTGATATCTATATATCTATATATCAACTCCCTTATTAAGTCCACTCACAGTAACTACTTGCATTCTAAAAAGATAATTACTTGCATTTGAAGAAGATATTTATGAAGTCCACTTACATTCTTTATTTAATTGAAACATAATTACTTACATTTAAAAAAGATATTTACCTAGTCCACTTACATCAACTTGATGTTCCAATCAAGCTTTATGAGTTAATAATTCTGAAAAAGTAGGTTTTCACTTCATAAAATTATTGATTGCTTTTTTTTTTTTACTTTTTTCTTTCAACATATATATTATATATATTCTTTTAATTTAAATGGATCACTCCTTTGTGATTGACATGCATGTAACTTCCTTTTTATTAATGAAATTTGAGAATCCATGATTCCCATATTTCTCTTAAGAAACTTTTTATAGATATATAAACTGGAAATTTTATTTAACTTCAATTTTTAAAAAAAAAATAATAACAAATATCATATTTACATCACATTATAGTACAAACTAAAAAAAAATCAAGTATAAAAAATCAAGCTATGCTATAATAAAAGGCCGTTATATTGGGCGATTGCCGGTGTGAGCATGACCCACATCATAGAAGTCCACAGAGCACCCGCCACATAAAACCCCATCCAACTCAGATCAACACACACATCAAATTGGCAACACCAAAAGATAAAGAGCTCAAGGCCTCAAGTTGGGTCTCCACCAGACACAGCACACCAAATTAAATTGGGATCTAGAGAAACCATCCTAGAGAGCACAAACCATGTGCTCATGACATGCACTCACTGTTTATTTAATTAAGGGAGCTGATATACAGACATCATAATCAATACCGATTTTGGTATTCATATTGACAATTTTATTTATATAAGTTTTTTTGTACGATTTTTTTGTTATTCAATTTAAGTGGGTAGTTATTCATATTAGTGGTATTTGAGTTGAATGATAAAAATACTGTTAAAAATAAGTTGTATAATAAAGTAGTTAATATTAATAATAAAGTCGGTATTGATTTTGGTATCTCTCAAATATTTTTCTTTAATTAATTAATTAATTGAGAGAAGTAATAACTGTACTTCTTATTTGTATTTTTGTATTTACACCTCGGATATTTTAAGCTACTCAACATAAATTCTAACTTAAATTTAAAAAAAAATATACTTTTAAAAACTGTTTATACTTAACATTGGATGTAGATATGAAACGGAGAATTTGAGATGAAAAAATAATTTCTCTATTAATTAATTAATTAATTAATTTGGCAACGCAATAAATGAATAAATAAATTAATAGAAACCAAACTTTATTGTCTGATCCAGATCTGTACAAATTTATATCAACGTTGTCTCCAATCACAGCACAGAGTCTGATGGAGAACACGTAAGCAAAAATTTTGTTTTGGGTTGGTGCAAGAAGTGACATGAAATAAGTCAAGAGGTGATGATATAAAAAAATTTCATGTCTGAGAAATGCATGAAGGGGAGAGGATTGATCCAAATTTAAAAAATTTTGGGATTATCTGTTCTGATTTGTGCACTGGAACAAATTAAAGCTTGTCTGTGGTCCTTGAAAATTCCTTTATTCTTGACAGAGTAACAGGAAAATAAAAAGAAGAAAAAACAGTATGTTGTGTACATGTATTTATGTGAAGTGGGGGAGAAGTATTATTTAAATTTTAAAAAATAAAATTGTATTTCATGATTCAATTTTTTTTATTTATATTGATTTAATATTTCAAAATTATTATTGAAAATAAAAACGTAGACCTGTTTTTACTTGAATAATAAAATTAGTATCGAGGACTGTGTTGCATCTCCGAAATATTTTTTCCATTATTTATTAGTAGCAAACTTTTAAATATAAATGGAATGAAGTTTGTTAATTTACTAGCATTAGTATATCATAATATGCTAATGGTCCAAACACACACACATACATATACATATACATATACATATACACACACATATACATACATACATACATACATACATACATATATATACATATACATATACATATACACACACATATACATACATACATACATACATACATATATATATATATATGGACCCTACCCAGCCTATTCCAACATACCCATGTTATATATAAATTTCTATCCCATAATAACAACATTTATTTATTACATGCATCTAATTAATCTACCTTATTCTTTGTGTCTGCCCAAAATTAAAACCACAACATATACCACACACCTTTTCACACGGTACATAAACATAGCACTTACACGTGTGAGTGGTCCGTTAATTAATTTAGGACCATTACATAATAATTAATAATTGAGTCATTTTTATCTTTTCTCTCATCAGCTAGCCCATTAATTTTGAGTTATATATATATGACAAAAATGACAACCAGCTCCAGAATTGCAACTTAGAAAAAATAAAAAATAAAAAATTTCACCAATGAGAGGCATGCATCGAATCTCATTAATTAATTAATTAATTATATATATAAATGTAGCCCACTAATTAATGCTCTTTGTTGACATAGATTCGAGCTCGTACAGACAATAACCTACTTCTTGCTATTATTATATAATGTACAGATGAAATAATAATAATAATATGATGATGATATTAATATGTATGTATGTATGTATGTATGTATAGATTCTCATTTGATCTATCAATTTTATCCGATGAGAAATCAGCTACAAAGGGACCAGGACCACTGAGAGAAGCTTTGTTTTTATATCTATATATATAATATAAAGATCCATTTAATTTGCATGAATGAGACAGATGATTTTATTCGGTTGTATATAGCTACATAGCAAGGGCATGTCACTTTTATATATAAGCGTATATATGTGGAGATATATTGATTAATTATTTCTATGGAAACTGGAAAGTATGTGCATGTGTGTGCAAGCACAAACAGACAATATATATCATTAACAATATATTGTCATGCATTAATTATCAATTGCTAATGCTAGCATGGTTAAACATATTTATATAGTTTTCAAAAGCAAAATGGTTCCAAATGGTTAGGGTTGTTAGGGGAATATATATATATATATATATACATATACATATATACATATAGATATATATATATATATATATATATAAAATAAAGCTTGAATGTTTCTAACTCAAAAATCTAAATCGAGTTTTTGAATTATAAACATCGAGGGACTTCATATTTCTAGAAGCACGCTAGTTTTACTATATATATATTATTATTGTAAATTTGAGGAAATGTTTCAAATCTACGCAAATAATTAACTACTTTGGACCAAATTTAATCATGATTAATTCGCGCACAAAATTATCTCCGACATAATATAATATAAACACAAATTAATTAAATCCATTAATCGCACACATTTATATTAAGTTAGGTTAATGAACTAATGTCGACTGACATGTCAATGAGTCAAAATATACAAAAATATTTAAAATCAGATAACTCGAACTCTATCTTTATCTTATATTTTATATTCAATCTATCTATCTTCTTATCGGACCTAAAATTGAGATTATGTTCGTCTTGTTATATTATATTGATCATATTTTACCATATTCCTCTTTTGGTAGTCTTCAATTGTTTGAATTCTTTGAATAATTCAATCTAATCAAAATATTATCTCAAGTATCATTGAGTTGTTAACAATTAATTTATACTTTTAGAAGATTTTTCTATATTTAATTTCATTTTGTGATGTCATCTAAATCCGAATGCATATATGTACAGATAAAATGTATATATATAATTTGCAAATGATGAGGTTATATATACTTGTGGTTAGTGCAAAAATAAATTTCACTTTAAACAAATACTATAATTTAAAGGACAAATGTAAAAAGTTGCTCTAGAAAAAGTTGAGCTACAAGATTCTAATAATGATAGTAATTATAGAAATATTTCATTTCAAAAGTTCATCCAAATTATTTGAGAAAAACTGACTTGCTTTTTTAAAATCTTAAGTCACGGAATAAATTCCCCATGCATTGTTGAAATTCTAGATACCTCATTATTGAACTAAATCCGAATTATATATAGAGAGTTAATATACATATATCAGGGGTGGAGCCAGATTCGAAGTTAGGATATGATAAAATTTCAGAATAAAACATAATTTTGTAATTATTTTAAAATTGAGAATATTTTTATAGTTATTCACGTTAAAAAAGAATAATTATAAAGGCATATTTTACAAAATATTTTATAGATTGAGACATATTTTTATAATTATAATAAAATTGAAATATACTTTTATAATTTTTCCATCAAAAATATAATTTCATAGGGTATATTTTGTAAAAGAAAAATCCAGGGGGGGCAAGTGACCCCCCTGTGCCAAAGGGTAGCTCCGCCGTTGCAGATACTAAAATTGATATCATAATTGATACCGATTTTATTGTTCATATTAACTACTTTATTATGTAAATTATTTGTACAGTACTTCTGTTATTCAACTTAAGTAAGTTATTATTATTCATATTAGTAGTATTTGAGTTGAATAATAAAAATACTATAAAAAATAAATTACATAATAAAGTAGTCAATATGAATAATAAAGTTGGTATTGATTATGATATCAATTTTAGTATCTCCCAAATTCAATTTGTTCGTTAACAAGTTATTAAAGATGTTGACTCTATGTAGCAATCCAAAATACTAACTCCTAGAAAGCAATTTCACTTATTTTGCATGTGGATTATCCAACTATTTTAACTAGCTGTTTGATGTTTATTGAATGGCACATTGTTTTCATTTATCACACTTCTTTATAGTAGTTGAGCACTCCTAAAAGTTTACCAAATTATATTCAGAATTTCAATCTTACAAATATTTGTACAATAATTAACAAGTAGGTAATTTCACCTAATCACACATGATTTGGTACTAATGTGGCCCTATAAAATTAAAACATATATAATCCCACAATCAATTTTTTTTGAGGTAGTTATGATTTTATGTTAAAATTGATAAGGATAAATTAGAGAAGTATACAATTTTTAAAAAATTAAGGATAAATTGGAGAATTTTGTGTTTTAAAAGAATACACATAATTAAAATTTTAGTAGGTATACATGAAATTCCTAAAAAGCATAACTCAGATTTTAGTAAGGGAGCATGGAACCCCTCCAAATTTTTTTAATGATGTAATAAGCCTCAAGGCTTTATAAAATCAACATATATTAAATTTAATAAAAATCAATTCCCTTCCTTTTCAAAATTTCTTATTTGCATAGAAAGAAAATTTTAGTAAAATTAGTATAGTCATCAAAAGAAAGGGAATAAATTCCACCACACTATTGGCCCATTGTTGATAATGCAATCTAACCTAAGCTCCTTCTCCAATGATTAATCTCCATTTCTCATATAGTGATTGATGCAATCAAGCAAAGATTGGTAATCTCTTCACAACCAACCATGTTATAATCTTCCCTATTTTTTATTAAAATAATAATATGAAAATAAAAAAGTATGTGAATTGAAAATCAAATCAACATTTGGAAGAACTAATAAGTTAGCATTTAATAATGCTTGCAAATCATTTTTTGATTCGCGAATTTTGTCTGAAAATGTATTTACGTAAGATTATACAGAGCAAATATGTAGAATTATAAAATTAGTTCGCAAACAATGAATATAAATTATATTTGATTCGTAAATAATTTATGTAAACATTTTAATTTTTAAAATTTACAATTTCAGATTTCTTCAAACTTCTTATTTTTCAATTACTATATTAACAAGAAGGTGTAATCTTCCAATTCCCTACCCCCCCCCCCCCCCCCCAAAAAAAAAAAAAAAAAAAAAAAAAAAAAAAAAAAAAAAACTCCCTTCTCTTTGACTTGTAGAAAAAAAAAATAAAACCAAGAGAAATAATTAATAGAATATTAACTAACCCATACTCCCCCCTTTGACAGGTAGAAACTGAACATTCAAAAGACATAAATTAAGTTGGGTACAACTCTGACTAGACAACCTACTTGGGCCTCTAAATAATGTCACAAATTTCATTTCACAAGTCAATTGGGACGGCTATTAATGGGACCCTGTGCCTTGAAAATTTTTATTTTACAATTAAAAACCATAAATAATTGAATCAATTAATAAAACTAGTTATGGGTATGAATAAAATATGCAACTCAAGGGAAAATTTTAAGGTTTCTTTGTCAACCCTTATTGCAGTTCAGTTTTAATTAAAACCCAGCTTGGCAACTTGCTTAATTAAAAAAATTTAGACAAATTCATCAAAAGATGTGCTTAGGTTTCAAATGGTGATCAGTAAAATAATCTTGAATAATAGCTTATTGTTAATTACAAGCAAAGTATACTATATTTTATTTTAAAGCTTTTAACCCTCTTTTAACTAACAACTGACACTGGTTGCCAATTTTTAAATGTGTTAAATCTTGCATTGTCTATAGTCACCAAACACTTGATTCTCTTTACTTTTTTTTGAAAATACTATCAAATCTGCTCAGTTTATTTTTTTTCTCTCTCTCTCTATGAAATATAAAGTTCACATGGGATTGTACAATATATTTCCCTGATCTATTTTATATTACACCATGAGATTACAATTTTTCACACAGCAAATAGAGAAGAAGAATTTAATTAGAGACCCCTACAAAAGGAACTCTTGGAGATTTGAGAGGAAGTGTTTGTTTGAAGCATTTATTACTAATTTCCATGATTGATAATCTTTAACCTATTCTCTTACAAGATCCTACTTGTTTATACAACAAAATCCACAACAACCACATCAACCAAGATTTTCAAACAAAAAAATTTAATGCCACAAAACTAATTGTCTTAACATTCAACCTACACATCAACCATCGAGAACCAAACAATCTCTCTCTCTCTCTCTCTCTCTCTCTCTAGTTCCTCTCTGTGATGCTTTTATTCATTGTCCATATTTTGTTCATCATTTTCTTCGGTTTTGTCGGGATCACACAGAATGCGGCCTTAAACCGTGTCGAGCCGCTCCTCATGAGGCGGCCTTTGCGCGGCATGAACACATCGTCGCTCTCAGAATCACTGATTCCGTCTTCCTCTAGCTTCATCCTTAGCGTCTCGCTCTTTTTTGACTCCTGTCGCTGCAACTCAGACATGTCATTCTCGTCGTCTCCACCAGAGTTTGATTTGGAGAGGAGCGGCAGGTTTGTGACTTGGGAACCAGAAATGACAGAGCGAGCCTGCTCGAAGAAGAGAACCTGAACAACCATTCGAAGCGGAAGCATCTCATTTTGAGCCGCATGCATGCATGCCTCAACTGAGAGTTTCTTGCAATCTAGAATCCGGCACAACTTCTTTCTCGCACCTTTGTCTAGACGGGGATGTATCTGCTTATTTTCAGTTCAAGATTTAAAAATAGGAACCTAAATTAGAAGAAATTAGCCAGGAAAACAACATGCACAATCTAGTATTTAAAGCACATATATTTGTATTTGAAAATGTCTAAAATATCTTAAATTGGAATTTATTTGTGTATCACTGGCCTGGTAATTTTTTAATATACAAGAGGAGGCGCTGAAGAATTAAGAGAAAAGTACCTATAATTAATGAATCAATTACCTTGAGATAAATGTCAACAACCCTGTAGAGATCATCATGATCAGTTCTTGCAAACTCCGGCACGGTCTCTGCAAGCGTAATCAGCTTGTCCATAGGCATATTCGGATCTCTTGCAATCTCCTGGAGGTACCCATCTATCAGTTTCGCGACTCTAATCTTAGACCCGTGCGAGGCCGATGACGACCGACGGCCATTTTCATGCAACTCAAACTCCACATTCTCTGCTGAGCGGGACCGTCTTCTCTCACATACCAGCCTCTCCCGAGGGGGGCTGGTTGGCGGGCTCTGTGATTGAAGCATGAATTCTTCAAGCATAGTTATGACAATATCCACATCATACACAACCTCACTGTCATATGAAACAGACGGGATCAGTAAATCGGTAACGGCCGCCTCGTCGAGCTGAAGCCCAACACGTCTTGCCAACTCCATCTTGCAAGAAGCCGATGCATTTAATATAGTTCCCGCCTTTAGAAGCCTAAGCAAGAAGCTGCATGAAACCGATCCCTTTTCGGCCGGCAAGAGTGTCACTATCTTCTCTAGTACTAACCTTTGTTTAATGGTTATCTCTTTGAGAGATTCCCCATCCGAATCGTCGTCGCCTTCTACAATTTCACCCGACTTACCATTCTTTCCCACGTTTGGCAGCCATCTGCGTGCGTATGCCTTCAATGCCTTGCCTATGTATTGGGCCGGCACAACCCCGGCCGATTTGACAGCCAGCATTACTCGCCAGTAGAGGTCCATGCGGAGTTCCGATATATCCTCACTCCAGGAGTCTCGGCTTTTTGAGGGATTGGTGGTCTTGGAACAGTGTTGAACAATCATCGAGGCAAGTGCATCGATGCACCTACTAGTGATGCCGAGCTCTTCACAGAGCACCGTGTATTGTCTCGTCTGTTGTAACGTGACGAGTGTGTCCTTCCACCGACGAAGGATGCAGGAGTTGAGGAATGCATCAAGTTTTCCGGCAAGGTTGCCACGGTCCGCCCCATCAGTCATACCTGTTACCAGAACAGCAAACATTTAACTTTCTTCTTGGATGTATATAATTAACAAATTACATGATTCTAGAGCAAGAATGTGTATATAAACTAATTTGGTTCCCTATTAACAGTTCAAAGTACCATTTTGTAATGAAAATACAAAATAAGGAGAAGAAACAAATGAGTACCGAGATAGGCCGCGGCACATCGAACAGGTACAATGTTGAGAGCACTGATGGTAACAGTGATGCCATAGCAGAACTTGGCGCATGTCTCGAATGCCTCGATGCCTCCCGGGAAATTGCTGAGTTGGATGATCGTGTCGTCTGCGCTCTCGGCCCAGAGAGCTTGAAGCTGTAGACATTTCGACAGCAGAGGAAACTGTTTTGTTCAAAGAAGACATAAAGAAGAATTAAAGAAAAGGAGGAGAATTTGTATTAGAACAGAGAGATTTAATTGAAGAGAGATGGAAGGATTTTTTGTTATACCTTGTGGAGATAATACAAGGAGTTGTCAACTTGGATTGTGAGGTCTGTGGTAACATCTGAGGATATAGACCTGAACCAAACATTTTTGTTTAATTTCCTTTAGGAATGAATTGAATTGATGCTATTTGAATTTGAGAACAGGTATGTGAACGATTTTGACATAGAAAGAGATGAGAGATGTAAACCTCGCTGTTTCTGTAGTAAAGAAGGTGTCTGGTTTGGTTCCCAATTTCATGAACTTCATCTTGAATCAGCTCTCAAATCTTTACTTCTTACACACAATCTCTCTCCCTCTCACCACCTTATGCTCTGTTTTAGATAACCACTCTAAACACCACTCTTTCTCTCTTGTGAGTTCCCTTGTAGTAAGATGTATATGAGAGGTGGTTTCTACTCTCTGCTCTCTCTATCTCTTTATGTTGAGCTTCTTTCTTTGTTGGAGTTTGGAGTAGATATATGAGAGGAGGTTTAGGTTAAGAGAGGAAAAAGGAGGAGGCATTTCAACTTTCAAGGAAGGAAGCGACAGGATCCAAAGCTGAGATGGATGGAATGCGTGGGATGGAGAGATGGATGGATGATTAATGTTTTGATTAATTGATTAATACAAGTGGTGGTGGGGGAGAAAAGTTAGTGTGTGGAGGGATGGACTGAGGCAGCGTTAAATTAAATTATTGTCATGTGTAAAAATTTATATTATATGATGTGATATGATATGTCAAGATATATATCAGGAAAGTTCCATGTATGTCCCTTCATTCAATTTTGATTTTAATAAAAAAAATGGAAAATATTTGGAAGATATTATTGTATATATATATATATATGTTTATATATATAATTTTATTATTATATAAAATGAATTATTATTTAAATTAATAATTTTATTATATAATTTATTATTCAACTCGAATATCACTGATTTAAATAATACCTTACTTAAATTAAATAATAATGATATTACAAATAAGTTATATAATTAAATTGTTAATATAAATAATAATTCAATTTAATCTGAATAATAAAATAAATATTGATGATAATATATACTTATATATAAGCTCTCTAAAAAATTATCAATCACCCAAAAAAATAAAATTTAAAGCCTAATACTATTAATGAGACTAGACCTCTGACCTAGAAATTAATGATCAAAGGTTTTAGTGGAAGCCAAAAAAGAAAGAACTCATCAAAGAGAAAGATAGGAAAAGTTTTTGTGGGTCCCATTTCCAAAGAGAACTAATACTTAGCTTATTTTTTTAATCTAGACCTCCTTTTTAATTTCTTTCTTTTGCTAATGATATCATATCATGTCATAATCTCAATGGAAGGGCCCACCATTAAGAGTGATAAAGTAACTTGAAAATCCTTTGATCTTTGATCTTGATCATGATAATAATATATCCTAAAAAGTGTAAATGCACAAAAATATTAATATTGATGTGAATGAGAATATATATAGATAGAGCCTGAATTTTGTAGGCTAGCTTAGCTAGATGATGGTTTTATCCATGGGAAGGATTTCTTGAGTATTATCTTAATAATTTTAACAATTAATTGATAAACATATTTTTTTAACTTATAGATAATTGTGTTTTAAATTTTATGAAATTTAAGAATTATTTAATATTTTCTTAAAAACTATCATAAATATTATAAAATTTTAACGGTCTTAAATATAACATTAAATAATATTTAAATCGTACGAAATTTAAAAGATATATAAATTTAAAATTTTATTTATAAAAAAAATTATTTCTAAATTTTTTAAAATTATTTAAAATTTAAAGTCAAATTGTAAAAAAAAAAATAATAATGGTGAAGGGTCCCATGCTTTTATCTATTGGGTATTGCTGTCTGTATATACTGGTACGATTGAAATAATGACAGGTGCGCCATCATCTCAGTATCAGACATACTATCATTGAACGAATCTACATCGTTGAATTGAATTGTGATTCACTTTTTTTGCACAAATGTGTATGCAAACTTGGTTTAGATCCGTCCGTTGTGTGGTCAAGTGTCAAAAAGAGGAAGCTTTCTTTGTTCCTTTTTGCATAGAAAAGATTCTTTGGCAAATGTTTTAACGAGGTATGTAGAATCATTTCTTCTTCTTCTTCTTCTTTTTTTAAAAAAAAAAGACAGTAAGTTTTTTTTTCTATTAAATTTTGTTAAATAAAAACTTGAGATTTAACATAAATGATAATCGATCTCGTCTCTCTTCTTTTTATTAAATAAAAACTTTATTAAATAAAAACTTTAGATTTAATATAAATGATAATTGATCTCGTCTCTCTTTTTTTTATTAAATAAAAACTTTAGATTTAACATAAATGATAATCGATCTCGTCTCTCTTCTTTTTATTAAATAAAAATTTTAGATTTAACATAAATGATAATTGATCTCGTCTCTTTGAAAGAAAACGTAGGTTTAAGTTTCTAAAAAATATTAAAAATAAATAAATATTGAGATTAGTGGAAGTTTTTATTTCAAAAAAATTATTAAACAAAGAAGATACAGAAGCTTACAAAAAGGGGAAAAAAATTTTAAAAATAAAAGCTATAATAATACAAGCACCACAAAGAAAAAAGGAAAAAAAAAATGAAAAGTCATCAATTATGGTGATCTTTTTTTTTAGAAAATTCACATTAATAAAGTCATTTATCATGCCTCTACAATTAGAACCTAGAGTAACAATATACAGCACGGTAACAACTAAAAAGGAATATATACATATTATATATCTACTTGTTGAATTGATGTGATTCCATAGAGTTGTATGTATTTATGAAATTAATTACTGGGATGTCATTCTTTCTTTTCATAGTAAATAAATGCAAATATTTAAGATTCATCTACCACCAAAAGTCTCCTCCTTTTGGTGTCAGCATGGTTAACTTAACCAAAATGTATTTATTTTGGGTAATCACGATTAAGGTTTAATTTGCTAATGATTTGGGTTGAACTATTAAGATATTTAGCTTTTATATGATGATAATTTCTGTCTCTCTACGAAATAATATATGTTTAAATTTTATATAAGCATTTGAAAATAAATAAATATTAGAGTCAAGGAAAATCTTTTTTTTTAAAAAGATATATATTTAGGTTTCAGTTTTTCCTCTTGGGTTATTAAATAAAACTTAAATCATTTTCAAAAAAATATAAAATTTTGCTCTTGCAATTAATATGCACATAATAATCAGATCTTGCTTACAATATGAATTAATCACAAACTCAATAAATCAAATTAAAATTTTATTTATCCGGTTTCTTTTTTTTTTTGGTTTTGTTAGATTAATTTATATCTTTACAATAATAATAAAAAGTTTCATCTTAATTAATTGAATACTTCAGTACCTTCATTTCTGAGCAAACACTATGCAGGGGTTGTAGAATTATGATGTGGTCCTTGATATTTTTTTATTTATAATTAACACACCAACTTTATCATGTAGCTTTTATCAGAATTCAGGTTTTTATGATGGTGTCGTTTATTACACACACCCAAAATTCTCATTTCAGAATGATATAAAGATATTGACCTGTCATGACTATCTGGATTTATATATATAATATATAAAATATATATAAATATATATATTATATAGGCTTTATGTTATGGTGAGTTCTTTGATCAAGAGCTGTTGCCATTTATTTTAGCCTACTTTGTCACTTGTTGTAATTTTGTCAAGATTTTATTACTATTTGGATTGTGCTTTAAATAGTAATAAAGAAGGCATCTGAAGAATTTTAATTATCCCAATTTTTAAATCTTCAGTAGCAATATTTTTTTCGTTTTCAAAGTTTGACAGTTTTATGTCTATTTTCATATGTTCGATATTTTTGACTGGACTCATATGTCCAAATAGTTGAAAACTTATGAAAAAAAATTGTAAATATAATTGGGGAAAAATTTTCAGTATTTTTTTAGTTTTCTCAATGCATGTGTTTTTTAAATTATTTTTGCATCCCTTATCTGCATATTAAAAATATTTATATTAAATAGATAATTTATTTATATATGAATTTGTAAATGTTTATGATTAGTGTAAAAAATGTTTATCATTTTTTTTGTCTAGATGATTATAGAAAATTCAAGTTAAAAATTTTGTTGCGCGAATAAAAATATAACTTACATAATTTATAATCCTAATAATGTAAGATATAAATATTATTATTGTTAAATATAAATATTTTATAAAAGAAATATAAATATATTCAGAGCATAAATAAGAGTTACAATTATCACTCTTTATTTTAAAAATCCAGATAAATAATAAAATTTTGCATCTACATCTATATTTTATAGCCATAAAAATTTGAGCTCATGAGATTTTGAATCTTGAGCTGTATATTAAATTATTTTAGTGCCTTACCATACAAGTTAACATACCATCTACATAGTCTAATTAGAATCTCAATCACATACTTTACTTAGCTTGTAGATGGTATTTTTTTTTTCTCTTCATTTAATTTTTTATTTTGACACTTTTTTCCTAAAACCAACAAACCATATATAATGTCACATTTTACCAAGTAATCCATATTTAGACTTAAAGGAACCTGACACGCCACACTTTGTGCCAAGTTATGATTGAACCCATGGTTTGTGGGATTGAGAAAAAAAAAGTAAGCCCAGAAGCTGAAATCATTCATACCAATTAATTAATATTCATCATTTTTTTCTATGGCGTACATTATACATATATATATCAATATATGCTTTTTTACAAGACTACAAATGGTAGTATCCTAGCACAACACAACACCATCTTACACATACTGGAATGAGGCAACCTGACAATTCATATGCTCAAAAAGGTGGAAGAAAGATATATCAAGATCATCACATAATTCTCTTGGTATGTCATGGATGAAATAAGTGGTATACAGTATCAGCATACAGTATATATCTCACATTATAGATATTATAGATGGGTACTTGACAATTATTTATAGATTGATTATATTTTAAATTTTATGTAGTTTAAATATCACTTAACATTCCATCAAAAATCATTACAATTATATATTATTTATAACAGTCCATATTCAAAGGTCTTTTCTAGAATATCAAATAATACCTGAATTATATAAAAGTTCAAAAATATTTTCTATTTTTTGACCTTTAAAAAATCATATAAAAATCATTTAAAACTTAATTATTAAAATAGTAAATACCTAACAAGCACAGTGCACCAAGATCGGCCACAGTGATGGGGCTAAAACCCTAGACTGTGGCGTCAATGTCACTTGATACAATGCAATGCGAGATGCAAGGATGGATAGATAATAGCTCTCTCTCTCTCTCTCTCTGCGTTTGTCTCTGTCTTCTTTGACAATTCTGTGTTTCCTCTCCTCTCCAAATCACGCCTTAAATTAAATGCATCCCCTTTGTTTGCTGTTCTGATTGATTGACAAGGTACAATGGGGAATGGTGAGGTGTGTGTTTATTTGTGCAAGTAAAGAGGTAGTATGCTGGATTGTAACACAAGTGATAAATGTATTTTCTTTTTTTTTTTATATATGTGTTTATGTGTCTTTTGGAAAAATACTTATGCTCGACAGTGAAAAGATTTGTGTGTTATGTTATTGGTAGTATATATATATATATATATTTTTACTTATTCACTCCTCCTAAATATTCAAATTATATATAAACAATTTTTATGATAAATATAAATTGTTTTGGAATACAAATAAGGAAATGGAAAAATAATATTTCTTAAAATAAATATAAAAGGATTGTGCTACCTGAAATAATGATAAATATCGAATATTATGTCTGACACCGTCCTCTTAAATATAAACAAATATGGAGATTTGATGAGAATAGTTTTATGATTTTCACATATCTCCTTAGATATAAAGAATATAATGTGTAGATCTTTCGTTTCACATCTCAAAACTAACTTCTCATAAAAATGTACATACACCGATCGAATAATTTGAAAATATTTATTCAAGTCAACTATACGAGACGATGCAAACTCGAGAACTTACCTATTCGAACAACACACTAGCACAAAAACAAATTAAAACGTGATAAATAGGTGTAATTTACCATATGAATGTTGGCAAAATAAATGATTGACACACAATGGAGCTCACAGTGAGCGTCACAATAGAACAAGAAAAAGAATTACTGAGCACGCGCTAAATTTATGTATGTAGAAAAAAAAGAAAAAAAGAAAAAATAGAGCCCCACAAATCCCATCATTGCAAATGCTTGAGGCATTTCTTTTTCTACGCCCGAGGAATTGATTCAATTTTTTTTCTTCCAAGCACCACTTTCACACACGCTGTCTTTGTTAGAATACAAGACCTGATCAGCCAATCAAGAGGCCATCTTGGTATCTCCTCTTTTAAATTAATTTTTTGGTTATTGGATCACTAATTGCCCACATCGCCTGAAAAGATGCATGATATAAAAAATTACAAAAGGTGATTAGAAGACGATTAGATGGCTTTATGGATTATGCTGTTGTTCAAGGAAGAATATAATGCTCAAGATATGATGAAGTGAAATAGAATTAGAGATATACACCCCACAAAAAAATGATCTCAATTAGAGTAATATTTTGATACTGAAATTACCTCATTCAAGATTAAATGTATCATGTATACCGAAATAAATAAGTACCTGATGTCTGTTGTATATTTTTAAAGAATCACAAGCTTTTTGCAATGAGTTGATGTTTTGGCTTAGCAGAAAAAGGCGCAAATCATACTCTTATTTTTTTTTTCTTAATCCTCCTCTTTTTTTTAAAAACAGTTAAGTCTATTATTTCTTTTCCTTCTTTTTCTCCAATTTTTTATCAATTATTTGTACTTCTGTTTTATACTTTTTTTCCTTGAAAAGTTTATATTACATTATTCCTAGATTCGGCTTTCTTGAAAACACCTCCGACCAATAAAAAAATAGAACTCGGGATTTTTTTTTCCAAAGGTTGGCTGGGACTTGTCGCTTTAAATGTATCCGTATATTTTGACTTGTAGATGGCATAGAACTAATAACTATCCTAAGAGAGGTGGCCTAGTTTCTAACCACAAGAACCTGAAAAGAGTAATAAAAAATACAATATATTCTAATGACCAAGTTCCATGTTACAAATAAAGATACTAGTTTGTACAATATTTCACTAAAAAAGGAAGCAATTCAATCCCCACAAACATCAGTTCACATAAAATACAACCCCATGAACAAATTATGACATCAACTTGCACCTCAGATAGAGGAACCTCAAATAACTATAGATTGTACCAGTAAAAAAGGCTGCAATGGCACTAAGACATCTCTCGGAATCTTGCAATGGCTTTCTTTTGGATAATGGTACGATAACTGTCTCCAGCTTGAGCCTCCAACGAGGGATCAACTTTCTTCTGTTGGCTTCCCAGCCCGGACCTATCACCTGCAGCTTTTGCTTGAACTGGTTCCTTGATGCCGCCACCATCTTTCCCCAGACCCTTTATTTAAAGAGAATACATCGCACCGAGAAAAAAAGAGAGAAAAAGAAACAGACAAGTATATTGCCATGTCAGTTTAAAGTGACATTTTTGTCTACAAAAATTCTCCACAAAGTCCCCCTTTTTCCATCCTTCTGGAGGGAGTATATGGTTCCCTGAGATACTAGCTTACAGTGGAGAATTCCACGTCTAAAAAGATGGTCCGACGTTATCAAGGAATCTATTACCTGCTCTGAAGGATTGATTCAACTCACCTTTATCTTTAATCGTTGATTACTACTTAGCATTACCAATATTATAATTGTTATTATTTTATGTTTATTTTCGTCTCATCTCAATTTCACTCTCTTCATTCAACCTCCATCACAAGTACAGGTTACCCTAAACAACCTCATCCCTGAATCTAATATAACCTCTCAGTCAATAAAAATGGAAGAATGGGACCCTTGAGACACTAAGGCCCCTCAAAAGTATGATTGCCCCCGAGTCTTAACCCCCTAGACTGGATTCAATATTCATCACCTCCTAAAGAGATGCAACGTGGAATCTGGTCTAGGGGATAAAAATAGTTTTCTTCAAGAAATTAACCATGTCACTCATTTCACCGGACTTCTGGTTGAACCATAGTAATCTAGCACCTCTATCTCACTGAATTCTCTCAGAAATTTTGCGGTGTCAACAACTTCCAAGCACTAACAATCCTCATCCACCACCCGCCCTTCCCTCGCTCACCTTTCCGCACAAAAAGAGAAACCTTAACCAGGCTGTTACACAGACTCGTTTCTCCTTCTAAGTATGCCATATGCCTCCGCAACTCACAAGAAGACCTCCATGGCTTCTCCACTTCACTCCCCTCCCTCCCCCCGAAGAAAAAAATGAAATAAAATACATCCTTCAAAAATGAGCATCCGAAAATTTGATTCCTTCTGTGTCTGCCTTCTTACCCAAAATCAAAATCAAACAGTATAACACCATCTCTGTCATTTTTGCAGGGATGAAATGCTAGCATGATAATGACAGTGGTTGGAAGTTACATGTGATAGTCCCCATTGTTGTGGTATTGCAATGTCAAGCTAGTGAACCCAACTGTGTAGGCCCCAAGCTAGCAAAATTCAGAATGAGGGTTCTTTCTCCAACTGATAATTACGAGCATCATAAGCAATGAACCCCTCTCCCCAAAACCTCAGAACCAAACAGGCAAACCCAAAATAAAAAGAAAACAAAAATGCACAATGGTCCCACTGTATGTTTTTATTTCATTATGATATATAAGAATGAACAAAAGCATCCGAACTGAAACAGAGACACAAAGAGAAAGGGACAGAGAGAGGGGAAGAGACATACCAGGCCTTCTTGCCAACCCATGTTGCGAAGAATACGGTTACCAACATTGTTCTCATCAAGAGCTCGGTCCGCAGTTATGACCTCATAACTTTCAGTATCAGGAGGTGCTTCGCCTGTGGACCTTACACCCACTCCAGGAGGAAAAGGCATATCTAACGATGAACCCTTCCGGCTCGTGAATTCAGAAGCTTTGGCAAAAATAGATTTCCAAACAGTTAATATATTTCTGGAGAAAATATCCATTAGTCTGACAGTCGGACCCTTACCAAAAGGCAAAAACCTATTCACTCTGCATGTGTTTATACTGATGTATGATATATGAACCTGACAGTACAGAATGCTTACTGGGATCAGAAATATCATCTCCTTTAGAGGAAGATGAGCCATAAAGGCTACGTCTCTCAGCAGCACGATCTCTGTATCCAGTCTGAGATTGATCCCTGTTGATTGGCTGAACCGGCGCCTCAGAAAACCTCCTCCTCCCAGTGCTTGCAGAGCCAGAAGGAACTAAAGACCCCAGTGCTGATGCATCAGTTTTGAAGGGTGTGCTCAGAGAAACTTCACTAGCAGCACCAGGAGGGGCACTGAAAGATGTATCCGACTTGATAACTCCTCTCCCAGATGAACCCCTTATGACACCAGTGACAGCACTGCCAGAACTGACAGTCGCTGGTGTTGACCTTGTCTGAGAATTAGGGTCCAATGTTTCGACTGATGCTACTATAGATGGAGCATTGCCCCAGCCAAGACCTCCAACTTCGGATTTTGCTTTAGGTTCCTTTTCATCGAGAACAACCCGTGCAGGTTGAACTTGAGTCTCCTGGTTCCTCTGCTTCCACATGTTCAATACATTATTCATTTTTTTCTTATTGGCTAGAAGACTACTCTTTGATGCAAATTTGATCTCCTTAGCCTTCTCCTTCTCCTTCTTCTCGGCTGCTAATGCGGCATTTGCAGCAGCTTGAACTGCATCCGGCAGAGATGTATTGTCATCTGACTTCACAGTTTGCGCTGGAGCTGAAATTATTACCTTTTTGTTTTTGTTTCCCTCTGATGATTTCGTTGATTCACCTCCCGGCTGGACCTCTCCAGCAGGGTTTCCGCTGTCACCATTGTGGTTGTTACAAGGGATATATTGTTGGGTTTGTTGATCGTATGAGTACCAGAGTCCAGCATTACCGTCATAGTACAGGCCTACATGATAATTAATTTGAATATAATGTCAGACAAAAACCTAGTAACGATGAGCATCCTTTAGCAGCACTTTGCCTAAAATGTGTAGTACAAACTGCAGTCATAATTATAATAGATTTCCACCTTTGTGCCCATTTGGAGGCTTTTTCATCTAATTTTCCACAGAATAATATTGATAATAGTGTCAGTTCTAGTTTTCAAACAGTACAATGAATGTTACTTATAAGGAAGACACTGACCGGTATTTCCATCATAGTAGAAGCCAGATGCAGCATCGTAATAGTAACCAGACTTCTCGTCCCAAACAAAACCAGCCTGTACAGCTGAAGTACTGCTTTGCTGGGTTGTAGTGCTTGCATTGCTAGCTTGGGAGTTATCAGGATTGTATTCCTTTGGCGTCCAACTTACAGCATCATACTGAAGGGATGGAAATAACAACATTATACATTAGCATCTTCCATTTTGTTTTTTCAAAATTTTAGCCATTAAATGCAGCATGACCATGCCCAAGATATAGGAAAGAACTTATACCTCTACTAGATGAAACAGAAGCATTTTAACAGATCCTATGATCTCTTATATAGTATTGATACAGTATGCCATTCATGGGTACCAGCAGTCTGGTTAATCAAATTTCATTAAGGGCTCTTTTACACAGTCTCATTGTGTTTCAGATTTCTATTAAGACCATAAGACTTAATTCTTTCTTTCAATGGAAAAGCTAATAAAGAATATTCGTAGCAAGAGCATATAACTGATGCTAGGTACATATCAGATCCCAGGACTTACCTGTTGAGAAAAAGCAGCAGCCTCAATAGCAGCTGCTGCAAGACTGCTTGACTGAGAAGTAGCTGCACCTGGGCCATGAATATTTTTTGCAAATGCTACACGTAACAGCTGACCATTTCTCTCAAGGGTTGTGCCATTTGTAGCTTCAAGAGCTCTTGTAGCATCCTCTACCTAATCAATAGAGAAGAAGTAAGATTAATAACTTGATTGCAACACTGAAAGGAAGATAAATTGCAACCCAAAGCTTACCGAATTAAAGTGCACAAATGCAAAACCCTTTGATACATGAGTGAACCTATCTCTGACAAGGCGAAGATCCTAGAAAAGAAATATGAGTTATTAAATTAAACAGTGTAGATCAAGTGCTGCATTAATAGCTCTATGTAGATAGGTCTCAATATACACAAAACAAAATGGATAAACTTTTTTCCTACCTTTACAGGAGCATACTTGGCAAATTCATATCTCAACATCTCCTCATCAGCATTTTCATCTAGTCCACGGACAACCAAAACATGGGTAGCACCTTAACAGATAAAAAGCAGATGATAAATAGATGCAAAAATGCAAAATACATATCACATTATGAAATGCATAAATGAGAATACCTAAATCAACTCCTTTTTTACCAGATGGATTTGCAGAAGATGCAGCATCCGCTGGCATGGCATCTTCAGTCCGTGGCTCATTGCACTGTATTTTGATTTGTCAATAAACAAAAATAAACATCAGCTACATAAAAAGAAAATTTCAAATGAAAGATTATTTGAATATGATCAAAAGAGTATGCAGAGGGATGGAATGGCGCGATTTGGTACAACAACAGGCAGAAAAAGTACATTATGTACTAACCAAAGAAGGGCTTCAGAGTAATAATACAACAAGAACATTAGAATTGGTGAATTATGAGTTAGATTACGTAACTTTCAGACCAAATAATCATCATGACACTCAAAAGAGAGAAGAATTAATACTGATAAGAAGTGTTACCTGGAAACATAATGCACGGCGTGCAAAATTGAGACAGCCACATATAGCACAGATCCAATCACTTGGAGGAGCAAGGTTTCTGTGTCCCCCAAAGCCTAATCTTGCAGCACCTTCAGGCTCTCTACTGCTAGAACAAAACCAAGAATCAGAAAATAAAACAAAAGGGTAACTACAATCATCATTGCAGATCTAACAGATGATGAGCAAGTACCTATAGTCAAAAAGAAGCCTTCTTCCATCAACCACTACACCTTTCTCTCTCACACCATTTAACATTCTTGTAGCATCTTCCTGTGATCATTGGAGTAATTGTTATTACAAATTTACAAAAACAACTTCCAGAACCTGATCGACAGGATTTCATTAAGTCAGCTACGGGCCACCTCCTTTTGATGTTGGTTGCAAAGATAAAGGTTCCTCATCCACATCAGCCATCTTTGGAATTATACATCACTAGACTGAGGACACCCATATTTTCAATTTAGTTTGCATTTGAAGAAAAAATTTGAAATTGCTTGAAGACATCACACTGAATTAGACTACTGGACAAAAATGCAAACAACTGAGAGATGTTGAACCCATACAGCATCATGTCTTTTCTGTATCATTACTGGTATGAACTGGCTGATACAAGCTTACAGCCAAAATCCAGCCATGTTAGGAGCTTAGGTTGAACATTAAACATACCACACTGGGAAAATCAACAAAGGCAAATCCACGAGAGATGCCAGAACCTCGCTCTCTGATTACACGTACGTGACGAAGAGGCCCCCACTCAGCCTATAATATATTAGACAATAGAAATTAACATACTAGTATTGAGAGGGAAAAAAAAGATATTATACAACAAAACAACATGATTAACAACAACAAAATGCAAGTACCAGAGCTTGATATAGATCATCTTCTGTTGTCCGTGATGACAGTCCCCTTATAAGAATGGTTGCTGAGGGTGACTGCAGTATAATAGCAGTGATTGTGATTCTTTCAGTAGCATAGGTTAGTACTAAGTGAAAACATAGGGAACAATCATATGAAGATGGCTTCAGACCAGTATAAGCATTTGAACAAAAAGAAGACTAGAAAAGAATAAGTTCTATTTCATTTCTATATTCCTAAATAATAAGTTTCACTAACAATATTTCATATACAAAGAGGATATTAAAAGATCAGCACTGAACAGGTCCATGCTGGTCTAACCAGGTACCATGCAGCAGAATGCTGCAACCAGTCAGCCTGTATCAGTTGTCTAATTTTTGCATGCAAAAATTCTACCCTTTGCCTTGTATCTATATGTAATTATGTTTTCTATGATATCTTTCAGATGGTTCAATTTACAGAGAAAGATGACTATTCTCTTTAAATAAGAAATTATCTTTTCCAACGATCTTATACAAGTCAGTACAGTATCCGAAGTCAAGAATTAGTACCACTGAAGAATCGTCACTGCCTCTCTCATCCAAAAAATGGTCTCTGTATCTATCATTTGATCTCTCGCGCCTGTACTCATCATAATTATCTTCCCTATAGCCTCGACCATGGCTCCTACCACGAGGGGACCGTGATCTCGATCTTGCTCTCTCTCCACGACCCCGTGACCTAGACCGGTCTCGGTCACGGCGCCTGTGCGGGCTTTCATATCTTTCTCGACTTGAACCTTTTCTTTCTCGGGAACCACGCCTACTCCAGCTGTCATCTCTCCTGCCTCTGTCATAATCAGAATCACTCCGGCCATAATCCCGATCATGTGACCCTCGATAATCACGATCTCTACTCCCTCTCCTTTCATGTCTATCAAGATCATAATCACGGGACCCGCCAATATCATAAATAGAATCACGGTATCTATCAGAATCATGTCTTCTTAAGTCCCTGGCGTGCTTGTATTCATCTTCAAATGTTCTTCTCAGGTCAGACCAAGCACCAGCAACAGGTGGAGGCTGTGCGTATAGATCTCTCTCGTTAACAGGCCTGTCAAAGACATTCCTTGGATACACTGGATCGCTGGGGAAGCGTTCATCTAAAATTCTTTCACCTTTGTACGAACCGCTAACCCTGCAGCATTTATGGTACAGCAGGAAACAAATTAAACAGAACAAGAAAATAATCTTTTCATTTAATGTCAAAGTGTTCCATCTAAGCAGCTATGTCAAATGAATAATAAACTTTTTACGTGTTTGGAGACAGTCCTTGAACAACTTGAAAACTAATAAAACAGAACTAAAAGAGAAGAAAAATAACTTGCTTCTACCAAAAAACATTAAGGATGCAAAATGGGGACATGATGTAATCTCATATAGAATGAAACAACTTATGATTGTTCCTGAACTACAAAGACTGTCGCACATGCATAATTTATCGAAATACCTGAAATCTGGCTCAGGGATTGCACCATACCCCTCGGATGCCTGTAGATTGAACAGAATATCAAGTCAGCATTTTATCTATTCAAGAGGTGGCAATAAACCGACACCATATCAACATTGGCTGAGGGATAAGGATAGCTGTGTAAGCTCTTTGATACAACCACATGAGATGTATATCTTAGTCTTGTACATCATCCTGGATTATACTAAAGGATAAACTTCAATTACGCTGTAGTTATTATCCCATCCATGCGGCAACACATATCGCCTCGGCTCCATTTCTTCCGTCGTTTGTTTGTTTTTTTTCTAAGTTTGGCTTGATTGCATATATATCCTGTAGAGGTTGGAAAAAAGTCATGCAGAGTTATTACAGTGCAATAAGTACAATATTCCATTGTTGTCAACCTCCAAAATCCGTTCTTCAAATGGTTCATAGTTACAATACTATTCCAAACCGGGCAAACCTTATTTAGTGCCACATCATGAGATACATACCATCGACTTTTAATCAACGAACTAGGAAGGAACATCTTAAAGCAAGACCAACTTTATAATCTCTGCAACTATTGACAACATCTTGAACATTCATAAAATGCACAAGTATATACAGACACTATGACACTACAAATAATATTGCATCATTTTGACAGAAATAAGAGCAGAAAAAATTTTCAAAAATGAAATAAGAACAGGCGTATAGTATTAGATTCTGGGTCACTTTTGAGGAAATAGTCGATACTAACAAACTAGGAAGCTACAAAATTGGAAGCAAGTTATACTAGAATCCGAGAAAATATATGACAATTATTTACAACCTTAAAACCTAATTTCAGGGGTAATTTTTTCAATCCATTGCAACAGATACAGCAGTAGTCCCAGTAAACACAACAACTTTCTTAAACAGCAATTGATGTTTGCACTTAAAATATCCAAACAGTTTATCAATTGTGCCTAGGTATGCACCAAAACTCAGATCAAGATACCGAATATTACAAACTCCAGCATTTAGATAATCACTAATATGTAACAAATGATAATAACAAAGTCAAAAACCCATACAACTGAAAGTGCTGATGAAACTGGACCGGAACAAATTTATAAAAATTAGAACCGACAACAGATCAGGAACTCAATTCAGAGAACCTTGTATACAATCACCAAAGTAAATCTAATTTACTAACAAACTACAGGTCATACTAACATCATCTCCTGAAATACCTATTATAGACTGAGACGGAGCATCCGAAAGTCTCTCGACCTCCTAGATCGTTCGAATTATCTTCTCCAAAAGGTAATTCAAGCTCAATTGATCGATCGATCTATCGACGAGCAACCTCGCACGATTAGTCACCTTCCGCCTCGCGAACTAATACTAGACCAGACTACGCCGCCTAGGGTTCTTCTTGTGGCATGAATCTCTCTCTCTCTCTCTCCCGAGCGAAGGAACGGAGGTGCGAAACGCAAAAGGAGAAATTGGGGTTTGCTCTCCTCGCTCGGGAAACTTCCGTTTTAAATAAAATGGTGTAGAAATATTGCGGGTTAATGGATCGGAATCCATTGGATCGGGATTGGGTCGTAAAGCCTGGTTTTTTTTCGGTTTTTTTCTGAGCCGATGGATGGATCTATAGGTGTTATTATTAAATCTGGGTTCTTGTTTGTTGACATCTTGGGCCGGGCTATAAATTTTCCCTGCTAAGCATGTTATTTTTTTTTGTTTTTTTTTTTTGGCAACTTGTACTCATGGAGGTGTTGAGGTGTTAATGGGTCGGATTCTAATAAATTCAAATACGAACAGGTTTTATTTGAGAGAGAGATAATTAAGGGATAAAAATATTCTCATCTCTCAGGATAAATATATTCTCTAATTATTCTCAATTCATGCCGCTCCCAAACATAGCCTGAAGAATTAAAATTTCCAGCTCGGATTCATATAAGTTTGAAATTTTTGGATCTAGATGTGAATTTGTATTCTCTGTCTTGAATTCTTGATAAAATGGTTTAAGTAGATTTGAAAAAAATTTAGATATATTTTTTAACTATAGATTGACTGTGTTTCAAATTTCATGCAATTTAAGTGTAATTTGATATTTCATCAAAAATCGTTAAATTTTCATGTAATTTGTAACGGTCTTAATTTAATACTCTTTTATGGACTATCAAATAATAGTTAAATTGTATGAAACTTGAAATATAATCAATTTATAAATTAAATAATATGTCTGATAAAAACTTTTTATTATTCAAATTTTTTAATTTATTTAAAAACTCATTATCAGAATTGTCAAAATAATCATTGCTAAGTGATCCCTCCTCTTTAATAAATATCAGTTATCATATTTAAAACAGATTCACAATGGATTGAATCATACTGAAGAGGAGGAAGGAAGTTCATTTTTGTCCGTTAAAATTTAATGATAATTTTAACATCATTCAATTGAAATTAGATATTTAAGAGGAGATATTCAAGAATTAAATATCTCCTCTTAAAAAAAAGGAGAAAAAATGGTAGTAGGCATTTCGCCTACTACTTCAAAAAAGAGGAAATATTCGAGAATTAGATAATTTAACTAGAAATTTTAAAGATGACTCTAAAATAATAAATTTTTGTATATAAGAATAGGTAATTTTTTAAAAATTTTAAAAAATAGTCAGAAAATTTTGATGTCCTATAAGATTTCGATAAAAGATTTATTGAAAAACTTGAATTTATCGTTTAAAATCGATATGATGAATTTTGAGTTAAAAACACTGAGAAATTTGATGCTCCTAAGAGCACCTTATCTTTACTCCATTTTATCTTAAAAAATAAAAAGAACTTCTGTTAAAAGTCAGAGAATCAAATTCTTTTTGTATGTGAAATTAGACGGTTCAGATTTCATATCATTAATTTTATAAATATGATAAATGCACTTTAAAAAAAAATCAATATTTAAAATAGAAAGGCAACAAATGCAATGTAGCTTGCACAAGCAGTTAAGAACCAACTACATATCTTCTCAAATGTGTTTAATTTCATTCGAAGTAATCCGAAACAAGCACAAATTTGACACCACATTTTAGTATTCAAATCAAGGTTAGGTTACTGTCTATTATGTGCACGAATTACTCCTCACAAATCTCCCAACTTTTGTCACATTATCAGGAACTCTTATTATCTATTACTTAATATCTTACATCGCAGTATGATATTCGTCGTTCAATCACGTTAATAATAAATAAAATTTTAAAAATCTCCTTTTATAATTCATTGTTTGTATTGTGCAGCTGAAAATCAACGCCCGTATCACTGCGTTAACGACCACGTACTACTGCATTAATTTTAACTAAGCTTCCAACTTATGTATGATAGAAATGGAAAATTCTAGGAGGGAACCGTTTTAAAGGATTCATATTTTTTAATGCGCAGCATATTATCCGTCCGATCGCGTTAAAATTTATGTAATATAAATTAAAAAAAAATATTTCAATAATTTATCAGTTTATATTATATATATATATATATATATAATATAGTATTACGCAATAAAACGAACGGAACCCATTTCAAATATGTAATATTCATACACCCAAGAAAATTCTGACATCATTGACAACGTTTACATTATTTAAAAAAAAAATACATCACCAAGTCATTCAATTTCAATCAATCAAATTAATTAACAAAAAATTGGCCCCACGCTTGAAAGATCCATTGTAATAAAATCGTTTAATTTAATTTAATGTACTCTGCTGTTTCCTCTGCGCATTACCTGATGCACACTGCACTAGACGGATAATAGAAGAGAGAGGAAACCAATCTCATTTATTTTCTCCGTATTTTGTTATTGGTTCTACATTTTTATATGTAATTCATATCATAGGATTAGGATCTCTCTTTTTTTTTATTTTTTATAAAAATGAAGATAAAAAATTATTTAAATTTAAATATTTATAAAAAAATTTCATTCGAATTTCAAATTTAAAACCTCCTCCTGTATAAAGAAAAATTATTTTTATTATTAAATTAAATATTAGAATTAAATAATTAGTATTTGATTTAATGACAAAAATAATGTCTTTTGTATAGGAGATTATATGTTCGAAATTCCGATAAATTTTTTTTAAAAATATTTAAATTTAAATAATTTGACTTAATCCCTATTTATAAAAAAAAAAGACTACAATTAGGATCTCCAAGTTAAATCTGACTCATTCTCTTCCTATTATATATATATATAATATTTTTTTTTTTGCTTCACCTCATGTCACTTTCAAAAGTCTTCTCATCTGCTCCGTGTTTTGTTTTTTCTTTTTTTTGTTTGTTTTTATCTATTGTGCAATTTTCAATTTCCTGGAGCACTTTCTTAGAAAATACTGAAGTGGGTTGGTGAAAAGAAATCAAGAAAAAAAAATCAAATGACTTCTTCCACTTAAGTCCTTTTCATGCGGAGACTTTTGAAATATTTTTTTGTGAGGATTGAATTTGGAAATTTACCAGCAATTCTCCTAGTCTTGAAGGAAATGAAAAAGATTGAATTTGGTAATTTCGGTAAAACAAAGCAAGAATTTCAAAAAAGGAGTTGATATATGTATACCGTCATTGATATCATAATTAATACCGACTTTATTATTTAGATTAAATGAGTTATTATTAATATTAATGACTTTATTATGTAACTTATTTGTACGATACTTTTTTTGTTAAAATTAAGTGAGTTATTATTCATATTAATAGTATTTGAGTTAAATAATAAAAATACTGTCAAAAAGGAGTTACATAATAAAGTTGTTAATATGAATGATAACTCATTTTACATGAATAATAAAGTCAATACTGATTATAGTATCTCCGAAATATTTTCCTTTTGAGAAAAAAAATGTATTCAAATATGGGTGATTTAATTACACAAGCAATGTTATAGTTTAGCAAGCAAAGAAAGTGTTTTGCAAAATTGTAAGGATTTATACAAATTAATATAACACAACGCATGCTGATTACTATAAATTTTATCAAGCATAAAAAAAATCATAGAATGATTGTGATATTTTTAGTGAATATGTGTCATTTTTGAAATTTCAGATTAAATTAAATTCGTCATCAACATGTCCATCTCATCCTTACAATCAAGCAAAAAAAATCTATTTTTTTAATAGATTCATGGTCGTGGCAGTGATCTATTAATTTTCTCAATTGAGACTAATTCAATATTATCTCAATTTATGTTTGGAGGCAAAATTTGAAAAATAATTCTAGTACCAAAAAAAAAATCTTAATCTAACATTTTAAATATTAACGTGCTTTATCAAATTTCAATATATTTAGTCCCAGACTCCTAGTCCATTTTCTAACTTAAATTTATAGAAAAACAAGATCTGAATGCCAAGGACCTGTTGAATATATATTGAAAAAAAAAAAAACATTTTTGCTTTCAAGGCAATCGCCAATAAAAAAAGGCTAAGTTCTAAAATTTTTTATGGTTTATTGGATGCTAAACATAATGTATTACTATATATATAATTAAGCTGATCCCTCAAAAAAAAAATACATTGAGAGAGTTTCAAATAGTACATTTCCTGAACATTTATCCCGCACCGTACATTTGTTTAGGACTTCACATTCTCTATAATAATACGAATGGAGTGAACAAAATCTGAACAGTTTAGTTCAAAGTTTAATGTCGTTTGCTCTATTAAATCTATCTATAAATAATATATAATGATCCGGATCGATTGAGCTACCTATTCCGTACGTGAACTACTGCAGAGGAGCTTGACCAGACTCCAATGGTAGCTCGTCATTATATCTGCCATAAAACTATTAGTTCGATGGTGGACCTATGTTAGGACAAGTCCAGACGAACCGTATGTCTAATCCAATAGTGATACGCCTCATTTTTTTACGAAGAAACGTAAATTGAAATCTCACAAAAGACATTTGAAAATGAATAAATGTCGGAATTAATGAGAGCTCTTATTAAAAAAAAAAGATAAGTTCAGATCAATGCCCTCCTTAATTTTTAAAATCAATAACAATTATATAAAAAAAATCTTCATTATTAAAATTATACTTAAATTTATCGGATTTTCTGGATCCGCCATTGCTACATTCGGCCTCAAAGAAGTTAAAAGAACTAATGATTAATTTATAATGATATAAAAACTAGGCGATGGAAGTAAGCAATGAGCTGCAGATATCTAAATTAACACGTGCATTGTCTGAGAACAAATGAATTACGGAAATTAGTGCTGTATGTGGGACCCAGTTTTATATATTGGAGATAATGCAGTTGAACCTTAGTACCCAAAAACATGTAATGTAATTTAAAAAAGAATTGATCTTTAGTATCAAAAAGCATTTATGTGTGTTTTATTTTTATTGATTTAATATATATTTGATCAGATTTCAGATTAATTTTTTTCATCAGATTAATTGTCCATCAAAAAATAATTTAAAATTCAACTGTTGAAAAATTTAAAATTATTTAACGAAAGACCGCAAAACTTTCGAATTGACCTAAAATTATACAACTTTTAACTTTTTATTTATTCTAACCGACAGCTTGTACAAATTTAAAAAAAAAGAACTTTAGAAATTAAAAGTCAAATACACGCTAAAATTTTATGTGTGGAAATCCCTTTCCTTCCAAAAAAAAAAATACAACGAATTTGGAATAATTTGACTTGGCCATGATTCCAATTCTCCATCTAAATAGGCATATTGCCGCGTTGGAGATCTAAAACTTCAGCACTTGTAAACCCGCTAGTAACACGAGCAAACACTCGAACTCGAAAGAGAGATTAGAATAGAATAAGATAAAAAATCTGATTTGCTAGTAGGTGTGATTACGCGTTGCGTTCTTATGACAAGTGGGCTCCACATAAATAAAGCCTAACTCTAGAGTAAAAATTTGGGTCCTACTGCCAAGTCGATGGCCACACGATGTCACACACTGTTGCTCGACACAGAGAGTTCTCGTTCTCAGACTCGGAAGAGAGTTGAACAAGTAAAAAGGAAAGGAAGAGCATAAAATAAATGCACGCAAGCGAGTTACAGCATTCATTGGACAAAATTTGGTCCGATGAGCAAGGAAGCCGTCCGATAGCATCAAGATTCGTACAAAGTTTTACTCTCGGGCTTCAATAATCGTGTTAATTATCAGATTTGATGATCCAACGATAATTTTCACATCCGACCAAAATATGGTCCGATGGGCGTTGAAATGCCCCGGTTGAGAAATAAAAGCTTGAAAAAAATAATTAAAAAAAAGGAGAAAACGAAACAAAGAAAGAGAGACAATCGAGTCAGTGATAATTAATACGATGGCGTAATAGCTTTGAGGCGTCGCCTCCGTGGATCTCTTCACCTCTCTCTCTTCTCTTTCTCTCTTCTCTCTAGCAGACAGTAATTAAACTAACACAAGAAAAAAACAGCTAGATCAAGAGCTGTAAGAGAGAGAGTATCAGTGGCAATTAACTAAGCAGCACTGTCAGTCGATCGACACTCGTTTCAAATCTTCCAATCACGACCTGAACTAATAAGGGAAGTGAAACAAGCTGAGAGAGAGAGAGAGAGAGACAGTGGTGAATCTAACGGATAGAGATCAGAGATCTCTCTTGCGAGCTTGGCCTCTGGTTCAGGCTCTTTTGTTTTTGTAAAATTGGGGAAGGGAACGGGGGTGTACCTCGAGAAAGAAAGAGAAGATTGACTAGTTAGATGTTAGATCTTCTCCAGTGGTATAGAAATGGATTCGGGGAGCGGGTTCTTCACCACAGATGCTCTGAGGATAGATCCCAAGTGGCTGATCGACCCGAAGCTCCTCTTCGTGGGACCCAGGATCGGTGAAGGAGCTCATGCCAAGGTCTATGAGGGCAAGTAGGTTATCTGTTCTGTTTGATCTCTTTCATTAATCTGGATCTTAAAGCTCAATTTTTCAGGTTCCTGTTTCATTAGTGTTGTATTTGATCTGTTAGGTATAAGAGTCAGAATGTAGCGATTAAAATTGTGCAAAAGGGTGAAACACCTGATGAGATAACAAAGAGGGAAGGCAGGTTTCTGAGGGAGGTGAGCATGCTGTCCCGGGTCCAGCACAAAAACTTAGTCAAGGTTTGTTATCTATATTTAGTTCCTATTCCTTTGTTGTTGGAATTTGTATTTCAAATGGCAAAATTTTATAAACGGCTATTAATTACCTCGGTAGAAGGAAAATACCATCGGAACTGCTAAACGGATCAATAAAGGTCCACTATATATGGCGTTAGATTAAGAATAGTATGCTGAACCAAAGGTGAGAAAGAGCCAATCGGCAACTGGTATAATCGGTGCAATTTGTCAATGCCAAATTTTGGTGGCCAGAATAAATTCCACACATAATAGTGTTGGAGCTGAATTTTAATGATTTGCCAACTTGTAGTTTATCGGGGCATGCAAGGAGCCGGTGATGGTGGTTGTAACTGAGCTTCTAACAGGAGGATCACTAAGGAAGTATCTAGTAAACATGAGACCGAGGTGCCTGGAGCCACGGGTCACTGTCGGATTTGCACTGGACATTGCACGTGCCATGGATTGCCTCCATTCTCATGGAATTATTCATCGAGATCTGAAACCAGGTAATTCTGATTTTTGTTACTACTTACTAAAACATTCTCCATAATTGGAGAATATTAGTGGATTTGGAGCTTTTATGACAAATTGTATCAGAATCAGAATACTGATTTGGTGAGCTCCAGACGTGAAATTAATATTTTATATTGACGCCTGGATGATTGAAGTTAATATTTGTTTCCCTAAGATAGATGATTCATTCTTAAACATATCTATTCATCTGACAAACGGGCACATGGAATATAGATTTTTCATGAACATTTCCTTTAGGGATTGCCGACTCTTGGATAGTAGTTATTGTCATGATGTCATTGTAGATATCCTTTGGAATGACAGATTAAATTCAATGCTTATTCTCTAAAATCTATATTTTGTTTAATGTGCATAATTTGTAAGAACCTAAAAAATATCTTGTTTAATTAGTACAGAGACATTAGTATTGAAAATTGAATAAATTATAGATGCTAAAATTAATTTGTTAAGTTTGATCATTTAAATGCATGTAGATATTTATTCACCTTAGATATTTATCAGTAACATTTAATATTTATTTCTCAAATTTGATTCACCTTAGATATAACATTTAACATTTAATATTTATTCACCTTAGATACTTATCAATATTTGTGGTTGGGAACATCAGATTTTACATTTGTTCATTTGATTTTAAAAATTTTATGAATGAAAACTTTGCATCATCTTTCTGTTCATTTGGATGTGCCGTTTAGCAGATTGTTATATAAAATCTTTCTTTCTAGTTAAATGTTTTCCATAGTGTTACTCTTACATGGAAGCTTTTGAATCTTCATATGTGTGTGCACCTGGAAAATGAGAAATATTTTCTATGCCCCTTAAGTTTGGTTCACTTTGTTAGATGCTTGGGTGTTTGGATATAGAATTTTGTAGGTTTTAAATTCAATGCTGGTAATACTTGGTCATGTACTATCTTTTATTTATCTCATTTTTCTTTTCCTACTTGCAATCATGAATGCACATTTTTTATTTGCTTGATAAAGTTGTTAGTGAATTGGACTCTTTTGTGAAAATGACACATTTGTCTTTTGGTATTGCAGAAAACATGTTGTTGACTGGAGATCAGAGAACAGTCAAACTTGTAGACCTTGGTTTGGCCAGGGAGGAGACATTGACCGAGATGATGACTGCTGAAACTGGGACCTACCGGTGGATGGCTCCTGAGGTAATAAAAAAAAATATGATTTTCTTGATGCAATCCAATACTGCAAATTTGAGATATTTTCCACTACCCCTGCAAAACATTTCAATATGTAGTGAATTCCATAAAACAAGAAACGTTTTCTGTATAAGTCTATGAAGGGGAAAGTTTGTTGTATCCTAATGGACATGATAATCTTTCTTATAAGCCATATTACTCTTCCTTCTCCTTTTCCCCTAATTGAGAGGACAAGGTAGTTTGAGCAATTGTTGGGACATAATAAAAGGGGAAGTGGTTGTGAGCTCTTTTTCCCAGCTTTGCGACAGAGAATTTACATTAAGGCTTTGTCCTGCATACCTAAATACTGGTTGGTGCAAAATACTACTAGCTGGGATTGAAGCTGTATTTATTCAGAAACAGAGCTGTTCAGAAGTGATGCAGTATTTTTACTTCTAACTTACGTAATTATTTATGTTAAGAAGCATACAGGACAGTGTAAAGTATATATGCACTGATATTTAATTGGCTTACAACACTTTGGCATCACAGTCCAGATTCATATCCTTGGTTCTATCAATGACCTAGAGCAATTCTTCTTTCTTGTTTTTATGTTTTCTGACATCCCATAATTTGTAAAGTTATACAGCACAGTCACACTAAGACATGGAGAGAAGAAGCACTACAATCACAAGGTTGATGTCTATAGTTTTGCAATTGTGTTATGGGAGCTGTTGCACAACCGGCTTCCTTTTGAAGGCATGTCTAACCTGCAAGCTGCTTACGCTGCTGCTTTTAAGGCAAGTTTGTCCAAGGATCCGGCTAGTACATTATTACTGTACCAAGGCCTCTATTAAGCACCGAAAATGCGAGTAGAAAGGCCAAATAATTGGATAGCCGGTACCAAACTATAAGTGTGTGGTGCCAATTTAATACATGTCTGTACTCTTTATGTACCCGGTACATTTGCTTGATGGCTGGATCTGATCAACATGGATTGAGATTTAGTACTTACAATGCTGAGTGACTAGTCCTAAGCTTATAACCAATTAGTACAGACAAAGAAGTAAATGAAAACAAATGAAAATCAATCTGGATGTCGATATTAAGTAAACGATTGATTTACTGTGTAGTGATTTGATTTATGAGCCACAGACATTTTGGTCAAGGTGTACCCCTCAATCAACTGAATTTTTATTCATTGGTAAAACAAGTAACGTCATACTAAAATAACGCGGGTCACATCTTTGATTCATTTTCAATTGTAAGGCTTTAGGGCAATTTCATGAATTTATTGTTGTTTGGATGTTTTTATTATCAAATAGTGTGCATGTGTTCCTGAATAGTACCTTTCCCTGGGGCAAGTTACTAATTGCTTGCTGGCACTGACTTCTGTAATGTTATCAGCATGAAAATATAATGGAAGTTAGATTATACCCACCAGTAACACCTTTACTCCTCTTTGTGGGAATTAGCTGGACAAAAAACATTGTCATCGAATCTCTAAACATAATTTTGCAATATAGCAGTAGACCATTGTTCCTTCTGATGACAAAGTGACTGATGAAAGACTTCTTTATTTTATTTTATTTTTTTTCCAGAATGTCAGACCCAGTGCAGAAGAGCTACCGGATGAGCTGGCAGACATTCTAACATCCTGCTGGAAGGAAGACCCGAACGACCGGCCAAACTTCAGCCAGATCGTGCAGATGCTTCTCCACTACCTCTCGACCTTGTCTGCCTCGGAGGCATCAGCGGTCCCTCCCCGTTTGTTCTCCTCTGAGAATGCGATTCTCCCTCCTGAGTCTCCTGGCACAAGCTCTCTGATGGCCGCTCGGGGTGACCTTGGCGACACGCCGAAGTCGAGAACTGACGATGGATCAAGAGGCTTTTTCTTCTGTTTCAGCCAGTGCTACTGAATCGAAGAGTGTATTTCTATGTGCACCATTTTGAGAGGTATCAATGTATAGCGTGTACCCTATTGAATTATGGATGCCGTGGTAAAAGTAGCAGCCGGCATCACACCTGCCTCTACCGAAATAGACAATGTATTCTGTAAGCTAGTATGTTCCGTTGTTTGCCCCATTTAGTTTTTCCAAACGATGCCTGAGCTGGATGTCCTTCCTCGAGATTTCTCTAAACCTGAGGGAGAGAGGAGCGGCAGTTTGAGCTAAGAAAAATGGGATGGGTTTATTGATAACTTTAGCATGTTTATTGGGGTATATATATATTAGGTATTTCTCATTTTCTATGGTTATATGCATGATATCTTGAGGATTATAGTAAACACCCAGCGAAGTATCATCTAAATTAAGTGTATTTATTGACTAGTAAAGGCGAAAACCCTCACCCCCACAGAGGGGGATTAATGTTGCAATGTCGATATCAGAGGGTTGAAGAGCAACACCGGTGAAGGCTTGTTGTATCATTAATGTTGTTGATGTGAGATCATGAGAAAAGGTGCACATAATGATAGAGAAAGCTCCTTGTATGGCTGTAATACCGGTAATGTTGGGAAGCCAGCTTGTTGTATCATTAATTTGTAATGAAGGACTTCTAGTAGGTTAATTTAATTGGTGGTATAGTTCGGTGTACTTGCTTGAGATATGATCATATAACCTCTTCAGATTTCATTGCAGTTTTTACCCTTGTTACATTTTTTTCCCCTTCTCATGGGCTGTTGCGTTGCATCCCATTTTGGGCCATGTTTACCACCATTAGAAAATAAATTGGATTAAATGTGCGTGCCAGACCTCTAAAATTAAGATCATGTTTTTACTTGGTTTTTGGGCAGAGCATTGAGCTGTTAGATTAACATATTTAATAACCTTTTTATCTGTTGTTGAAATTTTTAAACGACTCTTCTCTTCAGTTTCAGTTGTCTTTCTTTTTCTGAGGTAAAGTCTAGTTTCTAAGTTCAACTTGCTTCTCCTTTTCTGCTGTATTTTTTTGAATTTATGTCTCTTATTCGCTTTTCCTTTTTCTTGTGTTTTTTTTTTCCTTGTTTTCATTCACATCCTTCATGTACAAAAGAAGTACAATATGTCAACTTCAGACTATTCATTACGAACTTTAAACTGCGACTAGCGTCGAAAATATATTTGTTCGTTGATCATACAATCATAAGGACCTTTTATATCCGTTGTAACTAGATATCAAATTCAAAGGGTGTCAGGACTAAAGCTGAGATACGGAAAGGAGAGAGAAATTGAGGGGAAAAAAAAGAAATAAATCTCACGAAAGATATATATAGAAAAATAATCAGGAATCCCGTTTTTATGAAAAATGTATATTTTAATTGACTATGCTTTAAATTTCATACAATGAAAAAAATGTATATATAAAGGAGGGATCAGTTAAAAATAATTATTTGATTAATTATATTTAAAATTTCGTACAATTTAAAAACCATTAATACAAATATTTGATATAACATATTTTGCACCATATAACAACAATTTTATCAATAGACAGTTGTGGGACAGAATTGACTCCGGACATAGAATCCGGATCCAAATTCTCTGTTACAATTCCTTGGCACACATTTAATGCAGGCCGTGCGAATAATAAAAAATCTCAAGGTGTCATCTCATTACCGATTCTGCAACAGAGAAAGCGTCAGACACATACAATTTTTTCCAACAATACATTCAGAAATTCAGCCATATTATTAATTTTTAGCGCGAAACAGTAACGTGTTGTGATTAACTCAAGGTTTGAAGAGAGAACCACATCCACATAAACCACATGAAATCAAATCATAATAGTATGTCATGTGTGCAAACAGCCAAATACTATTTAAAATAACTGTAAGAAGAAGAAGAAGAAGAAGCACACAGACACAGAAACAGGCGGCTTATTCATTTAATGTCAACTTCTCTTTACCAGAACAGGAAGGAAGAGAGGCAGGCAGGAGAGACATGAGCGTCAAGTCTTGAATGTGTGATGAGAAATGAGACAACAGAGAGATCAGAGATCTCTCTCTCTCTTTGAACAGTATCAGTACCAGTACCAGTACCTCTCTCATAGGCAAACCCCACGTCTCAGCATGCTCTTGATTTGACATTTTCTTTTATTAATTGCCATAGCTCCCGACAATGGCTTCTTTGCTCACCTAGTCACCTCCTTATTTCCCATGCGCAGCTAGCAATGAGCAATTGCACCTACATCTGATATTCCAAAATTTCTCTTTATTCAGATTGGAAAATGTTACAAGGCATTGATCAGAAGAGGAGTCATGATAATTAACCTGGTGATTTTTTTTCTCATTATCTTATCTCATATCCATATTAAAAAAAAATGTACTATTAAATGCAATTTAAATATGAAAAATCCTTTAAATTGAAATCTATAGTTATTGTCTCATTGAGTGCAAATTTCTCTTCAAAACTCGCATCACAGTTACTTGCTATAATTCACAACAGCTTTTCTGCGGCTCGTAACAAAGGGCGTCGTTGTGACGTTACTTTTTATTTCCGTAAGTGATTATTATATAGTAATGAAATGATTGTTATTTAAATATAAAGTGATTATTATTTGTAAGATTAAGTCTCATCACAATTCAAATTTTCTGTTTTCGTAAATTATTATTATATAAGAGTGATATGATTATTATGTAGATATGAAGTGATTATTGTCTGTGAGATTATATTATAATTAAAAGTTATTTAAAAAATATTGAGACTGAGATATAAAAGTTAATAAAACATTAGTGAATCGTTATGTGGGGGTAAAGAGGTTTTTCTTATCAGAGAAGAGTTTGTATGAATTTTGAATTCATCCGAAAACGAAATAAAAAAAGTACTGAGTACATTATCACAGTTCACAGAATCAGTGCACTGTCTCTTTACTCGACTTAGTTTTAACCATAAACAAATTAGTATATGTCATATATAGAATATATAGAGTAAAGCTAATATGTTTTTAAGAGCACAAAAATTTTCGATGTTTTTAATTTAAAAATATATAAAATCGATTTCAAATGAAAAATTTAAGTTGCTAAATAAATTTTTCATATCAAAATCTTATAAAATACTGAACTTTTTTTATTTTAAATTTTTTTTTAATTATTTTTATAGAATTTTTTAAAACAACTCTAATAATAATAATAAAATAATAATGTTTTGTTTATAAAAATAAATCATTTTCAAAATGTTATAAAATAAATAGTTAAAAACTCTAACAGTAGAAAAATTTAATATCATATAAAATTTTAATATAAAAAAATTATTAATCAATTAAAAATTATTATTTCAATCCGATTTCATAAATTTTAAATTAAAAATATTAAAAAATTTAATGTTCCGAACATCACGCTAACTTTAATCGTTATATATACATACGATATCATTGTGTGGTTGTTTTTGGCGATGATGTTTCAAATAGTTGTGCACATAGTTTCAATTTTGTTGTCTTATCACAAAAACTATTTAGTAATGTTTGTGTACATTCATTCATACATTGTTTTACTTTGCACCTTATTTACATATGACTTTGTCACTATAATTTTCTTGTGATGAGTACTTTGAAAAAAAAAAATTATATACATAGAATTCTCGCCTCAATGCGTTTCTATCTCCAGAAAACCTAAACATATAATATATTAAAGGAACTTTTCAAAACCCTAAAAAAACTGACTACTGTAGTTATAATACGTTTAAAGAAAGAAAAACAAACAAAATAAAAAAAAAACTTCCAAACATCCAATCAAAAAAGGCAAAAGTTCACAGTATTTTTGACGAAGCTAAGCTACCGATCCCAATGGTTGAAAAGAGAAAAATGAAGTACAACCAAAAATATTGTGCTGAATTTTGGTTGAAAACAGCAGAATCTTTTCTCTGTTGCTGAGAGATCTCAGTTGCTACGGTCCCACAAAGAAACTCGCTTCTTTGTCTCCTATCAGCCGCCACGTAGCATTTGAGGCTCTGCTCTTTCATCTTCAAACCTAACAAATTTTTTACGAAGTTATAGAAGAATTGCGCTGATGGTTTTATGCTTTCATTGGAGATTTGGAGAAGAAGAAAGAAAGGGTGACGTATGGAATGAAAATTTTATGTAGAAGTTAGTTTAATAATTACTTTCTTTTTTTGTATATCTTGATTTTTTTATATAAATATCAATGCTATTTTCAAATTTTCAAATTTGACAACTCTATATCTATATTATGAACATATGAATTCATAACATTATCTAAATGCATGCGTTCATGATTTCTCATATATTAGATATCTTTATTTTTATTTAAATTGGAAGCAAAAAATGTTTGGAAGATATCATCATTGATACCGATTTTTTTATTCAGATTAAGTGAATATTATTTATATTAGCGATTAATTATGTAACTTATTTTATACAGTAGTTCTATTATTCAAATTAAATACCACTAATCTGAATAATAACTAACGTAAGTGAAATAATAAAATACTATATTAAATAAGTTGCCTAATAATATTGTTGTTATGAATAATAACTCATCTAACTCAAATAACAAAGTCTGGATTAGTGAATTATCCTACCGATAAGATGAATTATAAGGAAGATGTTTTTTCCAAAAAAAGATGAATAACGAAGAAGAAAAGAACATGAAGAAGTTCCTTTCACGTTACTCTCGAATTTTATAAAAAGAATGAAAAATTATCATTACACCCAACATTTTATATTCCTTATCTTCACACTCTAAATATATAATTTATTTATATCTAAATTTATAGTTAGTATAAAAAATATTTATCATTTTTTTGTTTTTTAGATGATTATAAAAAAATTGAAGTTAAAAATTTTGTTACACAAATATAAACACAATTTGCATAACTTTTAATCATAATAATATAATGTATAAATATTTTTATTATTACATATAATTAATTTTTTGAGAGAATTATAAATATATCTATGATGTAAATATGAGATACAATTATCACTCCTCAAAAAGAATAAGATCATATTATTCATTTATTTTATCAATTATTCACTTTTAATTTGAAGTAAAATAAGTTTCATCTCAAATTGATAACGAACTCTTACTAAACAACTCACTTTATATTATACCGTGTTAGATCGTGATAGACTAATAAAAAATTTCTTTGATTTTATTAATTGATATTAGCATAATCAATCACGCTACTTGCTTTTAACTATCTCGTTTATTAATAATCTATTATCCCCTCTTAAAACTAATACTCCAGTTCATGCACGAAAAATAAAAAAAATATATATACTCCGTCACTTGTGCAAAATAAAAATAAAAATATGTTGCTATATATGATTTCTGCTAAAGATACATGGAAGCCAGCTAAGACCTTTCATTTCAGGTCACAGTAAATAAATATAAACAAATAAACAAACAAACAAACAAACAAAACCCTAGATGGCATATCCATGGCTATTTCCCAACGAAACATGTTTTCCATCTGCCTCTCTCTCTCTTTCTCCTCTCCCTCCTCCCTCAATTAAATAAGACCTTGATTGACTGCTTGCTTGCTTGCTATGCCTCTTTGTATGTGCAACTCTTCAACTTATTCAAAGAAAAAGGAAGAACAGAATTATATATGCAAAGACCTATATATAAATATATATATATATGTATGTATGTATGTATGTATATCCAAGTTTTGTCTTTTTATTCCGATGAGGTTTGCATTGCATCAATTCAATTCAAAGACATCATGCATCGGCCATTAATAAGAGTTATAGCTTGCTTGTGACAATGGAGAAACCAATAGATAAACTCTGATGATATAGAGAGATAAAAATGGAGGAGTGTTAATGGATAGTAGAAGAAACAAAAAAATCATTCGGAATGATTACTCTGAGCCTCTGGCGGCCGTCAGAAATTGTTCCCCTGGCTCCATGCTCTCTATTGGAATCTCGATCCTCTGTTGCAATCCAGTTTGTGGCTGTCTGTGTGTGACTTCTTGAGAGTTGAGAGTTGAGAGTTTGAGTCTTGTTTCAGCCAAGTCATGAAAAAGAAATATATTTGTTTTATGTACTCACCAGTTTTAATTTATTGTTGAGTTACAAACCGGACTTTCTCTAATTTTTGGTGCTGTATATATTTGAAGTTTCGGCACTGTCTTGAGAATTTCGTTCAAAATTAAGATGTAAAAAATTATGGAGATATTATTTTCAATTTTCAATTTCTAGCAAATTGAGTTTCAAATTTATAATTCGAAGAAATATCCTTATCTTCTTTCGAATTATGTAACCGGCGATAATGACTTCTTCCCCTCCCCTTCTCCCTCTTTCAGTCCGATAATTAATTAACTATTTAATATTAAATTTTTGAATATAAAATGACTAAATTATTCTTGTATGCTTATAGTATAATAGTTAAAATATTTGTGTTTTAATAAATTTTAATTTATAAAAAAATAGTAACTATTTAAAAAAATATAGACGCTTAAATGAATATTCATAATACATAATATAGTTGTTGCTTTATTTTTATTTTGATTTTTATATGCTTTATTTCATCTTTACAAGAAAGATATATTTACACAGATTATTAAATTGATACAACTTTTTATTCTTTATTTTTATAACACTTTACAATTTTCGACACCATTATTAAATGGAAAATGATTTCTTCATAAATAAATATAATTTTATCGATTGAACTTATGAATATCCTGTATAATTAAATCTTATGTAATTTTAATATCGTTTGTGTAGTGCAAATTATGAAAATTTAAATCACCTGATAAACAACAAAACATACGAAATATCTCATTATTTGTTATTCGTATGATTTATACACAATATATTAATCATGTCTATAATGTCAGATTTTATATTTGAACTGTATATTTGAAGATGGTCAAAATTATATTTAAAAATAAATGATCATTAAGCGATCCATAATATAAAAAAAAAGTGGTTGATATGATATAAGTATATAACCTCTAAACTTGCATATTTGAATCAATTCCAACCTGAAATCCAGACCACCACATCAAACCAATATTTAAAAATTATAAAAATATTGAAGAGAATAATGTCCACATCAGATACCTGCAACACAATAACAGTGCTCCTGAAGTGGTACAAATTATCAGCATCTGGTATCCATAAACAGTAGGTGTTTTAATATAAGATACATACGGAGCCATGTAATGCATGGTGTTATTATATCAGGAAAGAAAAAAAAAACATTTATTCCGGTTTCTTGGCAATTGGTATTGGGTTGTTGGTTGTGTGGGTTTAATTTAATTAGGGTTTGAGAATCAAGACCTGTCACATGGACTTGTCCCTCTCTAGCTATATACACTCTTTCATGTATTATAACGACCGTATAGACGTATATATAGAGTAGATGTATAGCCGTATATTTATATAGACCAGGTACTAGTCCTGTGTGAGCAAGCAAGTGTACAGCTCCAAGACTTCTATAGTTATCTCCAGTATTAATTCTCATGTTGCAAATATATGTATTTCAAGAGCATATTGATATATGTTGGGTCAAATTTTTGAATACTAAAATTATACGTAGCTAGGTGGTATTTATTTTGATTCGAGCTGTTGTGAATTTAGGATGGTTAATTGTCTGAAAAGACAAAAGTTTATTTTTGATTCAAATAAGTTAATTAACATGCAAACAAATGTTAATTTATTAATTAATTGTGGCAGAATGTTTAATTATTGTCATCCATGGCCATTTTCAAATTGGAATAAGTAGATGTTTGTTTCATGTAAAATGATAAACTGTCACATAGTAGAACGCACATTTTAACATAACTAAAATGTGTATTTTGAAATATGCAAGCAATTACATGACAATTATAAGTTTTACATAAAATATGAACAATGTTAGAAAAACAAATAATCAAATAACCATTTGCATGCAATGTCAGTGGTTCATGAAGAGTGAATCAAACACTGGTAATTAATGCTAAAAGCTGATAATGGAGGGTAAGCCCAGGATGAAGATATTCTCAATGAATACTTGATAACTTAAAAGAATATTATATCATGGGAATTTCAGATGAAAAGATAGTAAATATTATAATTAACATGCTGTATGCATCACAATAATCAATGTGACATTCATGATATCTGGATAGTAAAACTCCTTTAAAAACACCTAGGTGAATAAGAATAATGTTGATGCAAACCTGCTCTCTGTGAAATGGACAATGTTTGCTGACAAATTAATTAAAGCTCAACGTTGAATTCAAGCAAAATGACTGACCATTAAATTATTTGATACCTATAAGGAATTTCTTAATGATACAAATTAAGCACAATATATAGCCATACTTTGATATCAATTCGATCGAACTGAGAAATTATGTTTTGTCCTTTTGTTTGCTCTAAAATTTTAAAATTTGATATTTATCTTCATGTCTTCATGATACAAAAACTCTATAGTAGCTGCCCCCTTGGTTAATTAAAAAAAAAATCAGAAGATATGTTTGTAATATCATTTTTGTAAAGAAAATTATAAAAATACACACATGATCCAAAATGGTGTTTTGTGGTTGTGTTCTGTATATAACCAAGAACTCCAACAGCATTTGCACTCATAATTTCCTAGCTGACATCCACACTTTTTTATTTAATACAATATAAGATGAGGGCAAAATGGCCTAATTACTGACGCGGCCGGATTAATAATATATTAACACTGGTTGCCATAATTAATATTTTAAATTCAGAATTTAATTATATTCGATAACTCGATTGTTAATCTGACTTTCTTCATGCAGAAAAGTGATCTCTAGACCAAAAGTTCAATTCTTTCTACTTATATATCACCACACAATCACACATACAAACTGAAATCAGCCACAATATATGGTTGTTGTGAGTTGTGAGTTGTGACTGATCATGGCATGTAAATGGCATATTAGAGTTTATATCATTTATTGCGTTGTATCATATATCGCAATATATTATTTGTCCGTTAAGATTCGTATGAAACGAATTCCTACTATAATCGATCCGTTCGATCCGTTCGTATATCATGCTACACAGCAGATCAGGATCGGCATATTGACATGGCATAGCATGGGGTTTACAATTTACACGCGCGCCCGTATAGGCTTCCAGCCACGTAGTGTTTTCTCTCCACGTACAAGCATGCACAGCTAAAACCCTCAGCTTTCTTCAGAGAGAGACATCATAGATTATAGATAGATAGGGTTTTTAAAGGTCAAACCTTCCTGCCTATAAAGATGAGAGGTTTCATATAAATTTATAATGTTAGAGGAGGTAGAATACTACGCTCCTACATGCGTAGAGATATAGAGATATAGAGATATAGAGAGAGAGAGATAGCGTAGGCACACAAGCGTGCATGGAGGTTTTAAGAGGTCTCCAGTTCCTGTCGCAGCTAATAAATGAGGCTTAATTTGGAGGCTTCTCCTTGTTGTTACATGGAATATATGAGAAAGAGAGACAGAGAGCGCCATTGGGAAACTCAAAGAGGAGACAACGAGATCATCCCACGTGGCCCCACACCTACATACATATATACATACATATATATACACTCGATCGATAGATATATCGATCGCACCGCGTCTTTCTTTGCGTGTGCCACTGTACTCTAAATAAGATCTTCGTTTGTTTATTTGAATTAAACACAGGAAGGTTTGATCTCTAATGACAGTATATATGTTTGGTAGCAAGAGGGGTAGGGTTAGGGTTTAAGTTTGCTTAGACGATTAATGGTTTTTTTGTATGTACTACATGCATCACACTTTTTAAACGTATTTATTGCTAGCTATAAAAGAATTGAGCTTTTTAAAGCTAGGGACTTTGAAAAGGAAGGTTTAATTTCTCGATTTCATCCAGATAACCTATGCGTATTATAATTTATACGTACCAGGTTAGATCCTCTCTACAATTGTACTTTTACAGTAGTATCAGATGAGATGATGTCTGTAAATTGTAGAACTTAATTAATCATTTAATTGTACCAGCAATGTGTATATAAAGAGAGTGAGAAAAACTAGCGTGAGTTTAAACTCACTAATATCGTTGGTGAGTTTAATTCAAAAAACTATTGAAACGATTTCAAACGATAAATCCGAATAGCTCAACAAATTCTTCATATTAAAATCTCCTAAGATACTAATTTTTTCTATTTTTGGAGTTTTTTAACGATTTGTTTCAATTTTTTTTGAAAATAGTTTATTCATATATAAAAACGTTCATTATTTTATTATTATTTTAGAATCATTGTCAAAAATTCGGAAAAAATAGTTAGAAAACTCTAAAAAAATAGAAAATTTCTGTATCCTAAAAGATTTTAATATAAATAATTTGTTTAGTTACTCGGATTTATCGTTTAAAATCGTTTCAATCATTTTTTCAGTTAGTTCATCAAAAAATTCGATGAGTTTAAGATCACGCTAGCTTTATATTGCTAGTTAACTTACAAGCTCAGATTGAGTCTGTCTGAATGTATTGCATCTAGACTGTTGGATCTGAAAATCTGAATTTCTTTTTTTGAAGTCGGAGATCTAAATTGATTGATAGTCCGAAACCCTAGTGGATCAGCATATGAAACTAATTAATAGGATAAGATGCATTTGATCCGTACAAGTACTGGAGAGGAGGCAAATTGTATTAATTGTAACATATTTATCCTATCAAGGTTCAATAATCCATATGAAATACAAAGATATCTTACTTCGTTTCATGCTGTTTGTATATTTGTTGGTCTTATGTATTCTTTGTTTGACTCCGTGTGGATCTAATTATGGCAGCTGCTGCCGTATAGAAACAAAACATGGATAGCATTGGATCAGAACAATTTAATTATTATCCAAATAGGAGCATAAATGAAGAAGTCAAAATTTTGGTCATGAAGATGTATGCTTGATTTGTTAGCCAGAAGAAGAAATTGAAAAAAAAAAAGAAGATAAAAAGTAATGGGTTCTATTAGTAATTCTTATTTACTAAGACTATTTTAGCTGGATTGATTATGTCTCTAATTTCTAATTTCATATAATTTGAAAGTGTAATATAATATTTCACTATTAAGGACCATCAATTTTTTATGAAATATATATAATGATCTATATTAATGGATTTTAATGGAATATAAAATTACACTCAAACATCATAAATTTTGAAACATAATAAATCTATAAGTTAAAAATATATTTATAATTTTTTTATATTTTTTCTGAATTTATTCAAAAAAAAATATTAACCAATTATCAAGTTAATCATCATCAATGATTCATTCTGAATGAATTTATCGCAAGCCTTGCATTACTTTATTTTTCATCGCCACATCAACTTAGTCGTATATACACAATTGTTTTAGACTTTTAGGCTATATGTATTAGATAATTTGAAAATAACTCGAAGATCAAATTTTCCTTCTTCCAGATTCAAATTTTGGGATGTTAATTTATACCACGAAAATTTTCAATATATATATATATCTTTTATTCGTCAAAAAAATATTCTTAGTCGACAGTTTTATGAAAATATTTCCAATTAAATATTGACATATCAAAGACTAGTCGAAAGCTAATTTCTAAATGTTTTTAGACTCACTAAACTCACATTATATTTTGCCAATTAAATTTTTGTGCTGAGAATTATTTAGTTTGGAGATGAAATAAATTGAACGCTGGAAGAAGAAAAACGAAACGGTAGAACTGATCACCTCTTTAATTTCCCAAAAAAGTACACAATAATCCACATAATTAATGAAGCCCACATAATGATTAATTAAATTTACACAACAAAACCGGTCACTTATTAGTAATAAATAATAATCAATCACCAACTACCATTACTCAATTACTTAATTATTATTTGCCAATAACGGAAAATTCCTTGGTATTTCATGAACCCTTCATTAATATCTCACATCATCATAAAATGGGAAAAAAAAGTCTTAATTAATTAATTCAATGTGAGATAGACACAAGTGTAACAAAACTGGCTTTTCATTAATGGATGCACATATACATACATATATATATATATATCATAATGCTTTGTATAGAGGCGCAGTCTACTCTATATATATTTGGATATATAGGTGTCTTTTTAATTAATTAACTTGGAGCACATATTACTTGCACATGATATGATATGATATATCCACTATCTTTAAAATCAATGAAAATCTGAAACATTTTTCTTGGAGAAAGAAAAGCAAAAAAACCTCTCTCCCCCTCCAACCGTTAGCAATCCCTTCTCTCTTCCATTTCCCACATTTGGCGCATGATGTGTATATATCATCAATCAAAGCGAAGCTCCTTATTTATTTACATATATAGAATTAAAGGCTCTAATTAAAACACACCAAACCTCTCCTCTTCTTTCTATATATATACCTTGTAAACCCCCTTTCCCTCTTCAAACTATTCTCTGATTCCACCTTCCTCAAAGAAATTGAATCCATCACATATTACCACAGAGAGATACCTTTCTCATACATGGAGAAGAGATCACACAGCAACATGGGTACTAACAGCAGTGGCAAGAGAGCCATGGCTTCGGCACCCGGTACCACAAACAAGGATGGCACGACGCGGTACCGGGGGGTTAGACGCCGGCCGTGGGGCCGGTATGCAGCTGAGATCAGAGATCCACAGTCTAAGGAGAGACGGTGGCTCGGCACCTTCGACACAGCCGAGCAAGCCGCATGTGCATACGACATAGCCGCACGTGCCATGCGGGGCAACAAAGCGCGCACCAATTTCCCCTTCCCTTCGACCATGGCGCATGGTCACTCAGCAGCAGGTGATTGGTCATGGCCTGTCATGCCGACCACGACACCTCCTCTGAACCCACTTCTCCTGCGCAACTTATTGAACCCCCCTTCGCAAACTTGCAATGCCGGTAACTGTGCTAACTGCACCGCTGTTCCATGGTTAAACCATGGAGCGTCTAGTATTCCTACTGCTATTCCAATTCCAACTGGTGCAACGCTTGATTGTGCCGGTTATGCTCGTTGTAACGGTACCGAGCCTTCTCTTGTCTTCCCGCGAACACAGCCGCCGCAAGTGCAACAACAGCACCAGTCAAGTTGCAACGGTTCAATTGCATCCAATGCAGCCTCTCTTGTATCCGATATGAGCGCTGAAATCACTGGAATCAACAACATGGATTTCCTTCGCACTGAGCATCCTGAAGCGGGGTTGCTCGAAGATATCATACAAGGCTTCTATCCGCTTAACCAGTGCAACAAGGGTACCGACATATATAACGGCACGGAGCACGCATTTGATCAGGAAATGGTGATCAAGCAGGAGGTGCAAGGGTTCGAGCCATCCGATTGTTTCCACGGTGATGCCGGTGACGATATCCCGATGGTCCCGCAAGGATTGCTCGAAGATATCATACAATATCCTGGCTTCTTTGAGTTCATTTCTTCTAATTTGCACAAGGCCTGATTTTTATCTTGCTATTGGTGGGATTTTAATTATCTATATAATTAATTAAAATTGCCTCGCATGGTGCTATGCATCTATATATGTTGATCTAGCTAGTTCTTTTTAGTTTTACCTTATTAGTTGCTTGTCATCATGTGAACTTATGATCTAGGCAAGTAAACGTATAAATTAGTATGTTTAAGATTTAAGAAAGTTGCATCTTAGGGATGATGTATTGATGATGTGATATATTAATTGAAGGAATTAGCTTCTGGGTTTAACTTTTTCTCTCTAGGTTTATATATGCCTTTGTTTTCATGGAATTAGCTTTATATTCTTGCTCCTTTCCCTTCTCCTTTAACTTTATTACCTTGTTCTTCATGTATGAATTCAAGATTTTTGGCGTGATTGCATGTTTAAAGTAAAACACATCTAATTCAAAACAAACTGACTTGATAAATTTCTTTGTTTAATAAAAAATGCTCTTGTGAGTTGCAAGTTCCTCTTAATTTTACAACCAATAAACAACTGTAATTAGTTAATACACCCCTATATATAATCAGCTGTCCATGAAATTCACTGTAGCTCTTTTCTGGGAATGCAACACAACAAAGTAATTAATAAAGAACGAACGAATGAACATCTCCAGTTCGTCAGCTTGAACATAGCACCGAACGCCTCCAGTTATGAGCAGACGCATTAAATTAAAGAACCACGCTGGTTTCCAAGAAGGGGTATATATTTTTGCTAAAAGAGAACCAGCACCCGAATCTCAGCTGGTACTTGTCGATGGGATCGCTGTCGCCACTGGACTGGATGGAGAGAATTGAATTAAAGGAGGGAGGAGTCAGGGAGGCGAGAGAATTTAATGAAGGCGATCGATCGAGACTCGAGAGGAGAGGGAATAGTCACAGATAGAAGTTCAAATTTCAGGGAAAAAGTTTTAAAAAAAAGAAGAAGAAGAAGAAGAAGGTACATACTATATACTATGCAACAGAGTACAGAATTGAGAGAAATCATAAATGCAATGTGAGATGAAATTAAAGAAACTCAGAGGATGGTGCAATGTGAAAGTTGTCGCGGAGAGAAGAGGATGCTATTGCTGGCAAAGCAAAAGTAGCAATAGCATTAATTAATTGATTAATTAGTGCCAAGATCTCATCAGTTCCGTCACATTGTTTGGTTTTTTGACTATTGCAATTCCTTATTCCTGAGATTTTGTTTTGAGGATAATTACAAAAAAAAAACAAGAAAAACACAAAAGGTTGATGTTTGTGACCCAACCAGATTGGTACATTTTTTTTCTATTTGGTATGTGTATGTTTCTGCATTTTTATTGATCAAATGTGCATCTTTTTTAGACTGTAATTGTTTGATGCTATTATTTCTATGATCGTTGATAGCAACGTATCTTTATTATTTCCCAAATAATAATTTCAGAATAAATTACATCTTCTGAAACAAAATGTATTTTGAGTAAATTCTTAGGCGTGCTAATAACATCCGAGATTTACCCGGGAGGCTGTTGAAGGTACATCTTACGTAGCGAAAGAGCCGAGTAGAGACCGAGAAAATTTAATTATATGTATTAAAAATTTAAGTTATTTTACTATAATTATATTACAATCGGACAAAAAAATTTAAGACATAATTTTAAAATAATCGTAAATATATAATTTTTTTATTAATTTTTGTCAAGTTTCGTAATGATCTTAGGTACATCATATATGAAATGAGCGAAAGTTACCAACTCTAATTTAAAATAAAAAATGAATTCCGAACTTATGCAAGTTAAACTAAAAGGTGTTGCTTTTCTTTTTCTTTGTTCAAGATTGCTAGCTAGATTTTAGCTACTTTTAACACGTGGGATATTTGTACCTTTTATTATCATGTTAACTCGCCACTATTTTGTTTTCAAATGTGCTAAAATGAGGAAAAGAACATCATTTTGACCACGCTCATTTTCTATGGTGTTCACAAATTGCCAGTTAATTGCTTGGCTTTTGAATAAAATCTGTTTTTTTTAAAAGAATAAAAAACTGGTTTTTATTGCTAAATTACTTTGGTAGTAATAATCAGGCAATTAATATCTTACAATTAAATCGACCACTAAACACTCAACCAGACTTGGTTCAAAGAAAATACCCAAAAAATTAAGAATTAAAAAAATAATTCATGATCCCCACTGAACAAATCGAACCAATCACATACTAATTAGTTTGCCTTTATCGCGAGTAAATGACAAAAAGAAAATGAAAACGGTCAATTATTATTAGCCTTGCTACAGCACAAGAGCTTTCAACAAATGTGAAAATAGCAACAGGAAATGCGACTTCTGGATCTGAGAAAGAGCGTCAAAATAAAAATGGAAAAAAAGAAAGAAAGAAGGAAACAGTGAAGAAACCAAAACATGCGTACGGAGAATCCACATCCCGGGACATTTGCCTGGTTCGGCTGTTTTTTCTTTCCAATGCGGTTTCATTTAAGACAAAAGCCTGTCCTCTGTCGGGCTTCTTTTCCCCTGTACAAAAGCCTGACAGTAAAGCCATCAGGATATTTCCATTCCATTCCCTTCTTGATTCTTGCTTTTCTTCTCCTCTCTCTCTCTCTCTCTCTTCTTCTAATCTTCTCTCTCTTTCATCCTTGCAATTAATTGGATGAAAGGGATTTCGGTATATATATATATAATCGGAGAAAACTCTGAAGGTGAATTACTGAATCAAAAGGTTCGGATTACCACTGGTGCACAACCAATCAATGCCGGACATGTTACAAGCAGTTCTATTTTTTATTTTTATTTTTTCCTCTGAGAGAGAAGTACAGAGTTTTGGACCCTTTGATTTTGGTCTTACTTTCAGAATCAAGTTTTGGGCCGATAAAATAAAACCATAATTTGTGTGGTTTTTGACCGGATGGATCGGAAGTTGCCATGTAAAAGTCTGTGATATATCATCAATGCACGGAAGCAGTAATAGGTCCTGCTTCGCAAAAGGCAATGGTGCACAAGTTTACAATACCAGAAGCCCAATTGCATTTTTTTAATGTTTTCGTTGCGTGTTTGTTGCGGAAAAGCCCATGGGCTGAAACGCATCTTAGGAAGAACAAAAGCAAGTCCGCCTTGAAGACTCATATTATGGGAATCCCGAATGGTTAACCTTTTACCTTCCAAGTTTGTTAAAGGGACCGAGTCTAAAAAAAGAAAAAAAAGCATCTACACTTCTACAGGTGGTGAGAATAAAAACAAATGTGGTTGTACCCGTCAAAATATACACACATAAAAATGGATAAATGGGAGAGGAGATCAAATTTAGCTTCTGGTCATGTTTCGCCACTTGTCTTTTAGATCAATCTGCTCAATAAAAACTGAACATTTTAGAATAAAGCAGCGAATTCATGTATAGAGTTTCAAAATAACAAATAGTACACATTACCCTACAAAAAAAAAACTAGACAAATATCATGTGTAACCCATCTAAATCATGCCAAATATCTTTGTAATATTCGTACTTCCTATTTTTCAAGACAACTTAAAATCACCCCCTTTTGCCTCATTCATTATTTCATAAATAAGGCTGAAAAAAGAGGCAATTTTGGTAAAAAAAAATTAGTGAACATGGCAACTGCCATATTACAAATATATACTATGGCACAAGACAGAATTGTTGTTAAAGACAAAATATTTAACAGTTAAACAATATTTCCGAAGCAAGGCTAACTGTTACCTCTGTTCTCTCTTCAAATATATAGCGGTATTGATCCAATATTTGCTTCCAATTCCCTCTTCCCAGCCTTCAGAATCAATCATAATGATAAACAAAATTAATAAGTGTAATGAAACTGAGGTAAATCAATCAAAGAAGACAGAGCTAATAGAGAGATTTAAGTACTCTTTGACAGCTTTTCTCAAAGTATCTTCCTCTAGCACAGTCCATCTCTTGGCTTTTCTCCTTACACCAGGTATTCTGTTTGCTACCCTTCTGAGAGGAGAAAGTTTTATTCTCTTCGGGGTAGGCAAATGAAACCCCCTTGAAGTTCCCTCTGAGTTATCTGATGACAACTCGGTGGATTGGGTCCACTACAGATACCATAGACACACACAAGAACGTGCAAACACAAGCATCGATCATTTCGAAGAAGTAAATCAACTTATTAACTGTGCAAAGCCAAATATGGAACTTAATACCACAAAGCCAGATTTTTATGCTTGGTGTAACCAAGGCTTTTGTTCTTTTTTTGGGTGTATGATTTGTCAGGCTCCAACCTGGGTGGGACAGCCGATTCTGTTTCCGATACAGCCAACTCATGAAAGGGTCATTACTGCTTGATGCACATCAATGAATGTAACATAACCCAAATCAAATGATTGATATTAGTTATCTTTAAACTTGTGCAACCGTGATATCTAATTGCTGAAGAATTTTTACTCACATTGTTAATTTATTTCCATCCTTATTTTTTTCTATTTTAAAGGCAATTTCATGTGCACCCTGCAAAAGATCAAAATTTCACTTCTACCCCATCATTTTTTTTTATCATTTATTAACAGCTGCTGCCAACAGAGAAGCCCTTGACTATACCAATTTATTATGATGAAGTAGAAATCAGTAGAAAACTACCTCATAACGGGAAGCTGTCGGTTGACGATCCATGAGACTTTGCTTTGGTATTCCATTACTAGTACCCTCCATCCTAGTAGAAATTACATCTTTACCCTTACAATTTTCTGGTGCATCCATGTCTGTCTGCATGGCATTCTCATCTCCTACCACCTTTCCACGCAAACTTTCAGCCACTTCATTAGCAAACTTGATTGCCTCAGGAAATGGGTCTTCAACCCTTTCCTTAAGCTCAGCGCAGCTCGACCGAAGATCATCCACCACTTTCTTCACTTCTGGCGTTGGTATTGACTTTGAAATAAAAGTTGTTTTTATTTGAGCTGCTGCATAAGTTCAAAAAAATCATTGAGGTGCTTGACTTTTGTTACTATGAGAGTGCAACAAATAGAACTCATACATGTCTAACTTGCAAAATTCTGATTTCACTCAACATTTTTAACTTTGTTTACTCAAGTATCTGAATATAGCAACGATTTAATAAAGAAATCTAGTGTATCAAATGGTAAATGGTTGACTCTAATGCAAGTGCAAATATATTACACGACATATTTCAGAATAACCTGTCGTAGGCATAGCTTAATTTCTCGATGATAATTGATTAAAATCAGATGTTTGCCATATACACAATCAAAAACTTCAAACAATGGTTCGGGAAGTAAACCACAAATACTCCCTTCGAAATCAATCAGTTACCCAATTGCCATACTTCATTCAAAACTCCTGCTATTTGCATATCATAATTCGAAAAGGGTTAGGATCCTGACAATGCTTCATGCCAATTTTTTTTTAAATATAGATAAAATTAAAGACATGTTGTTTTCGTTATAGGTTAGTTGTGTATCAACTTCCATCCAATTGACTCATAAAATCATTTTAGGTTCCATCAAATGCTATTAACAAGGATCATTGCAAATTTCATGTCATTTTATGAAGAGTGAAACTTGTAGGTTTTACCATTTTTCATGTATATGTTGTACATTAAGTATAGATTACATTATACTTGCCAGATTTCAAAATTACAAGTTATTTTTTGACAGTTGTCAAACTAATCCTACATCAAAATACGGATCAATATTTGGATGAATTGGAACAATGATGGCCTAAAGATCAATATTTGGATGAATTCTCCCTGAGCAGATATGTCAGATAAACATTTCAAAACTTAACAAATTACAAATCAGAAAGTTTCATTAAGCAGCTGAATGAAACAGTATACCTATTCGAGCTGCAGTCAAAAGAAAACATGGTTGCGACTCCATCTCCTCTCTCTCTTTCTCCAGAAAAACCCTAACCGTCTCCATTGCTTCCTTTAACGTGCTTCTTCCAACCACCTCAGCTCTCAGAACAGGTTCACTCAGAGCCTTCTCCATTTCCTCAGTAACTGCCTTCAGACGATCAGATGCCAAACCTGATTCATCAGGGGATTTCAAAATGCCACCAATGCGTTGTAAAAACACAGATGAAACGGCGGAGGCAAAGTCTGGAGCTGAGCAAACGATGAAGGTGGCGACTGAGAGGTAGGCGTCCGAGGCGAGAGGGTTTGGGCGAGGGTTGAGCGATTGGAGTAATTCGATGAGGCGTAGTGTCCGAGGGGAGAATCGGCGCCTGGAGAGGTCGGAGGAGAGACCACGGAGGAGTATAGCGCGGCGGAGGGAGGGAGCCGCGTCGGCGGAAGAATCGGCGGAGGGAGATGGAAGTGCAAGGAAGAGAGCATTAGCGAGGCCATCGGAAATGGATCGCTGGCGGAGGACGAACTCCGCCATGCTGTAGACGGTGGTCGGATCCGCCATTTTCTAGGGTTTTCCGAGTTCCGACCAGATTTGTTTGAGCGGGAGAGGGGAGAGAATTCGAGTTCGGATTTTGATGTGGGCTGTTGGATTGGATTAGGTTGTCAGACAAGGTTTCAATCATTTTATATTTCTTTTCTTATGAATTTCTAATACAACGCTTTAAGCGTGGGCCCTTTTTAAAGAATCGTGGCCCGTTAGAAGTTCTAAGCGGTTTTCTACGCTGTTTGTCTTTTTCTTTTTTTCTCAGTGTTTTATGAAATGAGGAATCTGGAATCCTGCTGATATACTTTCATTTAAATACAAAATAATATCCGAAATTTAATTTTTGGAAAATCATGCAAAACTAATCATCGGAATTGTGGACTGGATACAAAAAGAGCGATTACCAAAACTAATCTATCTGGGCCGGATGAGAACGACTTTGGGCCGTGAAGAACCGCAGAACTAATACAGTGATGATAGATCTCGTTTCTTTATAAAGAGATTTTTATCATAGATTCAAATTTTATAAAAAAAAAAAAATAGATGAATCGAGTCGACTCAGCAACTGTACCAGGGAATCATTCGTTTATCCTGTGCACAGAAACATTAATACACGTCTTATCTTCCGACCAATCAAAACGAGAGGCTGATATCCTCACCACACTCTTTATCAGAAAGAAAGAAATATATCCTCACAACACTGATTGAATGATTGAAACAGTACCCCCCGCCAACACACACACACACACACACAAAAGAAAGAATGCAAAAATAAAACCGAAATGGAAGCTCTAATTGTGTGTAGATTTCTACTGTCATGAAGCAGCAACTGCGTGAGCAAACCGAAGGTGACGATCGAAACCTCGAGATTCTGAAAGCGGCGGCACAGGCCTGGCTGGCGCATTCCTCAAATCCAAAATCCGTCACGCAAGAATTCGACGTGCGTAAAGGCAGTGCCATGCGGCAGCCCTCTCGTTTCCAGCTTGAGGCGATCAAACAACAAGAGAGAGTGGTGGAGTCGGCGTGGGATTTTTCGCGCTCGTTGTGGGACCCTTATGAAATAGTGGCCGTGTCGAAAAGGCTGGAGACGGGGCTACTGTTAGACCATGCCGTGCCGGTGCCTTTCGTGAGCCGGGCTGAGCCCGGCCGGACTAATAAGAGAGGAAGAAAGAGTAGCAATAGTTTGAGAAAATTAATTCGTAAATCCTTCTCAAGGAGGATAATTTCAGGTTAATTATTTGTTTTAAGAAATTAACCATTTTGCTAGACTAACTCTTAATTCAATTACTGTTAGATTTTTTTTTTTTTGAGAAGTATATAGAGGTCAAAGCCCCTTTGTTATATCAAATTATTGTAGATTATTTATGATGTAGACAAAGACGATCTGTAGTTTTCTTTTTTTTTTTATTGTATATGATCTTTGTGAGATGCATGTGTGATATTAACTCTTTTTTAGATTAATTCTTATTTTATTTTATATTTTTTATCTATATTTTTATATATCATATAACTTCTCTTACTCTTTCAATTCATTCGTATCATTCATGACTTTGTGAGAGTTCATAAATTTTGATTACATGCACCAAATCCCTAGCATATTTTTAGTTGAGAAACAAAAATGACGATATTGTCCTTAAAACAAAAAAGGAAAAAAAAAAAGAAAGAATCATCTGAGAGACACTGTCGTACTAAAATTCTCTATTACAAGTGTTTAAAGCAGTGTTGTAAAAACCGGTATACGCTTGACGGACGGATAGGGTACCGCCGAGCGATTAATCGTTATGCGGCCGATTAATCGGATTTTTGCGGACAATTTGGCGTTCTCATTATTGTAAATACAAATATTTATGTTTTATTCAAAAATAAAGTATTTATCTATATATAATATAGAATGTACAATGATAACAACAACAACAACATAATCATAACATCACATAAATCAGTAAAGTTATTACACATCCTAATAAAATTACTCACAAGAGCTATATATTATTAAACACTGCTTTATTTTATTTCTGAGCTATGTAGATGTTATATTATTCTTCATTTCAGCTTTATTTTATTTTTTCAATCCTGGCCTTTATAGAATTATTTTATCCAACAATGAAAATAAGAGTTGAAGGAAGAGATACATTACTTTCTTTAATATAGTTTCTCATATATTGAGTACTCCTTTATTCCTTAAATATATTTCTTCCACATTATATCAAATATTTTGTAATTTTGTGCTTGTTTTTTCTTTATTTGTGTACATTTGTTTTTGGACCAAAATGACCTCTTTATTGAACAACTTAGAAGGTCAATAGTTTCAAAGCAATATTAATTATTTGTTATTTTATGATGTGCTTGCATATTATTTCTTTAATAAATAAAACTACCAATGTCATTCAACAAACAAAACCAGTCATAATAATAGTATTTGTCTTTTTCTTTTTCCTGTCATGAATTTTTTTAGCTTAGATTTTGGCCATCTTCATTGAGGTTCATACTGATTAAATTTAAATTACTATCTCAAAGACCTATTAGATTTTAAATTTCATAGTAAAATGTGCAGCTTGATTATCAATCAACCAGAGAGAAAACCAATTGCTTCATTGATAATTTTTATTAAGTACCTCCCCATTAATAAAATTTAATAAATGATGGTAGTAGTGTATATTTGATTAATATATGGATGCAATCCTTTTAGTGATGGTAGTACTATGTATTTTTTTTTAAAAAAAAATCAATACATCTTTATTATCATAAATTTATAGAATATTGCACTAATTAATTTTTGTTTTTGTCTAGAGTCTTCTCAATTTATGCTCTTACATGATCATCTTCAAATCAAAGGGAGCTTAAAACCTTGAACTCAATTGTAAGGAAATCAAATTTTGGATTTTCATAATTTTAAATATTACTTGGTAGTAAATGATGAACACCTGATTGATATATGCTTTTACCATTACATGCTGCCTTGAGCTAAATTTGTGTTTGGTTGTGTATATTGAGAGAGCATTATAAATTTCTAATCATATTCTTATGAATTTGAAGAAACTTTTTCAAGTAAATTAAGCAAAGCTGAGGTTTTCCAAATACTTCTTCACCAAGTACGCACCTCTCTCTCTCTCTCTCTCTCTCTCTCTCTCTCTCTCTCTCTAGAAGGAGGAAATTTAAACGATTTTAAAAATAGATTGGGATCCTTTCACTACTACTTAACTTGACAATCTTGATAAAAAAATTTCAAATAATATCTAAAAAATCTTAAAAATAGAAAAACAATTTAAATATATTTCTAAACTTATATATTGATTGTGTTTCAAATTTCATAAAATTTAAGTATTATTTGATATTTCATCAAAGATTATAAAAAAAATATGACATTTACAACAGTTTATATTTAATGAAATATTAATTAATACCTAAATTATATGAAATGTAAAACACAATTAATCTATAATTTGACGAATATGTTTGTAATTTTTTTCTATTTTTAAATTTTTTTCGGAATTATTTGAAAATCTGTTATCAATTATCAGTGAACTTTGCCTATTAATCATCATCATGTGATGAAATATTTCAATTGTGCACTTAATGGGTTGATTATGACAACCATAGATTCCAAAATCAAAATTGTCAGCACTTTATGATTTGAATTTTTATGCATAAATTAAACTGTTTTCAATTACCTTTTAGGATATATCTCAGCTCAATTAGTAAAGACAAAAAAAAAAAAAAGCTTCTTGCAATAGCCAAACTGCAATGTAGTGGCGAGAGAAATTTCTTAACATAAAAGGGTTTATATGCACAATAAAATTATATACTTCTAGGGGTACTTGAAAGTTTACAAATTTATAGATCAAATCATAGTATACATAAACATTATGCCTTGTGAGAAAGAAAATTATCCTTTAATAGAAACCTTAAACAACAACATTGTTGGATGAGAAATGCTAGATTATAACATATCTTAACATTTTTGAAAATAATACCTTTAGATATTTTTCATTGTACTAAAAATTGATGCTGAATTCATTGCAAATTTTTTAATTACCATACACAAATAAAATAGGTATAATTGTTTTGAAAAAAAATGCATATTTTTGCTTACCCACGAGATCATCGAATATCTAGTATGATATCATACTTCAAAAATCTATAACACTATAGTCTACTCATAATGCATAATAATTTGCTTATCACAAAAAAAAATTACTTGGTCAGCATTTATAATTAATTAACATAAAGCTACTGAACTCAATTGTGTCAATTTAATTAAAAAGAGCATCATGAATTTCGTTAGTAATTATCATATTTCTATACAATATAATACATGCAAGGTGTTTATTTAAATTGAGGTAAGTTACACAAGAATAATTTTGAAAAAAATAAAATACAAGATTCAATCTTTGAAGATGCTCCTGATATTTATATGGTTAGGTCTAAATTGATTACAAATGTGAACAAATACACACAAAAATATAGTGAAACTAAATTGTGACGTGATTTTATGCGAAATTGTTACACAAATTAATCCAATTTAACATTAATAATTCTCATTATTATCTCATACACAGCCAATGGCTCAATCCTCATAAAGTCATAATTAGTGTATTGACCGTTATTGTCCGGTCCATTTTCACATTTTTATTGCTAATTAATTAATTAATTAATTAAGGGAGCTGATATACAGATATTAAAATCAATACCGATTTTATTATGTAATTTTTTTATACAGTATTTTTGTAATTCAACTTAAGTGAGTTATTATTCATATTAGTGGTATTTGAGTTGAGTAATAAAAATACTGTAAAAAAATAAGTTACATGAATAAAGTTTTAATATGAATAATAATTCATATAATATGAATAATAAAGTCGGTATCGGTTTTGATATCTCTCAAATATTTTCCATTAATTAATTGGAAATAACATCGTTACTGTGGAACCTATATATATGTGCAGCATTGACTAGCGGCGATACAGAGAATTATTAGAGAACAAATTATTCATTCTCGTTCAAGCTTTCTTTCCATATATTTAAATAGCTAAATTATACACTCCCGCAAAACTTTAATAGAAAATAAATTATGTAAATAAATATTATTTGTTATCATTGTTAAAAGATATTACATCTATCTTTATCACGGATGCATTCATGTAGAAGAATCTAAGCGTAATTTAGAGTCTTTCTCGTCTAATCATTCTTATGTGTAAGAATGAGGAGTTATCTTAGATCTGCTAGCTAACCTAATTTCAAATAACATCGTTGTATAATTTCAGATAACATCGTTGTATAATTTATATTTGTACCGGCTTATTTTATTGAACACATTTCAAATTTAAAGATGAAGTTTTTCCAACAATATTATTGTTATTTGTTTGATTTAGTACTGATAAATTTATAGCCTTGTAAATATATAATATGGGTTAGAGTTTGTCTATCAATTTGAAAATGAAGCAAATTATTTAAAACATGAAAATATGCAAATAATTGTATGGCAAATGCATTCTAACAAAATGTTTTGCGCAATACTTTTCATCTATTTTTATTTATGAACTTAATATTTGGTGTTTGTTGTAGGAATAATCTTTGTGCTCTCTAATTAGGGATTACTATCTTTAGGCGCTCCCTAATTAGGGATTACTATCTTTAGACATTAACTAAATTTAGATTTAATTAGATTTAGTTTCCATGTAATCGTTTATTTTAGCAGATGAAGAAAACCGGAAAAGGCTGTCAGTTTTTGCAGCACCAATTGAGATCGAGTTTTACTGATATTTGTGAATTTGTGTGTGTGTAATATTAGTCTACACTTTGTCGGCAACCGCTGGTTGTCTCTCCGACGAGGTTCTAACAAGTGATATCAGAGCTAGGTTCTTCCAAGGATCATGGGGGACGACAAGACCAAGGGCGTGGTCCAGCGGGTGATTCGTGAGGTGAGAACCGGGAGTAACTACCCCGTCCTCACCAAGACCAACTACTCTGACTGGGCGCTCATGATGAAGGTCAAGTTGAGGGCTAGGGCGCTGTGGAACGCCATCAACAATGGTACTTCCGACGAGCAGGAGGATATGATGGCGCTCGACGCGTTGATGAGTGCGGTACCGCCCGAGATGGTGTCGACCATCGGCTCCAAGGAGACGGCTAAGGAGGCTTGGGATGCGATCGCAACCATACGAATCGGTGATGATCGTGTGAGGAAATCGACGGCGCAGCAGCTACGCAAGAAATTCAACCTTGCCACGTTCAACAACGGCGAGACCGTCGAAGAGTTTGCACTGCGCCTAAATAACATGGCGGCACACCTCAACACGCTGGGCAATGAGGTAAAGGAAGGGGAGATCGTGGAAAATATGCTGCGAAGCCTTCCCCCCCGGTTCAAACAGATTGCGATCGCAATCAAGACCCTGCTCGATCCGTCCACCATGACCGTCGCGGATCTCACCGGACGGCTATAGGAGGCGGAAGAAGAACTCAATGAACCGTCGGCGTCCTTGCAGCATGATGGGAAGCTGTACCTTACTGAGGAGGAGTGGGAGGCGCGGCGGAAGAAGCGTGACGCGGAGAAAGGAGGCGGCGGCGCGCACAACGGAGGAGGCAGCCGACGTGGGGGCGGTCGCGGGCGTGCTAGCGGGTCGTCGGGGGGACCGACAAACTCACCTAAGCCCACTGACGAATGCCGCCGCTGTGGGAAGTTGGGTCATTGGGCCTGGGATTGCCGATCGAAGCCCAAGAAGGAGTAGGCCCATACGGTCTAGGATGAGGAGGAGGCTACTCTCTGTCTGGCAAAGTGCTCACACATTCTCTTCCCACCGCTGTCGAAATCAACATCGGCGCCGCTTCCGTCCCCGATCGCGCCACTCGACAGGGCCGATTCGGTGCCGGCGGGAACATCGCACCATGCCAGCGAAGGGTCTGGGCAGACGCCATCCGTGGCCGAAGTCGAGATCCACGAAGAAAAGGTGTTTGCGCAACTCAGAGAAGATGAGGAGAGGGAGGCAGAAACGTGGGTTCTGGACTCCGGGGCAACAAATCACATGTCCGGGTCCAGAGCTGCCTTCTCGAAGCTAGATTCGGAGGTGCGCGGAACCGTGCGCTTCGACGACGACTCGGTGACGCGGATCGAGGGGCGGGGCACCGTCGTCTTCAAGTGCAAGAACGGCGAGCTCCGATCGTTGGTCGGGGTCTACTTTATTCCCCGCCTGACAACGAACATTGTGAGTCTAGGCCAGCTCGACGAGGTCCGCTTCAAAATTGAGATCGACGCCGGCGTGATGCAGATTCGGGAGCCCGGTGGTCAGCTGTTGGCGAGGGTGACACGGGAGGCGAATCGCCTGTACCTGCTCCGAATCAATATAGCATCACCGATGTGCTTGGCGGTGCGTGAGCGCGGCGACGAGGTGGCATGGCGTTGGCACGAGCGTTTCGGCCATGTCAATATGGCGGCGCTCCGAAAACTAGCTCGGGAGGAGCTGGTGCGCGGCCTACCGGAGATCGGGAAGGTGGATCAGCTCTGCGAGGCTTGTCTGGCGGGCAAGCAGAGACGCGCCCCATTCCTAGTGAAGGCAGAATACCGCGCGAAGAGGCGACTGGAGCTCGTGCATGGCGATCTGTGCGGGCCGATCACACCGGCAACCCCAAGCGACAACAAGTATTTCTTGTTGCTCGTTGACGACCTCAGCCGTTTCATGTGGGTAGCCGCGATCCCTTCGAAGGATTGTGCCGCGGCTGCTATCAAGGAGCTCCAAACTCGGGCTGAGGGATTGTCGGGGCTGAAGTTGGGAGGGCTCCGAACCGATCGTGGTGGTGAATTCACCTCAATTGAATTCGCGGAGTACTGCGCGGGAGAAGGGATACATCGCCAACACACCGCGCCATACAGTCCGCAACAAAATGGCGTGGTCGAGCGGCGGAACGGGACGGTGGTGTCAACGACGAAAAGCATGCTAAAGGCGAAAGGGCTGCCGGGGTGGTTCTGGGGTGAGGCTGTAACCACCGCGGTGTATATCCTCAACCGCTGCCCAACGAAGAGCGTGAATGGCATGACGCCGTTCGAAGCGTGGCACGGGAAGAAGCCGGCGGTGCACCACCTGAGGACGTTTGGTAGCATCATCTACGTCCGTAACACGGCACCGAACTTGAAGAAGCTCGAGGACCGTGGCCGCAAGATGATCTTCATCGGCTACGAGCGCGGCTCCAAGGCGTACCGTGCGTACGACCCCGTCGCGAAGTGTGTGCACATCACACGCGACGTGGTGTTTGACGAGGGAGCCCAGTGGGACTGGGGCTCGAGCGATGTCAACGACGAGCCGATCGGCGACAACGACGTGTTCACAGTAAAGTACTTCATCGCCAACCAGGGACCTCCGGTGACCGAGGTACCTGGAGCTGCGACCGAGGAGGGTGAGGTGACGCCGCTAGCATCACCTCATGCTCGCAGAGGCGCGGCACCTGCAGGACACGGCGAGGTGGAGTTCGCCTCACCACCGAGTGAGGCCAGTGAGCACCTAGACGCCGACCACAACAGCGCGCCTCTCCGATTTCGGAAGATCGACAACATCATTGGGCCGGCCTCGCCGTGTGGCTTCGCGCCACGGGCACTGGTCATGGAGGAGCTCCACGTCGTAAGCTCCGACGAGCCTGCGTCGTTCGCCGAAGCAGAGCGCAGCCCCAGCTGGAGGAAGGCGATGATGGAGGAGATGGAGTCGATCGAGGACAACCAAACATGGTCCCTCACCGACCTCCCGCTCGGACGCCAGGCGATTGGTTTGAAGTGGGTCTTCAAGGTGAAGAGAGACGAGCACGGGGCGGTGTCTAAGCACAAGGCACGCCTCGTGGTGAAGGGTTATGCGCAGCGGCATGGCATCGACTACGATGAGGTTTTCGTGCCGGTGGCACGACTCGACTCGGTGCGCCTTCTCATCGCCCTTGCGGCACATGAGGGGTGGGAGGTGCACCACATGGACGTCAAATCGGCGTTCCTGAACGGCGACCTTGAGGAGGAGGTGTACGTCGAGCAGCCAGCCGGATTCGTGGTCGCCGGCAAGGAACACAAGGTACTCAAGCTGCGGAAGGCCCTGTATGGGCTGCATCAAGCACCGCGCGCGTGGAACGCAAAGCTGGACGACACTTTGTGTTCATTCGGCTTCACGAGGAGCCCGTCGGAACACGCCATCTACATCAAGTAGAACGATGGCAAGCAGCTGGTGATCGGAGTCTATGTCGATGACCTTGTGATCACCGGCTCGAACAGCAGCGACATCAAGTCATTCAAGAAGCAGATGGCGACCGCGTTCAAAATGAGTGACCTCAGCCTGCTTCACTACTACCTCGGCATTGAAGTGAAGCAGAGTGCGAGGGGGATCTCGCTGAGCCAAGGCGCCTACGCCGGCAAGATCCTGGAGAAGAGCGGCATGACAGGGTGCAACCCCTGTCATGTGCCCATGGAGCTGCGATTGAAGTTGAGTAAGCTCAGCATCGAGTCGCTAGTCGATGCGACGGCATACAGGAGCGCCGTTGGGAGCCTGAGGTATCTGGTCAACACCCGCCCTGATTTAGCATTTGCAGTTGGGCATGTGAGCCGGTTCTTGGAAGATCCACGTGAGGATCACCTTGCTGCTGTGAAGCGCATCATGCGCTATGTGGCTGGGACTCAAAGTTGGGGGGTCTGGTTCAGTAGGAGGGAGAAGGAGGAGCCTTATTTGACAGGTTTCAGCGACAGTGATTACGCCGGAGATGTGGATACAAGCAAGAGCACAACCGGCGTGATCTTCTTCCTCAGCGGCAGTCCGATCGCCTGGCAATCCATGAAGCAGAAGGTGGTGGCTCAGTCTAGCTGTGAGGCGGAGTATATAGCAGCTGCCAACGCTGCTAGTCAAGCATTGTGGCTTGCTCGTGTACCGGCAGAGGTGCAGGGAACAACACTGAGAGCGCCAATGCTGAGGGTGGACAACAAGTCTGCCATTGCTTTGATCAAGAACCCAGTTCTCCACGGACAGAGTAAGCATATTCGAGTGAAATATCACTTCGTCCGGGAGGTTGCAGAAGAATGTCTGATTGATGTGGAGTTCATCAGGAGCGAAGATCAACTAAGTGACATTTTGACGAAGGCGCTTGCAAAGTCCAAATTTCATGAGCTACGCGGGAAAATCGGTCTCATCGACATTAACAGTGGACACAAGGCTTAGGAGGAGAATGTAGGAATAATCCTTGTGCCCCCTAATTAGGGATTACTATCTTTAGGCGCTCCCTAATTAGGGATTACTATCTTTAGGCATTAGCTAAATTTAGATTTAATTAGATTTAGTTAATGCCTAAAGATAGTAATCCCTAATTAGGGGGCATAAGGATTATTCCTACATTCTCCTCCTAAGCCTTGTATCCACTGTTAATGTCGATGAGGCCGATTTTCCCGCGTAGCTCATGAAATTTGGACTTTGCAAGCGCCTTCGTCAAAATGTCGCTTAGTTGATCTTCGCTCCTGATGAACTCCACATCAATCATTTGTTTTTTTTTAATTAGAGTAAAAGATTCATAATGATATTTGGAGGATTTCTATATGTTTTGATTCTGATTTTTTGTTGCGTAATATTACAACACACAGTATACAAATTGATGGATTATAGAAGATTTTTTTTGAAATTTACTTTGCACAAATCTTAACACGATTGAACAGATAATATATTGTACTGTACGGTGTAATGTAACAGATGATACAAATGAGCTCTTTGTAAGCCAAAAAAAATAAAAAAAAATAAAAAAGGAAAAGAGAAAAATTCCACATGACACCAAAAATTCAATCCGATGCTGAGGGTGATTTTTATATTGAGAAAAAAAATTATAAAATAAAAAAAATATTTAAGAGAAATTTGAAAATTAAAAAACCATATTTTCAAAATGTGATCTTTTAAAAAAAACCGTACTCTTAAAAGAGATTACATTATGAAAAAACAGTCTTTTTTTAAAAAAGTTACACTCTGAATTATAATTTTGTTTTCTTTTTTTTCCTGATATAAAATTCACCCGATCGCTGATGTAACTATAGTTTGACTCGTTGACCTCGACTTCGACAACCGAGACCTCTCAGTTACCTCGCAGGCCCGCTCAAGCGCGAGGGAAACGAAAAGCATTCGATATTTTGAACTCGTTTGTACTACTCCCCTCTGCCTCTCTCGCTCTCTCTCTCACACACACACACACGCACAGTTCCGAGAGACTGATAGGAAGGAGAAACGATGAGCACTCCAATGGAGGTCTCTCTTCCCAACGGATCTGAGCTCGCACGACCCCAGGCTGTCCCTGAACCTGTCGCAGTTGCTTCTAGCGCTCCCGTCGATGATAAGATCTTGGTATCAGGTTCGAATTCTCTTCTAATCCTGCTATTTAAGCTCCATTTTAGGTTTAATGCCGATCTGATTGCGCTTCACGCAAGATTGATCTGACGAGTAACCCTTTGGCAAGCACCTGCCTAGCAAACAACAACAAAACGAAGTTGATATATGCTCGGTAGACAGTACATATACGAGGGAAATTCGTAAAATTAGTCAAGGATTCCTGGGATTACATGCTTATGGCCACACTAAAGCGTCTAATTTTGCTTTATTCTTTTTTGTGAAATATATCTGAATTTTTGCACTGCTGATTCAATTTCAGTTGAGGTCCTGATGAATCCTTCTAGCACTGCTCGGGTTGAAGAAGTTCGAACAGCTGTCGAAAGGTCCTTTTTCCAATTTTAATCTTCTCAATTTTCGTACCATCTTGGCATTGTTTAAGACTCTTATAAGTGAATAAAGGGGCACCCTTGAACAACAACATCTTTTATGAAAAAAGGGACCTTTTGAGTATAAACCTCTCAAAAGGGGCATGGTATGATTTGTTGTCCAGTTAAAATTAGTACCAAACGAAGTATAGTTTGTCCTTGACAATTATCATATATCAGGATGCTAGAAAAGAGAAGCCTAAGCTATAGTGATGGTCCAGTTCCTGTGCCTGTTGATGATACATTTCTCCGTGAAAATGTCAAGAGAATTTTTATATGTGACACAGGTAACAGACTTTCTTTTCTTTGATTGAACCTTCATTTACATATGTTATGTTATTTAGTATTTGATAAATATTTCTCTGTAGATGAGTGGGTCGACAAGCATAATGTTCTCTTGTTCTGGCAAGTCAAACCTGTTGTGCATGTATTTCAGGTATCTGTTGTTTCCTGTAAGATTGCAGTATTTATTCCAAATGTCTCTGTTATGGAGGCATCTCTACTGATTTGAATGGGTCTTTTGATTTACAAGTAGGTGCTATTGGTACTTTTATAGAGCGGACTATTGGACTAGTATTCGGTACCATATTGGTTTGGTCAGCGGTACCATACTGGTTTGGTCAGGCAATGGACCTATACGGTTTTCTATTGATCTGATATCTTTGTTTTACTTAATTCTGGTTTAGTTGCATTTCATTTTTATGCTAATATTGTGCTTAATTTACTGCGGTGTGTCTGATAACAATTAGTTTCATGACCCCCTTCAAATCCTTTGTTAATAGCCAGTATTGAATGTGGTATAAACCTTTACTAACCATATGAAGTACAGCTTAATGAAGATGGTCCGGGTGAAGAGCCGAGTGAAGATGACACTCTCTCTAGCTTCAATGAGTGGGCCCTACCAGCCAAAGAATTTGACGGGCTTTGGGAAAGGTTGGTTGTGTTGGGCTTATATGCATTTCACTTAAAATTCGGGAAGTTTCTGTTTAATTAGTTAATAGTAACAATGTGCAGCTTGATTTATGAAACTGGTCTCAAGCAGAGATTATTGAGATACGCAGCAAGTGCTCTGCTGTTTACTGAGAGAGGCGTGAATACTTGCCTTGTTTCATGGAATCGGTGAGATCTGTGAAATATCTATCTTATTAGTTTTTTTTGCCTAGTTTTTTCTTATCTTAATTTAATTTCATGGTGTTTGTACCACTATCTTTTAAATTATATCTTTTGAAGTCCAGGTGGAGTGTACGAGGTATAGTTCTTATTTTGTACATTTTGCAAGTATTTACTTCTCAGAAATGAAACCTTTTTATGCTTCTCACTATATCTGTGGATAATGTTCAGTTTCAGAAATACTTTCTTTTTCTGACATTATTTTTGATGTGGTTACTTCTACATTTACGCCAGTAGTTCTCTTATCTATGCTCTGATTGCAGGATAATTCTATTGCATGGGCCACCGGGAACAGGAAAAACATCCTTGTGCAAAGCACTTGCTCAGAAACTTTCTATTCGTTTGAACTCAAGGTTTCCCATTGGCTACACTTAATTTCTGTTTGTTGACTTATTATCATAGATCATAATAACTAGCTATACCAATACAAACAGTGCTGAGAGATTGGTGCCTTGGTTTCTCGTATAATATGAATGTGAAGAAAAAGAAACAGAAGGGACTGAGCTTTGGGGACGCAACTAAGGATGGGTCATTGCATACAAGTATGGGGTGCTAATTTGCATGGCATTGTCTAGTACAATATTAATATCTGTTAATTATCTTACCAGGTACTCGATGTGCCAATTGATCGAAGTTAATGCTCATTCATTGTTTAGCAAATGGTTTTCTGAAAGTGGCAAGTTGGTATGTCAACGTAGTTTCATTCTACACTGGGGATTTATAATTATGCAAATTTAGAAGTTAAAAAGTTTGGCTACACAAAGCTGGAGTTGGTTACATGTTCTTTTTTAAACTCTTTATTGCAGTCTTTTATGAGTTGTTAATAAAACTGGATATACAAGAAATTCATCACTGAACTATATAAATGTCCCGTTGGTTATTATTTCATTTGCTCTTCTTACTTCAGGTGGCAAAGCTTTTTCAGAAAATTCAGGAAATGGTAGAAGAAGAAAGTAATCTGGTCTTTGTTCTTATAGGTCAGCATCTGTTCTTCTTATATGTGTTAACTTTTTGTTTGCACTTGCATAAGATGTACGAAGTTTACTAATACAAAAAAGTTATTGCTGCTGGCTAACCTTTGTTCTTTAATAAACTTCACTTGAAACTTTCCAGATGAAGTGGAAAGCCTTGCGGCTGCACGACAGGCTGCCTTGTCTGGATCTGAGCCGTCAGATTCTATAAGGGTAATGCTTATGTGTTTTGCTTTGACCCCATGTGCTCATATCATTTTTAATATAACCATAATCTGGGTTTATTAATCTCTTCCCCTTATGCCCCCCTTGTGATTCCACCTTGTAGGTTGTGAATGCACTGCTAACTCAGATGGACAAATTGAAGTCTTGGCCAAATGTTATCATTCTGACTACATCAAATATAACTACTGCTATTGGTACAATCTTTTTGCTATAATGGAACCTTTGAAATGCCCAATATTTACCAATATGCGTAATAATGCCTCATTTAAGTGAGTAAATAATGTTCTGAACACTTGCTTGAAATATTCCAATATTTTTGGTTATTTTTCATGCTCTAAGACTTACTTCAATGCAGATATTGCTTTTGTTGACAGAGCTGACATCAAGGCATATGTGGGTCCACCCACCCTTGAAGCACGATATGAGATACTGAGATCTTGTATACATGAACTTCTACGTGTTGGAATTTTAACGCATAGACAGGTATGCATCAATATAACAAGTCTGAAGTCATGTTTCATTATTCTTGTTGCGTCATTCCTTGTGTGTTGTCTATATTTGAGTTATGACATGATATCACACACATATTGGTAATAATAAACAGGTACTAATTTGTACCTGTTAATTAATTGTTCACATGAACTGATAGCAACTCTTGTGGCTTCTATTATTTGTTATAGTGGTATCTCGCAAATGCAAAAAGCTATGTGCAATTTAGTTGAGCAATTTTAGATAATTGAACCCGATAAAAATCAGATTGCTAAGGAGAAGATATCCAAACCTCAGTACTTTTTTGTAGCAATGGGGCACAGGGATTCTATTTGTAGCATATGATGGCTAAAGTTTCGAAAATTTATAATTAATTTTTAGTTTTCATTCTAGAGACGCTGCATGTTCTGCAAAACATATGACATGCAGGCTCAAATTTCCAAATTATAATTAATTTTTAGTTTGGTTCTAGAAGTGCTACATTTTTCCGCAAAACATATGAAATACAGTTCAACATAATCCTGGAAATACTATCAATAACATCATCTATTTCTTAGAGATGAAAAAATTGCCATGCTTGCCAACTTGATTCACTCTATATTATTTAGGTCAAGGGATGGTTCTTTGGGTATTTTCTGTAAGAATTGGGAGAGATTTCTTGTTCTTTCAAAAGGTACTCCTGATATTGTTAGGTTTTCTAGGTCATACATCGAGATTCCTTATTCTTGGTATTTTTGTACAATAGATCACTTATCACTGTTACAAGTTTTAAATAAACCACCCCAGTTTATTGGAAACTTAAAAATCACTAATCCTTGCTGTGCCAATCCTAGTACATGTGCTGCATCTCCAAATTATGTTCCAAATGTAGTCACATTGGCCTAATTTTTCTGTAGTTATTGTCTACCTCTGAATCTTCTAACTCTTAATCACGGGTTATTGTAGGATGAAGATCAATTACCACTCCCAAGCTACTCAAGCTTAAAGGAGAAAATGCATTTGTCAGAACCAGTGGAATTGTGGGAGTCTCTCCATCTCTCCAAGCTACTTTTGGAAGCTGCAGAAAACTGTGAGGTGAAACACATCAATAATTCCTTTTGTGAGAGAAAAATTAGATTTTGAAAATTACTTACTACCTGAAAGGAAAAAAAAAGATTTGCTATTATTGGTAGTGCCAGAATAGTCACTTTTCCAGAACGCACCCAAGTTTGTTGATTTTTTTTCCTTTTTTATTATTGGAAGGCATCAATAATATATGTCGTGGTTCCCTTTACACCTGCTTCTTCAGGGTTCAGAAAATTTCACTATTTTTGAGGTGGTCTATTGTTGGTTGTTAAGTGCCTCCATGCATGTATTTGAAAGCAAACGTGACACATTTGCAGCTCTTTAACAGAAGAGGCAAAGGAAAGCTTGATACTAAGAGGGGGAAAAAAAAGATAATTGATGTCGACACTTTTGCGGCTCTTTGTTATTGTTATTGCTATTTTTTCTTCTCTTTTCTCTTGATACTTTTTCTATAAAAATCTTCATTCGTTTTTCAGGGATTGAGTGGTAGGTCTCTGAGAAAGCTTCCCTTTCTAACCCATGCGGCTCTCACCAACCCATCTAGCTGTGATGCCAATATTTTCCTACGTACACTTGTACAGACGGCTCGAAGAGAGCTCACTGAAGCTTGTGGTTGAGATTAGTTTTCTGACAATAATAGTTAGGCCGTGGCACTCATTGATAGGTTTAGTTTGTCTTTTCTGTTTAAGAATTTCTAAAACTGATAACTAACAACAGGGATTTAGGAAAACAATTTGCTGTGCAGTGTGCACTCTACTAGGATGACTAATTGTGTGAAATTTGTATTTCTGTATAATCTGTTCTGTAATAGTAAAAGGCATTGCCAACAGCTGATTAGCACTCTAGAAGTGCTAAATGATGTCATGTCAAATGTTTGTAAGAAGGATTGAAGTACTTTTTTGTTCTTTTTAAATCTATATTGTTTGACCACTGATACATCAGCAACACAAGTACCTCAAATAATTTTCTTACTCTGTTTTTCTGGCAGAACTACAAAATAACTTGAAAAATATACACTGTAACTAACACAGTGCTTGAATTTAATTAAAAGCTATGCTAAAAGCTACTTTACTCCAATGACAACTAAAATGCCTACAAAGAAATAAATTAGGCATTATAATAGTTTTACAAACGCTCTGTAAGTTGCTATTCCATGTCAACATCTTAGCTTTGCTTACTGGCAGCTGATGAACTGGTCCCACCTGATGGATCATAGGAAACCATATTACTCCCATATGGAGCAGGTACAGTGTACCCAGGAACAGTTGAACTAACATAATGGTTTGGAACAGAAGTTCCATCAGTAGCCATAACACCAGCTGCCGTGTTCTGAGCTGTAACATAAGGATTCTGATAGACTGCTGGGCCCGGTTGGCCATATGGAGGAACTGAGTAGCTGTAAACTGCATTGTGAGGATATGTGACTCCTTGTCCATACCCTGGGTTTCCATATGCACCCGGCTGTACCATATGCTGCTGGTATGTTGGTGCAGGCTGCTGGTATGTTGGCGCTGGCTGCTGGTACATGGAGACAGGGTTCTGGTACTGAACAGTCTGATTTGCTGTTGCTGTTAAAAGAAATGTTTAAAAGAAACTTCTAAATGCTGCTTACAGGAAAAGAAAATAAATTGGCACCACTATGTCTATAACTGCAAGGACCGTCTTTTTGGTTTCTTGTAGTGGTCAGTTTGGAGGTTGTAATTGGATTTGGTTTTATACATTTGATTCTTCAACTAATTTTGAACATAGGCCAAAGGTAGCAGGTGGGAAAAATACTTCAGGATGAGGGAAAGAATAAAAAAATTAGAGGAATACCTTGTTGTATTCTTTTTTCGGCATTAGCAATATCAGCACGCAACTTCTCTACTTCTTTAGCCATGGACATGAGGTTCTTCTCCATGCCCTGCATCTGTTCCACTTGCTTGATATTTGTCCCTTTCTCATACTCAAATGTGGATCTGCACTCAAACGTGGGGAAAATAATACTGAGAAACTATCACAATATCAATAACATTCTCTCTAAAATCTATAATGATGAAGAATGAAACTAGGATGCACCAAAAAGGATTGTATCAGCACACCAAAGATCTCAATAGAAACTTTTTTCTTCTAATTATGTGGCAAAAAGAAGAAGAATTTAACCATAAAATCATAAATAAAGCAAACTAACTGCTCTACATGCCTAGACAGTTTGAAACGGCTAGTTTTATTATCGTTGTTTTATCATCCTAACATAGCAATATATACTTAGTTAGGACCTATCACAGTTTTCTGAATACATTCCAGCATTTTGTTATCGCAGAAGACTCATGACACTGGGATGAACTTTTTTAAGACAGCAGATCAGACAGTAACTACATAATTATAAACAATTCCTTTTTCTGTACCTAGCGGTGACAATAGATCTGATCAGGCCCTCAGCATTACTTCATCAAAAAATTTAATTGGTTTGTGAGTTCAGCCAGACCTGATCAGCCAGTGCATCACAAATCCTATCCTTACCAACCGTTAATTTGGTTCAGGTAGATCCACAGGGTTATATTACCTGATATAATGTTTTTTTTCTTATAAACTTCTTTGGGCACTAAGATGAAGTTTAGCGTAAGAAAGATTAATCAAGCAAAGAGGTCAGGTCTACTCAAGCAGTTGCTGGTCTAACTCTGACCCGAAACTGATACATGAACCGAATGGTTGCCTTAAAAATAGCCAGCCCTAGTTGACCATTTCCTAATCCCATTCAAAAACACCCAAATTTCTCACACTTCCAGTTAGCACTCATAATTATTTGCAACTGATACCCATAATCTATCAGTTATTAGCAAATATCAACTGACCATCAAAGCAAAGGTCAGGTTAAAGGAAAATGCCTAAGTTGCACCCAACTATTTTACGTATTAACTCTAACCAAATTATTTCATAATTAAGAAAAACATGAGGGGCTCATCAGAGTAAAAAGCAAAAATTATCAACAATGTTGATTTTTCGTTGCTCACTATCATTTATTTATATGGTGTAGTTTGCTGAAAGCTATCGACATATGATAAAACTATGGGTGTAATTGACAAGAGGAACCAATAGACAAATTAACCAACCGGAGTTTTTGATGCTCTTGTCTCAACCCATCAAGCTCCTTGTACATCTCATGCAACTTCCTGTTATCAGCACCACATCTCTCCAGTTCCTCACTCAATTGCCGCATTTCAGACCCCAGCTCCTCTCTTGCTGCAGTAAGTGCTTGTGCTTCCACATGTGCCTGATGCAGCTCAACTTGTAGTGTTTCGCCGATCCTTATTTCAGTTTCAAAGTTCTTTATTTTCTCAAAAACACCCATGATTTGGATATCAATCTCTGATCGTACCCCTGCCAGATGGGTCTGGATTGCATTGATTTCTTTCTGGGAGGTGGCAATATCCTGTCGCATGGCCGTATGGCTCTCTACAAGGCGTGTATTTTCTCTTGCCAGCTTCTCCATCTCGTTAAATTGAAAAGAGACTTTTCTTTCAAGGAGTTCGAGGTGAGGATGAGGGAGTGTGGGGTCTGCCTGATGGCGGTGGTGAAAGGGAGGAACAGGCCCAGGAAATCGGCCATGTTGGAGCAGACCAGGGGATTGTATTGAGCGCCCTTCTAAGTTGGGGGGTACACGCCTCTCTATACTAGCTGGTATGTGCCCACGAAGAGACATCTGTCCTGTAGAAGTGGAGGGGGGTACAGTTTTTAGAGTCCGGAATAAACAGAAGAAACAAGTTGTAACAATTTCAAGTTTTTGAAGTAAAGAGAAATACACTTCACTTCTGGAAATTCACTGAAGGGAACACCAAGAAGAGCACTAATTTGAGAACACTCGTTCATAATTTGAGCCGATTAAACTATCATAGGCTTCGATTATATGGCCCGGAAGTTATGGTTCTCCAGTGAATTCGAGCTGAGGGAAAGAACACATCAGCATCGAATTGCTAGCCACTATAGGTGAGAGATCCTAAAATTATGTTGCTGTAATTTGATGGTAATTGGAATATCAATAAGCAGTGGACAAGTATTAATGGATTTTGTCCAGTTATAAGCATCGAGGAACAAAATAAAAAAAAAGGAAAAAAGAATGTCTAGACAAGGGACGAAATAATAATTAGTCAATAGAAACGAATGCTACTAAATATCAACAACTACAAATATTTCAGTCAAGTCTAGAGTCAAAGGTTAAAAAATCACTCACACTATTCTGATAAGATTGGACACTGAATTAAAGATAATTTATTAAAAGTGAACTTTTTAAGTAATGCTTGAAACCAAGCAAAATGGAAACATTAGCATCTCTTTCCTAGAGTTCTAGTCCTCGGACAAAATACTGTTCACACTGCTAACTAACAGCTAATTTACTGTCCTAATTCTTTGCCTAATTGTAAGAAACCTCAGCATAACTAATATTCGATCAAAATAATACAGTAAAAAAGATCTTAAGATATTTGGAATACATTCAACTATCATGCGACCATCTACCAAGATCGTATGACCTAATAAATGGTAACGAACTTTCATATCTTGGGGGATGAATATATTCTTTAATCCCCAAAATGATCATTTTAAGATCCAAAAAGACTGAAACCAAATAAAATATTTGGAATCAGATGCACCAAGAACTTGACTAAACTTGCCCTAACTCATCATGAATTTATAATCTTCTAATAACCATTCAAGCTGTTCAATAATCAACAGCTACTAATTTAACTGACAACTGTTTACTAAGGCTTTCATACCACCTACTTTTATATGTCGCTTTGTTTCCTAATATACAAGTTAGGGTTTGACTTAAAACAAAATTTCCGAATTCCAGCATTGGATGTTTGAGTGACATCACCTATTTCATCATTCTGTACCAGACAATTGATCTTCCGACATAAAGAAATGAGTTCGTTCTACAAGGATACAATTCAGATGTTAAACAAAAGAATTTGAAGACGTGCAAGAAACAAAACGATTCACCGAAGGTTGAAAAGATCTAAAAAGAGAAAGTATTATCACAGTTCTTAACATACCAAATCCGATCGCGATTCACCGAATTCGTAGCGAAGCTCTCAAAAGTAACCGCTAGAGAGATATATAGGGGTAAAAAATCGGACCACTCGAGGCGGTTTTCGCATCAATTCGGCTTCCCCAAGAGAGACGAAGGAGAGAGACAGAGAGAGGAGAGGATTGCAAATTTACAAAGCAAATGAGTCGCAATTTTGCGCGAGAAGGGTGCGATGTAGGCTAGCCATGTAGGATATCAACTTTCCATCTCAGCCGCTAATTTTGATTCAATCCGAACCGTCCAAATTTGATCGAACGGATATGGTTAAATATTGTACAACGCAGATTCTTCTCCTCCAATATAGTGGCTGATGTGGAGGTCCGATGCGGGCCCCACGTTGCAGAATATTTCCTTATCCAGTCCTCTTCCTTTTGCGTGGTGATGGTAGAAATATTTGGGCTGTCGACTTTAGCAGCATTACGGGCCAGATAACGGGTCGGATTGATAAAGGCCCAATTAACCCATCCTATATGATGAAAAGGTCCAAAAGGATGCAATCAAGAGTGAGTTCCAACGCTTATTGTACCAAAATTTTGTCCTATGGAAAAATAACCGTCCGATGGAATCAAGATGCGCACAAAAGTTTTGCTCCATGCTTCAGTAATCGTGTGAATTATCAGATTTGATGATCCAACGGTGATTTTTCCCAACAGACCAAATATGGTGTCATGGGCGTTGGAAACCCCCCCGTTCCCCTCCTCAGATGGTAGCAATTAGCTTATTAGCATAGAGAGGTCGCACGCCGTTGATATTTTATTTTGAAAAAAGAGGAAGAGAAAGAAAGGGGAAGAAATATCAAGACATTGACAGCGATTGGAGGTAGAAATAGGAAGGAAAGCTAGAGATGCAGAAGCCGAGCAAGGGGGGGAACAGCTCCGCTACTCCGGCGAAGCGTGGCCGTCCTTTCGGGAGCACCACCGGGAGTGGGAGCGGTGGAGGCGGCGCCTCCTCCTCTGCGTCGCCGGGAGATCCTGGATCTGCGGCCTCTCTCTTCGGTCCCTCTCTCCATGTTTACTCCAACCTCGTCGGTAGCTCTCTTGATCTTTGATTGATCTCCTATTTTGAAATTTTCAGGATTGGAATCTCGAGCTGGAAAGGGTTAATTTGTTTGCTCGTTTTGCTTGCTAACTAAGTAGATGGACTGAAGCATTTTGTTTTTCCTTTTTTTTTCCTTGTTGTTGCCATTATCAGATGAAAATAGCAAGAGAATAGTGCTTGCTTTGCAAAGTGGGCTGAAGAGTGAGATGACATGGGCCTTGAATGCTATCACTGTACTTTCTTTCAAGGAAAAGGACGATCTTCGCCGAGACTCTGTGCCACTTTGCAAGATTCCAGGGTTATTAGATGCTATTCTTCAAGTTGTACGTGCCAAAACCATTTTCTTGTCATCTGAGATCATCAAAAGTTTTATTAAGTGGTGATTAGGGGATAAAAACAATGCATAATAGCTCTCATAAATAGTTTCCAAGATTTTCACATCGAGCAAGTTATTATTTGACCATATTTACAAGTGTTGGTCAAAACTTCATCTGAGTGCTATGGTTGTTAAAGTGTACTTCATCATAATCCCCTTCACGCAAAACTGATATTTAATTGTAATTAGCTTTATTTGGACTTTTATTTGGTTGGAATTATGTAAATGCCCAAGTAATGTTGGATGTTAGTCACAAATGTAAGAATCATGTAAAAATTAATCTTTATCCAAAAAACTATGTTACATGTGGAACAAAACTTCAATTGCATGTTGTATACATGTACCTAGGTTGATGATTGGCGTGATATAGCTATACCCAAAGATTACACCAAGCCAGAGAGATCAAGATCACTAGGTGTTAGTGCACTACTCAGTGGATTCGGCAATGAAGATGCGACGATATTTTCCTCTGACACTATTGCTTCTCCTAGGTATGTGTGTTTCAGTAGGAAACTTAGCAGAAATATTTACAGTCAAGAAATTGCACAGTAAGTTCTTTGTTCTTGATACAATACTTGATAGTTGATCTTTGATGCTGCTGGCAGGCTGGCACTATGTATCATTACAACAATTTCATTAGTTGATCTTTTGTGCATAGCAAACTAGATCAAAGGTTTTTTTCCCCCTCTGAAAAGGCGTGCTGATGTTATTTTTTCTTACTAAGAGATGTTCAATTTGGAAACATGCAACCATTTTAAAGACCTAACTAACAGCAATGATATTTTCTTTAGCTTAACATTGAAGTAAGGATCCTTTTCAACAATGAGAAGGCATACTTGGTTTCTTGCAAATAATGTGCATGTGTCCTGGTGTGTTGAAATCTTTTCATACATTATTATTTTCGCAATAGAGATGGATCAGTGATGGTCTAGTATTCTAGTCTGAAAAGAAAGGATCCTTAGGTATAGGTCTACTTAGTTTGCTGAAGGAAATTTAGATGGCGCATAATAATGTAGTCGGTGGCCTTTTAGCATTTAGCCATATCATGGATAGCAAGTTGAGGAAAATTTTTTGTACTCAAATACTTCAATCAGTATTGACTTGATTATAGCTTAGTTCAATCTTAAAAAGAAAAATCTGCATATCTAAAGAAAGTATTATATTAGTATTAAGTATGAGAAGGATTACTTGTTATATGGAAGTCAATGAGTGTGGCTGATATTTTCTAAAATGTCGTGTTAACCTCATACAAGATGTTTAATACTCTGTAGTGGTTCGACCAGGAAAGAGGAGGATTCTATTAGTGTGAAAAGGAAGCGCCCAGCTGGATGGTGGTTTGATGAAGATGGCTTATTTAATCTTGATGAAGGAGGTCGGGCTGAGAAGCAGCTTTGTGCCATTGCAGCTTCTAATATAATTCGTAATTTCTCTTTCATGCCAGAGAATGAGACCATAATGGTGCAACACAGACACTGCTTGGAAACCATCTTTCAATGCCTTGAGGATCAAAATACAGGTACTATATTATGCATTAGTTTGCAAAAGACTCGTAATATTTATGATTTTGCGATTTAGACCAACCAATAAATTAGTCCAATAGAACAAGTATGCTCCTTAAAATGTCAACAACCTTGCCTATTTCTGATGAGCCTTTTCTCTCTAATTGCAAATTAAGTTGAATTAAATCAAGAAGATTGAGATGCTGATTCCTAGTTATATGATGAAAAGACGGGCATTCTAGTATCCTGTACTACTATTCTTTTCTTTAATGGCTGGGTGTTGTCTATTGATTAGAATTACGACAAATTATTGATTTTATATGCAAATTGGGCAAGTGTGTCCTTTTCTAACTATAGATTTTATTTTACGGTTAGCGTGCTTGTTTATTTATTCTTGTTCTTCTTTTTCATCTGGAAGCAGAAGATGATGAGCTCATAACAAACATGCTCGAGACCTTAGTTAATCTGGCTCCTGTGCTAGACCTTCGCAGATTTAGCTCAGTAAAGCCATCTTTCATAAAAATGAGGTTAGTTCAATATCAAAACATTTCCTATTTATACCTTTTTTTTTAATTTATTGATCAGTGACCATGCCTTTTCTGCTGTCTAAGTGAGAAACGTGCAGTTGAATCTATAATGGGCATGCTTGGGTCATCTATAAAAGCTTGGCACTGTGCAGCAGCTGAACTTATTGGGAGATTAATAATAAATCCGGACAATGAGCCATTTCTTCTCCCTTTTGTTCCACAGGTATATTTTGTTATTACCAAGCATTGATATATACCAACGTTTTAAGCTGATTATTTAGAATGTAATAATGAACCCAAACTTGCTAAATTGATGGGTAAGTTAAAAAATTATCATGTGTTATAGTTTTTGATAACTATAGTGAACTAAATGCTTTTAATATTCGGATAGATCTTTTCACTAGCTTTTTTCATAATGTCAATTGTGCAACTATTTTTGCAGATACACAAGCGGTTAGTTGACCTCATGAGCTTGCAAGCGATAGATGCGCAAGCAGCTGCAGTTGGGGCTCTTTACAATCTGACCGAAGTGAACATGGATTGCCGGTTGAAGTTGGCTAGTGAAAGATGGTAAGGGTGCCGACTAATGGCCAAACATACATATACAAGTGTATAATTACCCAACAAACTTTTCTGGTTGACTGCTCTGTGGTTAAGATGCATTGAATCGAGTTGCTTAGTAGATAGTGAACAGGACGAAGAGTGTGGCCATTGATTTAGTTGGGAATATATTGCCACCTGAGCTGGTTCAGTTTTGTTATGGTGAGATGTTCATTCTAGGAGAACTCTAAGAAAGTTTCTGGCCAGATCCTCATACTTAAGCCTCAATAGAACCCTGTCTTACACAACTAGAAAAAACAAAGCCCATAAAAGCCACTACAAGCAGGAATATGAATAATACATTTGGGAGTGTATGTCACGTTACTATTTTTGTTCTTTGGTTTTGTCCAGGGCCGTAGATAGACTAATAAAGATTGTGAGAGTACACACAGTGCCTGAGGTGTGCAGGAAGGCTGCCATGATACTTGAAAGCCTTGTTTCGGAGTCACAAAACCGGCAGATGCTTATGGCTCATGAGACCACATTCTCCGAGATTCTCATGTCAGAAGGGAAGTACTCTGAGACATTTGCCAGGATTCTGTATGAACTGACTGCCAGACCGAATAGTAAAATGTCGTCGGCCCGGGCAGTGTGGGGTAATGTGAGCTAACTGATTATATTTACAGTAGGTAATTTTGTTTGTAAACTATTTATCTCCATTTGTGTTTGAGCAAATTTAGTAGTGGGAGAGCATATTCTTTAAAGCTGAGAATGGTAATATGATGTGGGAAGTGCTCTCAAGACATGTACCGGAATTCTGTATTAACTAATTTATGAGGCTGAGTGTAGCAAAATGTAGGGTTGATTTTGTGGCGAACTGAGCCAATCTTAGTTGTAATCAGTCGCTTCATTTTAGGTTCTGCTACTGCTCAAAATATTGACAGTTAAGGTTGTCAGGCTGTTTAACTGTTACCTACATGATCAGATTAGTCCAATCTGGTCCCAAACAAATGCTCAAAAAAGCTCAACCAAAATGAACCTGTCATGTATCCCATCAACATTAAAATGGAGAACATTTTTTTGGTTCCTATTCTAGTGGAATTTTTCTATTGCTGTTATTGTCCTCTCCATTTCTTTGTAGCAGATCATGTTTGCACTACCAGCACACAGGTGATAGTTCTGATAAAAGTGGAGAACTATTTCATTTTGAAACTTGGAAGTTACTAGTTATTCAAATTATTATTCTTGCATACAACATTGAGTATTTAATTTTTCTGAACCTGTTCATAGGTGCTGAAAATTAAGTGTGGTTCCGTGCATAAGATATTATAATCCTAGCTATTCTGCTTTTGAATTTCTTACTAAGCTAAGGTGTCTTTTGTCCATTTTTAAAGAAAATAGAAAACTGGAACGGATGAAATTACCAGATTCTTTAGTCTAGTTTAAATAAAATTGATGTTTCATTGTTGGCCCTCAAAACTTTATTTGCGCTTTTGGTGTTTCAATGTTTAGAACAATAGATGAGGAAGGATAGAGAGAACGCATATATTACCTCTCAATATGAATTCATCGAGGGATTCATTGTTCCGTAAAAAAAATAGAAAAAAAAAAACTTTAGAACGGATTATTCACTTGTTATGTGTTTGTCTCTTGTTCTGGTTTAACTGTGATTTTGTTTTAGGGATTGCAAAATCAACTGCTGTTAGTGTTAATATGGTATCACTTTCTAATTCAACGCTTCACAAGACCAAAAAAGAGTGTGGCCGTAATGGTTTAAAGACCTAATTTAGTGTCATTATTCTTGGAATCATTCGATGAAAATTGAAATTCAATTTCTTGATAGTAACGTAGTCTTTTATAGTGACAATTTGGGAAAAAGAAAATTTATCTGGAGCTTGATTCGAACTTGAGTTTACTCAAAAAGAAAACAAAGAAAAAGAAAAAAAAATCAAGACTACTGAAGTAAAATTAAAAAAATTTTACTTCATATCTGACTACTGAATTTTACTTCATATCTGACTACTGAAGTAAAATTAAAATGAAATAAATGTTAAATCATTTTAAAGTATATTTGTGTTGGATAGTTGAAATAAATATTAGATCATTTTATTTTCTTGTAGTATGTTAGCAAGTAGTGAATGTAAAAGTTTTCAAAAGTTAAGAAATTAGATCACCAACTCTATTTTAAAGTTCTTTAAATCATTCTTGTTTAATATATTAACGTGACTTAAATCACTTAAATCGGCATTATTTTATTTGCCAAACACTTTTTTTTAGATCAACGTTGATATTTTATTTAGAGGTGTGAATTTTTCATCTCAAACTTCAAAAATTTGTGTCAAGTTGTAACTAGATCAGATGCATGTAAAAAAATACATAAAATTTAAGAGCTACTTTCAATAATTTTTTCTAACTAAAATTATGAACTTATTATGGCTATACAACAAATTCGGGAGCTTAGTTAGATCACATCAAATGGTCATAAAAGAATATTAAGTTATTTGTGTTACGCGAACCAATTAATAAACACAATTTTACCTCAATATAAGAGAGAATATAAATGCTACCTCTCTATTGAATCCAAAATGTTGATGAAAAATATATGTGAAAAAAATCAATTCCAAAATAAGTATTTATTTGAGGACTAAAAAAATGCCTTTTTCTTTTTCCATTCAGTGCTTCTTGTTGTTCTTAAGTTGCTTTTGCATTGTATAATAAACACACAAAATAACATATATTCTAAACTCTTAGTATTTTTATAACTTTGTCATATAAACTGTTCATATCTGAGTTGCAATTAAATTAGAAAAAAAGCCTATGCTGGCATGAACTTTTGGTTGATTGCAACACAAACTACTGTTTCTTTCAGTTTGACTGTAATAAGTGTTTTGATTTGTTTCTGGGTTCTTACTGCTACTGGTTGTACCAGTATTTGTTGGTTGGTGACTGGTTGAATTAGGTTGTGTTTTACTGGGGATCATCAATGATGATAAGTGTGTAATTGTGGGTGGAGATGTAGCCAACTGGTAAATTCTCAGTCTATTATTACAGATACTGCACCAACAATTGATTGACTGAGAATTTGTGTCTTGGGGGGTTTTTTTTAGTACTGGATTTTATTTTGTCCTTTATTTTGTCATGTAATCTTTATGGTTTCAGTAAAAATGAAACGGGCATTTATGAATTTTCTTCAAAAAAAATTAAATTAGAAAAAAGAATCAATTTGAGTTGTTCATATTTTAATTGATATTTCTAAATGTTTTGAAGAAAATAAAACAAAAATGAAAAAAATGGCATATATTTCAAGATAAAATTAGTACACAAAAGTATCGTGTTTTTTGTCTTTTTTTGGGGCATTTAGTGAAAATTAAGAAAATTTACAAGTGCTATCATAATTCATATAATGACAACATTCTACAAATTTTGGTTATGCAAAACTCTCAAAGGCAGATGAGAAAATCCTCAATTAGTTATTTCTATTTTTTTTTTTTAAATTATTTCTATTTCTACCCCATTGTTTCTCCATACTTTTCCTTACCAAACTACATTTTATTTAATTTTCCTTGACATCAATTTCTATGCAATTTATCTCTTACCTTTCCTTTATGCTGTCCATCTTTGACTTGAAAACAAATTCATCTTTTCACATGTTCACAAACCTTCTGTGAAACCTCTTTTTGTAAAAAAAAAAAACCCCTCTTTTTGTAAGAGATAAAAAGGTGCCAACCTTTGTGTTGAGGTGGCCACACTGTACACACCCCACGCCTTCTCTCAATTCCCTGTTTGAGCATCTCTTTCCCTTATTTTATTTTATTTTGTTGTGTGGTTATGTCTTGTTGGAACCCCACTCTCCACCTGTATATGCTCTCTATCTGACCAGCTTTTACTTGTGCTTTTATTTTCTAACCTCATATTTCATATCTTTTATCAATACATTATAAATATTTATCACATTTTCATTCTTCAATGATAGAAAAATTTCAAATTAAAAATTTTATTACATAAATAAAAATAAAGTTTACAAAATTTTAATTTATTTTATTATTAAATTAAATATTTTTTTCAAAAAAATATAAATACATTTGAGATGTAGATAAAAAAACGTAATTAAGAGGTACAATTCTCTTTTATTTGTTTGTTTATTTTTTATTTTTGGGCTCAGAAATCAGAAAGCCTTTGCATGCGCGCGCTTTGGGCGCCTCTCCTGACCTTAACTGGCACTAGCATCTGTTTGCGTGCAACACAGTGCAGATAAAATAAATTCTTCCGTGTCCCTGGAAAATGTCAGAATTATATTTTCACAGTAGTTGAGCTCTACAAAAGTTGTTACAAATGATAGAATATGAAAAACTTTTTCCATCGGAGGACTGATTTTTTTAATTAGTTGTGCAGCTTATCACTTAATTTCTAATTTATCTTCGTAATTGATAGTGTTATGCATTGGTGTCATTTATTTCTAATTGAATATGCAATGTCAAATGTAGAAGCAGAGCCACAAAATGGTAAATTTCGGTATTTTACAAGATTTTGATATGAAAAATTTATTGAATTATTTAGATCGATGTTTTGGACACGGAATTTCGAAATTCGAACCGTAAGCGTTTTGAGCCGAAATATTTATGAAAACACTCTAAACAAACTCTATATATATATATATATTTAAAATAAGGACTCCTATTAGTTTCAACATTTATTTTTTTTTAAATTCGTTTTTTGAGATTTGAATATATGTCTATTCATAAAAAAAAAAAGACCTATCATTTATATGTAAACTTTGAAACCATTTATTATTTTCGTACATGCCCTATTGTTCTTTTTATATAGTTTAATTTGAAGGAGTCAATTAATTAATCATCTTAACTTTTGAAGGAGGCTATATAAAAAAAAATGCAACAACTACAAATAAAAAAGGTTAAAATAATTATCCACAATCGGAGTTACATGTTATTAAAGAGGTGAGATTCAATGCCGATAGTCATTAATGTCACATTAATGTCAATAAAATTAAATTTTAAATAATTATTTATTAAACTTTTAGATAATAAAACTAATTAATTGGACCATTTGTAAATATTTTCTATATGGATATACAAAAAATTACACTTATTTTTTATATGCATCAAGCACTAACAAAAATCAATGAACCGAATTTTCTTAATTAGTTTCCTCCCTTGATGACTACCGAAACAAAATCAAAATTCAATAATTTTTATACGTGTATTATTGAGATGAATTATAATATATCTAATGATTTATATATATTAATTAAAGTATAAATAATAAATAGACATTATAATCACAAATGATCACGCTTATTGGATCCCATCTCTATATTGAATTGTTTCTAAATTGACCCTACCAAGATACTTTCAAATTTTCATTACTTCAACAAAGCATATAAAACAAATTTTGGCACTTTGTAGGGTTACATGAGCAAACTTCCCTTGAAAAGAAACTTTTGAAAGAGTCGCTTTCCCTTTCCTTCCTCCCTCCTCCATCAGCTTCCATCCCCTATATATACCATCACCAATTCACCACCATCTCATCTCATCTCATCTCATCTCATCTCCGTTTTGTATTCAAGCAATCCAACTAATGTCACATCTTTCCCCTCTTTTACATCGCTTTTGTCTGAATTAACTATCAACCAATCTAGAAGCGCCACGTTCAAATCTGACCTGATCGAGATGCAACAGTTCTGGCGCCGACGACGACTCATCGGAGTGTTGATCTTCTCAATACTCCTCGATGAAGATGGTTGAATTTTTCGTCTTTTTCTTCCTGTGAAAGATCAATCACAGGAGGGGAATTAAGCTATTTGGTCCGAGGAGTTGTTTGATATCTCATTTCCACCTGTTATTTTATGTTAATTTATTTTTTGGTCCTTTTCTTAATTTCCCTTTGTTAATGGGTTATGACTTTATGGAGTGACCATTAATTATTTACTTTTTTCTTTTCTTTTTTAGAGTGAGTTAGGCTATTGCTTGAGTATGTTTTGATATAATGGATCTCTAATGAATTAAGTAGCATACTATTAGAAATTGTTTTTGTGTGTATTATATGTTTGAATTAATTACGTAACCATGTTAATAAATGTGCGTAATAAACATTGTATTAATTATATGAAGAGCCCCTTATGCCGTTAGGTGGATTTTTATTTGTTGATATTTAAATGAATGATCCAAACCGTTCAATGTGTTCTCCGATGCGATATTTGAACGGGGTACGATTAATTTCAATTTATAGATTATGATTAATCAATTGGCCATAGCTAATCAGTTTAAAAATTCATTTGTGGGTAACTTAATGCATGATAATTATATAATTTATTGGATCATTATTTCATCTTGGTAACTAAATTCTGAAAATCAAATAAAATATACTTTCTTACTGTTCATATATCTATCCACATTTTATTTGTTAACGTCAATTATGTATTTATTAACTAAAAATACATTATTATTAACTAATAAAGTTTAATCATTTTATATATGTTTTTTATATATAAAATGATTAAACTTTATTAGTTAACAATAATATATTTTTAGTTAACAGATACATAATTAAATATTTTTAGTGGACAATAATGGATTTGTCACCAGCTTTTCATGAGTACATCAAATAATAATAGTATCATCAACGGTTGATTTCTCATTAATTAGATCATATAATCCATAGCTTGATGGATTAATTATTTAAATGAAATACTCAATTGTCAAATAAAAGTGCAAGTTGACTCGCCCAAAGTTATGGAATTTAAGAATTATTATTTTGACTAAAATAATTCAACATTAATATACATATATGTATCAAATTTGACACACCTTGAATATATTTAGACATTTATTAAATAATTCAGATATATATTTTTTAAATTACCCTAAATTGAATACATAACTTGTGTAAATGATAAAAAAAAGATCTATATTTTTAATATGGTTAACATTGGCGAAGATATCAGTAGGCAATGGTTGTATCATATATTCATATCTCTCAATTCCATACTTTTTACTACATATTTCCATACTTAAAAAAAAATAAATAAAACTGAGTTCCAGAAAAACCAATTAATTAAACCCATTTTGCTTTTAATTATTACTCTTGATTAATTATTAGACACATTCTCCTATAATTACTACTATTCCCTTTTAATCCATAATGACATTGTCATTTTTTGAGATAATTCCATATTTTTTTGAGATAACATCATGACCTTATCAGTTGTCACATAAAATTAAATGAGTCTATATATTCTTTCAAATACAACTACTTCAAAAAATAAAATGAATAAAAATTACACACAATTATTATAGTATATAACATAGCGAGTAACATCGAGATTTTTATCCAATACAGATGAAGTATTTAATCTGATTCTTTCAACTTTTTAAAGAGAAACAAAAGTAAAAAAAAAAAAATGTTACACTGCTTTGAACTTTGCGGCACTCTTTTGGTAGCCATTCAATTACTTCACCTTTTTTAATTAATCATCTCAAATCAAATTATATATACATTTATTAGCTAGTTTATATATACCATGTACCTTTCTTTTTATCTCAGCTTTATGCTTGCTCTTTAGGCAAGCAAAAAGGACTTGATAGAACAACAGTTATGAGTTGACAATTTGCTTTTTTTTTTTGGTCAAAGCATGCACGCTTGAAAAGTAAAAAAAAAAGATAATTTATTTTAGATTTCATTATTTTATTTTATTTTACCACCTAAGAAAATTAGCGGATAAAAAAATTAATTAGTTTTTGATCTAATGATAAAATTAATGTTTTTTAGAAGTGAGGTCGTATGTTTGAAATCCGAATGAAGGATCCTTTACAAACATTCAAATTTTGATAACTTAAATCCTCATTTTTATATCAAAAAAAGTTACATCTAATTAATGACTCTATTGGACTAGCTGTGCTTAAAAGATTTAAAAAAAATGGCAAATATAGAAAAAAAATAATTTAATTAATTCGCCTTTATTAGGAAAATTTTGGAAGATAATTTTTATTTTTATTTATGAAATATACTAACCTATCTATAAATATTACATTTTTATGCTCCTTGCAAAGCTAATTAACTACACATTTCTGCAAAATATTAAATATTAATTTGTTTATAATTTTGAATCTATAATCACTGTTTTTTTTCTCACATTTATAATCTTGAGAGGTTGAAAGATTGGTGATCAAGCACTTAAATCATTGCTTAATTAAGTAGTAATTAATTAGCTATAAAATTAACTTATTTGCTTAATCTAATTGTAAAGGAAGTTAGTTTCTGGTGCTGTTTGAGACTAATTATGGGTCTATCAAAATTTCAATTTTTTAATGAAAAATCAGAAGAACATAGCATGGTACTGTTTGAGAGACCCAAGATTGAATTTTTATAAAATGCAATTTATTTACATCATGAGCCCATCACCAAACCTTTAATTTAACAACAGTACCATAAAAGTTTGTTCCATTACAGGTATACAAGGAATAAAATATATATAAAATATATTATATATATACATTGAGGAAAGAATGTATAAAGTGCACTTCTTTGGGGTGGCTGCCTCTATCCAGCCATTAAAGGCCACAGTGTCACTTTTGCACAAGAAAAGGAAACCATATTTTGTGAATAATAAATAGGAAAATATTATTGATATCTTCATTGATATAAATTTTATTATATATATTAAATGAGTTATTATGTATGTTAATGATTTTTATTATGTATAATATTTTTATTATTTAACTTAAATATTATTAATATGTATAAAAACTCATTTAAGTTACATAATGATAATATTGTATAAAATAAGTTTATATAATAAAATCATTAATATACATAATAATTTATTTAGGTTGTATAATGATAATATTATACAAAATGAATATGTATAATAAAGTCATTAACATGCATAATAACTCATTTAATATATGTAATTAAGTCCATATCGATAATGGTATCAATAATCGTATTTGTGTATGGCTTCCTAATAAATAAGTAATGATTCAGAGGATCAATAAATCAAATTGGTATAATTAATCAAGTTGTATATTAAATTGGCCCATTTCACCAAATTATGTGTTGACAACCCAATGTCAAACAATAACAAGAGGAAAGAACTTTCAAAATTTTAAAAATAAACAAAAGAAGAAAATATATTGACAATTATATTTATTTAACAATCATGACACTGAAAAAATAATTATAAAAAAAATAACAATTAACTTAGAGATATGTTCTTTATATGACATATATGTTCCGTATTGAGTTTATAAACTCACTTTTTATTTTCCATAAAAAGAAAACAAAAGGAAGTTCCGAAAAATGATTATCTGCCGCTGTAAATTTAACATACAGTTCAAGGGTTTATTATGGGGGTACAATCTCAATTACTAAAACTTGGGGGTTCAAAAAGGAAAATGTAAGAAAAGATAACTCCGCATGCGCTCATGTGCTGGAGGCCTCCAAACAGGATGCGTACGTTACAATACAAATACAAATGGGAGAGTAATTTTCTTTTATTAAAAAAAATACAAGGCAAGTAAATTAAAATGTGGACCAAAGCTTTTTGTAGTGCTGCCCACCCCCCACCCCCCCCCCCCCCACCCCCACACACACACACAAATTTTTTTTTTTTTGGGACATATAAGTATTTTTAAAGAGGAGAGTTTGAATATCTTTATTTTTTATGTTTTTATTGTGTCTTTATTTTTTTTATTTTTTTAATAATTTTAATTTTAAAATTAAAATATTAAAATAAAACCGTTAGGTATAATCTGTATCACTTTCTCTATATGTATGTAAAAAAATACGATATTTCAACGTTTTTTTTATTTGACATCAAGAGTTTATAAAAAATATACTAACGTGGATAATTTTTAGACGTGGATTTTTTAATTTATTAATTCATACAAAATAAAAATAAAAAATGTCAATATTTTTTTATGTGTATGAGAAAATATAATGTAGATCACATCTAATGATTTTATTTTGACATTTTAATTCAAAATTTTTGTTATTAGAAAATTAAAAGTGATGATACAGAAAATAAAGGCATTTGAACCCTCGTCATTCTTAAAATAAAGTTCATTTCCGGATTATTGATTTGATTTTATGGCATTACAATATTTTTTTGATATCATATATATTTCAAGTAACACATAGTTTTGTTTGGTTGATCTAGTATCATGAGGTTGTAATATACTAATATGTACTTATTTAGTATATGATGGCTGAAAAAAATATACATAGTGTAAGTAATATTGGAGCAATAATTAATAGAAGTGCCTTTTATAGTTTGAATGCAATACTAAAAAGAATCTTTCATATGTTCTCATATCTTCATTTACTAAGAATATATATTCTTAACTATAATTCACTAAATTCATAATTGACCTCAAATTCAATGCTAAAATTACCATCTTATCCTCATTTCCAAACTATTAATGAAAAATTAATATACACTCTCTCTTGCTTTCCCATACTCCTTCCATATTTTCCTCATTAATCAACCATGAGATACAAATTTTTTATTTTTAACTAAAGAAAAAGATTAGCAATTTCAGTTTTTTTACTCCTTGGAGAGGTGAGGATAATTAAAATTGTAACTTTTGATGGGTATATGAGCAATTAATATAAAAAAATAAAAATTACACTGCTCTCAAAAACCAATCAGTATGATGTCAGTTCACCATCACACATCTAGAACCTCTCTATACAAACTACACCTTTTGTAATAATACTATTGAAATAAAATTGCTTTTGATCTTTGACATTGGGAATTTATTCCTTTCTACAAACCATACCTTTACACAAGGCAAAGGCATGCTATAATATAATACCAACATATATATACTTCCTCCATAATGACCTTATCAAAAGATCATATTGAATCGTATGTTACATTCCCAGTATACACAAAAGCATAGAATTTTCATCCTAGGATATAAAAAAGTTGCATTGCTTTGAGGTAGCCAAGCATTTAAAAAAAAAAAAAGAAACGGTGGGGTTCATTTAATAATTATTACTTTGACAATCTTAACAATAAATTTTTAAATAATTTCAAAAAAATCTTAAAAATAGAAAAAAGTTTAGAAATATATTATTTAGCTTATAGGTCAATTGTGTTTCAAATTTTCATATAATTTAAGGATAATTTGATACTCCATTAAAGATTATCAAAATCACATGACATTTATAATGGTTCATATTTAACAGTCTTTGATGAAATATCAAATAACTCTTAAATTATATGAAATTTAAAACACAATCAATCTATAAGTTAACAAATATGTTTATTAACTTTTTTCTATTTTTGAGAATTTTTAAAAATTATTTCAAAATCATTTGAAAGTTAGTTGTCAAGGGAACCGTCCTTAAAAAAAAAAAATAAGAAACTGAGAAAGACCTATTCAAACTTTGGGGCCACATTAGCTGACACAGATGCCATTTTCCTCTTTGCCTTTATAGAAAAAAAGGCAAGAAGATACCTTAGCATGCGCAAAGCTTTGGGCTTCTCAACAACATGCTTGCATTGCAATGCAACATTCCCACTGGTACACAGAGAATAAAGGTTTAGACCTTGGACCAATCTCTTCTCCTTTTTTATTTCTCTCTCTTTAATTCCCTGTTTGAAGCTTTTAGATGCCTGATCAGTAGTACTATATATTCTCCACTGGTAACACATTCCTCACGGGCTTCAATTTCTTGTTTGGTTTTGTCTTTCTTCTCTTTCTGTATACTTATAGCTATGGTGGAAGTAGGTCTGTGTAGATGCCGACAAACCGCTGCAGGAGCTGCGTCGGTGCTGGTAGGAGGAGGCAGAGTAAAACCCTAGCAATGCTGGTTCAAAGGGTTTGAAAATATAGCTTGTACGTATATCCAAAGACTTAATCAACCATTGGAAATGAAATTTTGTTTAGGTTTACTTCGAGATGCATGTACGCACATCTACTCATCTCAATTCGATGGTTGATTGGGTCTTTGGACAGAAACGGCAGCTACCGGAAACCCTTTGAACACGAACTTGTTTTCGTTGAGTGGTTGATAAAAATGGGGATTGAGCAAAATGGTCCGATCGAGAATGTGCTTTGTTCCTTCTTTCTCTTTTTTGTCTTTCGTCTTTTTTTTCGTGTTTTGTTGTTTGGCCATGATTGTAGTTTCTTCTCCTATAGTATATGATAATTAAGTACTACAGTTCTGATTTCTATAATAGCATTCTAAAGCTGGCAGTTAATGATGAGATATATACTTGGTTCATCTTTTTGCTAAGACGTTGTTAGTTATGTAAAACTAGTTTTCTTTCTTTTTTGTAATTTTGAATAATAAAAGTGGTCAATTTTCTTTCCGATAGAGCACTTTCTGGTGACGTTGTAGTTTAACATCTAACACGAGCTGCTCAATATAATTTTACCATGTCATTTATATGTAACAGAATTACTCAACTATTTTGGGATGAATAGAACAAGGTATACTATTGTATGTATTTCAACTTCTAGAAGAAATGGAAGCTTGAGCCCTGGATGCATCATGATCTAACCTAACTAACGAGAGTGCTGATACGGTGCTCTTCAAACTATTATCCCCGGTCGGTTTGCCTCTAGTAGATTGGTTTTATCTAAACTCAAACTTGCCAGAGAAAATAAGGCATGATCAGTTGATCGCCAGTAAAACACTGTATCAAATGCCGAACTCATCAGTAGAATATCACATTCTCAAAAAGTAACTAAGCTCGTCGAAGTTTCCTCCTCCGCCAATTATTCCTCATAAAAATAGTAATGTACTCGTGTCCACCGATAGAACATAAAATGCTCAACAGTTTTTTCTTTTTAAAAAAAATAGCAACTATTAGTCACCTGCTTTCATTTCTTTCCGAAAGCAATAATAAAATGCTCAACAGTAATTAAGCTTGCTGGTACCGGTGGTATCTCAATGGTAGCATGTAAAATGTATTCCTCTCTACAAGCAATCCAAGTGCAACAATTAAAAAAACCCATGTTGGGCCTTTTTCTACAGAAACCCATACCAGAATAAAATAGGCCTACTGATTTATCCTTCTGACTCTGAGAACAGAGCACTACAGAGTACCAGAAAACCATAATATTGTCCCAGCATGTGTTCCTCAGTTAAATATTCCCTGGCACAATCTGAGTTAACAAGTCACTGACAAGCTGGACTCTGCATTTATAAATCAATGGAACGGAACAATTTTGAAAGCTAAAAGTGATTGGGAGTTTGTTACAAAAAGTTTTTGGAGGATAAATATGATGTTTACTTGATACAATTGATCTTATAAACTCCAAATTAGAATTACCATGGTGATCAACATGTTATCGGAACGCATCCTTTGATTATACGATGCTGCTGGAAGAGAACATCATCCATCAGGCATTGTATAAGATGCACTCGGCTCCTAGAGACCATTCGCACCCGCTAAAAAAGATTAAGATGTTCTCAATGCTCTTTTTTATTCTGATTCAGTCCTTTTCATTTTGTCATCTTTTTATCGGAAAATAATGGTTTTCATTTTGCTGGCTTGTGCTCCAGCATGCAGCACAAACAATATTCAACATGACAACAACACATCACAAAATGCATTCCACTCTGGCCTGTGCCAAAAAAGGTACCAGGTACCTCCCTGTTTGGTACCACTCCCCTGTGTATAACCGGACACATCGTGCTCCTTAAACCGCTACTAATAAAAAAGAACAACATAGAATGTTTACCCTTTCCAAATTTCCCTGCTAAATTTGACACAAAACCCCCAACTAACAGTAACATGCTTCTTACATATTAAACATGTCAATAATAATGACGTAAATTTTGTTAAATTCATCATGATCTTCAGTAAAAGTAGTAGGAAAAATATGTACAATAGGTTCTACAAACAGCAATCAAGCTTTTGACCAGGACAATAAAATCAATATTCATGGCCTTTTAAGTCATACAACTCAAGTTTATTAAAATAAAAAACTGCATTATAAATTATAAAACAAACTAACATGAACTAATAAACATAAGCCAATAAATATTCCAGATATTTCAGTCATAATCTTCTCACTGCTATATTCCAGTTCAACAAAATTGGAACAAAAATTGCACAAGGTACAGCAAGTAAAAGAAAAACCTTAAACAAACTAAGCTATTTCTTTACTCTCATTTCTTCTTACCACCTGAGAAAATATCATCAGGAACGACTTTGAGCAACTTCTTCTCCTTCGATTTGGAGATCTTTTTCAGTGTATTTGGATTTGAGATCTTTTGGAATTTAGTCCCTGATCTCAAAATATTCTCTTGTTTCTTCTTCTCCCTCTCCTCCCTCATCTTCCTCTTCTCCACCTTATTCCTTCTGATCTCTTCCTTCAGCTCAGTTATCCTCTCCTTGTACAATTGCTTATCCTTCTTCTCCTTCGCACGAAGCTCAAACGACTTTGGACGGAGCGTCACCGCCTTGGCCGAGGCACGGTGCGTTCGGGGCTGCTTCCACTTCCGACCAGAGACTCTCCCGGCGATGACGCCGTCGAAGGTAGGTCGGCCGAAGGCTGGTTTGTTCGGATCGTCGGAGGGGATGGCCGCGAGCTTCGACGGGCGCTCGGTGGCGGCAGGATCCAGTTCATCGAGATCCATCGATTGTGGAGCATCATCAGAAAACGCTCTCTTACGCTTCTTGTTCTTCTCTCCGCCTAGACCCTCGTCAAGGAAGCGAAAATCGAGCGTTGATGCCATGGCGGAGGCGTACCCTCAATTCTAGGGTTAGGGTTTTGCAAAGTGGGAGAAAGAAAGAAAGAGACTCCAGCCGCTTATGCAATTTCCAGAGCTTTTTGTAGGATGTTAAACTGAGAAATATGGGACCCATTGTCAGTGTCAATTTCTCGGCCTAATGAGCCCACTTATTTAACAGCCTGTATATGCTTTGATTTCTAGGCCTATTAACGGGCTTTATTTTAAACGAGTTCGGTTAATATCCAATAAGCGCTTCTTCATCCAGAACCCGAATGGATCTGAAAAAACCCCAAATCCCTTCGTTCAAGCACCAATACCTTCCCAAATTCAAATTTTCACAAAACCTCAAAAATGGCGGTGACTTCGGACGGAGATGGATCCGCCGAGTGGGGGGAGATCTGCGACGACAATGGATTTATCTACAGGAGACGTCGCCACGTTGGAGACCAGGCCTCCGTCGCGAGTGACGCGACCGTGGAGGCGCCGGAGTCGATGGAGGAGAGTGAGGCGGAGCTCCGGCGATGGCGTCGTCAGCAGAGGCTGAGCTGTCTGAAAGGTTTGCAAGAGAAGTATAAGAAAGAACTGGATAAGTGGGAACGGCTTTCTTCTACTCTAAATCAGCTCTCTGAGCAAGTGCCTGAGCGGCCTAGTGTGGATTTGAGGTACAAAAATGTCGAGGGGTCTCAACCCGTGAGCCAGTTGGAGGATCGACGTCACAACCACTTGGTTGATGAGCTCTTGATCCAGGTACGGCTGTTAGGGATGGTAAAGGACAATTTTACTGAAAATTAGGGTTTAGGATTTCGCTCCAAATTATTTAGTGAGAATAATTTAGCTGGAAATGAGTTCTTGGAAATTTAAAGAAGTTTAAATGGTCGCTAATCACATCAATTTGTAATTTATAGGAGTTGATTTTGACGTAGATACTACTTTTAGGTTGATCTTTTAGGTAGGTTACGTAGAATTACTTTGAAAATGTTGCTATGGAGAAATTTCCTTCGACTTACTAGTTACTTAAGATTGTGCTTTTAGACTAAAAATGCTGGAGATTCGTACTGGGGGGTGTAAGTACGGTCTAAAACCTGAAATTATGAAAAGCCTGGTGGTGTAATTGTAGCAATTGTGTGAATCTGGACCACGTAAAACCCAAAACAGATACTTGCTGCATTGTAAACATACCTGCAGTAAACAATCGTTTGATGTGGCACATCATAAGACCTATCTAGTTTTAGAGTGTATATGCTTCAGAACCCATGGAAAAGATAGATAATATAGAAGAGGCTAATGATTGAGTTGCTTGCATGGAAGTGTAGGTGGAGTGTCAAGAGGCTATTTTCAGGAAGTTGGAAGAAATTTGTTCTGAAGTTGATGTGCTTTGTGAAGAAAAAGAAGAAAAATTGGCGAATGTGCTAATGGGGCTGCCAATTTGGTCCAGTCCAAGGACCTTACTAAAGTCATTATTAGACTAGGTGTGCTTTGTTTTTTCTTTTTATATATTCTACTGTAATGTACACTGTTTTTTAGTAGAATTAGGAATGTGCATGTGCTAATATGGAGTTGGTGTTGAGGGCAGCAATGTGGGTTTTGCTTCCAGCCATTAAACCTGAGTACTGAATTGTAATTTAATTTACATTTTGTAGCTCTTGGTCGAGCATGTCTTTGTCGGGTTGGGTCAATGCATTTGATAGCCATTAAGCCTGGGTTTGCATTTGCATGCTTTTATTTTTCAGCAAATTTACAAACTGCCCCTCTATGAAGATTGTTGAGAGAATGCTCCATTCCCTCTAAAATTATTCACAGGCACCTTTTTGGCCCCTCAAACTTAACCCAGTACATTCTAAGTCTCCTACTCTCCTCTGTGAACCAGCTGCTGTTGTGTTAGTGTCTTGAGAGAGAAAGAGATGAACATGGAGAAAGGTTGGAGAGCTAACATGGAGATATAACTGGAGTGAGAGGCCAACAAATGGAACAACTGAATCAAGGTGAGGGATGGAGAAAAGGGGGTTTAGTCTGGTTAATGAATATGGTGAAATATTTTCCAATAGAGGTCATCCCAGCTCAATACTTCTATTGGAGCACGGCAGTTTGTAGAATTTCCAATGTATATTGTATCATAAACGAATCACCCTTCATATGGAGTTTGAAAATGTATCTAGCTGTCGTTGTTATCATGTGATTTGTTTAGTTAGCGGGAACTTTGTGTGTGCCGATCAATAATGGAGCTTGTTTCTGGTATGTTAAAGAGGTCGGAATTGTGATTTTACATATTGGTTTTTTGTTGGTGCCATACTGTTACACTAGCCAGTAGCCATTAGACTACAAACTTCACAACCTTGTTAAATTGGATACATAAAGTATGAATGTAGAAATTGAAATTGTAGAGGTGTACTTGTAGCCAGGTAGATTTACTAACTATTTAATTAGCTTCTGTTTAATAACTTCTTGCACCGCATGAAAGGATCTTAGATCATATCTGCTTCTGTTTTGATACCTTCTTGTGCTGCATTGTGTGTGGAGTAGATGAGCACAAGATCGGTTTTGTTCCGAGTATAAACCTCAGTATAACATGGATAAGCATTATAATGAATATATTTCTTTTTTTGTTGTTGTTTCATGTGTCAGGTTTTAGTTTAAAATGAGACATATTGTAGTTTAAAATCGCAACTAGTAATGCATAAAATAGAGATTGACAGATACCTGCGTAATGTCCTATGTAGACGTTGCAGTTTTATTGACCCATTTCAACAGCATGACGAAGGAAACAATTAAAAAGAAGTAAAAAAGAAATCAGATTTGGAAGTGAGATGGGATATTAGATGGTGGATTAGGATCCTACGACAACAGATGCTTGTACAACATCCACCTTAATAAGAGTTGCATAGATATAAGAGTTGCATAGATAGAACAGCAAGAGGTTGGCTTCATGCCTTCATACCTCTCCATCTGATCCAGAGCTTGTTATGGTCAAAATTCTATCTCAAATGACTTGAATGTTGCTGCTTCGCTTTCATTTCCAGTTGATGTCCAGTTTTATCAAAATCAATAATTTAAGGAGCAGAGCAGTGTCGTTCGAACTCAAGATGGTCACTTGCCAAGCTCATCATCACTCAGTGAACAAACCATTCAAAGTTGAAATCTAAATTTATTTGTCTTTTTCAACGAGCAAACAAAAGTTAAAATAGGAATGAATTTGACAATCTTGGTGTACAGGTTAAAATATAGGGAATGCTAGGGAGATATCATCAGCAATATTTTATTATTTAAATTAAATGAATTATTATTTATATTAATGATTTTATTATATAACTTATTTTTTACAATATTTTCTTATTCGACTTAAATATTATTGATTTGAATAATCACTCACTTAAGTTAAATAATAAAAATACTATATAAAATAAGTTGTATAATAAAATCATTAACATGCATAATAACTTATTTAACCTAAATAATAAAATCAGTATCGATAATAATATCAACAATCATATATTTTCACATTTCAATGTACCATTATTGTTTATTGCTTTTTACCTAATATCGTTGCAAGTTCATAAAATTTTGGCGGGAACAGAAAGCATTTATATATTATTTTATTATGGTTATTCCTTTTGGTGCTTTATAACCGAAGTGTAATTATTATCCCTCTACTATAGCATGCAAAAAAGAAATGTAAGTATAAAATATTGGAAGAATAAAAAAAATTTTAAGTAACGTGACATTATATAATATGAAACATATTTTTCAGTTCTTAAATTCTTAATCGGAAACAAAAAAAAAGTAATAAAAGAGCTGACTTAAACAACATAAGAATCCTCCTCAATTGTTTTCATTCCTACAAAACTGCTGTGTCACAAATTATAAATACCAATCCAAATTACAACAAGTCAAGATTAGCAATGACAGCATCGACGATTTGCTGGGTGCTGCTATCGCCGCCCAAATCTTTGGTCTTGAACTTCCCTTCAGCAACCACATGCTTGACAGCAGTTTCCAGCCTATCAGCAAACGAAGGGAACTGCAAGTGCCGCAACATCATAGCAGAGGATAGGAGGAGGGCTACGGGATTTGCCTTTCTCTGTTTGATGATTTTCTCATTACCGACATTTCCGGCTGAAGCTCCTTGTTCAAATATGGCATAGTCTTTGCCTACATTGCCTGCCAGATAACTTTTACTGTCAAACCTCCACTATTAAAGCGTCTAATGGAAACTACTATCAATCTTAGAATATGCCAGTAAATAACAGAACTGGGCCAGCATGGTACCACGTTTACTGGTTTATGGTTACCATGTTAATTACTCACCTCCATTTCTTTCTTAGCTAGATTAGTTAAGCACCCAAAAAGCCCAAAACCGATGAAAAAGGCAAAAATGAAGAAGAATGAGATCAGACCCATATTTAACTAGCTAGAAATACAAAACATATGTAATTTATGTTGTAATTATGAGAAACTTCAAACATATATCATCTTCAAGTAGGGATGAAAATGGTACGGATAATATCCGATTCGTATTCGATCTGTATCCAAAAATTTGATGCGGATATCTGATATCCAAATATCCGCATAGATGTGGATACGGATGTGGTTTTAAATTTGAATTATTCGTATCCGAATATTAGATATAGACTATATATATTATGAAAAAAGTTATGTTTTTCACCACTATAATTAGATATATATTATGAATTTTAGTGATTTCAGTGAATTTTATAAAACTTAAATAAATTTTAATTCATATCCGATTATATCCGTAGATGTATTCGTATTTGTATTCGTTTAATATCCGATCCATATTCATATTGGAGTATCTCCGTATCCGTATTCCTATCTGAAAAATTAAAATGGATACGGATACAGTTTTACCACTATCCGATCCGTTTTCACCCCTACCTCCAGGCATGACACCGGTGCCTCCTACAAGGCCCGCAGCAGTATTAGCCACCAGGTTTCCATAAAGATTTGGTGTTACCTGCCAAATCAGCAGAAATGAATTCAGATCCAGTACTAATTGAAGTAACAAATCAGTATTAATTTTTAAGTTAGATCCCAGTTTAAAGACATTCATTACCATGACATCAAATTGCTCAGGCTTTGAGACAAGTTGCATACAGCAGTTATCTACGATAATTTCGTTATATTCAACGCTTCGATACAAAGATGCGACATCTCGGCAGGATTCTAAGAAAAGACCATCAGCAAGCTTCATAATATTAGCTTTATGCACAGCCGTGACTTTTCGCCTGTTGTTGAGGTAAGCGTACTCGAATGCATATTTAGCGATCCGGTCAGAGCAGAATTTTGTGATCACCTACAAATTGTGATTCGATTGTAGTCAATAAAGTATGATTTATGGAATTATCATAGGAATTTCCTCACAATTAACCGAAAAATAATGAAAAGAAGTACCTTTAGGCTCTCAACAACCCCTGGTGAAACCTCATGCTCCAATCCGGAATATTCTCCTTCTGTGTTTTCTCTGATGACTACAATATCGACATTGTCATGCCGTGTAGGTAGTCCAGGCAAATTTAAACAATGAACGAGCGAAGCATAGAGATCGAGCTCCTTCCTGAGCTGCACATTGAGCGAGCTCACACCTCCACCAACTGGTGTAACGAGGCCGCCTTTCAGACAGACCTTGTTACGGCGGATTGACTTGATAACCTCTGCTGGGACAGAATCCATGCTACCATGCACCTCATATGTCTCAAAGGAGACCGGAGCATGCATTGCCTCCATAACCTGGCAAACTGCATCTGTGACGATTGGACCAATGCCGTCGCCTGGGATTAGAGTTACAACACGTGGAGTATCATCACCAGGACGTGGCATGTAGGTCACCGATCGGTGGAAAGGAAGAGTCCAAGGACTTGAGGGGATGAGCTGACGGAGACGACAGAGAGATTGCCAAGACATGGTCGATTATTGGGTTACTTAGGTTAGCTAAGATTTGGGACCATGCAAGAAAAGCGATTATTGGCACAAAAATTGCAGGGAGAATGGCCAGAATTTAATGGTCATGTTTGATTTATAAGCTGAAACGCCAGGATGAAACAATTGAGGCAAATGATAATAATAGCGTACACAAATATTTAATGCCTCTAATTATAGCGCTTCATCCTCATGCCATCTTTTCTTTCTTTTTTCTTTCAATGGATCAATGCCTTCGGATCACCTGAGAAAATCATCTATAATTAGCACAAACCTATAAGTTGGAATTCAAATTAAGCTTCAACAAGTACATGGAAAAGAGGTTAGGTTATGGATTCTCATGTTTTTAGCCATCAATGAATTTCATACAATTTGCAAATCATAAAGTATAGCATCCATCTTAACGGTAGATATTATATATAATGCTGGAGAAGTTTAACAAATGAAAGGATATTTAAAACCAAATTTTCCTCCTTAACTAGCATAGAGAAATTAACTGGAGCTAAAACAAACATTTCCTAGGAACAATGCAGTTCCTAAAAGCATATATATCTCCTAAAAATTATACAAGCAATTAGCCAGTTAACCAGATGTAATTAAAAAAAAAATCTTCCCAACAATTTTGATTGTTATAAACTGAACAAATATTATCCACATGCTCCGCAAATCAATTCCAATATAACAGGAACAAGATTAAGACGGCTCCTCATTTATTAAAAGAAAAAAAATGCTGCCCAAATTGGCAAGCAATAGAACAAAATATACATATCAATAGATCAAATTATTCAGCAGACTTCTTTGGCCCAAAAAATGATTCTGCTTCCAAAAATAAATATCAAAACTTTAACTCAGTCGAGATTAGCAAGTACAGCATCTACAACCTCCTGAGTGGTGCTGTTCCCACCCAAATCCTTGGTCCTGTAATTGCCTTCGGCTATGACACGCTTGACAGATGTCTCGAGTCGGTCAGCAAAGGAGGGAAACTGCAAGTGCCTCAACATCATGGCTGATGATAAGAGAAGTGCCACCGGGTTGGCCTTCTGCTGCTCAACCAATTTCTCAGTCCCGGTGTTTCCTGCCGATGCACCTTGCTCAAAAATAGCATGGTGTTGACCGACATTACCTGGTAATAGACCATATTTATTAACAATTTAAAAAATACTAATTTCAGAAAGAAAAAGAAAAGATTTCCTAAAATGTAAGAAAAGTACCTCCAGGCATGACTCCAGTGCCCCCCGCAATACCAGCAGCTGTGTTAGCCACCAGATTTCCATAGAGATTTGGTGTCACCTATCAAAGAATCAACATAAATTAATCCTAAGTTAAGAACTCAAGCATGAGAACATACAATGAAGGAAAAAAGTGAAGTGCTCAATTAACACAACAGTATACAGGGGACTAAAAAGTGATAAGGTACTATGCAGAGACAACACTTTACCAGTCATGGCCTTTCTAATTTTGTAGCTTGTTGCCAGAGTCTGGTTTAGATTTCAATTAACATGTTATTACCTTCTGCATTATTAAATTTTTTTTATTTTTACTGTCTGGTTTCGATATTTACCAGAACTCGCCTATATGAATGTACAAATCATGAAAACAAATTTTAAACCAAAAAGGGTAAAAGGGAAAGACAGAAAAACAAACCATGACATCAAACTGTTCTGGCTTAGAAACAAGTTGCATACAACAATTGTCGACAATTATCTCATTATATTTTATGCTCGGATACTTGGTTGCCACCTCACGGCATGATTCCAAAAACAAACCGTCTGCAAGTTTCATTATATTGGCCTTGTGCACAGCTGTGACCTTCTTTCTATTGTTCAGATAAGCGTACTCAAAAGCATATTTAGCTACCCGCTCGGAACAGAACTTTGTGATGACCTACAAAAGATAATAAGATGACTACAAGTTGTTTGATAAGTATATTTTAAGACAATGACTTATTTTAGCATATAAACTAAATTATCTAAATGTTTGTGCCCATATACAAATCAACTTGCTTGTAATTTTTAAAAGTAACATGAGTAGGCAGGACTGGTCCCAAAAGTTCAGAAATTTGTTTTTTTTTCCTTTTCCAAGTACCTTTCTAATTTGACCTCATGTACCTGTGAAAGTTATAGCAACTATTTTAACTTTTTTCATCATGAAAATATGAAATATAAAAACACAAGTGCACAAAGAAAATATTTTTACTTTATTATGCTTAAAGTGCCAATTGAAATTCTTATAATTACTCAATGGTAGAGAATAATCAGAGCATGCAGCACTGAAATCAGTTATCAGAATTCCACATATGTAGTCTTAAACATGCACACAGTGTGGTAAAATGCAACAAAAATAGGAAAAGAAAGCACCTACCTTTAGGCTTTCTACAACACCTGGCACCACCTCATGCTCTAATCCTGAATACTCCCCTTCAGTATTCTCCCTGATCACCACAATATCCACATTTTCATGTCGTGTCGGCAAGCCCGGCAGATTGAAACAATTCACAAGAGATGCAAACAAATCAAGCTCCTTTCTGAGTTGCATGTTCAGGGAATGGACTCCACCACCTACCGGTGTCGCAAGACCGCCTTTCAGACAAACCTTGTTGCGCTTAATCGACTCCATCACCTCAGGAGGCACAGTATCCATGTCGCCGTGAACCTCATAGGTCTCGAAGTAGACCGGCGCGTGTATCGCCTCCATTACCTGACGCACTGCTCCAGTGACCAGAGGTCCGATCCCGTCGCCAGGGATCAGGGTTACGGGGCGTGGCGTGCCATCGCCTGGCCGTGGCATGTAGGTCACAGAGCGTTGACCAAGCGGGAGCGAAGACGTAGTGGTGGACCCGAGCAAATGGCGAAGCTGGAGAAGAGATCGGCGCGACATGGCTGATCTCGAGCAAGGATTAAAGAGCAAGGTTTCTGTTTTGGAGAGAGAGAAGGGGAAGATCGGAGGAGAGAGAAGCAAGATCAAGAAGAAAAGATTCTTGAAGGGGAATAAATTGTGAAATGACCTGAATGCCCTTGGAATTTTGTGTTATGTGAGGTAAGGTGGTGGGTATAATTGTAAAGTAAATACAAGGAAAGAAAGAAAGTTGCGTTGTCGCGTAAAGATTGGAGAGAATCCCGAATTCCTGATTTCTGGAGGTGTAAACTGTAAACTGCGACCGCGTTGTGAAAAAGAGAGAGAGAGAGAGAGAGCAAAGTTGGGAACAACAACTGAGAATGAGAAAATTGAAATGATGGGAAATAAATTTTTCAAAAATTAATAAATGAAATTTTGTTTATTTCTTATTTTCTTTCATTTATTTTCTACGATAAAAATTTGAGAACAAAATGAATAATAATTATGTTCTTTAACTGGACATTTTATTTGCCATTTATACAACACTTCTTGTTCCCTCGAAAAAAAAAAGAAACATAGAAAAAAATAATTACTAATATCATATTGAATTGCAGTTGATCATTTCTATTCCTCTTTTTTCTTCTCTCTTTTTTTGGAGTTGACTTTCAATTATTTTTTCTTAACAATTGATTGTGCTCCCAACTTTAGGATTCTTTACTTTAAAAAATATGTTAATACATACAATAGAAATATGTAAGGTGCAACGTCAAATCAATAAAAGAAGGATCAATGTGTACACAAATACAATACGCTATTCAAGTTTAAAGTATTATTTAACACAAGAAGGCTGGAAGTTTAATTATTTTCGTTATTTTTAGGACTTTGAAATTTTAATTAAGAGCCACCAACCAAATTGACAGTGATTTTTTTGCATCAAACCTTTTCTAATATTAGTGCTTGAACTTGTTTAACAGAAATATTCAGTAATAAAAAAACACACAAGATATTTGTGATGAACCTCAATCTTTCTAAGAGAAGAGCGAGAAGATATAAAGAAAGATAAGCATAGATGGAATGGTGCTAAAATTATGTGAGGTGTATAAATTAGATAAAATTTATTCAAAATTTATAGTGGTAAAATCATACAAGTTGAGCGGATATAAACGTGGGTACCAAATGAATGTAAAAAATTCAAAATTAAAATCAAATCTAAATGAATATGAAACATAATTGGTATTTGATAAAATGAATTCGGGGTGCGCAACTTTTGTACAATCTTGACATTATCGTGCGGTCATTCGGTTCATCAAATCTTAAATTTAATCCGATAAACGTTGAAATTCTCTTTTCCTTCCTTACATGGGAAAAGGCTCAAATTGAAACCAATGCCATTACAGAGGAAAGGCTCAAATTGAAACCAACGCCATTAAAGAGGAAAGGCTCAAATTGAAACCAACGCCAGCCCAAAAATGAAGCGAAACAGAGTATCATTTCAATGCTCTCTGTGGCAGCTCTTCATCCACGGACAATGTAAGATGTCCAGAAAATTATGGGATCCAAACCCCTCACGAAATTCCTCATTTCCGGATTTTCCATTCCACAATTAAACCCCTCAGGCCTCATCGGCTCAGCCCAGAAGAATCAGTGAGGCACGCAACGAAACCCTTTCGCAACGACAACAACCAACCCAAAACCAGTTCTCTGCATTTTGTCGTGAATCGCGAGGCAAGACGCGAGACGCGAGACGCGAAACGAAACCCTCCTCCGAGCCTCAAGATTTCGCCATCCTCTAATCCTGAGGCTCTCCCTTATCCCCTTTTTCCCCCAAATCTCACTTCCCACACCAGTAGATAAGGCTTCCTCCATCCTCCCCTTCCCCTCCTCTCCTCTGCTCTCAGCAAGTAGCTCTTCTCCTCTGCTCTCCTTCTCCAATGGCTTCCATCACCTCTCTAACCTCCTCCAAGACACTTCTCCCCTCTTACTCCTCCAAGCGCCGCTGTGCTGCTAAGGCCTCTCTCTTATCCGTCTCCTCGCCCTCCTCTTTCTCCCTCTCCACGCCTTCCTCCTTCACTGCTCAGCCACACCCCACTACTTCCCTCCAAATCCGGTCTCGCCGTGGCCGTCTTGTCATTCGTGCGGCCCGTGGCAAGTTCGAGAGGAAGAAGCCTCACTTGAACATTGGCACAATTGGCCACGTCGACCATGGGAAAACCACCCTTACTGCCGCCTTGACCATGGCTCTTGCGAACGTCGGTGGTAGCACGCCGAAGAAGTACGACGAGATTGATGCGGCACCTGAGGAACGGGCCCGTGGTATTACAATTAACACTGCCACTGTGGAGTATGAGACAGAGGCGAGGCACTATGCCCATGTCGACTGCCCAGGACACGCCGATTACGTGAAAAACATGATTACTGGTGCGGCACAGATGGACGGTGCGATTTTGGTGGTGTCAGGAGCTGACGGGCCCATGCCGCAGACCAAGGAGCACATTCTCCTTGCTAAGCAGGTGCTTATAAGAAATTTCTGGTTTTTTCGGTCTGGTTGTGAACTAGTGAGACTTGTTTAGTTAGATCTGTTAAGAATTACGGTTTAAATTTGTGTTAAGTTTAGGTACTAAAATAAATCATCTGTAAGTACAATTTTTCTCTAGCTAGCAGGCTTAACAGATTTAGTCAATTCCAAAGAAAGGAAATAGTAAATTTACAGTACACAGAAAATGCTGAATTGAGAATTTTTATATTCATCCCTATGATATTAGTAATTTTTGGTGTGTGGATTATATTTAACTTGTCTGACAAAAGGGGTACTTTATCTTGACAGTACCTATTTATTTAATAGTGATTTTTAAGCAATTATTAAGTAGTGGTTTTTTTACAGTAAGCAGCTGAAATTGCAACTTCAGGTTTCATACATTGTCACTCAACAAGTGAATGGTAAGTGTTTTGTTGGAAAGTAGGTTTAAAGAAAAATGAGTATAATGGCTCCCCTTGCAAGAGCAGACATGCTACAATTTTCTCAAACTGAAATTTGATCAGACAACTACAGGCCTTCAAATCCTTTTAGTGTCCCTGCAGAAACAATTGGTTTGAAAGTTTCTCATTGTTAAAAAAAAAATCTTCAACTAAAATAGAGTTTTTACAACACAGGTTGGTGTACCAAACATGGTCGTCTTTCTCAACAAGCAAGACCAGGTCGACGACGAGGAGTTGCTTCAGCTGGTCGAGCTTGAGGTCCGGGAGCTACTTTCCTCGTATGAGTTCCCTGGTGATGACATCCCGATCATCTCAGGCTCAGCCCTCCTTGCACTTGAGGCGCTTATGGCTAACCCGACCATCAAGCGTGGTGAGAACCAGTGGGTCGATAAAATCTTTGACCTGATGGATGCTGTTGACAAATATATCCCCATCCCCCAACGACAGGTCGACCTCCCCTTTTTACTGGCTATTGAAGATGTCTTCTCCATCACTGGTCGTGGTACTGTCGCCACCGGCCGTATTGAGCGTGGTACTGTAAAGATCGGTGACACCGTCGACATCGTTGGTCTCAGGGAGACTCGCACCACTACTGTAACCGGTGTGGAGATGTTCCAGAAGATTTTGGATGATGCCATGGCTGGGGACAATGTCGGTTTGCTCCTTCGTGGTATCCAGAAGGCCGATATCCAAAGAGGGATGGTGCTCTCCAAACCTGGCACCATCACCCCACACAGTAAATTTACCGCAATTGTGTATGTGTTGAAGAAAGAAGAGGGTGGCCGGCACTCGCCGTTCTTTGCCGGGTACAGGCCGCAGTTCTACATGCGTACCACTGATGTCACAGGAAAGGTGACCGCAATCATGAATGAAAAGGATGAGGAGACCAAGATGGTTATGCCAGGAGATAGAGTTAAGATGGATGTTGAATTGATCATGGCGATTGCATGCGAACCAGGGATGCGGTTTGCTATCAGAGAGGGTGGTAAGACCGTGGGAGCCGGCGTCATCCAGTCTGTTGTTAAAGAGAAGGCTGCTGCTGCTTAATTTTTTCTTTTTTTTTTTTGTCCTTTTTGGAAAATGCTTTGATATTTTCTTGTTCAGTAGAGGTGTTGCTACATTAGTGAATTCGCACTTAAAAAGGACAGGCTGTAGGCTAAGAACTGTCATATATGTTGTAATTTTTCCCCATCTTTTTCTTGCTTACTGGCATTGTTATTTTTGTGTTTTACATGTGGGGAACGAATGAACAGCTTTAATTGCAATTTATGCTCTGTAATTGAGTTCTTTTTGTGTCTGTAATTTTTTTAGGTGTCTTGTATTGTATTGTGTTGTAACTCATCATAATAATTCTCCTTTATCCTGAAACAGGCAATAATTTTAATCTCCTCTACGAGAGCAATTTGGTTTTGTACTCCTTTTAATTCTCATGAATACAGCAACGTTGTCTGGTCATAGCTCTCCGACTCTGATATACAAAGAGGTGGTAAAATCCGATCTGATCTGATATATGCGTCCGATTTGTTTGATATTCAATGATCTGATCTAATTTTTTTAAGTTATAATGATTCGAATCCGATTCGATTTGACCTGAGATTTAGAAAATGGTTGACGTTAGATGATTTGAAATTCGATCTGATTCAACCTAATATGTCTTGTGATTCGACAAACAATCCCTGAGCCATTCGACGTGTCTGATTGTCACCTATAGAGGTGGCAAAATATCAAAACCTGACCTCAATCTAACGAACCCGTCTGACCCGCTCGACACATAACTCGATCCGACCTATTTTTTTTTTCAAAAAATCAAAGTAATTTGAACTCGATCCGAGATGATCTGAGACCCAAAAAAAAATCGACATTAGACGATCCGAAACTTGACCCAACTAATCTGTGACCCGACAATCATTTTGAATCAAATTAACCTTAATCCGACCGACCGTCCAATTGCCACCTTAATTAGACATATGATACGACAAGAACCAAATAACGATTAACGAAATTAACAGAAAAGAGAACTATTTAATTGGGCCTTGGGTTTCGCATCTTTTGGAAAAACTAAACGGGCCATGATTAGCGATTGTACACTTGTACCCAACAATGTGCTATCTGTCTCGTCGCTGATCTCTTCGTCCGAATGCGCGAATCTTAAAGCAACACATGATACATTTCCGATTTCTCTCGTCTCCGCCGTGTATCAGGTCAGGTCTCCCTTCTCTCCGTTTTTGCAACGCATCTTCTCTCTTCCCTAAGCGCGATTTCGTTCTCTCTCCCTCTCTCCCTCTCTTCCGCCCCCTTTCCTAGCGCCGCAGCGTCGTCGCTCTCTTTGATCGGTCGATAACTCGGTAAATTTTCTTTGCAATACCTGTACACTTGATTTCTCTCCTTGCCACGCGAGTTCTCTAATCTATGGCCGTCGCTGTCACTGAAGTTTGCTTGATTTTGAGTATTTTACAATCTTAGAATTTCGGTTTTCTTTTTAGTTCGGGTATTATGAGTAGTTTTCGTATGGATTGTGACCTATACCGAAATCTTTTAATTGTATTACCTAAATCTATACTATGTTTCCCTTCCAATACACTAAAAACAAGTTATTGCATCTCAGAACTGGATGAAATTCAAATTGTGGAATGTGGACTAAGTAGGAAACAGGCCAGATTCTGTGAAAAAATTTCTTTTTGGTTGTGAACTGATTGGTTTGTGCAACTAACACCTTATTACTTCTCCAGTCCAAGACTAATCCACACTGATTTCAATCTTTTCTCTAGTATTAAATTCGAAAAAAAAGATGTTTGATTGTACAATATTTCAGGTACCTTTAGCATGTCTTTGCCTGGTATACTCAACTTCCATCCCTTTCTATCCATATGTTACCTTTAGCATGTCTTTGCCTTACTATTTATTCTCATTTTTACAAAGCCAAACACGATCCTGAGGATGGCACTATGGTATCGCTGTATCAGCAAAGCAGTATTCCTTCTAGTTATTACTGCTCTTAGCTTGGGTCTTCTAACTTTGATGTACTGTACTTGACCCTATTAGATAAACTATTAATTATATGAGCTTTGAGATGGTCATGTGGTATTTTCATGTTCAGCAAAAGATATACCATACTATGAGTTTGTATCTGCTGCCATTGTGAGACTATGGCAGCTTGTTGCCATAGAATCAGAACAGCCCGTTTTCATCACAACGACCCAGATTTTAGCTTAATAATTCATTTATGGGTCCCATTTGCCATTGACTTAATGGTAGCAAGCTGCCGCAGAAAACTATGGTGGCGGATGTGAATTCACCATACTAGTACCATATCAGAATCAAGACATGCTCGTACCATTCCACTCAGTGATGAACCTGCACATTTTGTTGCCTGTACCACACCTACTTGTGTTATAATGATTGGTCCTAACTCCTAAGCCAATATAGATGGACGATTAACCTTTAAAAATTTACGGGATGATGTAAATGTTATAAGCTGCTGTAGGTAAGTTGACGGTGCAGAATATTATAATGTATATGATTTAGAATATTTGGTTTTGATTGTATTTAGGTAAGCACAGAGTGTCTTCAGCATTGACTATGTCATTATGATGCCAGAAAAGACTTTTATGAATTGGGTCATTGATGCAACTGAATTATTTATTGTTTGAGTTGTCAAATATTCATTGGCTAAATGGTTGTATTCCTTTCACTGGACAGGGAAAGCTAAGGCCCAGTTTTGAAATTCGGATTATTGTTTTCAAGCTGTGCCAAGTGTTGGGCTTTTCTGTTGATTCAGATTAGGATCTGGATTTTCTGAGCCTTATTATTGAGCCGGACAGGTGTGAGCCGAAACCGCCCATTAGCAGGCCTGCTTCCATTCCCTTGATACTTCTTCCTGCTGCACATTGTGCTATAATTGCCTTTCGCATAAGTCGTCCATTGTGATAAGGTATCCCTTTTTTTAATATTTTCTACTTACTTTCGTGAAGACATCTTATTAATTTTTGCTTCACCAATTCTTCCATCCAAAATTCAAAGACAAAACTAGGTTCTGAGGTTTAAAGTGCAAGATATTTACAGTGGTCTCTATTGTTGTTGACCTTGAAATTCAATATTTTTTAATATATTTGAAGGAATAGTGATGTTTAGTTTATTCGGTTAGGATAGAAAATATATCAGTTAGCAGAAAAGCTAAAAATTATGTGTATCAGTTACAATTTACACTATTACTTAGCTTAATTTGATATGGGAAGTACTTCAAGAAACTAGGATTACCATTTTCCTGGCTATTGCTATTGGGTCTAACTGTAAAATGCCAAACCTCTGCTAAAAGGTTTTGGTATTTTGTTTGTATGGGATTTGAGGTTTGTGCCTCACTTGTAGCCTGATCCCTACCTAGTAATTTGATCTTTCTAAGGTTAAAAGCATTTATTAACAGAAGGCCCTTAAATGTTGTCTACTTCTTAGATTTTCTCAAGCTTTGAATTCTCCTTTGTGTTTGTAGAACATTTGATCTGTATCAATTTTGGTCCCGATGGTCATTTTCCAATTTAAAGTGAATGCTGATCTTAGTTACTTCTGACATGAAATGAGTCATACTTCTGTATCAACCATCTAACAGTGTTTTAGTTGTGACAATGAGAAACATCATAGACTATTCTAGAGTTTAACCTATGTCAAACCTGGTATGTTAGTATGTTTTGTGTAACATCTTCTTTTCTTTTCAGTCTAATAACTCGGCTTCTCAATATAATACAAATGGTGAATGCAATAAAAGGCATTTTCATCTCCTGGTAATCTCTCTTTCCCTCTCTTTGATATAATTTTGCAGTCTTGTTTTGCTGTCTCTCTCTCTCTCTCTCTCTGACGTCCTTTTGCATGCTTAATTCATGCAGTGATATTCCCATGGCACAATTCATTGTGAATTTAAACAACTCGATGCCGGCTAATGAAAAGTTTATTGTGCACATGCTCGATAGCACACACATGTTTGTGCAGCCACATGTAGCTGAGATGATTAGAAGTAAAATCTCTGAGTTCAGAGACCAGAATAGTTATGAGAAACCTCAATGAAAATTGCATGTGTTTTTTTTCATTTTTCTTGCCATTTCTGTGTGTGTGGAAATTAAATTTGAACTGGCAGTTGATGTGTATTGTGGAATGACATCAGCACATAAAATATTAATTATCTCTTCTTGAGTTGTTTTGATCAAGAAAAAAAAATGATAAACTTGTTTCTGAAGAAGTTACTGTCACCAATGTCTATTTGACATAAATACTATTACCCCAATAAAATCATGTGTAAACACAGTAACCTCATTCATGTAAATCCCAAACTTTACCATGTGTGATCATCAATCGCAAGAAGAGGAACAAAAAGTTGTAAAGAAATTATTCTCTTTTTAATCTGTACCTTCAACTTGGGTCCAGGTCTTTTTCATTGCCTTTTCTATCTCTTCCCTTCTCTTTCCCTTTAATTTATAATTTTATAATAAAGTAGAACCCAAAGGATATGCTGAGCACCTCATTGGTAAGTAACTTCATAATGAAGAAAAAAATTCTCTCTAACGACGTTCATTTAACAGTAATTACCATCAGTGTTATAAAATTTGCAACCAGCTTTGATCTTCATATTGGAGAAAATACTTTTGGGTAACTCCTCCAAGTTCCATGGAAGTGCCTTTTAGTTTTAACGAAATAAATAATCTCTATCTATGGTGGATTGGAACAGTGCTAGAGTACATTGCTGATCTAACTCTAGAACCTTCGGAAATTTGTTTTATTTGCCAATTCCTTTGCTTGTTTATGTATTTATTTTATATGGATGGGGTTCTGATAACATTAATAATGGATTGTCAAATAATTTCAGAAAAATTCTCAAAAGAAAGAAGTTTATACACATATTCTTGAATTTATATTTTAAGATTGATTTTTCAATTTAAAAACAATCAAATTACATGAAAATTACAATAGCCTAGATTTAATGGTCTTCAATGGAATAACAAATTACTTTTTAAAAATTGCATGAAAATCAAAACAAAATCAATCTATAAGTTAAAAAAAATATGTCTATTATTTTTTTTTCATTTTTAAGAATTTTTCAAAATTATTTCAAAATCAGGTTGTCAAAGCCTCAAGAGATCCCCATCCATGTTATATTTATGCTAACTTCTGTGCATATTTATATTTGGTGTCACTATTATTTTGGCCGATCTATATTTATCTTTTTTTTTTATTGGGTGAAGGTAAAAACATTTGCTCGGAAAATTTATTTTCTTGTTAATAAAAACAAAGAAAATCAACATGACTGATCTAATTGGGGTACAAATAGAAAATTTAGTCCCTCTCAGTCCATTTGAAGGGCTAAAAACTTTTATTCAGTCCTCTTTAAGTTTTTTAATTTGTCCATTTTTTTATTGGATCAAATAAGTTGGAAATTTTTTTTTCCACCACCTCAATATCGTCACACTTTTTTTTTTTGGTGGTGACCTATTAAGGAACTTGAAATTAAATTTAGTGGTTCTTAATTATACATGAGGTAATTTGCAAAGTAAAATAACTATGATAAATTTATCCTAAAGTTTTTGACTATTTGGAACAATAAGATATTAAATTTTAGTCTATTGCAAGTTCAAACCATATATTTGACATGCATTATTTTTTTTTTCTGAATTTTCCATTTCAGACATCATTACGGAGATAAAAAGGGAAATATATAAAAACTATCACAGTTTCCAAATTAAAACTCAAGACATATTTAAAGTTCTCATTTGCTTGTGAACAACTTTTATCTTTTTATTATTTTTCCTTTTTCAAAATAGAAGACTGTTTCTGTTTCCATAATTTTCCCTTGTTACCATAAATAAAAAATATTAAAATAAATATTTGTAACCCTACCGTGTCAGCCTTGCCACCAAGCAATAATTACCTGGCAACAACTTTTAGAAGTAGAACCGCCTCAATGCTTTCTCTCGTCTCTTTTCTCATTTTTCGATCAGTCCTTCGGATGCTGCCACGTGTTATCCAAAAGAGAATCCAACGGCGCAGACATCACTATTTACTTGAACTGAACGCACTTTGATAAAAAAGCCCCTCTAAATTATTGTTATCTGATATTGATGCAACTACCCAAAACGTCTAAATCTAAAAACTAAAAACTAAAAAGAGAGGAAGCAAAAAAAGAGCGAGCACAATATTTTCTTCTTTTCTCCGAACGCATCTCTTTCCTCTCTCTCACCCACCCGAACCAAATCGCATCTCTCTCTCTCTCTCTAGAGCTCGCCGAAACCCTAGCCTGAAATCTCCGCGGCAATGTCTACCACCAAGCCCGCCTGGGGCGGCGTCGGGGCATGGGCTCTTGACGCCGAGCGCGCCGAGGCGGAGGAGCGCGATCAGATCCCCACCCCCATCCCTACTCCCGACTCCTCTGAAAACTTTCCTTCTCTCAGGGAGGCCGCCACCGCCGCCGCAGCCGGAGGAAAATCGAAGAGGAATAAACAACGACCACTCTCGCTCTTCGAGTTCACCACTGGATCCTACAACAAGGGACTCACGCACGATGAACTTGTCAGGCTTCCAACTGGGCCCCGCGAACGCTCTGCTGAGGAGCTCGACCGGAACCGCCTCGGTGGTGGCTTTAGAAACTATGGCGGTGATGGATACAGGAGGGAAGGAGATGATGAATCTCGCCGGGGGCCCTCGCAATCGAGGCCATCTGAGTTTGATCAGCGATCTCGAGCTGATGAGGTTGACAACTGGGCACGGGATAAGAAATCAATGACACCTTCCATGTCAGACTCTGGCAGGAGGGATCGGTACGGGTCCTTAGGTGCAGGTGCTGGCACCGGTACTGGTAGTGGGGGATTTTCTCAGGCAGATGAGACTGATGATTGGTCCCGTGGTAAGAAGCCAATTTCTTCTTCTTCTTCTTCTTCTACTTCTCGGTATTCTGGATTCGGTTCTGGATTCAGGGAGTCCACTGGTTCAGCAGATTCGGACCGGTGGACCCGGGGTGTTAGTCTACCGCAAAATGGGGATAGAGAGAGGCCGAGGCTTGTTCTTGATCCGCCAAAAAGAGCAGATGTATCAACACCAGCTGCCGAGGTGATGCGGTCTCGGCCCAGCCCCTTTGGCACCGCCCGTCCTAGAGAAGAGGTTTTGAAGGAGAAGGGCTTGGACTGGAGGAAAATTGATACAGAGATTGAGCAGAAGGGGAGTCGGCCAACTAGCTCGCACTCCAGCCGGCCTTCCAGTGCTCAGTCTAGCCGGCCTGGCAGTCCTGGTTCTGTGACAGGTGATGTGACCACACGCGCCAGGCCTAAGGTGAATCCTTTTGGAGATGCTAAGCCAAGGGAGGTTATCCTAGAGGAAAAAGGTATGAATTGGAGGAAGATCGATCTAGAATTGGAGCACAAGGGAGTTGACAGGTACAATCCCTCCCTTGATCTGCATTGTTGGTTAAAATGCGTCTTGTTTTAATTATGAAGTACATTATTTTGACATAATGGCATCTTATTAAATGACTGAAACGAGGCTGAAAGTGGAGATGGCTTTTAGGAAAAAGTTTTCTTCTGTTGCAAAGGATCATTCACTCATATTTGCACGTGAAAATAGTTAGAGAAACTTTCCAAATCTATCAAATGTGATAGCAAATGAACCAGGGTTTTTTGTACGGGGTTTTTGATTTGGATTAATTTTTTATAATTCATTTAATCCAGTAGTTAGTTTAAACCACTGTATCTCCCTAAAAACCTGCTGCTTCATTACTACAGGCAGTGTTTTAATAATATATATATTTTTTTACATGTGTTTGTACATAAGGCATTTAGGAAGCATTTTGAATGTGCATTGCAGATGTCTTGATAATTTACTTTCATGTCCTTTCTGCATTGTCTGAAGGGAAAATCGCTCTTATATCATGTTAATTATTTCCTACCTTAGTAGCATAACATTATTTATCACTGTCCAAAGCAAAAAAATTAAGCTGTGTTTCTGAGTATTTCCATTATATTAGAATTTCTCTTTGTGGGCGGGCTTTAATAGTGTCATCATGTCTGTCAAATATGCTGGTTGTGTTGAACAAGGTTGGAACATTATATGTGTGCATGCATGCACATGTAGAATTAGTAGGCAGAATAAGACCTATTGTTTAGATGATTTTGACAATAACGGTGGGTTAGCTCCTGTCTGCTAAATTTGATATGAGATTGCTTGGTAGTATTTGAAGCACACTAGCATTTGTTTAGTTATAACATGTTTTCATATATACAATATATTTTAGCATATTACAATTTAGTTTGATGATGAAATAATTAATATATTGTTATGTTTTTATGCTTACAAATGTTTTAGTAACAATTTGAATTTTGTAAATGTGTGAAAAGATTTGTTTTGTAAAACATATCGGTATCATTGTTTTGTCAGAGTGCCTTTTCACATTAAAACTCTAACAAGCTAATGCTAAGTTATTCATGGGTCGTGTAAGAACCTGCAGAAGTTATTTAGAACCTTGAATAAAAGCTGTACAAGATTTTGCATAGATGAAAAGCAGAATAAAGAAAAAAGAAAAAAAGTAAAAAAAAAAGTGTCTAAGCGCAGCCGAAAAAAGGGGTAAATTCTTGAACATCGAGATGACTCCAAAAGAGAAACTTGAACACAGCTACTGTCGAGAAAGTATCCAGCTTAGAGCCCACTGCATGTTCCACATGAGCTTTGGTAATATCACATTCACCTCATAGAAGGTCTCCCCTGTCAGTTGTCGGCACACTCTACCTGTAAAGCAGAGAACCCTGCTCAGTAAAACCTGTGTGTTTGACCAGCTACTTGAGATGACCTGTAACAAAGTAATCCCTTGGCCATATCAGATCACCTTCCACATGACATGTGGCCAATGTGTTGCCATAAAGAACGCAGTTTAGGAAACAAAACCTGCTGCATAAATTGCAATGAAAAAGTTCTTTAGATCTTGTTCAAAACTCAGGGCAAGAGATTAGAGACAGATGGGTGCAGGGTGGCTGTAAGGGAGAGATGGATGGTATAAAAGAGGAGAACAGAAGTGACAAAAGGGAGATGGAAGCCGGTTTAGATCCAGCGTGATGAAGGGAAGGGGCAGGCTTCTGTTTATGAGGAGAGATGAAAAACCGGACAACCTGATTTTTGGGGGGTTGGGAGTGGTTGTTTCGAGCTGATTCAATTCCTTTTGAAAAATTTTGTGGTTCCTTGGGTGCATTAAAGTTAAGAGGAGTTTGGAACATAATTTTTTACATTATTCTTTATCCATTGTAGGTAAACAACTGTTTGTTCAATTCAGATAAGATATTGAGAAAACTCTGAAATTAAATATCTCATTTCTTTTTTCTGAAGTAAAATTATCATAACCTAAGTTTTGCATCTGTGTACTTCCTCCTAGCAGTCTCATTTTCTTTTGAGCTGGTATTTTGCACTAGATTTATAATGCTGCATTGGAACTTCCATTGTTCCCTTTCAGCCAAGTTAGTTTGGATTGAAGTGTCTTTTCTGTTTCTTGTCTCTGTCTTACCTTGTACCCTTTTCCTTCTTAGACCTGAGACCACAGAAGAGAAGATGCTTAAAGAAGCGATCAGCTCTCTGAAGGCCGAGTTCACTGAAACTGAGCAGAAAGACCCTGAAGAAGCAAAGGATCTACAAAAAAGAATCCTTCAAATGGAAAATGATCTGGAACGGCTTATAGTCGAGTTGGATAATAAGGTCCGGTTTGGGCAAAAAAGCTCTGCTGACACCAGACCTGGTTCAGGTGCTGGTCGTGCCCAAGGGTATCCACAGCCAGGTGCATCGGATGAACCAAGAACTGGTGAGAGCGTGGAGAGGCCTCGCTCTGGGGGAAGCAACAGAGGGGATTCATGGGCCCGGCCTGTGGAAGAGAACAAATGGGGGTTTCAGGGTCCACGCAGCAGAAGTTCATTTGGTGGAAGCTCTGACAGGTAATCCAACTGGTTTGTCGAGATCCAATCAAACAAAACTTAAAACTTTAATGTTTCTGTGAGGTAAAGTGAGGTGGTACAGCTTCCAAAATCTAGAATCTAAAGCTCGTCTGAGCCAGGCGTGCATGCCCTCTCTATATTACTTGTGCTATTATGAGGGCTTAGATAAAATAAAAAATATGAAGAAAAAGAACTTTCTTTTGCATGTTGATATTTTCTCAGGTAACATGGTTTGTGGTTATAAATCTACTCTACAGTTAAGGCACAGTCGTCAACACTTTTAATCAGAACAAAAAAGGCATATCAACTTGTAAAGCATGTAAGTCTCCTGTGGTGTACAAAGTATCCTATTAGTGCAATAAGTGTTTTCTTTATCACAATTTTGCATGTCCATTTTCTTTTGATGTTATTTATGCGAAGTAGTGTTTAAGGAGCATGCCATTAGTATTGACCTTTACCTTTAGGTAATTTGTAGGGTGCATTATCAGAGCGTGGTATACTCTCCTCTTGAGGAAAGTTGTTTGTTCGTGGATGTTGCAATGATAAAAAGGAGGAATTCTGCCATTCTTTCTGAGTCTTTTTGCTAGAGAGCCTGTACTACTAGTTACCTTAGATTTCAAATGCTCTTTTGTTCATCCTCCTATTTTTTTGGGAATTTAAATGCAAATTTGGACTTTGTCATTAGTAAAGTGAAATTCTTTTTATTTGCTTAATGTGGTATTGATCTTGTACCATGCACATAACCATTAGGTTTTTTTTTTCTTTCTTTTGGCTTCATTTCAGATTAAGCACAAAGGACAGATGGTAAAAGCAGGTGGTGTGCACCTATTGGTCTCTGCTTTTTGGAAAACTAAAATGAAAATAAATTATGTTTGTCTTCATGTTTAGTAGATTATCTTTTTGTTTTAGAATACCATTGAGACTTTGGGGAAATGGATGCTTTGTTTATGCCCATGAAACCATTCATTTGTGACCTTGACGTGGTTTATTTGAATACTTATCCATGTCAAGCCAAGAGGTTTTGCCTTCGCGAAGTGTGTAATCAATCATGAACTGTTTTTTTTCTGAGGTGGGTAGCAATGTAGCATACGAGCGCATTGTTTTTTGTTACTTTTGGGACCAAATTTGCTGGAATCTTGGCAATTGTATTCTCTTTCCAGGTCCTTGCATCTGTTTGTTCTTTTGGATGTAGTTCCATCTGCTAGTTAAATTTGTATTTGTATAGTATTGACTATTGAGAACGCCGTATTTGCATAACCATCACGATCAAGGGGCCATTTGTTGAAAAATTAAAAAAGTAGTTGGCATTTTTTGAAACTGATTGGTCATTCAAATGATCTGGAAGAATTCACAATAGATAATTCTATATTAGACTTTGGTTAACCGAAGAGTCCAAAATTTTGATGTGAAATTTTTCCTCAAAAATTGTTTTGATGAGAAATTCATTCCTGAAAACTAAAAAGGGATCCATAAGAACTTCTGAATTTGACGCCCCTTCCTGTTTACACCTGTGTTCTCTCTCTAGTCCATGGTATATTTTCTAAGAAGTTTGTGTCACAAAAGCCTTGACAACCGCTGTCAAGTTTTTCGGAAAAAAAAAAGAAGTTTGTGCCACAAGATCCAGAACTGAGAAAATTGTGAAAGATCACAGAAAAATCAAAGAGCAAAGACGAGAAATTTGTCGAGAACTCCATCCAAATTATACACAGCAGGCGACTACCAAAGGTCGCAATTGACCTTTAGAGAGAGCCTACCGGCGCTAGAACTAAGAATACTAAGTTAAAAAAAAAGTACATAATTCCGTACCAACTACCAAATATATTTATTTATTTTTTCAATGAGTAATGGCGTCAACGCGTTATGAAGAAATTTTAACCCCTTGATTGCTTAGAAAAGGACAGTCTAACAGTCAGTGGGAACACAATCCCACTTACCATCAAAACCCAGAGAAACACACTCAGGCTCAATGGTAAAGAGCTATAATTCCTTGAACGCCATAACAAAATGACGACAGGTGCTCTACTTTACAAGGGTAATGTATGAAACTTTTAATTAAAGACAGCGAGTTAAAGGCACTTTATACTTTACAAAACAGAATATATTATATATGGAACTCTTTAAGTAAGGCGAGCAAGTTAAAGGCGCTCTATACTTTACAAAACAGCTAAACAGAACAGAAGCTCTAAGCCTATTCAAATTAGCATTTTCACAACAGTGACAGAAACTGAAATTGACATATATTATGCACCGTCAAGTGTTTTTCTCATTGTGTAGTTACGCTCTTAGCTAGGTTCCTTGGCTGGTCCACATCATATCCCCTTAAAACAGTGAGGTGATAGGCTAGCAACTGCATCATACAAATTCTATATGTTCATACAACATTGAATTAATGGCCCCAAAAATGGTCTAACAATTATTTCCAGCTTAGTCAAACCACCAATGAAGTTGTATCTGAAGGTATATCATAACAGAATCAAATGTGAACTAGTCAAAACAAGTTATATTGGATAAATAAATGTAAGTCTGCTGGTGATCATCTTTTCAGGGCCAAAAACATAGCCACAAATTAGGGCGATAAGAAAGGGCGATAAGAAATGATGTTTGTTGTTGCACAGGTGTGCCATCTCCGAAACTAACATTTAAGATTTGATTCGCCCAATACTATGTACTTATCAAGGCCTGTTCTTAGTTTACAAGTAATGAATGGTTACGACCATATGTAATCTGACCAATCAACTTAACTATAGCAACTCATAGTCTAACAGTATTTCATACCAAAAAAGAAATACATAAGAGGGAAAGAGAATGTATACCTGCAGAGGAATGATGTTAATAATAGGTTGGAGACAATCAACGACCTGAGGGACCTCGATAACCCTAGAATGGCCATCAGGACAAACCAAGGAGGCATCTCCCTTAGAGCACATCACTATCAGCCGGCCCTTGCGTGCGTGCAGTTGTTGAATGACTGATTGTTGCTTACTGTGAAAGAACAAACAGAATACATTGTTAGACTAAGAGAAAGAAACGATAAAGGAATGATCAGTTATTCTTTATCACAGTAGATAAAGATAACCTGAAAGAATCGTCTTGGGTGGCGATGACAATGATAGGAAGATTTTCATCCACTAGTGCTAGGGGACCGTGCTTCATCTCTCCAGCAAGCATGCCTTCACTATGCATCAATGCCACTTCCTTCACCTTCAATGCGCCTTCAAGGGCCGTTGCATAGTTGTTTCCTCTCCCAAACATCAGTAGAGACTGCTCGTCAATGAGCGACTCGGCCAGAGTTTTCATCTCACCATCAAGTTCCAGGACATCACGCACCTTCTCTGAAATTTTTTTTAGGATTACATCAGATGCTTCAGCCTATCATGACCAAGCATGTTGATATGCTGGTTTTAAGTTTGGAACTTTAACAGAACATTTACATATGGCTAGCAGCAAACATTTATAGTTTGCTTTTGCCTTTTCTCTTGGTAAACAAATGTGCAAATATGCAATTGTCACACCACTTTTCTTTCCTTCTCCTTTCTTTTTCTTAAGATGACAGTGAAAGAAACATATTTTGAAGTAAGAAAAAATCTATTTCCAAAAGAATCTAGTGTTTTAAAGAATTACCTGGTAATTTAGTCAGACCAGCAATAATGGCTTCCCTCTTAGCTAGGGTAGACATTTTGTCGGATCCAGTAGCTAATGCCATCATAACCATCACTACAATTTGGCAAGTGTATGCCTGAAAAAACATAGAAAAAGAATAATAAAGAGAAAGATAAGGTCAATAAGCAGTATTGAGCAGGCACCAACCGAAAGTAATAGTACTGTATCAGTACTGGACATTGTTAATATAATTGAGTTGTGCATACATGTATTTACAAATATTCTTTTCCTTAGTGTTGTATTTTACAGTAAACTGTCCCAAAAGAATCTACTACGGTCAAGATAGAGCAATTCTCCATGCCAGTATGTCTCGAGGTTGACCAATAATTGATAAGTTACCTTTACTAGAGACCTGACAATATACTACCAAAAGTCCAAGACTGATCCCCTCATCTCTAGTCCATTTACATACAACACCAGTACAAATATGTTTGACTGGGAGTAGAATGGCAGTATGTGAGGTCAGATTCAGGTCAGAGTCAGTATTTATTATGCTTTAAAGTATATCATGTTGGGTTCAACCTGAGCCACCTGCTATCAGATTAATAATAAAGACCAAGATTCAACCCACAAAACCTGGCATGCTAGGTCCAGTTCGGTTGACCCAATCGGTCAGTATCACCAACTTTCAAATTTTCAGGATATTGCAATAAGGCTTAGACAGTGATCTTTTTCAATAGAATTCTCCTAAAAACGGAAAGAAAGCAATTGATTTTAACAGAATACTAAATCAAGCACAATAGCCAGTCAGATCCAACCTGACCTGACAGACATGTTAATGAGTCCTGACTTGAATCACTAATCTAACAAATTGGTCAACAGGAGTGTGTTGGGTCAAGAACACCCAGTCCAAGGCTGTACTGTCATGAATATTATCCTATTAGCAAGAAAACGGAAATACCTTTGTACTAGCAACACCAATCTCACAGCCAGCATTAATATGGACTCCACAGTGTGTTTTGCGGGCCAGTGTGCTACCAACAGTATTGGTCACACCAACACATAGTGCTCCATTTTCTAGGGCATATTCAAGTGCAAGCAGAGTATCAGCCGTTTCACCTGATTGGCTCACAAACACCGCTGTATCCTCCTTGAATATAAGGGCTTTCCGGTCCAGCATGTCACTTGCGATTTCCATTGTAACAGGAATGTCTTGCAAGACAACAAATTAACAAAAGTAGATCATGTCATGCAATGAATTCAGGGTAACAAATTTTGGTATACAAATCAAACTAGTTACACTTACAACTAAACTAATGCAAATTAGGTTAATAATCTTCACAAGTTAGAGGATTGGACACTGCTCTTTGTGGAGAAATGCAGGGCCTGGTTTTGTGGTCTGAGTGCCCCATACCCCCCCCCCCCCCGGCCGCAAACACACACACATGCGCAAGCAAAAAAAAAAGGGAGTAGTCCTTCTGTTCTTTGTACATAAGAATCGAGACTGAAGTTCAGTAGTTCATGGCCAAATTGACCCTATTTGACATGTAAGTCACCTAACCCCACTGATAATCAAAAGTTAGGTTGTAATATTCAAGAGTCTGACATCATATTAATTTCTAAAGTTAAATGCACTTGAAAGGAAAGCAAATGAGTTCTTGAGAAGCAAATTGTAAACTTCATACAAACCATCCAATGTACTAACTAACTATAGGTGCTCAGTTGCAATATGAAAAAAAATTGGTTAATGATTATCACACAACATTATGCAAAGTATGAGCATAGCTCACCAGTTAGCTCTTCCATAATGGGCCTAGCAGCAAGAGCGGCATGGTAACTGGTGCCGCAGCCAATGAAGATGATCCGACGGCTACGACGGATAGTTCTCATGTGATCCTTCAGGCCGCCCAAACCAACAATGCCATCCTTCAGCCTGCCCCTCATAGATGTCGTCAAGGAATCAGGCTGTTCATGGATCTCCTTCTTCATGAAGTGGTCAAAGTCCCCTTTTTTTATCTGTTCAACCTCCATTTCCAGTACTGACAGGGCACGCTGTACTGAAGCTGGCTTCTCTTTCTCATAGTCAAACTTCAGGATTGACACACTACCATCCTTTTAAAGAAACAGTCCAATGATTAAACAAATAATAAAAGAAGTGTGGATTATGCACGTTGAATAGAGAAAGTTGACTGTCACATGTTGAATATTATCATTTAAATGAAACAAGACCTTCCAAAAGAAAAGTGTGGATTATGTACGTTGAATATTATCTCACAATTCGCTATTATATCAAGCCATACCAAGTTAAAAAAAAAGGTTGGCCTAATTTGGATTTTTCCTGTTCTCTTTTGCTATTGCAATCAGGCATGGCTTGTACCAACACAAAGGCTATCAGCTGCTCAAGATGGTGGATACGGTACAGAAAATCATCTCAAACTCTCACGAGAATATGGCAGACAAGGAAAAGGGTACAAGACGGGACGCCTGCTCTCTATTTTTGGCTTGTCTGTGGGAATGATGGAAATATAGGAACACGGTCGTGTTTGGAGGCGAGAGGCTAACAGCAGATGGTGGTGCAACGAATTTTGCAAAAGGCAGAAGAATGGAGAAAGCACTGCTAGAGAGTAGCAATAGTTGTAAAATTACATTCCATAATTTGCGGTGGGTGGATGATTTCCACAGGTCTGTAAGCTATGTAGTTTGGTGTTGTGTAATCTGAGGTGTGTTTCTTTTTAATCTAATACAATCAACTTGCCAGCATCTGCCAAGCATTCAAAAAGAGAGAGAGAGAGAGAGGGAGGGAGGGAGTATATAAAAAAAAAAGAATAGAATTAACTGGGATGAAGCCAAGCCCTAGGAAAAAATTACCTTTATATGAACAATTTCGTTATCCTCAATGGCTGCGTAATTTTTGGTGTGTTCAACAATAGCACACAAATCACTAGAGAAAAAAAGTTCCTTTGGCTTCTCATTTGCAGTAAGGGCTTTCACATCATGAAATAAATGTCTGCTAGTCTCGCCACCTAATTCCTGTTATGGTTAAGAGCATATAGAATTTGACCACACATTAATTTAAAGAGACCAAGTCAATAAACTACATTACATATTCATAGAAGTCCAACACATTTTGCTTTCCATGCATGTGATAGATGCACAAAGGATAATATAACTTACATTAACACCTAAAATAAGGGTACTGCCTCGCTTGCATGCAATCAACTCATTTGGGTAGTGAGGACTTTTGAAAATGAGAGCATATGCACCTTCCAGCTGTCTCATGACCTCCATTACCACTTGGCTGAAGGTGACACCTCCTTTAAAAAATAAATTATAAGAAATAGTAGAAAAATGGTAAGGTCAACTTTTTATTAGCTTGAAACAACTCAAAAAAGCAAAAAGCACTAGCATAAAAAGATAAGGTAGGTACATACTAATGGACAACAGAAAATTAAAAGCATGATGGATGGTTTATAAGAAAAAATAGTAAGAACAGTTTGAATAAAGGCAGACACAAGATCCAAATCAGGCCAAACTTTCTTTTACTTGGTATGGCTTGATATAATATATATTTTGTATTAGACAGTCAACTTTCTATATGTATTAAATGAAACGAGATCTTCCATAAGTACAACCATTTTTACTTGCTGAAATAAAAAAAAAACACAGAACAAATGCTTAATAATATCAACCAAACTATTTTCTTTTAGAAAATGTTTTCTCCAAAGACAAAATACCTTCTCCATCACGGGCTTTGTCAAACACAAATTTTGCAAGCTTCGGAATCACTTCAGTATCTGTATCAGACTCAAATGTAAAACCCTGGCGAACTAATGTCTGCTTCAGAACCTGAAAGAATGAAAGGAAAATCACAGTTATGGAATACCGTAAAAGTTCATTCCAATATTGCCACTTGCTAGGCATGTGTAAATTTTTGGCATTTCGATCTGAGTTTCCTAATAAGTAGTTACTGACAAACTCAACCACAATATCCAGTTTGCATTATCTCTGTATGTGTTCAGTCAGAACATCTTTATTAAGTAGAAAAACCAATACAAACTCTGTGCCAGTGCAGTTCGATGCACATATTTTTTACCCAGGCCAAACAGGAGGCTGCTCTTCTCACCCATATACACACAGAGTGATAAAATTAACCCAGCCTGACCAAGAAATTGACCTACATGCCATAAGTGTTTTGTTGCATGACACCTAGGCCCAGGGGTATGTCAAATAAACAGTACTATAGAAATAAATAAGTACATAGAAGTATAGACAACATTTAGTTAAACATATACCTTTTTCTACTTATGATTAAAAAAGCATGACATGGTAACTACTTTAGAGAACTATTAGAAATCACTGTCAAATAAAAGAAAATTATAATTATTAATCAAATATGGTACGATTTTAATGAAAAAAGGTAACATTGCAGCCACTATGCTCACTAGCCAAACTTCCCCCTCCTCAACCACTCCCCCCCCCCCTCCCAAAAAAAAAATATATATATATATATAACCTAAATCATACAAAGATGAAGGAACTTGTCCAAAAAGGTATCTGGGTCAATCGAGGAAGAAAACCTGATCTGACCAAAGTAAAAGATCTGATGTACAGGAAAAAAAAAACACAATTTGCTGACATCAAAGAGAAAAAAGACGAACCTCGTAATTAGTGATAATACCATTGTGAACCACCAGAAACTCATCAAATTCACCTGATGATTGGGGGTGGCTATTCTTTGGAGCTGGCACGCCGTGTGTGGCCCACCTCGTATGTGCAATCCCAGCATGCACAAGAAATGGCTTTTCAAGATCCAAGTCCAATTTGTCAACCTCTATCGAACAAAATATTGAAGTTTTAGCTAAAGACCAATTTATTTCAAGAACAAATAATACACCACCAGAATAATTCAAATTCATGACCTTGTAATTCTGATGGATACCCTTATTTAATCCAGAATAATTTGTTCAACTCTTCTACCTTTCACTCAAAAAAATTGTTTGGTCCTTCATCCAAATTAGATTGTGTGCATACAGGGGTCCATATCAACTATTGTATAGAAATCTCCATGTTGGATTCATTTAACACTTGAAATGCTGTTGATTTTTGAAATTAGTTTTTGCGGTATAAAATAAGTTGGTTCGTAGTATATCCTCTCATTTCTCAGTTTGCCTGACATAAATCTATCACACAGAAAACTCCAAAATTAGATTTTGTTCTTTATAAGCCATACACTGAAATGGAATTCTACGATTAGCGCGAATATGCTTTGAGCTAGATTAGTGATGAATGACATGCATACAAACTTTATTATAGAATGCAACTGTGTTTTTCTATTTTCCAAAGAAATCTCTTGCAAGAAATGTTTACATCAACACAGTTTATAAAGTCTAAGACAAGAACCATAAACAACACATGTTGGAAGAATCTCAAATAAAAACAAAATGACTAGGTAATTTTAAAATGAATGCCACATTTTTTTAATAGCCTGTATTAAATTAACTAGTACTTGATGTCACTTCCAGCATTTTTATATTATCACTCTAGTAGTACCTACACTATTATTGTTCAGAGAACCATAAAGCATTCATGGCTCTCTCTCACTTTCTTCCTTAGTTTAGTTGACTCAGCAAGAAGTAAGTAAACTGATACTTATCACAATCAGAATTTTTTTTTTCAAAGTGAAGACATGATTGTAAAGCAGTTCCTGTTCCTCAAATAATGTAATTTCAAAAATTGAGACAACTATATTCCAGAAGATTCCTGTTCCTCAAATAATGTAATTTCAAAAATTGAGACAACTATATTCCAGAAGATCAAGACTGAAGCATCTTTTCATTTCGAAAAGGAAAGAAATTAGCAACTACTATTTGCTGAAACCAACCAATTTATTTAGTCTTTTGATTTCACTTGGTGTGAACTAATTCTTTCTTATGACTCAAGTTTTCTTCTGCAATTGAATTCCGTGAGACTAAATCTTAATCCTGCTTAATCAATTTAGATCAACTTTGGGAATCAGAAAAATAGGAATGCCTAAAGATATTATAAAAAAAAATGCAAAACAAATTGCTTGAATTGATTTCTTCCCAGCTGACCTTACAGTAGACCATACAATCATGAAATTCAAAATCTAGAATTAAAAAAAGCCCCCGGGGGGGGGGGGGGGGGGGGGGGGGGGAGGGGGGGATGAGGATAGACCTGAGTAGACCGATGTGACCAGCGATTCAATCTTCCCCTCTTGACGAAACACCAGAGGAGGTGCAGCATCGTACGGTTTGCATTTGCAACTCGGACCTTGCGTCGCCAAGTTCAGATCAGAATCAATGGCGATTCCAGATGAGTCGTACCCACGGTACTCCAATCGTCTCAGACCATTGAGCAACACCTCCATTATGTACCTCCTTTCTCTCCCCACATTATAGTTCAAGTACGCGAAGATCCCGCACATCGTGAGTCTCTCTTTCTCTCTCTATTTGATCTGAACTGAATCTCTCTCTCACGGTGCTCGGAGGAGCACCAGAATTGATGAAGTGATGAGGAATTGGGATGGGTTTATTTTGACCTAGTCAATGCTGGTTTTGAAAGAGGAGAAGAGATTCAAAATGGGCTAGGTTGTTAGTCAAAATTGGTGTTCAATTGATGGAGAAAAAGGCCCCTTTGTGTTGAGTCCCATAATGCTACACTTAAAACCTTACAACCGTTTATAATAATAATAAAAAATAATAATAAGACTTGTTATTATTATTATTTCTTCAATATTATCTTGGTAGAACATGTTTTTAATCTTTTTTAATGAATAAATGTTAGAGAAATTATTTTTGCACCTCATATTTTGCATATTTATCTGTACATTAAAAGTATATTTATATTAAATAGATAATTTATTTATATATGAATTTGTAGCTATTTATAATTAGTATAGAAAATATTTATCACATTTTCTTTCTTAAATGATTAAAGAAAAATTGGAGTTCAAAGTTTTATTGTACAAATATAAATACAACTTTCATAACTTTTAATCATAATAATGTAAGGTATAAACAATTTTATTGTCAAATATATATGCTTTCTGAAATAAATATAAATATATTTAAAGTACAAATAAAATATATAATTTAACGAATCCAATTATCACTCATCTTTTTTTTACAAGAAAAAATTGAACAAACAACTATGCGTTGACTTACAGCTACACCTGCATCGAACCTTTTATTTTTTTTTTCTATTAATAGACTTAAAATATAATAAAATTACGAAACTAGTCTCACTTAGGCAAAAATCATGAAAATGAAAATTATGGCAACTATGGTAAAGACTTCCTTCGCATCTTAGTCGCATGTAGCATAATCCTTAGTGTCACGCTGAAATGGAAATTGTGATAAAATTCCAGTGACAATAACTTTCTCATCGTGCTCTGATGAAGGCCAATGGGAGGAAGGGAGCGGAAGGAAAGAGAGAATTATATTTTACTTTATTTTTAAATTTTAATTTAGGAGATTGATTAAGGTGAGAATTCAGCTTTAATATAGTGGTGATAGACCTCGTTTTTTTTATGAGAAACACAAATTCAAGTTCTGCAAAAGATATTTGAAAAAAGAAATGTCGGAGCTAATGGAAACTCTTATTTAAAAAAAAAGCTAATTAAGTTGGATGGAGAGAAATGAGGAGAATCTCTCCGTCCAATTTTTAAAAATAATTATTCACTCTCAAATTAAAATGTAAATAAATTAACTTTTCCTTACCTTTTCTTATTTTTATTCCCTTTCCTTTTATTTTCCCTCAAACTCGAGAGTACAACCTTAATAACCTACTTACCTCCTTTGTTAATGAAATTTTAATATTTCCTCCATTATAAACATGGGTTACTCTTAAGCATTTATCATCACTTTTAGCCGTTAAAAATAAATTAGAATATTAGATGTATAAAACTATATTGCCATAACAAATTTTATGCCAAAATAATGTATTCTGACCATTAAAAACTTGTTAGATGTCTATATTTTCACACCAAAACACTCATCCGTAAAATGCAAAGGAAACAGACAGAGGAATGAATAAAAATAGAGAAAAAAAATACATGCTAAAAATAGATACAAATACGATCATACAACTATGAATATATAATGTGGTTTGACTTGTTTTAGCCCTCCCATTTCTGATGATTTAGCAAAGCAATCTGTAGTTTCATTCAAGAATACATTTAATAGAAGATGAGTGATAATTACATCTCTTAACTATACTTTTTAATTATACCTCTTATTTGAACCGCAATAGCACAGTTGTGATAGGTCACATCTCTCTACGGAGAAATACATATTCAAGTCCCGCAAGATACATTTGAAGATGAATAAATGTCGAGATTAATAAGAGCACTTATATGAAAAAAATACCTCTTATTTACATCCCAGATGAATTTATAATTCTTTCAGAAAATATTTATATCAAATGATAAAAATATTTATATTTTGTATTATTAGGATTAAAAATTATGCAAGTTATATTTATACTTGTGCAACAAATTTTTAACTTCATTTTTTTCATAATCATTTAGGAAAGAAAAAATGATAAATATTTTCTATACTAACTATAAACACTTACAAATTCAGACATAAATAAATTATCTATTTAGTATAAATATTTTTAATGTACAAATAAGAGATGTAAAATATAAAATACAAGAATAATCTCTCTTAATAGAATACATTGAATTAGCAATATATGCTGTACAATAAAGTATAATAAATCTATCACAATAGATAATAATTTCAACAATAATTGCTTTCATTTTGTGAATGTCTCAACCCTTTTCGCATACATATTCTAGACCAGATATCAAACAAGCAAATTCTGGGGATTATAGAGAGTATTGCCGCAAGGGTATGGCAACATATGCGGGCGAGAATAATTTAAATATTTCATATCCTCCTCGGGTGATCATAATTGATAGAATCATTGGTGTTGTAATGGGCAGGCCCAGAAAACCCATATTAAGTAATAGATATATAGCTGAAGGCCCCGGACCCCAGTGAGAAACTTCTTTCGTTCTTCCCTTTGACAACTTAAAGTAAAGGGTGGGGATTTTTCATAATTATTATTTTAATAATTTTGATAATAAATTTTTAAATAATTTTAAATAATTTTTAAAAATTCTTTAAAATAGAAAAACGTTTATAAACATATTCTTCAAGTTATAGATTGATTGTTTTTTAAATTTCATGCGATCTAAGTGTCAATTGATATTCCATCAAAAACTGATAAATATGGACCGTTGTAAATTTCATCAATTTTTGATGGTTTTTGATAGAGTACCAAGTGGCACTTAAATTACATGAAGTTTGAAACACAATCAATCTATAAATTCAAAAATATATAGATAATTTTTTTAAGATTTTTAAAATTTTTTTGAAAATCCATTGTCAAAGTTATTAAAATAATAATTATTAAAGGATCTCCACCCTAAAGTAAAATATATACCGACTAGATACATACATTCCAAATATCTTTGCTAATATTTGTCACACCCCGAACCAAAATGAAATGTTCGAGGCGTGGCAACCCGCCACGTGTGCGCGAAAACGCGAGAAAACGCGAGCACATGGAAGGCTAAATATATTTGTGAGATTGTTTTTATTTTTTTAAGCTATCCTCTTGTCATCTATGAATAGCACCTTCCCTTTTATTTTCTTCTATTTCTCCAAGTCCAAAATAATAAATCCCCAAAATAGACACATAGCTCTTCTATTTAAAATGAACTGTTTATCTTAGAATTTTGTGTTTTGTTAATTTCAGTTTAGAAACTTAGAACTAGCCCCCTGTTTGATATATCGTCTGATATCAGAGAAGTCGACTCCATATTAATTATAAGCTTCAAGTAAAAGGTAATGATTTAATTTCTCGCATAATTCTTTTTGTTCGCATGTGTGGTGTTTTTTTTTTTTTTTTTTTTGGTGGCACAGCTTACTTGCCTCATTGAAGGTTCTTCCTGTGTCTTTTTTTTACCCTTTTAAAGTTAAAAAAAAAGCTTCAGAACGACAACATAGAATTGCATCCAAATCCAATAACCCAAATGCCCAAAAACACTTGTGAAATATGAAGTCTTTTGAACTTCTATTTTATTCTATTTTTGAAAAAAAGAAGGGATTAATTAAGTCTAACTGTGTAAGTGTAATTTGATTAATTCTCGATATTTTGAAATTCTATGAAATTGATTGATTAATTAATGAGCTGTGCAAATAGCCCATAATTTTCAATGTAAATAGAAAAAAAAACCATGAAATTTTCTTCCTTGTATGCTAACATGCCGGTCATCATGTCATTTTTCAGAAATAATGGATTCAAAAATAGATATCGAATCGAATTTGATGTGCAGCAAACTACAAGAGAATGAATTGGAAGTGCATCCAATGATACCCAAGTTCATGCAACCTCTTACAAGTATCAATTCCTTTTCAAAATAAATAAAATTATCTGTATGAATATTTATTAAGAAAAATTATTTTTGCACCCCATATTATTGATTATCCTGTTTAGCGGTTGTAAATATACAATACTGACTTTTATCTTATCATTTTTTTTGTATTGATTCTAGAGGTTTTGTGTTGCAACCAAGTGCGCAAGTCGCGTCAACATGAGAAACAACAAGTTGTCGAAGACTGCACACCGCTGCTGGTAAATCTTAGCAGCATATCTTTCATAGTTCTTTTCACAATAGGCAGCATTGTAGCTACAATCGGCGCATACCCTAACAAATACAGAATGGCCACAAATCTTTCTGGTATCGCACTTCCTGTGTCGGCCTGGTGTCTGAGAGCACTATATTTCAAAACGGATGCCAGCAAAAGAAGAAGGTACCAAGTGGCACAGGCAGTATTTACTTCAAGCACTGCCTAAGGCGTTCTTGCTAATTAAATCATTACTTGTTATTTGACAACATCATTACAAATGAAATTTTCTCATCGACAGCTTTAAAAATGAAAGAGGAAAAAACACCAGTAATTAAATCCAAGTATTACTGGAAACAAAAATTTGATTAAAAAGGACAAGCCGGTCATAAAAAAAAAGTAGATTGAAAGTATCATAGAAGATATGCATGTCAGAGAGATAAATGGCACTCATATTTGAGGCCGAGCAAAAACTCCTTCAGTCTTCATTTTAGACAAGAACCAATGTGTTTCTATCATCGAAAGGATGAAGACTATTGCCGAGATGGTCATGACAACAGGCAATGGCAAGAGGTTCTTAAGCATAAGAAATGAACATTCAAAGTAAAGATATGACAGGATTATTGTTTCTGCCACCAGGAGCAGTCTGATGTAGCGGGCATCAGTTGCAAGATACAGCAGTCTCCAGCCCCCGAGAACCAAAGAAATTAAGAAGATACCGCAACACTCCAACATTTTTGGTATGGTAGGGTAAGCATGAATTATAGGAATTATGCCCCAAATTGCAAAGAAAATCATAACGGAAATGGTAAATATATTCAGTACGTACGGTGGTAGCGGCTCTGTCGTCTCGACATAAATTAATTCTTTCTTTGGACCCATATCAGCAAAGCCAGTTCAGGATCACAGAATTCAATAATCCCTACAGCCCAGACAAATTTTACAAAAAAGAAAAAGTCATTAAGTGCATTTGCGAATGAAAAATTTATAACCGCATTAGTATGAAAATGGATGCGGACTTAATTTGTGTTTCTCATTTCACCAAGAACAGAAAGAGAAAGAACAAATTAAACATACACGCACACATGTTGACTCTTTACACAAATATGTATATATTTCTTTTTTTGTAATTTTCAGATGGAATCAATACTTTTAACTGCTTTTGGGGATTTCGCGCAAATGGAGCGCAGTGTTGCTGGTTCGTCCTCATCGCCTTTGCATATCAAGTTTGATTCAATATCTACTTTTGCATCCATTGATTCTGTAAAATTACATAATATACAAAGCAGGTTAGGAAGGAGTGAGGAAATTAATTTCATGGATTTCTAACTGATCCTAAAAATATCGGAAATTTGGATGACATCTTAATAAAATATCGGGCCCCTAAAATATTTGTGGGAGTCCCAGGACCTTCAGATTTAAGTGTGTTTGATCCCTTTTGTGTTATTTGATTCAATTTAATATTTCTTAAAGAACAGAGGAAGAAATTAGAGGTTTTACTTCATCAAATCTTCCTTTACTATTGATTGTGATGGATAAAAAACATGTGTCTGTTTCAATTGAAGTATGGTTATTATTCAACATGCATACAGTCCACCTGTTTACATGCAATATATAAAGGTCAACTTGTGAAATCTTTCATAACAAAAGAAATGTGTACGCACCATATTGTGAAAAAAAAGAAAGAAAGAGCAGTAGCTAGAAGTTAAATTGTTGTACCTTTAAAATGCTGTCGGCTTCTCTGCTATTATCACCAAAAAAAATAAAAATCTTTGTCAAAATGTAAAACGGAAGAGATGGACAAGGGTTCTAGGGGTTCTCAAAGGTAAAGTTAGAGAAATACAAAAAATGTTTAGATGAGTAATTCATCTTAAATCAAAGATCAATATGACTATTTTAGTATAGACTTAGTTAGGACTTGGAGGCTGGAAAAGGGGACTGAAATATAACAAAGTCACTAAAAATTGAATTAGAACCGAATCAAATAGTAACAAATCATCTCTTCAAAATAGTAAAACATGAAATATGACAAAAAAATAGAGAAAAGTTGAATGTCATAATTGGATGATTATATCTGTTCATTAATTTGAGAAGTGACAAGAGAGCAGCATTAGGGAATTAATTAATTAAGCTATTGCGTGTTTGTTTGATCTTGTAATGGGCAGGCTCAGAAAACCCATATTAAGTAATAGATATATAGCTGAAGGCCCCAGACTCCAGTGAGAAATTTCGGTAGGGATTTTTTGATAATTATTATTTTAATAATTTTGATAATAAATTTTTAAATAATTTTTAAATATTTTTTAAAAATTCTTTAAAATAGAAAAACGTTTATAGACATATTCTTCAAGTTATAGATTGATCGTTTTTCAAATTTCATGCAATTTAAGTGTCAATTAATATTCCATCAAAAACTGATAAATATGGACCGTTGTAAATTTCATCAAATTTTGATGGTTTTTGATAGAGTACCAAGTGACACTTAAATTACCAAATTTGAAATACAATCGATCTATAAATTCAAATATATATATATATATATATATATATATAATTTTTTTAAGATTTTTTTAAAATTATTTGAAAATATGTCGTCAAGGTTGTCAAAATAATAATTGTCAAAGGATCTCCATCGTAAAGTAAAATATATACCGACTAGATACATACTTTCCAAATAACTTTGCTAATATTTGTCACACCCCGAACCAAAGTGAAATGTTCGAGGCGCGGCAACCCGCCACGTGTGCACGAAAACGCGTGCACAGGGAAGGCTAAATGCAATATAATTCATTCATTTATCACAACAAAATAAATAAAATTCCATAATATCAGCCACATCATAAAATATATGTAAGTACAACAATCACACAATAAACAAGGTAGCGGAAGCGAATGTATCAAATACAAAAGGAGATGGTACTTAAGAGGTTATCATCATCATCAGCAAAATAAGGACATACTGGATATCCATAATAAAAATAAAATAATCCAAATGTGGCCTATCATAGATCATCACCTAAGGTCGATCCTCACTGCCTAGTATCTAGCTCCATATTTGGATCCCACAACCACCGTGGAAACATGAGTGACAAGTCACGACAACAACATTTAATTGATTTATGAGATTGAATATCTCTAGACCGAGACTTAAAACCCATTTAATTGATTTATAAATTATAATATAATTATTTTAATTGAAAATATAATACAACAAAAACAACAACAACAACAACAACAATAAAAATAATAATAATAATAATAAACAACTCAACTTGTCATATAAGTAACAATCAAGAAAAATTGAGACTACCCAATGTGGAATGATGCCCACAACAAAATAATAAAATCCATGACACCTCATGAACAGTGCCCGGCTCGCTGCCAGTACTGACTTAAACGAGGATGTTAGTAATTAACAGTAACATAAATAAAGTGGTGCAGCTCCTTGATTAAAGATGCCACGTAACTCACATTACAGCTAAAGTCGTATCCTATCACTCATATAGAGAAGAGAAATATATATAGGAAGAAAATATATGAAGGTGAGAGAGGGAAATATGATTCTCTAATGACCGATGCTCGCCAGTCGGTTTCACTTACGGCTCCTTAGGAGAGAGCCACTATCATGTGATTGGGCGCTACTATACAACTAACATCCTCCGTCAGTGACACAGACTTAGAACACTCTGTCCGTATCACTCATCCCGTACCAAATTTAGTAATTCACTTTTAATATTAATTAAAATTGTATGTCACTTTTAATTGGGTTAATTTTAAGTAACTACCTCTAAATTTTATAATTCACTTTTTTTACTTATTCAGATGAAATTAAAAATAATGATAATAATAGAAGAGATAATAATATTATTATCATGTTAAAGTATAGTTATTCCATTTAGATACAATCAGGTTAATTATATTTTTCAAAATTTACAATTGAATTTATAGCCTCTTTTAAACAATTATTGGAGATAATTTAAATATCTATCAATAACCTAACCAATTTAAGCCATTTTAGAAAAAGATATAAGAAAAGAGAGGATTGTTCAGTTAATGTTTATTTAAAACATTTACCAATTAATTTGGATGATTATTCATGCATCAATGTATAATTAATTAACATTGTAATTTTAGTCTACACCTGAACATTTGAGTTTACCGTAGCTTTTAATTCACCTTCATTAAATTTAAGTCGCTACTAACCTAATCCTACTTCACGAATAACATGCAAATGACACGCAATTATGCAATTATTCTAATTATGAAATGCAATTCAAGTCCTATCTAGAGAAAACGAAATCTCGATAGCAATCTGCATCTGATATATGGGCAAGCGAGAGGGTCAAGAAGTACTACTCAGTTGGTGCACTTGCCGGCTCCTCTGGGTAGTCAGCAGCCTCACCTGTGGGGAACTCCTCAGCTACTGGCTCATCTGTGAACTCCGGATCACCTGAGTCGCAATCATTTATTATATGTATTTGATCCTGTATTTGAATTTTGGACAGGCCCTTGTTTACGGCGGAGTATACCAGGCGACAAGTCATTCTTGTTGTCATTAGGTCCCAAATCCCGTTAGTATTTTATTATTGCAGGTTTAGATTTATTTGTGCTTCTATAAGTATTTCGGTCCGAAACACTTACGGGTTGAATTACAAAATTCCGTATCCGAAATGTTGATTCAAGTAGCTGAATAAATTCTTCATATCAAAATCTTGTAGAATACTAAAATTTAACATTTTTAGAGTTTTTGAATTATTTTTAATGATTTTTTAAAGATGGCCATTTTTTTCCATTCAAATATTAATATTTTTTTGTTATTTTTAGTGTCATATTTCAAAAATCATTAAAAATAGTTCAAAAATCTTAAAAAAATGATAAAATTTGGTATTCTATAAGATTTTGATATGAAAATTTATTGAGCTACTTGAATTGACGTTTCGGACATGAAATTTTGAAATTTGATCCGTAAGCATTTCGAGTCAAAATACTTATTCCATTAGCCTTTTGGACCATCCATGTTTTGATCCAATGACCAAGCAAGATATGCTGTCTATTTTGAGCTCGTTCATTCCGATATATGGGGATTAGCCCCTGTGACATCAATATTCAGATACAAATCAGCTCCATACGTTTTTCTACACTTTTATTGAGGGAGCTTTTGATTTTTCTCCGATTTTAGACTTTTATTAAAGCATTTTTTCCGATTGTTCTTGATTTTCTGCAGCAGTTGGTACTTGCGTAATTACTGTGACAAACACATATGTGAAAGCCTAGTCAGCCGCTCCGCACATGGAACTATCGGAAAGTCTGCAGAAACTGCCACCCATGATTATTTGTGCCGTTTACTTCATAACATTTGTGTTGAAATGTGTATTCAGTTATGTAAAGTCCCATTTCACGCAACGCTACACACATGAGACCTCCTTCTGACTGATATAGCATGCTTACCTCCCTTTTTTCTTCTTTTCCATACATTCCGTCTTCCATTCCCTCTCCTGTTTTGTGCTTTTTTCCATACTTCCATTTTGCCATTTCCTCTTTGAGCTCCGGTGACGTGTACGGAAATTGAAGCTGTCGCGGCAACCTCCTTTTTTTGCTTCACCTTCTGACATCCATCTCGTCGATCTTTTGCCTATTTTGGTTCGCTTCCCAGCCGACCTCATGCCAGCCTTTTGCACCATCTCCTGTCAATAATTTCTACTGTGGAATCGATAACGAGAGGTGATTATCTTTTTTCGGTGGTCTGAACATATTCCGCCCATCTCTTTCTTACTGCATTTCCATGCTTGAACCTCTCCATCAAGCTCCAGTGATATGAAGAAAATTCGACCTTGCCACAAGAATTTACATGTTTTAATCGATGTTTTGACGCCCACTTTAACTATCTTCTGATAAGATCACCTAGCCTGCCATCAGAAGTCCAAAACCCCTCCCCTTTTCTTACATGCAGCTCCCCCCATCCCTCTCCCCACGCGCCTCCCTCTTGCTTTCTCCTCATGCCCCCCCCCCCCCCCCTAAACAAATGATGCATGACCTCTTCCTAAGAACATAGCCCTTTTGCTCTCCTCTTCTCGGTTTGGTGCCCACTCACATAGCACTCTCTTTCTTTCTTTCATTCTCTCCTCTGGCAAGTGTGGGTCTCAATGGTGAAAAGTGGTAATGGGATGGTGACGGAGAATGTCGACAAATAGGCCGGAGGAAACAGAGGCAGCAGAGCACGGGTAGACCATTTCCCATAAGCAATGGTACTCCATTCCTCATTTTCCTATTTCTCTTCCATTTTCGGATTTAATTGAAAAATGCCTCAAAATTTATCATTTGAACTCAATAATATTATCAATTCTAATTTTGAACATGATGATAAAATTCTAATGTGAGTTATGTCATTTTTCCTTTCTTGGTTACTCAATTTCTAGGATTTTTGAGTTAATGCGAATTCATTTGTTTTAAAGGGTTTATATTGTAAATGTTAATAAAATTCACAATTGAGCACAAAGTTGCACTTCTTGATCAATTCTAAAGTGTCATTTAACTCAGTTTTGGGAAATTTTGCACTTTCAGAATTTTTGTAAACTTTGGCTGAATTTTATCCGTTTGAAGAATTTAGTACGAAGCATATTTCAAATTGGATTTTAACGTTATATTTCAATTTTTTTGGGTACAATATGTTGGAATTAATTTCTATTAATTACAAAATTATATGGGCTTATATGTAATATAAATATATATATTGAATAATATACTGTCAAATATCTAATGAAACCCATCATGAAGTGATCAAATTAAGTATTATTTATCGGGTTTCAATATGTGTCATGGGAAGTTGGGCCTTTAATGTGTAGAATACGTATTAATAACTTTATGATTTAGCGATGGTCTAAATTATATAAAGTTTGATAATAATATAATTATGTTATTGGTCCCTGGAGAATACAACTAATAGGCAATTTTCTGATTTTGAAAGTAAACCCGTTAAGAGAGTAATTGGATCTTATATGAATCCGCTAAGGCATAACCATTGGTTTGCCAACTTTTCGGTTATTGACACCATTATATATGGATTAAGAACTGTCCTCTCTCCATGATCGTCATAAGGTAGAAACCAATAGAAATCCTCTTTCTGAAATTCGGGTTTTCTGAAAAGAGAAGAAAAGTGCCGGGCCGATTCTCTTCATCTCTCCATCGGATAAGAAAAAAATCACCGCGAAGGCTTAAGGAATCCGGTGATCAACATGGTTGTGTCTCTCCAAAAGATCGACTACATGGATCAAGGTAATTTTAATTTAAATCAAGAGCTCATCAGAGGATCACGGATAATGTTCTATCAAGTGGTATCAGAGCAAACTCTAGTTAAACAATCAATTCTGATTTTGGTTCGGAAATTTTTAACAGACATTTGTGCTTTTGAAGATATGTTTTTTATTAATTTGATTTGTTGGTTTAAATCAAATTATTTAACCAAATCTGATTTTTCAAATAGTTCGAAAATCAATACATTTGTTGATTAGAATTTTGGTTTCAGAAATCAAAATAAAATTTTGCAAATTGATTCTCTATTTATCATTAAGTTAAGGTTTAAATTTTGTGTTTCAAAATTATCAATCAAGTTTGAAAATTATGTTAAATTTAAGAAATAATTAGCCAACAAAGTAGTTTCTGAACTATTTCTGATCAGTTATGAAAATTTCTAGATCAAATAAAATGTACAAATTTCTGATCTGTATTCCGCTGCGGTTATTTCCGAACCAAAATTATTCATCTGTAACCGCACAAATCAAAGGTACAAATTTCTGATCTGTAATAGCGGGACTGCCGCTATTAGGAAGCTCATTTTGTATTGCATGCCTAACTCTATTTTGCAGATATGGAATATGAGATAGTATGACCCCGTTGTTTTTGTGTGAAAAATTGTAATGAATGCATGAATGATGTGTGTAAATGCGGTCTAAGGTGCCCCATTGAATTAATTTATTTTATAATTAAAGGTGACTTGCATGTCGCTTATGTATATCATTTATGCGGTCTGCGAGCCGTTATCCTTAGAACTTTAATATAATTTTTCATTTATTACTATAAGAGCAGTAATTTAGTTAGAATGAAGAATATTACAGAAGATGGATGAAGGTCATTGTCGAGTGGATTCTTACAATGGAGACTATAGTGCCTTGGGTCATACTATCTCACTTGTGATTTGGGCTCATGTTATTTATTATTTTGTAATATTTTTTGCCTTTCATGAGTCCATTATGGTTAAATCGGTTAAGCCAAATCTTGATATAGTTTTTATTCGTATAATATTGAATCATCATGAAGGTTTCAGATTAAGATATATATTTTTGGAAAATGATTGATAAAGATATCAACTTACCAAAATAAGCTCTCATACTTGCGTTGATTATTTGCTAATTTACACACAGAAGATATATATGTGATATTTGGTTATTAGATTAGCCTAAAGGAAAGACAATGATCAAATATTATATGTATATACTTGTAGTGATGAATGAATAATGGTCATAATGTTTATGATATAGTTAGTTAATTGGCCCAAAGGAAGATTAACTTATTGACATCAAATGGACTGTTATATTCTACTACTATACCTATTTATCTTAGAATAATGATTGACTCCAAAGAAAACTTATTGTTCGAGGATATTTAATTGATGGAATATGTCTTATTTTGATTTTTTACTATAATTCAGACTTTTAATTCGTTCTTTTACCAATATTTTTCTAGCAAAAATTACTGATCTTACGGCCGGCATCAATAATATTCCGATGCTGATGCATTCCAATTACAAGGATTGGAAAGATAATCTAGAGATTATCTTCGGGTGCCTTTGATCTGGACATAGCGTTACAGGAGGCCAAACTACCTGTGCCTAATGAAAATAGTTTTGACAAAGAACAAAATGTACATTTACGGTGGATGAGGTCAAATCGCTTGAGTCTCCGGGTCATGCAAAAGACCATTCATGAAAGTTTTAGGGGACCGGTTTCTGATTCCACTCTTGCCAAAGATTACCTTAAGGAACTTGAGCAGAGGTTTGTTAGGAATGAAAAGGCTGAAATAGGCATTCAATTAAACAAACTTTGCACAATGAAGTATAACAACAAGAGCAATGTTAGGGAACGCATTCTTGAAATGATGCATATCGCTTCGAAACTGAAGGGACATAACCTAGATATATCGGATGATATGCTAGTCTATTTGGCCCTTAACTCTCTTTCGGCCTCATTTGGATAGTTCAAGGTGAGTTACAATTATCAGAAGGAATGATGGACAGTTAATGAGCTCATCTCGTCATATTGTATTGTAGGGAAGCCCGCAACATTAATTTCTATCTTGTTTAGCAAGTCAAAGAAAAAAGAAGAACAATGATAGTTTCTAGTCAAGAAAATTCTATGCGGGTAGGATAGATAGATGTATTTAGGAGGAAGAGAGATTGAAGTCAGATAAGAGCGAAAGCGCAAACATTGCTTTTACATCTAAGGGAAAAGGGAACAGAAACGTAAGGCCAATTCGGATGCTGCAACTACAAATTCGCAGAAAAAACCCTTTAAAGATAAAAAACGGGTTACTAGATCGGAGCCGAATAAGCAAAAGAAGAAGGGTTGTTTTTTTTGTGGATCTGAAGGGCATGTGAAGAAAAATTGTACCAACTATCACGCATGGCGTGACAAGAAAGGTATTAATTTTTCTTTTGTTTGTGAAGAAGTTAATGCGATTTCAGTTTCAATAGACACATGGCGGATATATTCGGGTGCAATTGCTTACATATTTGTGTCTATGTAGGGTTGCCGAAGTTACCGAAAACCAAGTGATGATGAAAGATACATTTATGTGGGTGATGGCAACAAGGCAGAAGTTGAAGCTATAAGACATTTTAGATTACTTTTGAAAACTGGTCTATATCTTGATTTGGTTGATAATTTTATTGTACCGTCTTTTAGGCGGAACTTAATTTCTATTTCTGCATTAGACAAATTAGGTTTTTTTTTGTTCATTTGGAGATAGAAAGTTTGGTTTGTATCAAAATTCCAATATGGTTGCTTTTGGTTTTCTGTCTCTTTTGGTTAATCTTTATGCTATAGATACTATTGCTTCCTATAATGAGACCTTGCACAATGAAACTCAAAGCGTTAGACAAAAGGTAACACATCAGGATTCAACTGTACTTTGGCACAGGCGTTTAGGTCATATTTCTCAGCAGAGAATTACAAGTCTTATTCATAGTGAAATTCTACGACCCTTAAACATATCGGATCTCTATCCGTGCATTGAGTGTGTAAATGACAAACAAACAAGCATGCGCAAATATACAGCTAATCGTATGACGGACGTTCTTGATCTGATACATACGGATGTATGTGGGCCATTCCCTACAGCTACTAGGAATGGACATGTATATTTTATCAGTTTCATTGACGATTATTCTAGATATGGCTATATATTCTTAATTAAAGAAAATGCTCAAGCTTTAGATACATTTAAATCCTTTAAGACTGAAGTTGAATTACAACTCAACAAAAAGATTAAAAGCATCAGATCAGATCGTGGTGGTGAATATTACGGTCGATATGAGGAGAACAATGTCTAGGGCTGTTTGCTAAATTTCTAGAGGAAAGTGGAATTGTGCCACAGTCAATGTCGGGTTCACCCGCAATGAACGGTATGGATGAAAGGTACAATCGAACGTTAATGAAAATGGTGCGGAATATGGTTTCTCATACTTCGTTTTCATTGAACCTCTAAGAGAAGCGCTTAAGACAGCAGCATACATTCTTAATAGAGTACCGACTAAGGTAGCAAACAAAACTCCATATGAGTTGTGGACTGGGCGGTAGGCTAGTCTCCAACATTTAGAATTTCGGGTTGTCCTGCTGAAGCTTGGCCTTACAGGCGACAAGTGAAAAAGCCGGAGGAAAGGACAGTTAGCTGCTATTTTGTTGGATATGCGGATAGATCCCGGAGGTATAAATTTTATGATCCCACTAATAGAATAATTTTTGAGGCAAACACAGTTAAGTTCTTTGAGAATGTTATGGTTCAAGAGGGAAATGCAAATCTGTCTTTGAAGAAAGACATGATTCTCCTATATAAGGGGCGCCAACATCAGTACCAATTGTAATAAGAGTATCTGGAGACTCATTGGTTCAGGATCCTACAGTGAATGAACCTCTAGAAATGGAAGAGAATCTAGTACAAGACAATGTTGATGTTGAAGAGGAACTTATACTACCTCAAGAACTTGAATAACAAGTACCTTTAAGGCAATCCACAAGAGAAAGAAGAAGTGTAATATCTAATGATTATATTGTACATCTTCAAGAAAATGAATTTGATATTGGCATGATGGAAGATGATCCTGTCAACCTCCGTCAAGCATTGGAAAGTGCAAATTCACAGAAATGGGTCGAAGCCGTGAACGATGAAATTACGTCAATGCATGACAATAAAGTCTAGGATATCGTCTCATTACCTAAAGGTGTGAAACCTGTTGGTTACAAATGGATATTTAAAACCAAACGGGATTCAAAAGGTAATGTTGAAAGATACAAAACACGACTTGTTGTTAAGGGCTTTACACAAAAGGAAGGCATTGACTTTACGAAAACTTTCTCGCCTGTGTTGATGAAAGATTCTTTTAGAGTTATTATGGCTTTAGTGGCACATTATGATCTTGTGTTACATCAGACGAATGTAAAGACAACATTTCTCAATGGTGGCATTGATGAAACAATCTATATGGTGCAGCCACCGTATTTTGAGTCGGATGACCCAAAGAAAATGATTTGCAAATTAAAGAAATCCATCTATGGGTTCAAACAAGCGTCTCGATAGTAATATTTTAAATTTCATGAAGTGATTATCTCATTTGATTTTGAGGCTAATTTGGTGGATGAATGTATATATCACAAGTTCAATGGGGGTAAATTCATGTTCCTGGTATTGTACGTTGATGACATATTGCTTAATATGTTGCGTGATACTAAGAAATTTTTTTTCAAGAATTTTGAAATGAAAGATCTTGGAGAAACATTATATGTGTTAGGTCTAAAAATACATAGAGATTGAACTAAGTGTATTTTGGGTCTTTCACAACAAGCATATATCGACAACGTTCTCAAGCGATATGGCATGGAATATTGTAAACCAGGTAATACCTCGGTTGTAAAAGGAGACAAATTTAGTCTCAAACAATGCTTAAAGACATAAATTGAAAAGTCAGAAATGTAGCAAATTCCATATGCTTTAGCAGTTGGGAGTTTGATGTATGCTCAGATCTACACGCGTCTGGATATTGCGTACATTACAGGTATGCTAGACCGATATTTGAGTAATCCTGGACTGGATTACTGGAGAGCAGCCAAGAGGGTACTACGGTACTTATAAAGAACGAAGAATCATATGCTCACCGATCAGAGATCAGGTAAGCTTGAGATCATTGGGTATACTGATTCTGATTTTGCGGGCTGTCAAAGATAGCATGAAGTCTACATTTAGTTATATTTTCATGTTAGCTGGTGGAGCTATCTCTTGAAGAAGTGCAAAGCAGATGCTTATTGCCCCATCCACAATGGCAGCAGAGTTTATTGCATGTTTGAGGCATCGAATCATGAAATATGGTTGGAAATTTTGTCACAGGGCTACGCATAGTGGATACTATCAAGTTACCACTAAAATTGTATTGTGACAATAATTCTATAGTACTGTATTCAAACAATAACAGGAGCTCGTGGAAGTCAAAGCACATTGATATAAAGTTTCTTGCTGTGAAGGAAAGAGTTCAGAATGGACTAATCAGTATCGAGCATATTGGAACAGCTTCTAAGGTTGCAGATCCACTGACTAAAGGTTTAGTACCCAAGCAGTTTCAGGAGCATGTCACTCATATGGGTATCTGTATAGCAGAGGATTTACAAGTTTAGTGGGAGTTTATTGTATTTGTGCTTGATGTTTTTATGATATACTTTTATATGTATCATGCAGTTTTTAGTTATAAAGCTTTCAGATATTTAGGTTTTCAGTTTGTATTCTGAATTTGTGATTGATCTCAAAATTATTATGAGGTGACCAAATTGAAGATAGGCATGTGGATCACATTACATGTAATTTTTCAACCTACACATCCCTTTCATGATTCATGTCATTCAGTTATGTTTACACAATGATTTATGTTGATTTGGTTTCGCTTTATGAAACGAATACTACTTAAGTCCTTGTGAATATAATTGATGGACAAAATTGGTTGATGATACAAAAGGCTATGACAGCATAGTTAGAGTACTCAATTCAATTTTATCAATATATATATTATTTGGATATATATATATAACCTAAGTGGGAGATTGTTGGAATTAATTTCTATTAATTATAAAATTATATGGGCTTATATGTAATATAAATATATATTAAATAGTATACTGTCAAATATCTAATTAAACCTGTTATGAAGTGATCAAATTAAGTGTTATTTATCAGGTTTCAATATGTGTCATGAGAAATGAGGCTTTTAATGTGTAGAATACATATTAATAACTTTATGATTTAGTGATGGTCTAAATTATATAAAATTTGATAATAATACAATTATGTTATTGGTCCCCGGAGAATACAACTAATAGGCCGTTTTCTGATTTTCAAAGTAAACCCGTTAAGAGAGTAATTGGATTTGGTGTGGATCCGCTAAGGCATAACCATTGGTTTGCCAACTTTTTGGTTATTGACACCCATTATATATGGATCAAGAACCGTCCTCTCTCTATGATCGTCATAAGGCAAAAACCAACAGAAATCCTCTTTCTGAAATTCGGATTTTCTGAAAAGAGAAGAAAACCGTCGGGCCGATTTTTTTCATCTCTCCATCGGATAAGAGAAAGATCACCGCGAAGGCTTAAGAAATTCGATGATCAACGGGGTTGTGTCTCTCCAGAAGACCGACAATATGGATCAAGGTAATTTTAATTTAAATCAAGAGTTCACTAGAGGATCACGGGTAATGTTCTATCACAATAAAGTATAGTTAATTATCAGGCAGAAAATTTACTAGGTATATCTTAAAAGTGAAAAAAATATAGTACAAGTGGGGACTGCAATTAAAACAAGAGGTTGTATGTCCAAGCTTATGAGGTGGAGGACTTAGGCGGATAATTATTTTACCATCATAGTATCATCAAATGTTTAATTGTTCTTTATTGTTCATCTTCATTGTATGAAACAACTTCGTCGTTTTTTTTCAGGAGTATTTACAACAAATGTTGTAGCACAAGTTATGTGCTGCAACAAGGTGCTTAACATATCAACAGTGGTACAGTAATTCACTTAAACTAATATATTGCAATTCCAATTGGTGTCCACGAGGTTCATTCATGAAGGATTTTCTAATTGATTAGTTCCTTTTTTTTTGAGGCACTTGTAGCTTTAGTTACTGTTGGTCTGTCAAATGCTGTTACAGTAAGTGCATCAAACTTCAATTTGATTTGCAACAGAAATTCAGTAAAGTAAGGTTACGTGGTATTTCCTTAAGAGAAATCTAATTGTGTTATAATTATGTTCGTTAGAGTGATATTGGACACCAAGATGCTGTAGAGATTGTAAAGGCTGTTGTTTTTTTTTAGTTTCAGCCATGTTAAAGTTATAAATACTGAAAAGTAGGCAGGTGCTGTCAAGATTTCGAAAAAAATGCATTATTTTTTTTAGGATTAAAGGTTGGAGGAATGGCAAAAGGCTCTGGAGTGATCCATCCAAACATGGCTACCATGCTCTCTGTATGCTCCCTCTCTCTCTCTCTCTCTTTTTGTGAGAACTTGGCAGAGGCTGTCAAGGGCTCTCTTGTTCTCCTTCTCTCTCCCCCCCATCTTTCTTTTTTTGGATAAGCTTGTTACTGGCTGTCAAGACCAGCATGTTCTCATAAATAAGAATGAGTTGTTCAATTGTAACTTAACCAGCTATATAAGATTTCATAATAAGCCACGGTAAATAAAATCAAACTGTTGGAATCGATGAGGTTGAGAAGAGAAGAGAAGCTTAGATGGGAAGATGAAAGTTAATTGTGTTATCTTGAGTTTGTATATTACATATACCAAATAAAAATAAAATACAAAGATTAGGCCCACAGGCCCAAAACATAATTTGGATCACATTCTAACAATCTCCATCTTGAGACAAATTGTGTACAAACCGAAATAATATAAACGTAAGACAAATTAACACAAAATATAACTAGCAAAAGCTAGCATCAAACTAGCACAAGGCTAGAATCAAAAGTAATAATAAAATAGAAGCAAAACTAACATAAAGCTAGCAACAAACCGATACCGAATTTGTGCAAAATTTGAACTTTGCAATTGGAAGAGGCTTTGTGAGCATGTCCACAGGATTCTTCCCCATACCAATCTTCTTCACAAGAACTTTACCTTCCGAGATGATATCTCGAACAAAGTGGTACTGGATATTAATGTGCTTTGTCCTCTCATGGTGCATACGATCCTTTGTCAAATGGACCGCACTTTGATTGCCGCAAAACATTGTGATAGGGCCAACAAAAGAAAACATCTCACCAACAAATGCCTTGAGCCAAATAGCCTCTTTGCTTGCCTCCGTGATTGTTGTGTATTCGCTTCGTTACTTGAGAGCGCAATAGTTGGTTGAAGCTGAGACTTCCAACTAATTGCACAATCTCCAAGGATAAAAATGTATCCCGTCAAAGACCTCCTCTTATCAAGATCGCCTCCAAAATCGGAATCAACATAACTCGTTAGTGCCCCATTTTCTTTTCCAAACTCCAAACGAGCATTAATGGTACCTTTTAAATAACAGAAAATCCATTTCGTCGCTTCCAATGCCCTTTCCTGGGACAAGAGAGATTCCTGCTTACCATACTAACGGCTTGAGCAATGTCGTTCGAGTACACACCATCAAATACATAAGACTCCCGACCGCGCTAGAATATGGAACCTTCTCCATGTAGCTCCTTTCATCATCAGATTTAGGATTCAAAGTGGTCGAAAGCTTGAAATGCGACATAAGAGGATTTGAAACAACTTTAGTTTTCTCCATACCAAACCGGCAAAGAATCTTCTTGGCAAATCTCTCTTGTGAAAGATAAAGTTTCCGACTGGATAGGTCCCTTGTAATCTCCATACCAAGAATTCTTTTAATAGCCCCCAAATCTTTCATCTCAAGTCTCGAGCTAAGTTGCTCTTTCAACTTCTTAATTTCTCTGATGTTAGTGGCCGCAATTAACATATCATCCACATAAAGCAATAAGTAGATGAAATCACCATCATCCAACTTCTTAAAATAAACACAACTATCATAATTAGAACGGGAGAAATTAATACTAATCATGAAAGAGTTAAATTTCTTGTACCATTGCCGAGGTGATTGTTTAAGGCCATGAAGGGACTTCTTTAACAAACACACACGGTCCTCTTTTCCCGCTACTTCAAAACCCTCCGGTTGCTTCATATAAATTTGCTCTTCTAAATCACCATGCAAGAAGGCGGTTTTCACATCCAATTGTTCTAATTCCAAATCTTTCATTGCCACCAAAAAGAGCAAAACTCGAATGGAGGTATGCTTAACAACGGGTGAGAACACATCATCGAAGTCCACACCTTGAACTTGGTTATAATCCTTAGCCACAAGCCTTGCCTTAAATTGGAATGCTTCCGAATTTGAGCCATCTACTTTCTTCTTGAACACCCACTTGCAACCAACTATTTTCGCATCACTTGGTGGTTTCACAAGATTTCAGGTTTAATTTCTTTCCAAAGAGTGAACCTCTTCATTCATGGCGGAAATCCAATTTGCCACATCTCCGGAAGAAATTGCTTCCTTATAGGTTAATGGCTTACTAAATTCCACTTCTTCGACTATAGACAAACAATATGCAAAGTCAGAAAATCCATACCTTTTCGGTACCCGAGTCTCTCTTTTGGTCAGTCCCTACCCAAAGAATAAGGTTGCACTTCTTCTTGGCCTTCTTCTTCTTCTTCATCCAAGTCCGCACCTTCTTGTGATATGATCCACACTTCATCAACTGACGGGACCGACACCTCAAACTCCACCTTCTTCTCATTCTCTTTACTAGCCAACTCGAGGGCACCACCTTGTGCCTTTAACATGGCCAACTCATTAAAAGTAACATCTCTTGAGATGAGAAATTTTGACAAACTAGAACACCATAACTTGTACCCCCTCACATTCATGGGATACCCAACAAAGACACACGTCATTGCCCTTGGCTCCAGCTTTTCTTCATTCACATGAGCATAAGCAGGACAATCAAACACCCTTAAGTTTGAATAATTGGCCGGCTTACCCAACCATACCTCCTCGGTGTCTTCCACTCAATCAAACTGGTAGGAGATCAATTCACCAAATAGCATGCGGGGCTCACGGCCTCTGCCCAAAACTCCTTACCCAAACCCACATTAGAAAGCATACACCCGGGCTCTTTCAAGAAATGTCCTATTTGCCTTTTCTGCGATCCTGTTTTGTTGTGGAGTATTGACGACCGTCTTATGCCGAACAATCCCTTCGGCCTTATAAAATTCTCAAATTGCCGATTGCAAAATCTCAAACCGTTATCAGTTCTCAACCTCTTGACTTTCTTTCCTGTTTGCTTCTCCAAAACGGTTTTCCATTCTTTGAAGGTCTTGAATACTTGATTTTTCTCCTTTAAGAAATAAACCCAAATCTTTCTTGAAAAATCATCAATGAAAGTAAGCAAATGATGGGAACAATTACCTTTTTATGGCATGCGAGAGGGTTCCCAAAGATCCAAATGGATATAATCCAAAGTTCCTTTGGTCGAATGAATGGCCGTTGAGAAGCTCAATCTCTTTTGCTTGCCAAATACACAATGTTCACAAAATTTTAAGTTGCTTGTGCATTGGCTGCACAATAAGCTTCTATTGCTCAAGATGGTCATTCTTTGCTCACTCATATGCCCTAACCTTATATGCCACAACTTTGTAACATCCGCATCCGAGGTAGGACCCATAGTAGCGGCTGAGCCTGTGACCGTGGAGCCTTGCAAGAAGTAGTGAGTTCCAACTCTCTTTGCCTTCATGATAGTAAGAGCCCCTTTAGAAACCCGTAAGACTCCATCTTCACTTTAGAACTTGCATCCCTTTTCCTCAAGAGACCCTAACGAGGTCAGGTTATTCGTCAAATTGGGTATATGTCTCACACTCGTTAACTATCGAATCTTGATATCATGAAATTTAATCTTGACCGTGCCAACAACCGGCCACCTTAGACAAGTTACTATTACCCATGAGTACCTTGCCATTAGACAGCTCATATGTTTCAAACCAATCTCTATTCGGCGTCATGTATTGAGAAGCACCTGAATCCATAATCCAAGAATTCTCGTCATTGACACTATTGTCAACAATACAAAGAGTGCCAACTATGTCACCATCGACTATATTAGCCTCCTCCGAAGCAACACCTTTATCCGCCTTTTGTTTATTCTTCAACTTGGAACAATTGGCTTCAATGTGTTCCCTTCATTTTGCAATAATGACACATGAGATTTTTATGTCTAGATTTAGACCAGGTCCTTGAATCTTTCGAGGTTCTATCCTTAGACCTACCTCGATCCGCAACCAAACCAACACTTTGACTCCCTTTCTCAACATTGATCATCTCATTATCTAAATATTCAATTTGGCTTGTAAATTGCCCTTAACATCCTCAAGGGTTATCTTCTCTCCACTATACACCATCACATCTCTAAAGACCTTGTATGATGCGAATAATGAACACAACAACAAAAGGGCTTGATCCTTATCCTCTACCTTCACACTCAACTTATCTAAATCATTCAAAATTGAAGTAAAATTCACAATATGATCGGAAAGAGATGTACCTTCGTCTATACAAAGAGTGTAGAGGCGCAATTTTAATCACAACTAGTTAGTTAGAGACTTCTTCATGTAAATGTACTCTAACCTTTCCCACAAACACTTAGTGGTTTTCTCTGACAAAACCTATTGCAATGTTGTATTACTCAAACACAATTGAATAGTAAAAAGAGGCTTATCATCCATGTCTAGCCATTTCTTGTCCGTAACGGAATCAACTAACTTGTCTCTACCGTATATGGCGCCCTTAATCCCAAGACTAGATAAAATAGCGGCCATCCGTATTTGTCAAAGTGCAAAACTCGTCTTCCCATCATACTTCTCAATATCAAACTTGGTTGACATCTCTATTTCAAATTCACATACACCAATTAACAATTCTCCAAATTTATCAAGTCACTCAAATTACCCAATTCACCACACCACCGTCAACTCCAAACAAATACGAAAATCACCAAATTACTAAAAGCTAACCCAAGGTCAATGTTAACTTAGTGCTTAATTATTGGAGTCAACACCTCACATGCACTAAGTGCTCGCGTGGTCCACCAAGGCAGATTGGGAAATTGAAAAAGGTTGGTGTAAAATCGCAGCTCATCCAGCACAAATAGAATCTGGAGATGGTGTTGTCGCAGTCTACACTGACAGCGCACAAAGGAGAGGTGCTTTGTGTAGGGTGCTAGCCCACTGATCTGCCTCACAAAAGTGAAGCGGAAATAGAAATCACCAGGGCGATCCACACGCGACAACAAGCTAAACCCACCGAAGTTAACATCCGAAGCTGGACAACTGTTAAAACGGCTTAAAGGTTAGAAATCAAAGATGCACAAATGAATGCTTTGTTACAACTGAGACTAAACAAAATATTAATCCTTTTTCAAACCATGTCAAAATTCAAACCTTCAAGATAAACCTTTCTGAAACTATGCCAAAATTCAATGTCCAAACCAATACGAAAGCGGAAGCCCATGTTTAGAAGCAAAATCAAAGTTCAAAGATCAGACCTCAAATAAAATGAAACCACATTAAAGCCAAGCAAGATTCAGAGATAAAGCTTCAAAACTGAATCAAATCTGAGACCAAATTAAACCTCCTAAATCCATATCATCTGAAAACCAAACCAACTGAAACCATGCCCAATGTCAAATACTGAAACAAGTGAAACCCATATATCTAAACCAAACATAACCAAGCCATGGTTACTATCATATGCCAAAACCAAATTAAGCTAAAGTACCAAAACCAAACAAATAAACTCAAACCATAGTTGAAACCAAATATATCCCGTCATATAAAATCCAAGTCCACGAATATCAAATGCCAAAGATAAAATAAATCAAAGACCTTTGATCGGACATATAATCCAATCAAGTCCATTCTAAAACCGGTTTGACTCCTTTGAACAATTATCTAGTCCAGAACACGACATCAGCTCAACTCCTTTGAGCTCTTAGCTAGTTCCATGTTTTGACACTAACTTGTCTCTGTGAAGCATGCAGTCAGTCTCCAATTCAATATCGACTTGATTCATTTGCACATAGCTGATATCCTGCAAAATCAAATATACATGCCAAAGCCAAAGATTGGGCATAAACACCCATTCGATACCAAATCTCTTCCAAAATAAAGAATCAGTGGGGTTTTATATTAGACCCGACCAATCCCCTCAGATCTCAAATAAAAAGTTAAAATACATAAATAAATCGAGCACAAACACTCGGTTAATGCAAAGTCACAACTCATGAATAGAGTTGGTCAGGTTTATACTTTGAAACCTAGCCGATTCCCCTCAAACCCATATCAATATCCAAAGACCAAAATCCAAACATATGTGCCACAACTATATCAAGTCTTTTAATTGGAGATTCCTGAATATAATTTAGGGTAATTAACGGTAAGAGCTTGCGCATGTCGAAAGAGTGACGAACGCATACTCAAATAAAAGCTCTTCAAAAAGAGTGTATTTGGAAGGATCAAACTATAACTTATGAAATCCATAAGTATCTACAAAAAGATCCCTACAAATTGTGACATGTCCGGTGGGTCATTATTTTCCTCCCTTCTTCGAGGCTCATTATAGTTGTAGCTCTTTTCAAAATGATGAAGTGTGGACATAATTAGCTATCTTCACATTATCATTAAAAGTAAAAGTTTGATATGTGGATCTTACTCGGTGATCACACTGGGGCAGAAAACTCCTCCACGAATTAAGCTTTTATTGTTCGAATGAAGTTACTGGACATGAGAGCTATGTTTGCGTTCTTATGACTAGTGAGGACATCTCAATGGCCTTTGACTCTACATAACTGTAAAGGCTATCAAGAAACTCCAAAAATTGAAGTCACGGGACGTGCATACAAATTCTGGCACACCCGGTGGCACTCTCTTCTCCTCCCATCTCTAAGACTTTGTAAAATTGCAGCGCATCTAAATTAATAGAATGAGACTCACATAAAGTTTCCTGCTTGTCATCAAAAGTATGCCATAGTGTACAGACTTGTCCCATGAACTGGGGGCATAGAGGTGCTGAATTTTTGTTGTCATACATTAACTCATTTCTTGAAGAAGGGAGGTATCCAGAGAATCTTCCTGAATCCATGTTTGGAGGAATTCGCATTTTCAAGACAGCCATAAAGAAGATAAAATGACCATCTAAAAGATGGTCGCTTGGGAATACCATGCACCACCATATCCCAGTAGACTACATGGGGGCAAATCACCACACATAAAACTTGGAGACGGTCCTTATGATGGGGGCATGGAAGGCTGTGTATGTGCCCCACAATGTGACAAGGCTCTTGTTGGGGGCATTAGTCCATACTCCATGCATTGCACAAGAGGGCATGCAGATAGTCACCAGCTTGAAAATGAGGGCATGGTATGCCCTTTATCAATGTTAATCCAAGGCATGACATCATGAAACATTTCATGCCTCCGCAGTTGGTTAGCCCTACAAACATTCTATCCTCTCGAAATATATCAGGGGCAAGATATACCGTTGGCATCAGCTTTTAAATGTTACTGTCTAAAATTTTATATACCATAAAATCTTCTTCAAAATGGCTTTGTTGTTTTGTGCCATAAACAAACAACACTGGTTAGTTCATTCTACCGATTGCAAAAAGGATGAACAAGTTTTATATCTTGTACTTTAACAAGATATTGAGTTCTTCTTGTACTCTAAACAAGATATGCATGTGTGCACACACTCCAAAGATGCTCCCATCACAAAAAAAAACACCCACTCAAAAAACTCCTTTGAGCGCTTAGCTAGTTTCATATTTTGACACTAACTTGTCTCCGTGAAGCATCCAGTCAATCTCCAATTCAATATCCACTCGACTCCTTTGAGCACATAGCCGATATCTTGCAAAATCAAATATATACGCCAAAGCCAAAGATTGGGCATAAACACTTGTTGAATACCAAATCTCTTCCAAAATAAAAGAATCAGGGGGTTTAATATTAGACCAGACCAATTCCCTCAGATCCCAAATAAAAAGTTAAAATCCATAAATAAATCGGACAAACACCCGGTTAATGCAAAGTCAAAACCCATGAATAAATTGGGCATAAACACCCGATTAATGCCAAAATCTCTTACAAAATAATGAGTCTTTCGAGTTAAATATGAGACTTGACCGATTCCCTCAAATGCCAATGTAAACCCATCCATTTATAAATTAGGCACAAACACGTGGTTAATGCCAAACCCTTCAAAATAAAAGAATCTGTCGAGTTTATACTTTGAAACTCGGCCGATTCCCCTCAAACCCATATCAATATCCAAAGACCAAAACCCAAACATATCTGCTGCAACTATATCGAGTCTCTTAATCAGAGGTTTCTGAATATAATTCAGGATAATTAACGGTAAGAGCTTGCGCATGTCGAAAGAGTGACGAGCCCATACTTAAATAAAAGCTCTCCAAAGAGAGTGTATTTGGAAGGATCAAACTATAAGTTATGAAATTCATAAGTGTCCACAAAAAGATCCCTACAGTATACACTTGATTTATTAAAAAAAGGGGAATGCTTGGGGATAAAGTTACTCATACACCCATAGAACAAAACCATAACCTTTGGGGCAGAATCGGTACTAGTTCTGTGATCTCACAATGATGAGGCCAGACGTTGCATATGCAGTAAGTGTGCTAAGTCAATTCATGCAAAACCCTTTACAAGAGCACATGGATGTCGCATATCAAGTTTTGTGGTATCTCAAAAAAGAACCGAGAAAAGGTGTACTCTATGCTGCTAATAGAAATCTCTCTATTGAGGTATTTACTGTTGCAGATTGGGCTGGTTGTACCACATATAAGAGATCAACTAGTGGTTATTGTACTCCCTTGGGAGGAAATCTATTTACATGACAAAGAAATAGAATGTGGTCTCAAGATCCAATGCTAAAGCCTAGTATAGAACAACGGCCAATGGAGTGTGTGAAGGAGTGTTGATTAAATCTCTTTTGGAAGAGATTGGTTTCTCAATCACCAAACCAATTGTGTTATTGCAATACTCCTGTATTTCATGAAAGGACTAAGCATATAGAAGTTGATTATCATTTTATTAGAGGGAATGTTATGAAAGAAAAATCATCCATGACTTTTTGCACATGCGGTCACAAGATCAAATAGGTTGAATGTAATTTGTTCCAAGTTGAGCATGATAAATATCTCTGCTCCAACTTGAGGGGGAGTATTAGTTATATGGTCAATTTTTGTATTTTTTATGATATGTATAGTTATAAGGGTAATTATGAAAATATGTAATTATTTTATCTTTCAAGGTCTGTTTTGTCATTTTATAAATATATTAGCTACTGAACTAATGAAGAGAAGCTGAAGTTTCTTTTCTCCATTTCCTTGTTGTCTCCGTGCTCTCTCTCAAACCTAAAATCTGATTACCGAAATTCACAATTTTGTTACAGTAGCAAAAGATGAGGACTAGTGAGCCTTATCCATTTAATAATAGAAAGAAAAAAAAAAGGCAAAACAATACTCCTTGAAGACTAATATCAAAATAGATATATTGAGATCAGTTTCTCATATCTGAGCCGGTTAAGAGTATTAATCAACCACAATGGGGACTATTTGTGTGGTCTGGTGGCAAAGGTGGAAAGTGGGTCGGGAGGCGTGGCCATGGCGGAGCAATATATAGAGAAACGACACTTACATTGTTCACTGAAATAAATAGAATTAGCCAATTTATCAATTTATTTAGAAAATGAATATTCTCATGGTATGAAGGACGAGAACTGCAAACTTACTGATTCTTGTTAGAATATTTGACACTACATTTTGGGCATTTATTCAAGGAACAATATTGTTGATGAAAACAAAGAGGATTGTTAACATGACAGGGACCTTGTCAGCCACCGTTGTGCCCATTTTAGTGGGGTGTAGTTCTCATTACTAATGTAATATGTTGGTTTGCATTTTATATATATACCAGATTGTTGATGCTGACAGTTTTGTCCTAAAGATTATCAATATCTCATAGGCTATTCCTAAGGAAACAAATATCTTATGGAGAAATTATTCTAACACCCACCCCACATTTCACACATTTTATCTGTATACCAAAATTATTTATACTAAATAGATAATTTATTTATATCTGAATTTATAAATATTTATAGTTAGTATAAAAAGTATTTATCATTTTTTCTTTCTGAGATGTTATAGAAAAATTCAAATTAAAAATTTTGTTACACAAGTAAAATACAATTTACATAACTTATAACACTTTTATCATTATATATAAATATTTTTTGAAAGAAGTATAAATATATCTGGGGTGTAAATAAGACATGCAGTTAAAGGGGTGCAATCTATCTTATGGGCCGTACTTTGATAGCAAAAGCCATGCTTGTTATGGCCACAGTGACATTTCAAATGTTAACTATTGTTAAGAACGGGTCCCACATCTCCTTTGCATGTTGGCTCCTCCAAAGTCACTGTAAATTGATCACGGCCTCTTGTCGCTGCAGGCTGTTCCGTAACTGGAATTAAGTATTGTTGGCTCATTGTTGCATCATAACAATCCACCCATACACAGGAATCCAAGAATTTAATTTCCAAATGACCTGATCACTAGTACACAACATAATAAAACCAAATAACAAGAGACGCCTGAGCAAGTTAAATGGATATCTCCTATTTATTTATCATGCCTCAATAAAATTGAATGCCATGAGCACTATAACATTAGTTATCAAGTTATTTAATTGTAACTAACCGTGAAATAAATTCAAGGATAGCCATTGAGAAAGGAATAGCGAAGAGGAGTCATTTGAGGAATAGATGAAGGAGAAACTGAGAGCAGTGGGTGGCTATAGATTTTGAGAGAGGGTGTGACCGTGTAGGATGAATAAAGCAAAGGATTATTGATTAGAGAGAGAGGCATCCCGTGGAGTAGCGATCTGAGCAGTCACTCAGCGACTTGATCTCGGATATAGGTGATTAAATTGGAACCATTAGTATTTTTGATCCAACAGTTATTAAATTAAATATGACATGGCTGCATTAGAATGCAGCTTTATGTTTTACTTTTCTTTATAGTAGAAGATATAGAAGAGATTGTAAGTGGTTAGGTGATAGTTTATGTACTTCCATGTAAATTTTTAGGCATATTCCTGAATTATATGAAATCATGATTCCAAATAAAGCACAAGAAATGAAATTCGGACGTCCAATAATTATTCAAATATTCCAAATTACAACATATCATAAGGTCCACATATCTTTTCTTCTTTTATCCATCATTTTTTTTCATTCTCTTACTTTATTAATTATATACTTTTTGTATGTCGAATAAAACTTCATACTTGTCAGGGCCTGTTTGGATTGCCATAGTTCTAGTAGTTGCAAGGTCCACATATCATGAGGTCCGTTTAAATAATTGTAAAAATGATATTTTCATCATAAATCAAAATTTTATGTATATTTATTTGATTAAAATGTATTGTCAAGACAAAATTAATTTGTAAATTTAGCATGTAAAAATATTATTCGTAAGAAAGATTAGTTTCAACAATTTAAATTTATCATTTAGAGTCAATTCAAATAATTTTGATGTTTAACTCACTAATTCCACTATGTGAGTTTGCGCACATACTAACCTTCGATTTCTACTGTATGAAAATGTTGATATGAAATTAGTTTTTTTTTTCAATCACCTCTGTTTTTCTCTACTCTCTATGCTGATATAAAGGTCCACGCATGGCATGGACAGCTACCAGTAACTATTGAACCTTTAACTTCTCAATAAACTAGGTGCAATATTTTTTAACAAAAGATATTCTGATTAACATCGAATCTCACAACTTTAATAGTTTAATCACAAATCTTTTGTTGTTATCATTTGGATGATAACTTCTGTTAAAACCGTTGCCCTATCTTAAACAGTTCCATGGAAAAAGAAACATCTTTTGAACATTAAATACCATTATATTCAACAATATTTTAATTTTTAAATATCGTGGACAGGTTCAATTTATTTTTTTGTCCATTAATAAATCATAACTACCCTGAAACAAAAGCACATAATAGAACACAAATGGGGAAGATGGTCAGGCTACAGATTTAGAGGACCTTGGACCTAAGATGGCCATGGCAAAGGTGGAAGATTACGCGGGATAACTATTGGCCGTGGCCAAACAACGAGTACCTTCACTTCCCTATCTCCATTGGTATCTACTTCTTTGTTCCCTGAAATTATTTTAGAAATTCTATACTATAATTAATTGAGCAAAATGGAACAAGGACTAAAAATTCAAATTCATCACCTTTCCTTGTCAGCTTTTCGCTTACTCTGGCTCGCTGTAAAGTCATGGTTTCTGAAACGGGTTTAGTATCAGAGGGAATGTTTTGGGCTTGTGCAGAAGGAAAGGTTCTGCTGAAAACAAAATAGAGGATTGTTAACAGCAGAAGCCCCTTGCCAAGCACCTTTGTACTCATATTTTACTTGGTATATAGTCAGTCTGAAAGATTAGTATTGGTCTTTCTGATATACATTGCCCAAGAATTGACGATAATTTATATCCAAATATTTCACATATCTCATAGGTTGTCCCTAAGAAATCAAATATCCCGTAGCGTTAGCAACTTTGTAGCAGAAGTGTGAAATCCAAAAATTAAAGCAGCAAAGTGCTTCAAGATGGACTTTGCATAAATGCATACTGAGCTACCAATAGATGTTGGATGGTAGGTGTTTTGATTTTCTTAGCCGTGACCATATCAAATCAATGGGTTGCAGTCCCAACAATATGCCTATTGTTTTAAGGAAGGCTACACGGCCAGTCGGTAAATGTGATAAGTGTAACAAATGTTTCACAGAACCGAGATTGTGGTGCAGTGATTGCTTGATTCGAGATTATGGTGTGTACTCTTCCATGCTAATGGTAAATGAATATATGAATTACAAACATTGATGAAGACCACAAGTAAAATAAATGCTTCATGTCATTTAGTTGTGCCTGACATATGTTCGACAAAATTACACAAGATATAAATCGGTTGGTTTACTTATGATCTAACAGGTGTCTGGTTGGGTTGAGCAAAAGAAGTGTTTGATGATTTTCTTTTAACTACAATTAAGAAGTAAAAGCAAATTTGTGTTGCTATACTAGTTTACCAGATAAGTTCACCACCTAAGCAACCAAATATTCTTTATCAGTTATATCTAATTTAATAACAAAAGGAAGAAGAAAAAAAATCAAAATCTACAACTGTGGCATGGATGCTTCTATTCCCTTCAAACAGATAAGGACGAAGCATCCATCGAGAAGCAACATTTTAAGAAAATCATTTTTGTCCATACTAATCTCATCGGCATAATAACTTTATTCTCCAATTGCTTCATTGCCTCTATGAAATCTAACAACCCCTTTTCATGTTTTAAATTGATAGTATGATTAAGATACTCATACTTCGTGAGTTGCATGTAACTGGAGCACCGTAGTTATATGGTCCAATTGAAAGGATGTAAGACAACAACGCATTCTCAGGTTTATCATGGATATGTATGTTTATTCTATGAATTATGGGTTTTCCGGTTTGTTCTTCACCGATCTTGCCTCTTGTCACAGAAACGACCAATTCATTTATGTTTATCACATGTTCTCCATCCATCGTCGTTCTCTGATAAGAAAATTGTTACATCAGAACTTGATTAATCAGAAAAATTGAGGTTATCAAGATGAAATGTAATGCAAATATGATAACATGGAGAAAATGCTAATTTAGAATAGACTATATATGTATCAAGTAAGATAAATTTGAGAATTATTTGACGACCAAAACAATGTTCCTTATAGTTATTTTGTTATAACAGAAAAACTTACTTTATAGATAAATGTCCATCATCATTTAGATAGATTATGTATCAAATATTCAAATATGAGGGTGCCGACGCTGTTTTTATAAAATAGATAATTATACATTGAAATTGATATGGCAGACAGCTATTGAGGGACAGGCTCGGCCATTCATTTTGAATGCTGATCTTTTGGTGTTCGGACCAGATGTGAGGGTGCCGACGCTGTACTGCAGGATTGAATGTTTTGACTACCATAATACTTTTCCATTTTAAGTTTCAACACGACTTTTATATATAATAAGATGGTCAACAATAAAAAAAGGTTATTATCGGTTGATTATCCCAGAGATTCTAAAATGATGGAACTGATTTTTTATTATTATTAATTTTTTTTTGAAAGGTCTGAGATCTTATTAGGGCCTCTTTGGAATACTCATGTATTGTAAGGTCCACTTATCACAATGGTTTGTTTGGATAATGGGAAAACAAAATTTGGAATGTAAATCATGGGACGGGGGAGTTTGAACGCCCATTGGACCAAAATTTGATCTGATGAGCAAAATTACCATTCGATGACATAAATATTCATATAAAAATTTTGCTCCCACTCTTTAATAATCGTGCGAATTATCAGATTTGATAATTCAACGATGATTTTTTACCTATCGGACCTAAACCCTAAACCTTAAATCCTCAGCGCTTAATCGGGCCGATATTTTATTTCTTGCTCTTCCATGTGACAAAAGTCCCGCCTATAAATGTGCAAAAACTGATCATCGATTTTTGATTGAAACTCCCGGACCAATCTGCATCGGAATAACCACATATATTATTAGAATTATTATTTTTCATCCAAATTTCCTTTCCGGGTGTCCTTTTTAGATATCTTAAACTCTATTTATAACTTCTAAATGGGGTGTCCTAGATGCATGCATAAATTTGCTAATTTGACTTACGAAAAAGGAAATATCCAATCAAGTTACCATTAAATAAATTAATTCCCCTATAAATCTTTGAAATTGATTTATGTCTTTTAAGGGTTCTCCATCCTCGATATTTAAAGTCAAGCATGTACTTTTTTCGTGAAATAAATAGTCCCTTTGATGAGTGTGCCACCTCAATTCCTAAGAAATATTTTAGTGATCGTAAATCCTTAATATCAAAATTTTCTTCTAATTGTGACTTAACAATTTTAACCTCTTCTTGATTATTTTCGGTAATTATAGTATCATCTACATATACTAAAACTATTGTTGTAGATTTACCGGCATGTTTGATAAATAAGGAATGATCAGCATTGCTAATTTTAAAATTGCAAGACAAGAGATAAGAGCTAATTTTTTTGTACCATGCGCGCGGAGATTGCTTTAATCCGTGAATCGATTTTTTAAGCCTACAAACTAAGTTAGTATTCTTTTCTTTTTCATGACCGGGTGATAATGTCATGTATATTTCTTCTTCAAGTGTTCATTTTGATATAAATTTCATCCTTTATTTACCACAATGGAAAGTAAAATCCTAATAGGATTCATTCTGGCCACGGGTGCAAATATTTCATGATAATCTATATCATAAGTTGAGTATACCTTTTGGCAACTAATCTTGCCTTGTACTGTTCTATGTACAATCACTGTTGTATTTAGTTTTATAAACTCATTTGCAACTAACGGTTTTTTTTGTTTTTAGGTAATTGTTCAATTACCCATGTTTTATTTTTTTCTTAGGCTTTTAATTCTTCTTTCATGAATTTATACCATCCCAGATTTTTTTATGGCCTCATAAAAATTATTTGTTTGTTCTTCTTTTGAAAGGGATGTTATAAAAGCTCTATAATTAACTGAGATATTTTTATAGGAAATAAAATTTTAAATTAGATATTGTACCTCATAAGTTATATAATCCCTAAGCCTTCTAGATGGTTGAGTCATCCTTGATGATCTTCTTACCGCTATCTCTTCTTCATTCTCATTTTCATTTTCATTATTTTCTTCTAACTCTTTAATTTGATCATTTACCTCGGGTTCTTGGTTATGGCTTTCTACACTTTCTTGGACATGAATTTGGGGAAGTGATAAGTCTTAATTGCATATATTTTTTGATAGGATTTGATCTCTAAAACGTTACCATTTTACATAATTTTTAGATCATTTAGTCAAATATTACGTCAAGTTTGAGATACTGCTATGTTTGGTTTGATTTCAGGAGTTTGGAGCATTCGAGAGCAAGAGAGAAATGTTGAAGGCAAGGCAGAGTGCAAATAGCACGCTGGAAGCATCCTGGTGGAGTTTTGCACTATTGTTGCGGGCCGCAGTAAATATTGCGGGTCGAAATTTCTCATGGCTAAGAAATAGTTTTTCCTACGAGTTCCCTGGTGCCTTTTCACCCTGATTTTGCGGGTCGCAAAATCGACCCTGTTTCAGATTTGAAAAGCCCAAAACAGGCCTGTTCATTTGGGAAATATATATAAGGTTCTAGGCTCAACTCCCAAGAAACCCTTGCCACCCTTGGACCTCTCCTCACCTCTCTCCACGACTCTCCACACCTAGGAACTGATTTTGGACCAAGATTCGAAGGATTTTGGGAATTGCTTGAAGAGATTTCGCGCATGAATTGGAGGAGAAGAAGAAGAAGACTCCTCTTTCTTTATTTTATCTCTTTATTCTTTCTCCTTTAAATTCTTATCTGTCGTTCTAAATACTCTTTTGAGATAATGTGTGTCCCTATAAGAGGCTAGTTCCCTCTCTAGGGGCGATGGCATGTAAAACTCGAAACTAATGCTTTAATTTTACTTGGTTTGTTGATTTTAATTGATTATTGTGATTTGTTTTTTTGCGAATTGTTTTGTTTAACCAACTCTAGCAATACGTGTACTTAGGATTTTGATTAAATGACAAATCAATCTCTTGCTTGAACCCGGATCAAGAGAACAAAATTAGGCTAGAAGTGAGGTACTTAACGGTGAAACCAAAGGTCTAGACGGGTATTTTTGGTTATGTTGAATTGCTTGTGAGATGTACCTAACGGTGAATTGCAACTAATTAATAGAACCAAAACCTATAAATTCATCCGCACATATTTAGAAATTATAAAGACGCGAACCAAGTGAATTAAAGTTTAGTGGAAAGTAAGCCAAAACCCCTAGAATTCTTGTTATTGAATTGAATCTCAGGATTTTATTATTTGTTTTGTTTTCATCCGGTTTAATTTAGAAAACCAACAAAGATTAATTCGTCTAGCTTAGTGAGTTAGTAAGAACCGGTATTTTACGAGTTTGTCCCTGTGGTTTCGACACCCCAATTACTACTTGACAAGGTTGTACGTTTGCAAACAAATTAGGTAAATTTACGGTATTATTAGCTATAGGTGAAATATTCCAACAAGCTTTTTGGCGCCGTTGCCAGGGACAACGGTAAATATTGGTTTAAGCTTTAGTAAATAAGACTAGAATTTTTTCATTTTCTTTTATTTTTGTTTTGCTTCAAATTTTTGCTTGATACTCACGTTGAATTCTCTCTCTTGTAGAACTCACACTGGCTAGTGGATCGACAAGGATACCACGCTTTTGCATTGTGTACAAGAGAAAAAAAATTCAGAACCAAGAAAAGGGACATCACGTCTACCCTAATCCGACCTAAACGGTTGAATTTCGACGAAGAGTCAAGGATGGGGGAGAACGTACAACAGCCTGACACTAGGCCATTGGGCGATTTTGCCACTCCACAAGCCGAGTTCATTCTCATGGGTTACACTGTGCCGGCAGTTGCCGCCAATAATTTTGAATTGAAACCAGCCCTCATTAGCATGGTTAACCAAAATCAGTTTTTCGGTCTAGCATACGAGGACCCAAACCAACATCTAGCAACCTTTGAGAAATTTGTAATACCTTAAAAATGAACAATGTTTCACCAGATGCGATTAAATTAAGGGCATTTCCATTTTCTCTTAGGGATAAAGCTAGAAATTGGTTGTGGTCTTTAGAACCAGAGTCTATAAATTTGTGGGCCCAAATGTCTAGAGCATTTCTCAATAAGTATTTCTCGCCCTCTAAAACTGCTCATTTGAGGAACCAAATCACTAATTTCAAACAAAGGGACGGGGAACCACTTAGTGAGGCTCGGGATAGATATCAGGAGTTTTTGAGGCTATGCCCACACCATGGATTGGAAAAATGGTTAATTTTGCAAATTTTCTATGAAGGGTTGATTTATAATACTCGTATCTCTATTGATACAGCGGCAGGAGGGAGTCTCATGAGCAAAAGCGCAACCGATGCCTTCAACCTCATCGATGAGATGGCAATGAATCAACATCAATGGTGATCCGAGCGCGGTGTTGTGAGAGTGACTCCCGGTCGTTTGGAGACGAATGCAGTGATAGAACTCTCAGCCAAGGTAGAAGCAATGCAAAAGATGTTTAATCAAATGAATATCTCGACCGTAAGTCAAATTTCTCCTAGTGAAATTTGTAGTAGTACGGATCATCTTTCAATTAATTGTACTGTGAGTTTTACTAGTGATGGAGTTTTGAAACAAGTCAATGCTTTGAACAACGGTTTTAGGCCGCCAAACAATCCATATTCTAATACTTACAACCTCGGTTGGAGGAACCACCTAAATTTCTCTTGGAGAAATGACCAAAATAATTCGAACCAAAATCAAAACCGGCCTAATCAGAATTTTGATCAAAGACAATTTGAGTCAAATATGTCGCAAAAGTCCAACCTAGAAAGAATGATGGAAAATTTCATTGAGGCCCAAAATAGAACTGATAATGAGATGAATGATAAATTCGATAAGTTGAATGCAAAAGTCGATTTGTTAGCAACACAAAGCAGGTTAATGGAGAACCAAATAGCTCAACAAGCCGCATCATCTTCGCGCCAAAATGGGCATCTTCCACCTAAATTCGAAGACAACCCGAAAGGGCATGTCAAAGCCATAACACTTCGGAGCGGGTTTGGGTACGAAGGACCCAAGATGTCAAAGGAAATGAAGGAGCTCAAGTGAAGGAGCCTGAAGCAAAAACCGACTCAACTGAAGAGGTCGCGCCTCAAGAACCATCACAAGACAAGGAAATTATTGATGGCTCCCCAAAACAGGTAAGTACGGAGGTACCCAAGTATGTGCCTCCGCACAGGTACGCTCATTTTCCTCATAGACTTGTCAAGAGTAATATGGATAAACAATTCGGTAAATTTGTGGAGTTGTTGAAATAATTGAATGTGAATATTTCACTTACCGATGTTATAACTCAAATGCTAATCTATGCAAAATTTTTTAAGGACATTTTGTTTAATAGGAGAATACTTGAGGAAATTCAAACCGTGACCTTAACTGAGAAAGTTAGTGTACTTTTGTTGAACGAACTTCCTCCAAAACTTAAGGACCCCGGTAGTTTTTTCATTCCTTATTCTATAGGTAACACCAAATTCAAACAAGCCTTGTGTGACCTTAGGGCAAATGTGAGTCTTATGCCTATATCAGTTTATGAGAGAATTAGAGTAGGTGACCTAAAACCGACCCGAATATCATTGCAACTTGCGGACAAATCAGTTAGATTACCAATGGACATAATAGAGGACATACCAATCCAAGTTCGAAAATTTTTCGTTCCTATTGATTTTGTTGTAGTTGAAATGGAAGAGGATATTCAAACTCCGCTTCTTTTGGGTCGTCCTTTTTAGCAACTGTGAGAGCTTTAATTGATGTTAGGGATGGAAAACTAACACTTAGGATTAGGGAGGAGTCACTTATTTTTCATGTAGAGAAATCTCTTAAGTTTTCTTCTAATGAAGATATAATTTTCAGGGTTGAAATCATCGACGCCATTGTAGCAGAAGAAATTGAGAGGATCATAATTGATGATCCGCTACAACACGTGATTGCAAACCCAACGGAAGATGAAGTTGAAATGAATTTTAAAGAAGTTTTAAGTCAATTGGATGGTTAAGAAATGTTGAATTTTGAGTTGATGGGAGAAGACGACCAAGATTTGGAAGAGTTTGACGAACATTTCGATGAAATCAGAGGTTCTGGTCACTTTTTACAAGAAATTGCAGGTCACAATAAAAAATGCGAGTCGCAAAAAATTAGCAGTTTGGGTGCAGAACATTCTTGGAATTCTAATGATCTTTGTGGGTTACAATTTTTATTTTCTGGGTCGCAAAAAGAAGTTTTATAAGCCGAAACTCAGCTCTCCGAGTCCAAACCCGAAGCACCAAAGATTGAATTAAAACCACTTCCCTCTACTCTCCGCTACGAGTGCCTTGGACCAAATGAAACCTATTCGGTGATTGTCAATGCAAACCTAAACCGAGACCAAATCGAAAAACTTCTTAATGAGTTAAGATTGCACCGAAAGACTATTGGGTACACGATTGAAGATCTCAAAGGGATTGCGCCTTCCATTTGCATGCATCAAATTTTTATGGAGGATGGTTACAAGCCTTCAACCGAATCGCAAAGGAGGCTCAACCCAAATCTCAGGGAAGTAGTGTGGAAGGAAATTCACAAACTCCTAGACGCCGGCATCATCTATCCAATCTCCGACAGCAATTGAGTAAGCCCGGTGCATGTGGTACCGAAGAAGGGAAGAACAACAATTATCAAAGGCACAGATGGCGAACTAATCTCAACAACAAGGCTCGTGACAGGATGGCGAATGTGTATTGATTACCCCAAACTCAACTCCGCAACGAGAAAGGATCATTTTCCTCTCCCTTTTATTGATCAATTACTAGAAAGACATGCTAAACACACTTTTTTTTTGTTATCTAGATGGTTATAGCGGGTTTTTTCAAATACCAGTTCACCTCGAGGACCAAGAAAAGACCACATTTACGTATCCATATAGAACATTTGCATACCGTAGGATGCTATTTGGTCTTTGTAATGCACCGGCCACTTTTCAAAGGGCTATGATGGGTATTTTTTCAGACCTTATTAAAAATGCCATGGAAATTTTTATGGATAATTTTTCAGTTTATGGTACCTTATTTGATGAATGCTTAACTAATCTCTCTAAAATTTTACAAAGATGTGAAAAGGTGAATCTGGTGCTCAATTGGGAAAAGTGTCATTTCATGGTGCAAGAAGGAGTGGTACTTGGCCATGTCATATCGGAGAAAGGATTTGAAGTTGACAAGCCAAGGTCGAGGTGATCGAAAAATTACCGCCACCAACGAATGTTAAGGAAGTGCGAAATTTCTTAGGACATGCGGGATTCTATCGGCGATTCATCAAAGATTTTTCGAAAATTGCTAAGCCTTTAACTAATTTGACCATGAGAGATTCAATTTTTGACTTTGATGCAAAGTGTCTTGATGCTTTTTGTAGGATAAAGAAGGCACTTGTCTCAGCACCGATACTTCTACCGCCGGATTGGAGTATTCCGTTAGAGATCATGTGTGATGCAAGTGATTATGCAGTAGGAGCTGTGTTGGGACAGCGGGTAGACAAGAAGTCACATGCAATTTACTATGCGAGCAAAGTTCTAGATGAAGCGCAAATGAATTACACAACTATCGAAAAGGAGCTACTCGCCGTGGTGTTCGCCATCAACAAGTTTCGGTCTTACTTGGTGGGATCGAAAGTGATAGTCTACACCGACCATGCCGCTATCCGCTATTTGTTGAATAAGAAAGATGCAAAGCCGAGACTCATTCGTTGGATACTCTTGCTTCAAGAGTTTGATTTGGAGATCAAGGACAAAAAGGGCACAGAAAATTCAGTGGCGGATCATTTGTTTCGAATTAGACACGAACCAAAAGAAGGTGAGTTGCCCATTGATGACTCATTCGTGGACGAGCATTTTTGCCATGTGAGCACTCTCCAAGCCCCACGGTACGCCGATTATGCCAACTTTCTTGCTTGCAGCATAATACGGTCGGAGCTCACCTATCAACAAAAGAAAAAGTTTTTCGCTGATGTGAAGCACTACTTTTGGGATGACCCGTTCCTTTTCAAGTTGGGAGTTGATGGGATCCATAAAAGATGTGTTCCGGATGATGAAATCCATTCCGTAATATTCCATTGTCATTCCTCGCCTTATGGCGGGCACTCTTCATCCAACAAGACCGCCGCTAAAATTCTCCAAGCAGGATTCTTTTGGCCAACTCTCTTCAAAGATGTAAGAAATTTTATTCAAGCATGCGACAAGTGTCAACGCATGGGAAATATTTCGAGGCGACATGAGATGCCACTCAACAATATTCTAGAGGTAGAGTTGTTTGATGTTTGGGGAATAGATTTCATGGGTCCGTTTCCGAGTTCAAGCAACAACAAGTACATTTTAGTTACAGTGGATTACAAGTCCGACAGCCGACTCACAAGTGGTCAACCGCCTTTTCAAAAAGGTGATATTTCCGAGATTTGGGGTGCCCAGAGTAGTGATAAGTGATGGTGGTTCTCATTTTATTAACCGCCGATTTGACAATCTTCTAGCCAAATACGAAGTCAAACATAAGGTTGCAACGCCTTACCATCCGCAAACAAGTGGACAAGTAGAGATCTCCGACTATGAAATAAAGAATATCTTGCAAAAGATGGTGAGTCACACGAGAAAAGATTGGTCCGCCAAACTTGACAAAGTACTTTGGGCATACCGCACGACATACAAAACTCCGATAGGTATGACCCCTTTCAAGTTTGTGTATGGGAAACCGTGTCATCTCCCGGTTGAATTGGAGCATAAGGCATATTGGGCTATCAAGACTATAAATTTCGATTTTAAAGCCGCGAGAGAGAAAAGACTTTTGAATTTGCATGAACTCGAGGAACTCCGTCTAGAGGCATATGAGAATGCCAAGTTTTACAAGGAAAAGACTAAAAAGTGGTATGATAAACATATTCTTCGAAGGACCTTTCAATTTGGGGATTGGGTGCTTTTATTCAATTCTAGGCTCAAACTCTTTTTGGAAAAGTTGAAGTCAAGGTGGACCGGGCCATATCAAATACTAAAAGTGTTCAACCATGGAGTGAGCGCTCGGGAGCTTTCAAGTTGAATGGGCAGAGATTGAAACACTACTTACAAGGAGAATCGATAGGAGAAAGGATCAACATCCCCCTCGCTGACGCACCATCCGGATGAGAAAACGAGGGTCGAGCTCGCGACCTTAAATTGAGAATTACTTGGGATTAAGTTTCAAAACCTCTCTCTTTTTCCTTTAACTTTTGATAAAATAGAAATATCTAAAAAAAGATTTTCTTTTTTTTATTAATTTAAAATTTCTTCATTTTTTTAGATTTTAATACTCACAAGTTAGATTAGTGGCGAGTTTGAAAAGAAAGACATGAGATGAAATCTACAAAAAGGCGCGAGATATCTTGAGATTGGAACGGAAATTCGAGTCAAAATACAAAAATTCTTGGCAAGAGCATTCAAAACTCGTGTTGGAGTCAAAGGAGTTCAATCCTTCTTTTTCTTTAATCTTGAGAATTTTCTGGACTCATTTTCACAAAAATTGCGAGTCACAATTTTTATTGCGAGTAGCAATGTTTTGCACAAAACATAACAGGAGATGGAATTTTTTTGGAATTTTTTTCACAAAAATTGAGGGTCACAATTTTTATTGCGAGCCATAATTTTCCCCCCAAAACATCCCAGAACCTCTTTTTGAGCTATTTGGCTTATTTCTCCTTTCCCCCCAAAATTAACCCTAACTTTCTCACACTTAACTCTCTCTCTCTCTCTCACAGCCGCCTCCACCCTGCTTCTGCCTCTACCCCGCTTCTACCTCCCCTCCACCCCTCCTCTGCTTCGCCTCGCCTCCACGCGCGCCTCTACCCCGCCTCCCCGCGACTCCGTCTGGCCGTGCGCGCCTCTCTCACAGCCTCGCGCCGCCTCTGCTTCTGCCTTGCCTCCATGTGCGCTTCCTCCCCGCCTCTGCTTCGCCTTGCCTCCACTCAGCCTGGCCGCGCGTTCCTCGCGTCGCCTCTGCTCCGCCCCGCCTCCACTCCCCTGCCAAGCCTCCTTCTTTTCTTCTCAACCCTACATCTGACCCGTTAAGGTTGGATCCGACCCATTTACCTATATACCACCTTCTTCCTCCCTCTAAACCTTCTACCTTCCCCCATTTTTCACTATCTACCTCTTTCCCCCCTACAACCCACATCTCTGAAATTATCTAGACCACCATGGACAAATCACCTCCATTAAAGAGACCCAGGAAGATTTGTACGTCAAAGCTTAAAAGGGGACGTGCAAGCTGAACCCCCAACACCACGGACACTGACGAACTGCATGATGAGGCCCCGCAACATCCTCTTGCAAATATCCCCGAGAATGAGTGGCCAGAGAATACCATGTCTAATTTCGGACTGACGTTATCTACACCACAAGCACGCGAGTGCTTTAAGGTGCTACTAACACGGAAGCTCATTCCATCTCGCTTCCTCCATGAGGAGACACTTCGCACTTTGGGCATCTTCCATGAGGTACGCGAACTCACGGGTAGTATTTGGCTTTGAAGCTTCCTGTCCACTGAAGTACCAACTTATCGGACCTTACATATGAGTTTCTCGCTAGCTACACGTTCCATCCTTCATATAATGAATGCTACTTTCAAATAGACGGTGAACCCCGCGTCTTAACACTAGAAGATCTCAACAACCTTTTAGACACAAAAACCACGGCCGAACTCACCACCTTTGATTGGCCAAACTACATGCCACAAGCCAAACTTGAGAAGTTGATCATAGGCGGACCACAGCAAGACACTCGCGCAAGTCAAATCCAACACCCGGCACTCCGTTGCATTCAAAGGGCATTAGGTTATTCAATTTTTGGCTGAGGTGAGACTTCTTCTACTCTCAACAAGAAGGATCTATTCTTTTTGCAATGCAAGCTTAATAGCAACCCGCCCACTGCGCAGCCAACTCCTAATGTGGGATATTTCATTATTCGCCATATTGAGCGGGTTGTTGAAAACACAAGACCAGGTGGTCATATCTCGGTTGGGGGCCTTGTAACACGAATTGCAATGTCACTCGACGTCATCACGGATGGTCCCGTCTATCGTACCGTCCTCTCGGGAAGCACAAGGATCGACTCAAAACTCTCGTCAACGCTCATTTGATCAAACAAGTAGACGACTATTATGTCACCATCGGCCACAATGGAAAGAGGGCAAAACTTCCCTTGCCCACGAGCCTCAACAAGTATAACCCAACCACTTGGTTGGTGCATTCACAGGACCCAATGGTAAGTCCCACTGATGACACGCCACATGATCCCCACGCTCCTGGAACCTCTTCAGCACAACCCACTCATTCGGTGGCCGAGCCCACAAATGCCATGATTTATGCCAAGTTGTGCGAAATCCAAGAAACTCAACTGGATCAACAAGAGCAAATCGACGACTTGGACTAGCGATTGTATGAGACATGGTACATTGCCCACCGCATGCACGCATTCCACCTAGAGCGTGATGATTATGAGCAGGAGGACATGCCTACTAGACCGACCAGGCAGCACCGCCGCTGTCAGCAGTCTGAGCCACACACGCCACGCACAGCCCCACATGAGGGGCCCACAAATTGAGTCAGCAGAGCAATACCGCAGCACCACCACCATTGTGAGTATTCCATGTCTCATTTACTTTCTTTTATAGCTTGGTTGAAGCATTGAGGACAATGCTTGATTTAAGCTTGGGGGGGATTTGAGATTATATCCGCATTCGCATTTTTATGTAGAATTTGTGATTTTTGCATATTTTTATTTTAAGTTTCTTAGTGGATGTTTTAGCAGTCTATTGTGAATTAACTTTTTAAAGAAAAAGTTGGCAAAGAAACAAAACTTGTCGGAAAAAGAATTGAATTACCATGACGATTTTTTGTGGGAAATTGATTAGGGAATATTTTAAAGTTTTATAAACTAACCCATGATAAATGAAATCGATACCCACGCCGGTAGAATGGTTGAATATTTTGTGAGATTCTTTAGAATGAGATATTTTTAAGTTCAAACCTAATATTGCACAAAGAACCGAGACGGAGAAACACCCCCACCAAAATTAAAATTAAAGTGACCTAATCTAGAGAAAGTTTTGTAGTAGCCGGTGGATCAAAAAAAAATCATGAAAAATCAGATGGTCCCCACTTGGTTGTGCGTTTTCGCACGAAGCAACATGCTTGACAAAAAAAAATTTATACAAAAAAAAATAAAGTGACCTTAAGCCTCAAATAAGTGCTAGGACTACGCCCACGGGTTATCCGCATACGGTACGAGGCAACCTCAAAAGCGCAATTAAATAATTCAAAGTCATTCTAATGAAAAGTGCGGGGTTCAAGATTAGCACTAAATTTTTCTTTTTTGAAAAAAAAGGGGGTCAAATCTAATAATCGGAACTAAGTGCAAGAAAAAGGTGTAGACTTGAGAGCATATCATTCTTTTGAAAATCACATGATATAGAGAAGTGAAAATAGGGCTGTGGGGTATATTCCTTAAGTAAAATATCGTGGAGTGAAATTTTAAATAATTGAAAATTACTAAGAAATTTTCCACAGACCCGGACAAGTATTTTGTAAATTTAAAAGCATTTCCTTTCGAGTTAATTACAATTATCTAAAACATTCGCGACCTTTTGCATGTTGATTTAGGATTCTTATGAACTTGGTTAGTTTGGAGATCGGTCCTAGTCTCTCGAGCTAGACTTGCTTAGGGACAAGCAAGGTTTAAGCTTGGGGGAAGTTGATAAGTCTTAATTGCATACACTTTTTGATAGGATTTGATCTCTAAAACAATACTCTTTTGAGATAATGTGTGCTCCTACGAGAGGCTAATTCCCTCTCTAAGGGCGATGACATATAAAACTCGAAACTAGTGCTTTAATTTTACTTGGTTTGTTGATTTTAATTGATTATTGTGATTTGTTCTTTTGCAAATTGTTAAATGCAAGAATTGCTTTGTTTAACAACTCTAGCAATATATGTACTTAGGATTTTGAGTGAATGACTAACCAACTCTAGCAATACGTGTACCCAATAGGTGAAATATTTCAACAGGAAGCACCAAAAAATTTTGGTCATTGATATAGGAGTCTTTCCTTGTTTCTTTTTTCTTAAAATAAAGTTCATTTGTCTTTTCTTTTGATTTTAACAAAACATACACAACCAAATGTTCTTAGATTATCTATGTCAATTTTGCATTCATGAAGAATTTCTAATGGACTTTTATTTTTTAATCTAGCACTTGGTAGTCTATTAATTAGATAGTTAGTTAGCGGTTAATACAGCATCCAAAACCAACTAATTTTAGAAACATTTGTTTGAAATGAAAGAGCTCTTATTACTTCTAATAAATGTCTATTTTTTCTTTTCGAAACATCATTTGTTCCAGGGCATTTATGCATGTTCTTTGGTGTATGTTGGATTATTTTACCTATAGCTAATAATACCCTAAATTTATCTAATTTGGTTACAAGTATACAACCTTATTAAGTAGTAACTAGTGTGTCAAATCCATAGGGACAAACTCATTAAATATCGGTTCCTACTAATTCACTTAAACTAGATGAATCAATCTTTGTTGGTTTCTAAACTAAATCGGATGAAAACAAAATAAATAATAAAATCCTTGGATTTAATTCAATAACAAGAATTATAGCGGCTTTGGTTTACTTTTCACTAGACTTTAATTCACTTGGCTCGCATCTTTACAATTTTAAACAAGTGCGGGTTAATTTATATGTTTTGATTCTATTGACTACTTGGAATTCGCTAGTAGGTGCGTCTCACAAGTATTTCAACATAACCAAAAATATCCGTCTAGACCTTTTATTTCACCGCTAGATACTTCACCTCTAGCATAATTTTATCCTCTTGGTCGTGATTCCAGCAATTGATTGGTTGGTTATTTACTCAAGATCCTAGGTACATGTATTGTGAGAGTTGGTTAAACAAAACAATTTGTGCATTCAACAATTCACAAAAAAATAAATCACAACAATAAATTAAAAACAACAAACCGAGTAAAATTAAAGCACTAGTTTCAATTTTACATGTCATCACCCCTAGAGAGGGGACTAGCCTCTCATAGGGGCATAAATAATTTCAAAAGAGTATTTAGAACGACAAATAAGAGTTTAAAGGAGAGAGAATAAAGAGATAAAATAAAGCGAAGGCAAGTCTTCTTCTTCTTCTTCTCCAAGTCATGCACTAAATCTCTTCAAGCAATCCCAAAATCCTTCGAATCTTGCTCAAAATCAATTCTTCGACATGGAGAGTCATGGAGAGAGGTAAGAAGAGGTCTAGGAGCAGCTAGGTTACCTTGGGAGTCGAGCCTAGAAACTTTATATATGTCTGACAAATGAAAATGCCTATTTTGTGCTTTTCAGCTATGAAACAGGGTCAATTTTGTGATCGGTAAAATCGGGGTGAAAATGTGCCAGTGAACTTTGTAGAAAAAACTATTTCTCAGCCTTGAGCAATTGCGATCCACAATATTTATTGTGACCAACAATAATTATGCAGAATTCCACCAGCAAGCTTTAAGTGTGCTACTTCAATTCTAATTGCGCTCTGACTAGCTCCAAACGTTTCTCTCTTGCTCCCAAGTGCTCTAAATTCCTGAAATCAAATCAGAACATAACAATATCTCGAACTTGATACAATATTTTATTAAATGATCTAAGAATTACATAAAATGGTATAGTTTTAGATATCAAATCATACCAAAAAGTGTATGTATTTAAGATTTATCAAATTCCCCCAAGCAAGTCTAGCTCGAGAGCTTAGGGCCGGTCTCTAAATTAATATGCAAAAGGCCGTGGATGTTTTAGATAATCGTGATTAACTCGGAAGGAGATGCATCTAAATTTACAAAACACTTTCTTGGGCTTTTGGGAAATTTCTCGGCAATTTTCAATTATTTATAAAATTTCACTCCATGGTATTTTACTTAAGGAATACACCCTACAGCCCCACTTCCACTTTTCTATGTTATGTGATTTTCAAAAGAATGCTAAGCTCTCAAGTATATACCTTTTTCTCACCCTCAGTTCCGATTATTGGATGTGACTCCCTTTTGGAAAAAGAAAAGTTTCATGCTAACCTTAAATCTTGTACTTCTCATTGAAATGACTTCAAATTATTTAATTGCGCTTTTGAGGATGTCTCGTGTCATCTGTGTATAACCTGTGGGCGTAGCCCTAACACTTAGGTCATTCTCCTTATTTACTTATTTTTTTGTGTCGGGCATGTAGCTTCTTGCGAAAACACACAACCAAGTGGGGACTATTAGATTTTTCATGATTTTTCATGATTTTTCGAACCCATTGGCTACTACAAAACTCTCTCTGGATTAGGTCACTTTAACAAGCTTTTTGGTGGGGGTGTTTCTTCCTCTTGGTTCTTTGTGCAATATCAGATTTGAACCTATTTGAACCTAAAAACATCTCATCTTAAATAATCTCACAAAATATTCAATCATTCTACTGATGTCGAAACCAATTTCATTTACCATGGGTTACTTTATAAAACTTCGAAGTTTTTCCTAATCAATTTCCCACAAAAATCCATCGTGGTAATTCAATTTTTTTTCCGATAAGGTTCGTTCATTTGCCAACTTTCCCTTTAACAAGTTCATTCATAACAAACTACCAAAACATCCACTAAAAATTCAAAATAAAAACATGCACAAATCACAAATTGTACATAAAATGCGAATGCGGATACAATCTCAAATTCCCCCCCAAGCTTAGATCAAGTATTGTCCTCAATACTTCAACCAATCTGCAAAAGAAAGTGAATGAGACATGGAATAGTCACAATGGTGGCGGTGCTGTGATGTTGCTCTGTAGACTCAGTCTATGGGCCCCTCATGCGGGGCGGTGCCAGGTGTGTGGGTCAGACTGCTAACAGCGACGATGCTGCCTGGTCGGTTTGGGAGATTGTCCTCCTGCTCGTAGTCATCGCGCTCCAAGTGGAATGCATGCATGCGGTAGGCAATGTACTAGGTCTCGTACAATATCTGGTCCATGTCGTCAATTTGTTCTTGTTGATCCATTTGAGTCTATTGGAGCTCGCAGAACTTAGCATAAATGATGGCATTTGTAGGCCCGGTCTCCAAATGAGTGTTGTGTTGAAGAGGTTCCGAAAGCGTGGCAGTTATGTTGTGTGTCCTCGGCCGGACTCACCATTGTGTCATTCAAATGAACCAACCAAGTGGTCGGGACATACTCGTTGAGGCTCGTGGGCAAAGGAAATTTTGTCCTTTCTCCGTTGGGGCCGATGGTTACATAATAGTCATCCACTTGCTTGATCAAATGAGCATTAGTGGGTGTTTTGAGATCGATCCTTGTGCTTCCCGAGAGGACGGTTCGATAAATGAGATCGTCCGTGATGATGTCTAGTGACATTGTAATTCGAGTTAAGGGAAAAATTACGACCCACTTTTTTTTGTAAAAATGTGTCCAAAATTTTCCACCTTCTGCCATGTTTTGTGCAATTGCAACCCGTAATTTTTTATAAAATTGAGCCAGAAAATTCTCAAAAACTTTGTTTTTTTAGTTAAAGGGAAGAGAGAGGGGTATTAGGATTTAATCCAAAGTAGTTCTCAATTTAAGGTTGCGAGCTCGACCCTCTTTTTTTCATCCTGATGGTGCGTCATGAGAGAGATGTCGATCCTTTCTACCGCGTAATCATTTGCATTGCACTCGAATTGAATTCTCCAATTTGACAGTTGAATTATCGGTTCTGAGATAAATTCCTTTTTTAACCTACAAAAAGCGTCAAGACACTTTGTATCAAAGTCGAAAATTAAATCTTTCATAGTCAAATTTAAAGGCTTAGTAATTTTCGAAAAATCTTTGACGAATCGCTAATAGAATCCCGCAAGTCCCAAGAAAATTCACACTTCCTTCACATTTGTTGGTAGCGGTAATTTTTCGATCACCTCGACCTTGACTTGATCGACTTTCAATCCTTTCTCCGACACGACATGGCCAAGTACCACTCCCTCTTGCACCATGAAGTGACACTTCTACCAATTGAGCACCAAATTCACCTCGTCACGTCTTTGCAAAATTTTAGAGAGATTAGTTAAGCATTCATCAAATGAGGTACCATAAACCAAAAAGTTATCCATAAAAATTTCCATCGCATTTTCAATAAGATCAGAAAAAATATCCATCATGGCCCTTTGAAAAGTGGCTGGTGCATTACAAAGACCAAATGGCATCCTACGATATGTGAATGCTTCATATGGACATATAAATGTGGTCTTGTCTTGATCTCGGGTGAATTAGTATTTGGAAAAACCCACTATAACCATCTAGGTAACAAAAAAAAAATGTGTTTAGCAAGTCTTTCAAGTAATTGATCAATAAAAGGGAGAGGAAAATGATTATTTCTTGTTGCGGAGTTGAGATTGCGATAATCAATGTATATTCGTCATCCCGTCATGAGCCTTATTAAGATTAGCTCGCCATTCACACCTTTGACAACCGTTGTTCCTCCCTTCTTCGGTACCACATGTACCAGGCTTACCTAATTGCTATCGGAGATTGGATAAATGATGTCGGCGTCTAGGAGTTTGTGAATTTTCTTCCACACTACCTCCTTGAGGTTTGGGTTGAGCCTCCTTTGTGATTAGATTGAAGGCTTGTGATCATCTTCCACGAAAATTTGATGCATGCAAATAGAAAGCGCAATCCCTTTGAGATCTTCAATCGTATACCCAATAGCTTTTCGGTGTAATCTCAACTCACCAAGAAGTTTTTCGGTTTGGTCTCGATTTATGTTCGCCTTAACAATCACTGAATAGATTTCATTTGATCCAAGGTACTCGTAGTGGAGAGTAGAGGGAAGTGCTTTCAATTCAACCTTTGGTGCTTCGGGTTTGAAATCAGAGAGCTGAATTTCATCTTGAAAAATCTCTTTTTGTGACCCACAAAGAGCATTGAAATCTTGATAATGTTTTGCCTCCAAAATGTCAACTTTTGGTGACCCACAAAAACTTCTACCACCCGAAAATTTCTTCATGCTCTCCTCAGAATTGTCTGGCCCATAAATCTCAACTTTTGCAGCCCGCAATTTTTATCGAAACCTGTATTTTTTTGCAGGAAGTGGTCAGAATCTCTGATTTTCTCGAAATTTTCACCAAATTCTTTCAAATTTTGATCATCTTCTCCCATCAACTCAAAAATTCATCATTTCTTGACCATTCAATTGACTCAGAACTTCTTCAAAGTTGATTTCAACTTCATCCTCCCTCAAGTTTGCAATCATGTGCCTTAGAGGATCGTTGATTGTGATGTTCTCAAGTTCTTCCTTTACAATGGCATCAATGCTCTTTCGGGTTGTCTTCGGGTCTAGGTGGAAGATGCCCATTTTGGCGCAAAGATGACGTGGCTTGTTAAGGTATTTGGTTCTCCATTAACCTACTCTAGGTTACGAACAAATCTCCTTTTGCATTCAACTTATCAAATTTATCATTCATCTCATTGTTAGTTCTATTTTGGGTCTCAATAAAAATTTTCATCATTCTTTCTAGGTTGGACTTTTGTCACATATTTGACTCAAATTGTCTTTGACCAAAATTCTGATTAGGTCAGTTTTGATTTTGGTTTGAATTATTTTGGTCATTTCTCCAAAGGAAATTTGGGTGGTTCCTCCAACCGGGGTTATAATATTAGAATATAGGTTATTTTGAGGCCTAAAACTGTTGTTGAAATTATTAAATTGATCCAAATCCCCAGTATTAGTAAAACCCGCAGTATAATTAATTGAAAGATGATCGCTACCCCCACAAATCCCACAAGGAGAAATTTTACTTACGGTCGAGATGTTCATTTGATTGAACATCTTTTGCATTGCTTCTACCCTGGCGGAGAGTGCCGTCCCTGCATACATCTCCAAATGACCACGAGTCGCTCTTGCAACTGCACTCCGATGACCATTGATGTTGATTCATCGCCATCTCATCGATGAGGTTATAGGCGTCGATTATGCTCTTGCTCATGAGACTACCCCTTGCCGTTGCATCAATAGAGATACGAGTATTATAAATCAAACCTTCGTAGAAAATTTGCAAAATTAACCATTTTTTCAATCCATGGTGTGGGCATAGCCTCAAAAACTCTTGATATCTACCTTAAGCCTCACTAAGTGGTTCCCTATCCCTTCATTTGAAATTAGTGCTTTGATTTCTCAAATGAGCAGTTCTAGAGGTTGAAAAATACTTACTGACAAATGCTCTAGATAATTGGGCCCATGAATTTATAAACTCTGGTTGTAAAGACCGCAATCAATTCCTAGCCTTATCCCTAAGAGAAAATAAAAATGCCCTTAATTTAATCACATTTGATATAACATTATTCAATTTTAAGGTATTACAAATTTCCTTAAAGGTTGCTAAGAACAGGTTTGGGTCCTCATATGTTAGATTGAAAAACTGATTTTGGTTAACCATGCTAATCAAGGTTGGTTTCAATTCAAAATTATTGGCGGCAACTGTCGGCACAGTATAACCCGTGCGAATGAACTCTGCTTGTGGTGTGATAAGATCTCACAATGGCCCAGTGTCAGGCTATTGTACGTTCTCCCCCATCCTTGACTCTTCGTAGAAGTTCAACAGTCTAGGTCGGATTGAGGTAGATGTGGTGGCCCTCTTCTTGGTTCAGAATTTCTTCCTCTTATACACAATGCGAAAGTGTGCTATCCTTGTCGATCCACTAACCAGAGTGAGTTCTACAATAGAGAATTCAATCTGAATATCAAGCAAAAATCTAAAGCAAAAACAAAAATGTCTAGTCTCAATTATTAAAATTTAAACCGATATTTACTGTTGTCCCCGGCAACGGCATCAAAAAATCTTGTTGGATTATTTCACCTATAGCTAATAATACCTTAAATTTATCTAATTTGATTGCAATCGTATAACCTTATCAAGTAGTAATTGGGGTGTCGAATCTATAAGGACAAACCCATAAAATATCGGTTCTTATTAATTCACTAAGTTAGACGAGTCAATCTTTGTTGATTTCTAAACTAAATCGGATGAAAACAAAGTAAATAATAAATCCTTGGGTTTAATTTCATAATACGAATTCTAGGGGTTTTGGCTTACTTTTCACTAGACTTAGTTTACTTGGTTCACGTATTTACAATTTCTAAACATGTGCGGGTCTCGAAAAGTTGGCAATTTGGAGGCAGAACAATCCCCGAATTTCAATGCTCTTTGTGGGTCGCAAAAATAAGTTTTTTAAGACGAAACTCAGCTTTCTGAGTCCAAACCCGAAGCACCAAAAGCTGAGTTGAAACCACTTCCCTCTACTCTCCGCTATGAATACCTTGGACCAAATAAAACCTATCCGGTGATTGTCAACGCAAATCTATATCGAGACCAAATCGAAAAACTTCTTGGTGAGTTGAGATTGCATTGAAAGGCCATTGGGTACACGATTGAGGATCTCAAAGGGATTGCGCCTTCCATTTGCATACATCGAATTTTCATGGAGGATGATCACGAGCCTTCAACCGAATCGCAAAGGAGGCTCAACCCAAACCTCAAGGAGGTAGTATGGAAGAAAATTCACAACCTCCTAGATGCCGGCATGATTTATCCAATCTCCGATAGTAACTGGATAAGTCTAGTACATGTGGTACCAAAGAAGGGGGGACAATAGTTGTCAAAGGTGCGAATGACGAACAAGCCTCAACAAGGCTCATGACGGGATGACGAATGTACATTGATTACCGCAAGCTCAACACTGCAATGAGAAAGAATCTTTTTCCTCTCTCTTTTAATAATTAATTACTTGGAAGACTCGCTAAACACACTTTCTTTTTTTATCTAGATGGTTATAGTGGTTTTTCTGAATACCAATTCACCTCGAGGACCAAGAAAAGACCACATTTACATGTTCATATAGAATATTTGCATATCGTAAGATGTCATTTGGTCTTTGTAATGCACCGGCCACTTTTCAAAGGGCCATGATGGATATTTTTCTGACCTTATTGAAATACCATGGAAAATTTTTATGGAAGACTTTTTGGTTTATGGTACCTCATTTGATGAATGCTTAATTAATCTCTCTAAAGTTTTGCAAAGATATGAGGAGGTGAATTTGATGCTCAATTAGGAGAAATACCACTTCATGATGCAAGAGGGAGTGATATTGAGCCATATCGTGTCGGAGAAAGGATTGAAAGTTGACCAAGCCGAGGTATTTTGATCAGAGCCACCCACGAATGTGAAGTAAGTATGGAGTTTCTTGGGACACATAGGATTTTGTCGGCGATTCATTAAAGATTTTTCAAAAATTGCTAAGCCTTTAACTAATTTGACCATGAAAGATTTAATTTTTCGCTTTGATGCAAAGTGTTTTGATGCTTTTTGTAGGATAAAGAAGGCACTTGTCTCAGCACCGATACTTCAACCGCCGGATTGGAGCATTCCGTTCAAGATCATGTGCGATGCAAGTGATTATGCGGTAGGAGCTGTGTTGGGACAACGTGTAGTCAAGAGATCACATGCGATTTACTACGCGAGCAAAGTCCTAAATGAAGCGCAAATGAATTACACAACTATTGAGAATGAGGTACTCGCCGTGGTGTTCGCCATCAACAAGTTTTGGTCCTATTTAATAGGGTCGAAAGTGGTAGTCTACACTGAACATACCGCCATCCGCTATTTTTTGAACAAGAAAGATGCAAAGCCGAGACTCATTCGTTGGATATTTTTGCTTCAAGAGTTTGATTTGAAGATCAAGGACAAAAAGGGCACAAAAAATTCAGTGACGGATCATTTGTCTCGAATTAGGCAAAAACCGAAAGAAGGAGAGTTGCCCATTGATGATTTATTTGCAGATAAGCAACTTTGTCACATGAGCACTCTTCAAGCCTCGTGGTACGCCGATTATGCCAACTTCCTTGCTTGCAGCATAATGCGGCCGGAGCTCACCTATCAACAGAGGAAAAAGTTCTTTGCCGATGTGAAACACTATTTTTGGGATGACCCATTTCTTTTTAAGTTGGGAGTTGACAGGATCCATAGAAGATGTGTTCCGGATGATGAAATTCATTCCATAATGCTTCATTGCCATTCCTCACCTTATGGTAGGCGCGCTTCAATCAACAGGATCATTGCTAAAATTCTCTAAGCGGGGTTCTTCTGGACAACTCTTTTCAAAGATGTGAGAAATTTTATTCAAACATGTGACCAGTATCAGCGCATGGGAAATATTTCGAGGTAACATGAGATGCCACTCAACAATATTTTGGAGGTAGCGTTTTTTGATGTTTAGGGGATAGATTTCATGGGTCCCTTTTTGAGTTCAAGCAACAACAAATACATTTTAGTTGCAGCGGACTACGTGTTAAAATGGGTCGAGGCGATTTCGAGTCCGATGGTCGACTCACAAGTAGTCACTCGCCATTTTAAAGAAGTGATATTTTGAGTTTCGGGGTGCCTCAAGTTGTGATAGACGATGGTGGTTCTCATTTTATCAACCGTCAATTTGACAATCTTCTAGCTAAATACAGAGTCAAACATAAGGTTGCAATGCCTTATAATCTGCAAACAAGTGCACAAGTAGAGATCTCCAACCGTGAGATAAAAAATATCTTACAAAAAATGGTGAGTCACACGAGAAAGGATTGGTCAGCGAAGCTAGACGAAGTACTTTGGGCATACCGCACGGCATACAAAACTCTGATATGTATGATCCCTTTCAAGTTTGTATATGGAAAACCATGCCATCAATTTTCTCAAATAAATTGTCTTCAATGCTCAGGGCAAATGAATTTATGAATTACAATTATTGATAGAGATCACAAGTAAAATAAATGTCTCATGTCATTCAGTTATATCTAACAGATGTTTGCTAAAATTCCACAAGTTATAAATTGGATGGTTTACTAATGATCTAATAGGGGTCTGGTTAGGTTCAACAAAAGGTGTGTGTGGTGATTTTCTCTTAACTACAATATATTGAGAAGTAAAAGCGAATTTTTCTGGCTAGAATACCAGCCAACCAGGATGAGTTCACCACCTAGGGGACAAAAATCTTCCTTATCAGTTATCTCTAATATAATGACATAGAAGAAAATAATCAAAATTTAAAACAAAGACAAATTTGAGATATCTTCACTATTTAGTTGATGCATAATTATACCTCTCTCAGCAAGTAAAGAGATATCTTCTGGCATACTAATTAAATGGGATAAAAACATAGTGTATGTTGTAACAAAACTTCTAAGTTGTGAATAGGTTTGCTCAAATACAATCACGCTGCAAAACAAGTTGTACATGTTGGGTTGAACAGTCAAACAAGGAATTTCAATATCATCATTACAAAATATAATGTCAAGAAGGGAATGTGTCTCAAAAAAAAAATTTCTTTTCTTAAAACCAATTCCTGCTCGATGGTATTTTTTGTTGCTCGGCACCATGGTAAAACTTCATCAAATGATCTTTGATTGATACTATCTTAGGGAATTGGTTTTTAATTGATGTAAATTAGTGGGGACTACAAATGATATGTATTGCTTTCAACTTTTGCACAGCACGGTTTGATGTATAGGAGCAATTAGTGAAGTAAATGGTGGAAGTTTTTCGGCCTATTAGACTTACGGATTGATTTTGGATAGTAGCTACATGCACTTTCTACAAACTCGACAACCTTCTCAACTAGTTTTGTAGTCCTGTTGCTTCTATCTGCTATGAGTTTTTGAATTGTCTGTATGACAATGAAGGGAATTTGGTTCTCTACAAGTAGTAAATCATCACTACCAGAATTTGACATATAAAACATGGGTATGTAAAAATAAATTCGTGGATGTGAAAGCACCCTCGAAAAATTTTGTTGGTTCTAGAAGCACTTAGTATAAAATGTGAGTATGCCCACGTATTAGTTGATGCGCCAAAATAATTGGTGTTTTTTCACGTAAGAGAATAACATTCACTTACGTATTAAAAAAGCGCTTCTCATTCCTTAGTTGACAAGAGAGAGAGAAAAATATATTTTATTTCCCTACACATTAAAAATAAGATATATAACCAATGAGATTTGAATTCGAGTTTCTGGAGGAAATACTTAGACACATCCTCAAGACCAAACAGATTAGAGCTCACATATGTCATAGCTTAGATTTTTATACAACCTAACGTGAGTTCTAAAGAAAACATAAGCAGTTAATAAAAGCAATTGGAAAGTGAATTCAATTAAAATAGCATAAAATTGTAAAAAAAATAAATTTAAATGAAAAATTATTTGTAGTTTGAAAATAATATGAGCATCTAAAAAATTATTTTTTAAAACCAATTTGAGTGAAATTGGATTCCTTAGGAAAAATATCTTGACACTATTTATTTTTATCATAATATCACTAAATGATTTTTTTTGTAGTTATTTTATTTTATTTTAAAAATTAGAAATTATTATAAACTTTTTTTCTAAATTTGATTTCATTTGATGATATTTTGATGACCCATCACGGCTTTGAACAAAAACTCAAGTTCAATCTCATTCACTAAAGTTACTATGCGGCCCTTTTTCGCGGCTTACGCATGAGACATTGGCATCCTCACTCATTAGGAAAGAAGGTACAAATACATTCCTGTGCGTATTTGTGTGCTCAAGGACTTTATTATTTGAGTGATTGTGGGAACTTTTATTTTCCGGTGAGAGTAAGCCCCCGCCGTTAATTACCCGGCTCTCGCCTCGGGAACCTCCGATTAAAGAATTAAAACAAGTAAATATACATGCTAATTTTATTATTCTCCCTTTATGTATAAAATGACATGCATGCACATGCGAAAACTGATTTATTTTAGAAATGAGAAGAAGTATATTATTTATATATTTCTTTATTAGTAATTTTTTTATGTTTATTTATCTTTACCTTTATCATTTCTTTTTATTACTATTGTTTTATTTTTGTTATTTATTTGATTGTTCTATCATATTTAGAAGATCCGGACGACCAAAATGTATGATTCTATGTTGCTGATTTATTGGACAAAAGACATATAATCTGAAATCAAAGAAACGTATAATTTCTCACAAATTAGAGATTAAGGATGTATAATCTTATTAATCTCACAATTAAGTGGCTTCCCTCCGATAGCATTTCAGAGATTCCCTTCTAAATTTTCAATGGTCCAGCTTCATAAAATCAAAATCCAACGCTTCTTATTAAATTTGACAAGTTTGCAATTGTGAATTCTGATTGGGGTAGAATTATGGCGCTATACAGTTTGCCAAAAATTTCACCGCAAAGCAAAGCTAATATCTAGCCTCTTTCGGACTTGGTCATTTTCTCCCCGACCATCTCTTCATTTTTAACCTAATATATCGCCACAAATCTCTCTCAACTCTGACCCTGTCACCCGATCTCTCTCACCACGCCACCAACCCTATCGCCAACAATCTCTCTCATTTTCACTTCCTGCCTCTATCTGCACTACACCTCATTTTCATTCTTGCTACGTTTCCCTTCACTAATCCTCCACTCCGTATCCCAAAAATTTTGCCCTAATAAGCTAAGTTGGGTCAAGCCAAGACTTAGAGAGGGATAGACGAAACCCATAATTGCAATTGAGGTCAAGACTACAATCTAATTAGTTCAGTTTGTTGTAAACCTAATTATTACAATTTTCGAAACCTAATTAATTCTGGGAAATAAATAATTCTTTTGATAAAGTTCGTTATATTGCACGCGTATGAACTATTTGTTGAAATTATTGTAAGAAAAGTTCATGCTATTTTCACCAAAATGAAGTTTATGGTATCTCCAGCTTTATGTGTTGTTGCGGTGACTCAAAATCTAGTTTTGTTTATATTATTTTAGTTGTCTTATTTGTGCTTAGAAGGTATTTGGTACAATTCCTTTTAGAGTTGTGTAATGATTTTAATTGCTAAATAGGGTATTGTGCGTACCAATAGTGGTACGAATCTATTTTCTGTACAGGTCTACTGCTGGCTACGATTTTTCTGCTTTCTGGTTCCATTGAATTGTTGTTATATAACTAGTGCTGTCTAGCTGAAACAAATCTGATTTGGTTTGATTAATTGGGACCTAATACCTATCAAGATGCTATTTTGTTTTCATTATTCTATCTGGTTATTACTATTTCATTTTCTTTCTTTACTCTACCGTTGTTTAATCAATAAACCAAGCCTAATGTCAATTTGTGTTAAAGAAAATAACATAGGATACAGAAGCAATTTTCTTATTATTGCAGTTGACATAGATTGATTGTTGCTAATTATACTAAATTATATACATTGACATCAAGAACATGATAATGATAAATATCTCATTTCTTGTGTCTGCTTGTATTTCTCAGTTTACTTTAAACTTACTTGATTTCAGAAGCTGCTTTCATGGATGACAGCATCATCCACAATGGTCTTGATGAGGTACCTGACAATATAGTGGTAGTACCAATGTTTGGATTCTGCTTATTCGTCTGTCATTTTAGTATTATGTTACTGATTTTTGTTTCTTTTTATTAAGGTGGGTAGTGACAGCTAAGCTAATGGAGGATGCATAGATTGACAAGCACCAGAGCACAACATGGCATTAGCTTTTGTAGAAAGTATATACTGCCTTTTAGCACTGAAATTAAGAGGTGCAACTATCTGCTAAATTAATAAAGAAAATTTTTCTGTGGTAATCTGACTTTAGAGACATGTGTAGGACAAGGCAGTGATACTGGAAACATAAAGAGATACCTTTTACAAATCTGCTGGTCATTAGTCTAAAAATTGCAAATTGCTCTTCAAGCGTGTTTGCTTCAAGTTATTTAATGTCATAGTTTTCTGTTATCTATGTACATTTATGGAAATAATTTGTCTCAAGTAAATTCGTACCTGAGTTTGTTTTAATTGGTCTGTTATTTTTGTTCATTGGTGGGGCTTCAATGAATTTAAATGATAATTTATGTTTATCGCAGAATTGATGGACTTATCTTATTCTTACTAGTTGACACATTTGCTGGCCATATCATCGATTTTGGTTTCCAAGTCCAACACCTCTGACAACTTGCTCGAGCAAACACAAAATGCAAGCATTCAAAAAGTATTTACTGCAAGTCTAATTTACAAATTTTAATTACTTTTTCATATTTTTCTGTAACATTTTTGTCTTATACTTTCCAGGTGAGTTTTGAGAATTTTTCCTAGGATATCTAGAGGAGATATGTGTTATACTCACATAACATCTAGCAGATAATATAAAGACAGTTAGGGAATCACTTTCTTAATTTGAAGTTAAAGCTTCTAAGAACTTTTGTCAGGTATATCATCATTAGATTCTTTTCTTTTGGTTTCTCTATATATTTACTTAGTAATTCATACATAAATTTAACAACACTTTATATAAAGAGTGGCAGTTCATTCCTAAATTCAAACGAAGCACAAATTGATTTAGAAAATAAGAAGGTGAAATTAAGATGTACCTTCGGTGATTAGTTTTTTGGCATGATCATCTAACAAATAGGAAACTTTTGATTTTGTTAAGCACTATATATGGTGACGTGACTGCTAATAAGATGTATTTTCTAAATTTTTTTAGTGCAGGTACCATTCTCAGTGAGTCTACCAGCAAATCACTTAGGTGCATTCTTTTTTCTGTTAAGTATATTTCTCATTTATTGTAATTTAATTGTTCTAAGTTATAGACTTAAATGTGTGTAAATTGCTTTCGATTTTAACAGAATTTATGAAATATGTAAAAAATTATTTTAATCACAAGTTAGTTGTTGTTCAATGCTACTAGTATAAACAATGATCTTCCTACCAATTTTAATTTTAATTTCAATTTAGTTTATTATGCATAACAATATGAAAATAATGTAAATATGTATTTTTTTATTTTTTGACCAGGTTCTTGTTGCAAAGGATGTTAAGTACATTCAAATATACATAGCTACTTTTCATTTTTATAAGGAATAGATAGTAAAAGTAAATGAAACTTGGATTTATTTTTTTGTTTATGGTATAATTTTCGGAAAAGGAATATGGGGGTATAGTTTTTGTGAATTGGTATGTGATATTTTGGGAACTTTAATACTGATATATGATATTTTGGTTAGTATTTGGGTCCTTTAGTAGGGACTGACTTATTTCAATTTAATATATAACGCAAGTGGCTTAATTATAAATTTGATATTTTACTTTAATATGTAAGTGATATATACTGCTTTTTGTTTGCCATTAAAAAATTGCCAGAAAATACACACAAATTAAATTATATGAAATTAACAGTGTAATTTCATTTGATTTTTATGCCAAAACTTAAAATCATGAAATTATGCCCAATTTCATAATTCACCACATGAGGAACTTATTTCTTGAAATTAAAAAATAATTTCATGAAATAACCATGCCAAATATTAAATCATGAAATTATTTTCAATTTCATGATTTATCACGCATCAAAATTATTTCTTAAAATTAAAAAATAATTTCATGAAATGATCATGCCAAAATCCCTTTCAAATGTGTGCATAAAAAATATATGCACAAAACACTAATTATACGAAATCAAGAAATAATTTCATATAATTAACTATGCCAAATCCAAAAATCATGAATTTTATTCATGAAAAATGTCCCAAATATTATTCCTTGGAATCAAAAAATAATTCTTTGGAATAATCATGCAAAATATTAATTGTATGAGATTAATATGCCTAACAATATGCAATTAATAAATTAAGTGAAATTAATACCTAATTTCACACCCAAAAATACCAAAAATATTTTTGAAATTATAGAATCATAGGATACATTTTCTATGATTTTTCAGTGAATTTTCATAGATTTTTACATGAAAAATAGAATAGAAATGTTAAAAGAATAAAGAAAATATAGAACATTAGAGCTGGAGACTTCTTGGTGTGCAAATTGGAGACACAACAGTATTCTGGGTGCAATTCGGGGAGCTTAAACACAATCTGCACCCTTGGGACCCACTATCAATGACATAAAGCAAAGAAGAAAATATTAAATAGACCTAGTACACATGAACCATATCGATGACATTGTGTTTTGGGGCATGTGAGCTGAGACCACGGCCAACACCCCTCTTTTTCGCTGGGTTTGTCTCTCACTAAATCAGACAAGCGGACCCCACCTCTCTCTATCTCACTGCCAATGGACCCCAGTGCCTAGACGCAACTCGCCAACGAAGGAAAAAGAAAGAGAGAAGAAGATGAGTTCAGTGCACACACTCTTTCCCTTTGACAAGTTCAAAATCCAAGAATGGTGCATGTGAACTGAGCCCAAACAAAACAAACCCCAGAATTAAACTTTTCTCCCCTTCTGTTCTTCTTCCCCGAGCTCTGGAGTTCGGCCAAGGCTTCAAAAATTGAGCTAGGGTATATGAGCCGAATTAAATTAAATCGTTTTAGACATTTAATTTATTCCCTAAGGAGAGCTCAATGCCACAAACAAAATTGAAAATAGTAAATTGAGCAGAGAGAAAATCGAAGGAGAAAGTACCTCGGCCTTGAAGTGGACTGAGCAATTGAGAGCTCGAGAGGCCAAACCAATACTTAGGGAAGCTTCAAAGCACCTCCACGATGCTGTTTAAGGTGTCAATTTGGTGTGAGAGGCGTTCAATTGATGGGTTCACCTCTTGGTGCTTGGGTCCGACTCGGGTGTGGTCAATTGGCACGGCCTGATGCTCAACTGATCAAAATAATGCCTTGAACATGTTTAATGATGTTCTAATAGCATGTTAGGCGCCAGGAAGGCAAGGGAATGTTCGAGAAATACCCTCACTCGAATGGCATGATGAACCAGCACAAGAAGAAGACAAAGCCAACGGCTTTCTTCTCTCTCTCAGCCTACGCACAGGAACACGTGTGGGCATCCTATGGGATGACCTGGGTGCCAATTAGCTAGAGGAATCTCGCAAGGACGAGCCATAGGCTAGCTGTTGCCTGCCGGGCTCCATCTCAGCCGTTTGATCAAATCAAGGGCTCGGATGTTGCCAGCTCAGCCTCAAGCTCAAACCATGCTCCTTGGGCTATAAATAGACCCCCAAAGAAGAAAATCGAGGAGAGACCCCTGTAAGCTCAAGCTCTGCCAAACTGAAACCAAACCCAAATTCCACAAAATAAAGCTCTGTTAAGAAGAAAGGAGTTTGCACAATTAGGTAAAAGACAGAGGGGCCAAGCTTTGAGCTTGGTTTAGTCCCATTTGAGCTCTAAAGCTAGTCTCACCTTGATGGGTGAGATGGCTAAACCTTGAGCTCAATTGGTGCCTAAACTGGGTCTCAAATGCTCAATTATGTATGTTTTTTGTGAAATTTGATAAGCATACAATAACCAATAGGCACATGCTAATTTGGTTCAATAGGGATGGGGACATATTCATACCCTTCTCTCAAACCCTGTGCACATGTTCAGTGGCAATATAAAGCTGAAAAATAGCTTTATACAAGCTGTTATGCTGCTAAATTTCATAGAAAATCAAAGCCCCATGTTTATATAGTGATGTATTTTGATTTGTTATATTAAATATAATATTGCATGAAATTTTGATCAAATCTGGCTTTGTTTCTCTTTTTGATATTTTATTTTGCATTTTAAGCATGTTTGGATACTCAAAACCATATTTGAGCAAAGGAAAAAATGTAACCAAACATGCTGGTATGAATCTAGCAATACCCCTTTTCTGTTCAGTTGAGAGATCAGTCCATATCTCTCAACTAGTATTAATCTGGTTGTCAACTCTTCATGAAATTTCACAAAAATGTAGAGTAGATTTATATGAACTTATAGTTCAAATTTTACATTTTTTGAATTTTCTATGAATTGTTATGAATTTTCAAATCTCATCAATCAAAAAACTCAAAAAGGTCAATTTCTGGTCAAACTGAGAATTCCTTTTCTCTTTTAAATACAAAATCCAAAATTTCTTGATGCATTAATCTTTATAACACCTCATGTGATGTTTTAAAGGGTTTTGAATAATTAAACCAGGTCTTAACACCTAGGTTAGGCCAAATCTGATTTTTCAGCAGTGTTTAGCTGAGAGCATTTCTGTCTAGTTCAATAAAAATTCAAAAAACATGCATTATGTCAATCTAATTAATCTAAAATTTTATGGGCATATATAATTGGTTCTAATGCATCTAATCACAAATTTTTACCATTTTTGGGATTTTCTATGATTTTATATAAATTTTTGAAATTTGGTCTGTCAACAATCAAAACTGAGTCAGCTCTGGATTAATACCAGAAAAATATAAAAAATAAAATTGAATTGTGTAAAAATGGAAAATATGTGCAAATTTGATATCAAAACATTTCAGAACTTATTATTGACTTCATTGAACACATTTCAATAGGTAATTCAAGAAAAATGTGGCAAAAATCAAAAGAAAACCAAATTGAAACCAATGCTTGAAATGGCCCAGTGTACAAAAAGGACAATGCACACCCAAATTGACAAAATTGAACATTCAAACATGCTCAAATATACTCAAGGATGCTCTTGAAGGAGTTAATTGAGAAGAAATTCCAAAAAAAAGGCATGAAACACCATTCGGTACCGAACTCCCCGAAACCAGTCCGGTACCGAACGATAAAAGTCACAAATTTGATGATTTAAACTCAAATTAAAATTCAAAAACTTGTTAAACATATATAAACGATGCTATATGCCAAAGGAATTGAATCGATTTGCTCAAAATCGGCTCAAATTCATCAAAATTCCATCTCAACAACACCTCGGCCAAAATCGAGGTTGCTACCCTCATCCCCGAAGATGTAGGCGGTCACTAACGACGAGACCATCACCGTTGGACTCCATATGCTCCGACGATGTCAACAATGCCCTCCAATCGGAGATCCGATGCCGGCGGGGTGTTGATCAAGGTCGGATTTAAAAGTGCTAATATTGATGTATTTCAAAGTACGAATCTTGATGAAATTCAAATAGCCCATCACAGGCCTAATGCGCGCCTTTAATCCGACAGTTCAGTTCAAAAGCTGTTTTAAAAATCGGACCAAAGTCCAAATCTTGATGCATGGGCTCAATGGCCCATATTAATTTGTTTGAAAATAAACTTTAAGCATTAAATAAAATATTTTCTCAAGCACAAAAATCATGAAAAATATGCCAAAAATCGTGGTTTCATTTAAACATATTTTTGACACAATAAAATGTCAATTTTGATGTTATTTTATTTTAAAGAAAATTCAAAGCATATGTCATATATATTATTTTGTATAAATAAATAAAATTGACATAATAACAAAATTGTATTTTTGTTGATGATATGATTTTCTCAAATAAAACTTGTCAAATATGCAAATATACCCAAATCTTTGACCAAATATGTCAAATATGCAAATATGCCCAAATCTTTGACCAAACATGTCAAATATGCAAATATGCCCAAATCCTTGACCAAACATGTCAAATATGCAAATATATCCAAATCCTTGACCAAACATATCAAATAGGCAAATGTGTCCAAATCTTTGGCCAAATATGTCGAAAATACAAATGTGCCCTAATTATGGTGCGAAGTCATGTTATATTTTTGATAAGACAACATAAACATTCTTCTTATATTTTTGATAAAATAAATCAAAATATTCAAAATGATCAAATTATATTTTGATAAAGTAAATTAAAAATGTTCAAAATGACAAAATTATATTGTATTTTGATAAAACAAATTAAAAAGTTCAAAATAACAAAATCATGTCACATTTTGATGAAGTAAATTAAACATGTCAAAATGTTCAAATCATACTTAAGTTGACTAAATATATCCAAATTTGGACCAAATATGTCAGTATGGGTAAATATGCAAAACCCACTTAAAACTTGACTAAGCATGTCATTGTATCAAAATGTGCAAAATATGTTCAAACATTGACCAAACATGTCATTATGTTCAGACACACAATATACAATTAAACATTGACCAAACATGTCATTATGTTCAGACACACAATATACAATTAAACATTGACCAAACATGTCATTATGTCCAAATATACAAAACATGCTTAAATGTCGACCAAAATTCCCAAAACGCCCCTGGAAAGCCAAACATTGACCAAAATCATGCCTAAATTTTGGTAAAACATATTAACATATCAAATCATACCAAATCATGTTCTAAGAACGTTAAATTGATTGACAGTGCACTTCAGATTTAATGTTCCTCATATTGGAAATCGATAAAGAATTATATGTTCCCGATTCTTCAATTTTCCTAGGTTTTGAATTGACATAGCGCTTCAGATTCAGGACTTGGAAGGTCAATAGACTGTTTAGGACAATACGCCCTTGTCTTTGGCATGAACCTCTATAGAGATTATACATCTCTGGTTCCTTGAGTATCGAGTTGGCAGTATGCCTCATATTTGAACTCTGTGAGATCAATAAGATTATACGTTCTCGATCTTTGAATTATGAGAGATTATACGTTTCTCTGACTTTAGATTATACGTCTTTAGTCTAATTATTAAAAATTATACGTTTTGGTCGCTTCAATCTTTTGAGCCATGCTAATAAATAAACTACTTTTACACAATTTTATCAAAAAAATAAATAAATAAATTTGAAGGATTATTAACAGCAGAAGCCCTTGCCAAGCACCTTTGCACTCATATTTTACTTGGTAGATAATTAGTCTGAAAGATTAGTATTGGTCTTCACAGTATATATTACTCCGAATTGATGATAATTTATATCCAAATATTTCACATATCTCATAGGTTGTCCCTAAGAAATCAAATATCCTGTAGGGTTAGCAACTTTGTACCAGAAGTGTGAAATCCAAAAATGAAAGCAGCAAAGTGCTTCGAGATGGACTTGGTGTAAATGAATATTGAGCTACTAATAGATGTTGGATGGAAGGTGTTCTGATTGTCTTAGGCGTGACCACATCAAATCAATGGGTTGCAATCCCAATAGTACACCTGCTGTTGTGAGGAAGGCCAGACGGCAATCGGTAATTGTGATAAGTGAAACAAAATGTCTCACAGAACTGAGATTGTGGCGCGGTGATTGCTTGATTCAAGATTATGTTGCGTACTCTTCCATGCTAATGGTAAATGAATATATGAATTACAAATATTGATGAAGACTGCAAGTAAAATAAATATCTCATGTGATTCAGATGTGCTTGACATATGTACGACAAAATTACTCGAGATATAAATCGGTCAGTTACTTATGATCTAACTGGTGTCTTGTTAGGTTGAGAAAAAGAAGTGTTTGATGATTTTCTTTTAACTACAATTAAGAAGTAAAAGCAAATTTGTGTGGCTAGAATACTAGTTTACTAGATAAGTTCACCACCTAAGCAACCAAATATTCTTTAACAGTTATATCTAATTTAATAACAAAAGGAAGAAGAAGAAAAATCAAAATCTACAACAAAGGCAAATCTTAGATTAATTTCCTTTTTTCTGCTCCCTCCAATTGAAAGAAATCTTTGTAAAAGAAAAAAATGTTTGAAAAAAAAATGGCTCTATATGCCTTGTTATTTAGTATACACACCTTTTCTAGTCTAACTTCCTGGTGCTTCAGTCTTCAGCATCTTGGCATATACAGATTACATTTTTACCTTGTAGAACCATTTATCAACAATTCTTAGACAGATGTTCTTGTGGGCACTGACATAGATACATCCGACAACTCACTTTTCTATGTCCACCTACGGACTTTTGAAGTGATTGAGTGAAGAAATTTCCTTATAATAAGCCTCTGGCTCTGATAGTGCTCTTCAAGCCTATGACAAAGAGACTCTACGTAAGAGTCATTGTCGAAGTCCGAGACAATGCATTCACTAATGGCCATGAAAAGTTCGGATAACTCAGCATCACTACTTAGTTGATGCACAATTATACCTCTCTCAGTAAGAAAAGATGCATCTTCTGGCATCCTAACTAAATAAGATAAAAACATAATGTATGTTGTAACGAAACTTCCAAATTGTGGACAAGTTTGCTCAAATGCAATCAGGTTGCAGAACAAGCTATAAGTGTTGATTTCAATAGTCAAACAAGGAATCTCAATCACGCCATCGCAAAATAAAATATCAAGAAGCGAATGTGGATTCTCAGAAGAAAAAGTTCTTTTCTTAAAATCAATTCCTGCATGATGATATTCTGTTGCTCGGCGACATGGCAAACATTCATCAAATGTTCTTTGATTAATTCTGTCTAAGAAATTGCTTCTTGATTGATGTAAATTACAAACTAGTGGATGCTGCAAATGATATGTATCACTTTCGGCTTTTGCCCAGCATGGTTTGAAGTACATATGACATAAGTGAAGCAAATGATGAAAGTTTTTTGGCCTATTGGACTTACAGATTGATTTTGGATAGCAACCAAGTGCAACTTCAACACACTCAACAACATTGTCAACTAGTTTTGAAGTCCTGTCGCTTCCACCTGCTATGAGTTTGTGTATTGTCTGTATGACAATGAAGGGAATTTGGTTCTCTAAAAGTAATAAATCATGTAAATGAGATTCACTGTATAAAATGTCAGTGGAAGAGTGCACTTCATCTGCTTCATGTCTTGTATTGCATTGGCTATTTTGTGACTTCACTTCATCTCGAGTTCCTTCTTTATTTATAACTTCATCTCTGTTGGATTCATTTGATTCCTTCAACTGTGGCATGGATGCTTCTACTCCCTTCAGACAGATGAGGACGAAGCATCCATCGAGAAGCAACATTTTAAGGAAATCATTTTTGTCCATACTAATCTCATGGGCATAACAACTTTTTACTTTATTCTCCAATTGCTTCATTGCCTCTAGGAAATCTAACAACCCCTTTTCATGTTTTAAATTGAGAATATGATTAAGAAACTCATATTTCGTGAGTTGCATGGGATTTGTAACTGGAGCACCATAGTTATATGGTCCAATTGAAAGGATGTAAGGCAAGAAGGCATTCTTAGGTTTATCACGGATATGTATGTTTATTCTATGAATTACGGGTTTTCCGATTTCTTCTTCACCAATCTTGCCTCTTGTCACAGAGACGACCAATTCATTTATGTTTATCACATATTCTGCATCCATAGTTGTTCTCTGATAGGAAAATTGTTACATCAGAACTTGATTAAAATCAGAAAAAATGAAGTTATCAAGATGAAATGTAATGCAAATATGAAAACATGGAGAAAATGCTAATTTATAATAGACTATATATGTATCAAGTAAGATAAATTTGAGAATTATTTGACGACCATAACAATGTTCCTTATAGTTATTTTGTTATAACAGAAAAACTTACTTTATAGATCAATGTCCATTATCATTTAGTAGATTACATATCAAATATTCAAATATGATAAAATTTGAATATTATCCGATCACCAACCAAAAATCAACAAAAATGAACTTTTAAGTTTTGAAATCATTTGATGAATTATCATTTGGTTTGAAGATTACAGGAAATCTACTGCAATATATGTCTAAACTTTTGTTTGAGCCAATTGTTTTGTTTGTCAATATAATGCATTCTACTTCAGAATATCCAATTAAAGTATTTCACAGAGGGAACCTTTCATTTTGATTAGCTTAGACAAAATTATACAAAGAGAATACCATATTAACAACCATTATAGCAATTGTCTAGGAGATCTTGAAGAAAAGGTAACCTGTTGCTCAGAGATGAAGCTTGGAAACAGAGCGCCAGAAGAAAAAAGAGATCAATTATTTGGTTCGTGATTGTTTTTGCGGAGGCACTATTTCTCGCTTCTTCCTAATTGAGACAGAACTTGCTGCTATTTTTATAAAACAGAGAATTGCACAGTGAAATTGATATGGGCAGACAGCTATTGAGGGATAGGCTAGGCCATTCATTTCAAATGCTGATCTTTTGGTGTTTGGACCGAAATATATGTGAGGGTGCTGACGGTGTACTGCAGGATTGAATGTTTTCACTAGCTACCATAATACTTTTCCATCTTATGTTTCAGCACTACTTTTATATATAATAAGATGGTCAACAATCAAAAAAGGTTGTTCAATCGGTTGATCATCCCAGAGATTCTAAAATGATGGATATGATTTGTTATTACTATTATTATTATTATTTTTGAAAGGTCTGAGTTCTTATCATAGGGCCTCTTTTGGATTGCCATGGCTCAGGTATTGTAAATTCCTCTAACCACAATGGTTCTTATGGATAATGGGAAAACAAAATTTTGGAATGTAAACCAAATCTTAAATTTGAGATCTTGGAGTTAGTTATGTTCTTACTTTCTAGTTCCTATGATAGTATGTTTGAATCTAAGAAACTCACATCTACTCTGAACTCAGTTACTATTAATTGATTCCTTGACAAATTAATGGAACTAACAATTGCAATTCTCGTTTTAATTTTGGGTTCTAAATTTAGAAAATAAATATCAAAACAAATTTCTTAAAGACTAAGATTACAAGGCTATATAAAACTTCACTTTTTGGAATTATATAAACTTTGAAAACGTATGAAAAATTTTAAAAGAAAATATAAATTAAAAGTTAAGAACATAATGACAGTACAAACAAGCAGTCATCCTGGTGAAAGTAGTTGCATCCTTGATAGAATTAGCAAAATTTGCTCTCCGTTAATTAGGTCTCACAGCCAAGAAATATTTGATAAAAGAATTACACTCATAGGTCAGAAAGAAAGAATTAAGATAACAAAATAAAAAATACTTCGGTAAAGAAAAAAATACATAAAACTCAGATTCAAAATCAAAATACTCAATTAACATGCATCTATTGGAAGCTATGGTGATACAATAATGATGTTTCAACAAAGATGAGGAAGAAAAAAGAAGAAAAAAGAGGAAGATAACTAATAAACTTAATTTCTTATTAAACTCATAGTTCCCTATTACATGACAACAAATAACAACTAATTATATGGTCTAAATAATTTTATAGTCTAAATAATAAATATAAACTTTAGAATTTCGTAATTAAAGAAAAAACTGGAAAGACAACAATAAAAGCAGAGCATTAACTCTACGCAATCTCCACTAAAATGCTCACAAATTTCTGTAAGAAGCTCTAATAAACCTGAAACTTTCACCTCTTAAAATAGACTTCAAGAGCTTTAAATACATATATTACACTCTACCAGTGAACCACATTTGTCCTTCCAAATCGTGGTATTAATTAGCTTCAGTTTCCTGCCTATGCAGAATTTATTGAAATTTAATTCCTTTAATTTTTTCAACAGCATCCACCAGCAGAGTGTGACTTCTGGTGGAAGAAGACATAGTACTAGACCTTCAGTGGCCATGGACAACACCTTAGATAGGATTCTGGATCATGATTAGTGGTGAGCAAATGAAACACAAATGTTTTTCTATTGCAATTTGATTTTTGTTAATGCTAAATCTTTAATTTCTTACCGAACAAGATACCATGGTTCTGCATAATCTAATGTCAGATCTCACTATGTTGTTAGTAGTTGTTTGACAACTTATGTACTGTTATCAAGGCTTCAAAAGTCTTGTTGGAAAAAAAACATTTTTTTAACATAAAAAAGTACAATTAATTAGAGGTGCAGTATCTTTAATTTTGTGTGTAGCATGACCAGAAAACAATCTTCAAAATTTTGGTACACATGCTTGTCATGTTTCCTGGTCCGTGAACGTTTTAGATAGGAATTTCTTGAGTTGTCATGGGTAATCCTGAGGACTCACCTATCTGGGTCCAGCAACAGATATTTGAAATGATTGATCCAAGCAATTCCCTTGTCATAGGCCTTTGAGTCTGATAGTGCGCTTCAATCCTATTACAAGGAGGCTGGAGGTAATTGTCACCATCGATGCCAAGGACCATACATTCACTAATCACCCTGAAAAGGTCAGATACTTCATCATCACTATTTAGTCGATGCACAATGATACCTCCCTTGGTGAGCAGTGAGACATCTTCAAGCAAACTAATCAATCGGGACAGAAATATAATGTATGAAGTAATGTAATTTCCAAATTGGAGGCATGTTTGTTCAAATGCAATTAAGTTGCAAAATAGAGCTTTTGTGTTTGGAACAATAGTTAAACTAGGCATCTCAGTCACGCCATTATAAAATGCAATGTCAAGAAGAGAATGCAGATTTTCAGAACAAAAAATTCTTTTCTTCAAAATGATCCCTACACGATGATATTATGTTGCTTTGATGCCATGGACTTGATTCTTTGCCCTGCTAGAAGATTTGTATTAGATGAACTTAGCATGTTGTCGGTAAATACATTTCTGCCTAATGGAAGAACATTATGGAATAATGGATTATTTACATTGTTTTCACAGACTTCAATTTCTGCAAGACATGGTCAGAAGTACATGTGACACAAACGAAGCAAATTGTAAAATTCTTTTGGTTGGTTAGATTTTTAAATTGCTTTTGAATAGCAGTGAAGTGAAATTTCTACTAGCTCAGTTATGTTCTCAACTAGTTCTGAGGTTTTCGTGTTGCCTGACTTGCTTCCATCTACCATGACGTCATGTATCTTCGTTATGATAAAGAAGGGAATTTGGTTCTCAAGGAGTGGCAAATCATGCCATAGATCTTGACCGTAAAGTTCATCAGTAGGACAAAAATCTTCTTGATAGTCGTCATTCATCGCATAACATTGGCTGGTTTGTATATTAGTTTCATTTGAAGATAACTTGTCATTCATGACTGATCTTGAATTGTCCTAACAAGTGCTTATATCACCTGCTCTGTTTGATTCCTCAGATTCCTGCAGCTCTGACATAGAACCATCGATCCCACATAGAGCCACTAGCATGAAACAACCATCAAGCAGTAACATTTTAAGAAAATGAATCCTTATCCATAGTAACCTCATCCGTATAACAGCTTCTTACTTTTTTCTCAATCCCCTTCATTGCATCCAAGTAATTTGCTATGTTCTTCTTCGGGTTCAAATTAAGAATATAATCAAGGAATTCGTACTTCGTCATTTGCATAGCTTGTGTACCTGGAACCCTGTGGTTATATGGTCCTATGGAGAGCATCAGCGGCTGAAAGGCATTCTTATATCTATCATGGATATGCACCTTGATTCTGTGAATCTGTAGTCTCCCAGTCTCTTGTTTCCACTTTCGCTGCTTAAAAAGTCATTATTCCATTCTACTGTCAAAGAAACTGCCATTTTCTCTATGTTGATTATACGTTCCCTGACCATATAGATCTGCTTCTCTAATAAAAATAACAAAAGGATCCTGTCAACCTCTGTGCTAAATAATATCAGGATATTTAAGTTCCATCAGACATTTTGTGTTGCCTCAAAATTCACAATTCGTCAAAATGTGCAAATTCAACAATATATCATATGATGTCCTTTGCTAACACTTTATGAATTTAATTTGTTGGAAGGATGAAAGATAAGTTTTTACCAATGGATTCTAGATATTGAGTTATTGACTGAGATGGAACAATCGGTGATCATAATGTCTATTAGTTTAAGCTAGTCGTGTCACATTAATTTTGTTTTAGGTTTTGAGTTATTTTTTGTAGCGGCAATTCTGGTGCAAATTAGTTTTTAGTAAGAAATTTTCTATTTTGGCAGCTATGAATATGGCGTGGAGGAAAAATGGAAACCACAACATATTTGTAAGTTATTTTTAGGTAAGTATATCTTTGTAATAGAAAACGTTTATAAAAAGAAAAAAAACAGAAAATGGGGCAGTAATTTTCAGCACCACAAATCTTCTCTCTTTTTTACTGTGTTTCCTTGTGTGATTCTAACATTTGGTATCACAGCAAGTTTAGAGAAGGGAATGGGTGATATTGGTGAAGAGAAAAAGATGCAACCGCCTAAAGCAATGGCGAGAGGAGGTGGTGTGCCAATCCAATACCCTATGCTAAACGATGCAAACTATGGCCTGTGAGCTGTAAAAATGAAGATCATCTTGCATGCATTTGGTGTGTGGGAGGCAATAGAGGGTAAAGCACCGATCTCCCAGGGCGTGCCGGATGCTATAATGATGGCAATTGCAGAGGAGTTGGAAAAGGAACCATGGGAGGCTATCAAGTAGATGAGTGTAGGAGAGGATTGTGTTAGAAAATCAAGGGCACAAGTGCTGAAACGACAGTTCGATTATATGGTCATGGAAGATTCTAGAAACATTCTTGAGTTCTCTGAAAAACTCACCAGCATGGTGGGTGAAATATGATCTCTTGGAGTAGAGTTGAAGGACAGCACGATTGTCGAGAAATTGTTTAGTGCTGTCCTAGATAGATTTCTTTCTTTCATTGGTACGATAGAAAAATGGGGGGATATGTCCACGATGTCCATTACAGATGCGGTAGGATGCCTAAGGGTATTCGAGGAGAGTCTAAAGGGGCAGCGACATCACAAGGAACAAGAAGAGTAGGTGATGCTCACACGTGCACAATGGGAAGCACTGCCCATAAAAGAAAAGAAGGGCAGTGAAGGTTTTGACAGCAGACAAGGTTATAGCCAAGGTAGTGGGCGGGGAAATGATAACGAGAAAAAACCAAAATTAAGTGCTTCAATTGTTCAGAATATGGGTATTTTGCATCAGAATGTCACAAGCCCAAGAAGGAGAGGGCATTTTTGGCAGAGAAGGGAGATGATGAGCCTGCTCTCTTCATCTAGGAGTGAATGAGAAGGATGATGGAAATGTTTGGTACCTCGACACGGGTGCCAGCAATCATATGACTGGCTGTAGGAAGCATTTTTACCAAACTTGATACGTCTATTAGAGGCACGGTTAAATTTTGGCGACGGATCAATGGTATCCATCGGTGGTCATGGCACCGTGCTAATCGAGGGACGCACGCGCGAACACAAATGCATTAACTGATGTGTATTATATTCTGAAGCTAACCAGCAACATCATTAGTTTGGGTCAACTCGAGGAACGCGGATGCAAAGTCGTGATGGAAGATCGCTACCTACACGTGTTTGATCGCAAGGGACAGCTGCTGGTTCGTGTTGAAAGAGCAAGGAATAGACTGTACATCCCCAATCTTGATCTTGCACAACTAGTATGCCTCGACAATGATGTTTGGAGATGGCATGCATGCTATGGGCACATAAATTTTCAGGCACTGCATAAACTGGGCCAGGAGGGTTTAGTCGAGGGCCTCCCGCTGGTTAACCATGTAGAACAGTTGTGCGACGGCTGCCTGGTTGGTAAATAACGCCGCACACCATTTCCACAGGAGGCAAACTTCAGAGCAAGCGGGATGTTGGAGTTAGTACATGGTGATATGTGCGGACCCATCACACCTCCAACCCCAACCGATAACAGGTACTTTCTATTGATGGTTGATGACTATAGTAGATACACGTGGATTGCACCGTTAAAATCCAAAGATAAAGCTTTCCGAGCATTCAAGGAGATCAAGATGGCGGCTGAGGTTGAAACAGATGCGAAATTGAAAGTATTTCGCACCGATCATGGAAATGAATTCAAGTCAAATGAGTTCACTACCTATTGTAAGTAGATGGGTGTCAAAAGATACTTGACTGCACCTTATTCTCCTCAGCAAAATGTTGTGGTCGAGGGAAGAAACCAGACAGTTGGTACCATGGCACGCAGCATGATGAAGAGTATGAATATGCCTACGAAGTTTTGGAGAGAAGTTGTCACAATTGCAGTATACATCCTAAATCGTGCGCCGACCAAGAGTATGATTGGGATGACGCCGGATGAAGCATGGCACAAACAGAAGTCAGCGGTACATCACATGCGAACATTTGGGTGTGTAGTACATGTGAAGCAGGTAAATGGGCATATCAGAAAATTCACCATTCACAGCTCTCCGGTGGTGTTTATTGGATATGAGAGTGGTTCGAAGCATACCACATGTATGATCCCTCCACCAGGAAGGTATATGTAACACGTGATGTCGTTTTTGAGGAAGAGAAGGCACGGGACTGAGGTACCATGCAACATACGGAGGAAATCCCATCTGGTGAGGTGTTTCATGTAGCTTATGAATAAGTTACGGCTGCAGGCAGCAACAAGAACATCGGTGAACATGAACCGCAAGGTGTAGTGCAATGGGAGGAAGGTGAAGTAGAGGAAACAATAATACTGGCATCCCCTGCTACATCCGAGGCACTTTCAGCACATGGCACAATTGGTGAAGCTTTCATAAAATTTTATCTTTGGCATGTCCAACAAGTTAATTAATAGCTACCATAAGAAATCCAGTGATTTATATTTGATTTCATCTAAATCTTAAAAAAGACTTGCATATGTGAAATTATAGTAGTTAGTAGCAAACTAAATTATTACATACATGCATGAATGAGCTGACAAAATCATATCTACAACACTGAGTAAACCATAATAGAAATTAATTACAGGTGTACTATCTTTAATTTTGTGTGTAACAACATTTTTAGAAAATCAATCCTATCCATTTTAACCACATTCCCATAACTGCTTCTTATTTGTTTCTCAATCTCCTTCATTGCATCCAAGTGATCTACCAAGTTCTTTTCATGGTTCAAATTGAGAATGCAATCGAGGAACTCATACTTGTTCATTTGCAAGGTATGTGCAGCTGGAAAACGGTTGTTATACGGTCCAATGGAGAGCAAATTTGCTCAAAGTCGTTCTTATTTTTACCACAGATATGTACATTAAGTCTACGAATTAGCGGTCTCCTAGGCTCGTCTTGGGTACTACTGCCACCTAATTGGCTGTAATTCCCTTCTGTTGTCAACGAAATGGCCAATTTCTTTATGTCAACTACGTGTTCGCCAGCCATACATCTCACTTCTCTAATAAAAAGTAGTACAAAAATGTCAAATTCTGTGATAATTAATTAGAATTAAAAATAAATAAAATTTTATGTTGACTTGTGTCTTAAAGAACCCTCTTAAATCATTAGAATCTGGATATTGACAAACATAAAACAACATTTATATGTGTTAAGCTAGATGAATTTGATGGTCAAATAAAAATGGGTTATTGGTGAGATTTACTTATCCGATATACAGTCCTGTTTTTTCAGAGTTGTTCATGAAATCTTATCGTTGTCTGGCATAATAATGTTTTAGTGCCTATGAGGGTTATACTTGAAATCTTATTTTGTTCATGAAATTTGGAAAACTGTTAATCACATGAACAGTATCTTGATTGATGAACTTGAGACATACATTCCTAATTCAAGAAAATATATACAATAAATAATATGTATATCTTTCATAAAAAATTGCATATGCAACCAAAATGCCATAGTTCCAAATATTATTTGGAAAATGATTAGTGTTAAGGCCGACAAATCCAAGAAATCAGTCCCGTATCTTATTCTACACTTTTGCTGGATGAGCTTTCGATTTTTCTCCGATTTTACAAATCCAAACATGAAGTTGCTTCTGTTTTTCCTTGCTACCACAAAATGATTGAGACTCAATACGGGGCAACAATAAAAACTACTAGTTGAAACTTACAATAATATTTAGAGTTGCACGGTATTAGGTTTCAAAGTAACCCCAACAAAATTGTGTAGCAGAAAGAAAAAATAGGCATATCCTTGAGATAACTCGAACCTTGTTGGTTGATTGATATGAATGTTCCTACATACCTTTGGTCTGAAGCCTTGCTTACCACTGTCTATTTTATCGATAGAATGTCATTCGAAGTTATATAGGAGAAAATGCCCGTACAAGTATTGGACCCTAAGTGTAAACTTTTCAAATATCTGCAAAGGTTTTTGGGTGTGTTTGTTATGTGCATGCTAAAGGACAAAAGCATGACAAATTAGACCCAAGAGCCATCAAATGTGTACTTACTGGCTAGTCTTCTACACAAAAGGGTACAAATGTTTTGATCCAATGACCAAGCAAGATATGCGTCCATGGATGTTGTTTTTCTTGAAATAAATTCTTCATATCAAAATCTTGTAGGATATCAAAATTTTTTATTTTCAGAGTTTCCTAATTATTTTTTTCGGATTTTTTAAGATAGTTCCAAAATAATAATAAAATAATAAATATTTATATATTAGAATTACTTATTTTGAAAAAATATATTTATAATAAATACTTAAAAAACTCTAAAAATAGATCTAGCGTGAGCTTAAAATCACCAATATCCTCAGTGAGTTTAATTCAAAAACCTATCGAATCGATTTAAATTTTCAAATCCGAGTTTCTCAAAAAAAATTTCATATTAAAATCTCATAGAATACTGAAATTTTCTATTTTTAGAATTTTCTAACCATTTTTTTCAGATTTTTTTGAAAATGACATATTCTCATATAAAAACATTTATTATTTTATTATTATTTTAGAAGTATTTTTAAAGATCCTAAAAAAATAGTTAGAAAATTCTAAAAATAGAAAATTTCAGTATTCTACGAGATTTTGATATAAAAAATTTATTGAACTACTCGGATTTATCATTTAAAATCGTTTCAATTATTTTTTAAATTAAACTCATTAAAGAACTTGATGAGTTTAAACTCATCCTAACTTTATTATATATATATATATATATATAATTTTTATTTAATGTATGTTTTCAAATTTATTTCTATGCACGTCAGCGCTATCTCTTAGTTTAAGAAAGCTTGATCTCCATATACAGAATGTACTCTTGTAGAATGTCAAGTGAATAGTTATGTGACTTGCAATTTTTTATATAAGTTACAATAAAGAACGCTTTTCCTATGTTTTGCTTTTTAAAGCCTCCTGTGAACTGGAAGCCTATCCACGTGTCAACATTTATAAGGGCAAGGATCCTCCACTATATCCGTACAATTGGAGAGGAGCCAACCATAAAAACACAGTGGTGCATACAACTTAAAAAAAAAATCACAAAAGTAGATGCACACATGCACCAGTCTTTTACTCGTCCAAAACTCTCTCTTTAGACACATTTATAATACAAAGCTGCAACATATGATTCCCTTAATTCAAGAACAACAAATTTAAGACAAACCTAAGTTCTGAAAAAGAAAATATTACTAAACAATCTAATTAGATAATTAATGATTACTTCTTTATGTGGTAAGAAACTATAGATCAGGCTAACAAATTATATAGTAGAAAATTATATGCAATATGCAAAGCGGTAATGCCTTGGAAGACCTTTGAATTTTTTATTTGTGATAAATTGACCTTCAAACATTTAATTTGAACATACACCTTCCTGAACTATACAACTTCTGACAAAATGACCCTTAACTATTAATTTACTATATAATACTCAATTATAAAATATGAAATGACCAAAATACTCTTGCATGCCTATAGTATTTAAAATATTATGTTATATGAATTTTTAATTTATAGAAACTTATTAACTACTTTAAACATTATAGGTACTTAATTAAATAATCGTTATATAATATGTTTGCTATTTTATTTTTATTTTTATTTTGCATGTTTTATTTTTATTTTTATAAAAAAATATAGTTTCTGAAATAATTAAAATTGGTAAAATTTTGTGATTAACTATCTACCCATCCAAAACACAAAATAACAATAATTTGAAATAATTGTTAATCCAGATTAACACTATTCTCACCAACATTCAAATGCACCCTTAAAAAATGCGAAAGGCAAATCGGTCAAAAAACAGACAATTAAGAAGAAACTACTGAAAATCTCAAATTCTAATTTATTTAGGAATTTCTGGGAATTTATGGTACTAACTCATTCGTATAGGCGATTAATTATGTGCTTGTTAGATTAAAAGAAAAGGTCTTTCTGTTTGCTTAGCTTAGATATTGTTTTCCTTAATTTACATCAAATATTTGTTTTTATAGTTGACTTTGATATTGCACAAGTGGGCTTGCTACTGTGAGTTGGGCAAAGGTGAACTTTCAGATCTTTCTAATTGAAGTTCAGAAATTGGTCACATATAGAACAGATTATATCTAGCTTAATTACCCTAAACAAGTTGTGTATATATATATATATATGTGTGTGCAGAGGAAAATTGGATTTTGGTCTGACACTGGGGACAAATTAATCAATTAAATTGCAGAAAACTTAAATTATGCTTGAATTGGATATACCCAGTAATTAATCCTAATTAATTCCTAAGTTAATCATGCATCATACCATATATATACCATGCAGAAAATATATATTAGCTACTGAGCTCTCAGTTCACGAGTAAAAGAATCAGCCTATCATTTAATTAAGTAATTACCACTCATTTGCAAGTATATATCGTTCCCTCTCTTACTTACTTAGTATATATGGCTCTGTTTTCTATATATCATTCCATTTACCAACGTCATCACACTCTCCCTCTCTCCCTCTCTCCCTCTCTCTCTCCCATTGCAAGAACAATTTACCTTTAGTAGCATCGCTCTGTTTTCTCTTGGTGCATTATCTCCTACATACTCACCATCTCTCTCTCATTGCAAGAAGTCAAGAACCCATCTTTCTATCTCTCCGTGCACTATATATTACCTATATCTATATCTATATCCGCACCTCCATTCTCAGTCTTTCGATCTCTACTCGCCGTTGATACTAGGCATTGCTTCAGGTGATGAAATTGCTACTGGAACTGCTTTCTTTTCTCTCTTTTATCGATCACACATTATCTCATTGCTTGTGTTTCTTTATTAATTCTTGTAGGATGTCACTTCATATCATCTTCAACTATATAGGTACATTAATTTCCTTCTTTGTCCTTTCATTTTATCTCACTGACACACTCACTCACACACAAACAACACCAAGGGTAGCTTTGTCTGTTCAATCTCTTACTTTCATTCTGAGGTGTAATGTAGATTTTGATATTCCGAAATGGAAATTTGAACTGATGATTTGAATTCTTGAATGCGACAATCGCCAACATTCAAGAATTTATTCGTCATGTAGATTATCTATCATGTTTTATTTTAATTTCAGACTTTGATTTTTTTATTTCTAAAACATCAAGATTGTTAAATAAATTATCGCCTATGTTATGATAATCGCCATCAAAGAAATCACGAGCAGACTTCACTGAGAATAAACACCTCCTCAATTTAACATTTTACTTGAAGTGTATATTTGGTTTATTAAACTTAGTTTGACAACTTTTGCAGCAATGACGCTCAGTTGTGCTCGAGATATCTCTACGTTGTGAGTCTCTTAATCATTTTATCCTTTTCTTTTTTTTAGAATACTAGACAATGAGTTTTTTCTTTCTTACAAGAATAGAGATACAAAATGAACTCACAGATTATAGCTTTACATTTTTTTGTGAGAAAAATTAACTTTACATTTATACCATTTAGACCCAACCCGACACTGATCAGAAATTTACAACTTGCATTTCACATAGTCTCATCAAAAACTCGATCAATATTACCCATTATTGGACAGTACCCAGAACAAATCAAATAATTACTTAAAAAGTGTTAGATTCTAGCGTTCACTCTCCTTCCCCTGGCGGCCTGGCCCCACTTACTCTCCCCTATCTCCTCCAATCTTGTTTAGCAGCTCTGCAGATATGAAAAGACTAACAAAAATTATACTCGATCAGACCACCATAAGACAAACCACACTTGTATCAACCGTTATCTGAAAACCTTATTCTATTGACAAATTAACAATTTGAACAAACAAAGGCATACTCATATCAACACATTCAATCTTCCTCAACAATATGTTTCCAAAAATCCCGAACCATCAAATAAGCTCCACTTACAAGAGATAATATGCAATCAAGTTTCCATCATCTAGCTTCAACACGAATAACATTCAAACTCTGTTATTGGAACTCAATTTGACATCAATGCAGATAAGCAGGTTAAAGAAAGAAAAACTAACAGAAGAACATTAATGGTCTCACAACAAAAAAGAAAAAAAGAGATAAGATTATTCCGAACAAATAACCAGTGGTAGTAGACAAGATAGGAATAGTTATCATTTGTAAGGTCAGAATAGTAATTTGAAAGCATTTTGGGTACATAAGGTTGAGGTGGACCAATAAGAACCAAGCAACACAGCTCCAAATTTTTTCAACCATAACAACTGGACAGATAATTGCATGTTTTACTTGAGCACCAAATGAAATAAGCGGCATCATAAAGCAACACTCACCCAGTTTCTAGGACATTAGGAAAAAGCATTACATATGAAAGAAAATTGGCTTCTACTATCCAATTGCGTAAGTTAACCAAATCAAGATTACACACCATCAAATAATAAGCAGAAATATGCATCATATTCTGACATCTCTAAGGCATATCCACATTAAACTGAAGCCCTATTTAGTTAGATCAATTCACATGGATAAGAGTTAAGTAAAAGTACCTATTCGCTCCATTATTGCCTTTTGTCCCAATGCTTCAGTAGTTGGTAATTACCTTATTGCAATCAGATTAAGTAGAAGATAGATCAAATATATATATTTCTAACCTGAAAATCATGGTGTTTAAATTGAATTTAACATTTCTTTAGGAAACATAGATTATATCAATTTAACCTGAAAATCATGGTAATTACCTTATTGTCAGTTATCATCCTTCTCTACTAAATTTTCTACCTTTAATCTTTTATATCACCAGAATTGATCAATAAACATAGATGCATTATCAGCATCGAAGTACCATGCCAAACAATAATCAGCTTATGCACATCCTATAAAACACCAAAATAGTAGTTTTTAATTGTTTTGCAATGGACCATATAGGTACGTTTTAGGAGTTTATGCTGACAGGGATATGTATTTATCCATGATGGTACTTCAATTTCTGGCTTTACTTGCCCCTGGCATATCCATAGGCAACTGCTCAATGTTATCTGACTACATCTCTTCTGGCATGGCGTTGCTTTTGTTTCCTGTTGCCATAGTGTGTTCGTATCATAATGGATACCAGATAGGGCAGAGATACTCTCCAGTGAGTTACAATTGTATTCCTTTAAATTGAATTTAATCTTTAGTCAAAAATAAAAACAAGCTATCTTTTTAAAATAACTGATGTGATTTTTCTCATTGAATATTTAACAGTGGCTTCTCGCACCTGCTGCTCTTTGTGTTGCTGGGGTGTGTAGATCCTGGTGGTGGGGAGATGAAATAGACTATATGATTGCCGTCATCCACCTGAGCACACTAGCCACCTTGTCCATCTCCATGGTCTCATCATTCCATAGATTTTGGGCGCCACGGTTTACAACAGTGATAGGTCCGACATTGCTCGCTCTTTGGCTCATATGTACTGCCGTGGCTTATGATGGTCCCACCCACTCCAGCACCTTTTGGGTAACTTCCATACCTTCTATAGATTTATAACATCATGTTATCATAATTTCCACATAATTTCATGTTTTCGTCAATCATGTAGGGACATGTTGGTGGCGATATAGTGGCTATCACTCTTGCCATTTTAGGATGCTTTATGGCTTATTTCTTTGTCCACGGATGAGATACTGCACCCTTTGTAATTATTTTTTGATGCACAGAGTGGTTTCTATTTTGACCATTTTTTATTACACTAGAGACGTCATCAGAAACTCTCTCCAAAGCATGATTATACATATTTTTTCAAGAGACAATTTAAAACTGTTTGATATGCGTGTGGTGATAGAAGTCTCTTTCCTATTTTGTTGAGATTCATAGGTACAATTTTCCAGTTAAGTCTAAAAAAAAGAAGTCCCCAGGTGAAATTTGGTTGGAGCAATTGATCAAACACTTTGAGACCATTCAACTTTTCAATAAAAGCAAGTCAAATACCGAGCATTTCAAATTCCAAAGGCATCTTACAAACTTCATTTCACAGATTAGATGACAATGAGATATCTTACAGATAAGATCGGACCAATGAACTTCAGAAGATACTTTCGTATTTTTGTGGGACCTTGAACCGAGATTGGACGAGTCATGAGAAGAACAATAGATTGGATTTGTTCCATAAATCTCTCTATTCATTTGCAAATTTTTGTTGTTTTCCATTTCGAACGAAGAAAAAGGGCAAGAGCTCGATTCGAACGAGAGATTGGATTGGATTGGAGGAGAACGAAAGGAAAGTAATTAAGCTAGTGTTATTTGATAATTGGATAAGCGAAGTACGGATGATTTAAATATTTTAAAATATTTTAACATATTAAATGAAAATAATTTAGGATGAAGTAAATTAAAATATTTATAAAAATGAAATAATATTAAATTTGTTATTTTAATTATTTTACATACTTATTTTTTTTATTATTAAATATTAATATTTTCAAGTGATTTAATTAAAGAGGATAAAAACGTACCAAATTCAAATGTCTATAAGCGGCTTTTCTTTTGTTGGATGCATGGTTCACTGTTTTAATTAAAAACCGATTAATTAACCCGGTTTTTGCCGGTTCATTAACATTAATGTTTGTCTAAACGATCCAAACTGCAAGCCGTTTTTGTATTGCCTTAAGTAAGCTAATATTTGTGTGCTAAAAAAAAATTATGCTCAAACACCTAAAACATTAATCTCTGTTTTATTATATTAACATAAATATTCTATTTTATTTTCCAAAAAAAAAAAACATCATAGTACATTAATCTATTTGTGAGATTGTTTTTATTTTTTTAAGCTCTCCTCTTGTCATCTATGAATAGCACCTTCCTTTTATTTTCTTCTATTTCTCCAAGTCCAAAATAATAAATCCCCAAAATAGACACATAGCTCTTCTATTTAAAATGAACTATTTATCTTAGAATTTTGTGTTCTGTTAATTTCGTCTTAGAAACCTAAAGCTAGCCCCCTGTTTGATATATCGTCTGATATCAGAGAAGTCGACTCCATATTAATTATAAGCTTCAAGTAAAAGGTAACGATTTAATTTCTCGCATAATTCTTTTTGTTCGCATGTGTGGTGTTTTTTTTTTTTTTATGGGTGGCACAGCTTACATACCTCATTGAAGTTTCTTCCTGTGTCTTTTCTTTTACCCTTTTAAAGTTAAAAAAAAGCCTATTTTTGAACAAAGGAAGGGATTAATTAAGTCTAACTGTGTAAGTGTGATTTGCTTAATTCTCGATCTTTTGAAATTCTATGAAATTGATTGATTAATTAATGCTCTGTGCAAATAGCCCATAATTTTCGATGTAAATAGAAAAAAAAAACCATGAAATTTTCTTCCTTGTATGCTAACATGCTGGTCATCGTGTCATTTTTCAGAACTAATGGATTCAAAAATAGATATCGAATCCAATTTGATGTGCAGCAAACTACAAGAGAATGAATTGGAAGTGCATCCAATGATACCCAAGTTCATGCAACCTCTTACAAGTATCAATTCCTTTTCAAAATAAACAAAATTATCTGTATGAATATTATTAAGAAAAATTATCTTTGTACCCCACATTATTAAGTATCCTGTTTAGCGGTTGTAAATATACAATACTGACTTTTATCTTATCATTTTTTTTGTATCGATTCTAGAGGTTTTGTGTTGCAACCAAGTGCGCAAGTCGCGTCAACATGAGAAACAACAAGTTGTCGAAGACTGCACACCGCTGCTGGTAAATCTTAGCAGCATATCTTTCATAGTTCTTTTCACAATAGGCAGCATTGTAGCTACAATCGGCGCATACCCTAACAAATACAGAATGGCGACGAATCTTTCCGGTATCGCACTTCCTGTGTCGGCCTGGTGTCTGAGAGCACTATATTTCAAAACGGATGCCAGCAAAAGAAGAAGGTACCAAGTGGCACAGGCAGTATTTACTTCAATCGCCGGCCTTGGTAATTGTTTTGATGCATTTAAGAGATTCTTGCCATTCCATGTTAACATAGCCATCTCCACAGTGCTCTCTATCATTTTTGGAATTGGCCTCTTTTATTTTAGTTTGTTTTGCGACGTCTCAGAAAAGGAAGAAGAAAAAGAGAGCAATTTATGTTTGATGTATCAGTTGTAATTGATTCAACATGTAATATTTAACAAGTGTATGACAAATATTTGTTGCTAAACTAGACAGATTTCAATATTTTGATCCTTAGTTTATATGAAACTTAATTTGGTGTCTGTCCTGAAAAACAACATTGTGATACCGTTCGAATATGGGTGGCATGCCGTTCGAGCATGAGTACCATGCCGTTCGGACATGGTGTTCAGGGTCAAAGACATGCACCACATGCCGCTCAAGCATTAACGCCATGCTGCTTATTCTTCGTTAGCATCCATTCGACGGCAGGGCCCCCATCACAACGATGTCCGAGGGGGGCGAAATATTGTTAGGCCATGCCAAAATATCAAATCCCACATGCAGTAGAAGCCACCACGCCCCGCAGCACTGCGTTCTCTTGTATATATTTCGAATACCTATTTTTGACAAAAAGAAAAACAGGAAAATAAATAGTCAACCTTGAAGCTCGACTCATAGATGTTACCCACAACCGGGAATGTAACTACCAAAGAATCATCAATCTTCCATGAGCTCTCTTATGTTCTTAAATCTAATTGTTTTATCATTTAATAACAATGATTTACAGAAGAGCAATATCAGGCCTCCGTGATAGGGTGAGATAGGAGTTTATGGTTATCCTATTTGTCGCGACTTTATTCGGCTTGACGTTCTCTATATGCTTCTATCTAACATACTTGGATATTTTTCTGTTCATTGTGAGAATAATTATATGCATCGTGTGGGTCATTTATGTATCAAATACGCACTGCTATGTAAGATATGATTATTCGTGTCACATTCGATGACTTACTTTATTTTATAGTTATTATGAGGGAACAAATTAAATTGGTTCTATGTTTTGAAATAGTTAAAATTGATGTCATTGTTTTTCGCAGATGCTTATCACTTATATATATAAAGCTTTATTGTCTATGTATGGAAGCAGCGTGAAATTATCTAAGGTACATACCATGTGGATTTTATAATTCACTTGACAAAAATTGCCGCGGCAGCCTTGACAATCGTTTCATCATTGCATGGAGTGTTGCGACCATGCTATCATACTCTGATAACACCTACTCTCCTAATTACGTGGATCATCTGCATACTTGATACCCATGATCCTGACCTATCGACCGACATTAGGGTACTTGTATTTTCATCAATTATGCATTAAGAATTTTTCATTTATTATTTGATACATTATCTTTCCGTCCCATAATAATAGCTTTTATCTCTCTTTTGCATTATTTTTATCATACAGTAGCATGTGACTGTTGATGTGGTAGCTACCGTTGCTATGTTAATTGGATGTGTATTACGTTATTATTTCACCTGCTGATCGGAGACAAAATTTTAGTTTTTATCTGCTAACAATTGTTTGATTTTGTACTAATTAGTTGAGGTACTTGGACAAGGCTATAGTTGGCTCCCTATGCAAGGCATGTAGATAATTTTATAACCATTTTTACTGTTATATGTGGATGCATAGCTACACTCTTTTGGCACCTATTGATGGCAGACACTTTTTAAGTTTTTGCAGTTGTTAGTTGGTGCTTAAAGCAGATTTTACTCAGTTTCTTTCCTTGCATTTAATATTATGATATCTTACATTTCATATGTCTTTCATGTCTGATTACTCTTACATAGATTTTTTCATGATATAGTAGTAATCTTGAAACAATGAGGGAATATTAATTTCCATAACAATATAAGATTTTATTATAAACAAAATTCACTGATTTTGTTTCTTAGTGTTAGATTGTTGTTGTTATGTACTAGTGACTTAGTTAAGAAGGTAAATATATGAAGTTACATTTTCTCTGGCCACATTATGTACATACAGAACTCTTAAAACGACTCTCGTGAGTCATAACCATATATGCAAGTCTGATATATAGTGCTTAATTTAGAAATTTCAAACCAGAAAAAGGTGAAAAAAACATTGATTCAGTAGTCAGGTAAACTTCCCACCATGAAACTCTCTTGTTCAATATGACTCTGTGGGTAGTTTTACTCATAAATGAGAAGAGAAAAAAGTCTTTTAACTATGAATCTAGCTACCTTCCACAAAAGTAGAATTCCTCCTGAGACACAACCATCGCTCATAACTTTTGACTTGATTTTTTAGTAGGTTATTACAGATCCCATCGAAACATTTTACTAATTCTCTGTTTTGGATCCATTTTGCACTAGACAAATAAATATATAAGCACATAAAAAGATGAATAAATACTGCGTGTCAGTAACCATCGCTCATGTTAGTATTGCCTTTTCTTGTAGTGGTTCTTGTAGCATCTGATCTGATCACTTTTATTGTTAAAGTATGGAGTGTGTAAATTTGCTAAGCAATATGAAAAGAGATGCTTCAAGTTCAGACGCTATTCAGATTTATTTATCGCGTACTTAACCAAGTACGATTAATGAACATAAATCAGTTCTGTTTATAATAATAATGATAGAACTATAATAAAAAAAAATAACACCAGGTATTGTTCAACTTGCATGGTTTCATGTGAAATGAAATTTGTACCCTAAGAGACCACTATTTTCAAGAATAAATAAGTAAATACATAAATAGAATCAGGTGTCAACCGGACTCGAGCTGACCTGGCAAACAAATTACTGACACTAAACCACAAAACCACGAACTTAATTACATATTAAAACATCCCTTAATATCTCATCTTAGTAATGACTAAAATAGCCATCATAGAAAACTTTAAACTTATTCAAATTAAAAAAATAAAATTATAAATTTGTTCTCAGTAGTTTGAATAGGACATATATCAAATTTGGACCAATATATTTGAAAAATGATTAGCTGCCATCAAACTGTTTAATTTTTTTTAACAGTGGAGCTTTAATGGCTTTATTTTCCTCATTTTTCTTCTTCTGCTGCTTTTTCTTCTTCTTTTTGCAAAACAAAAAAATAATTCAAAAAGGCATATTGAGTTGAATCAATTAACCCACAGTCCCAAACATAGTTCTGAATTAAATCATTCAAATTACCTCGAAATTTTTTAGGATCAGTTAAAAATCCCAAATTTCCTTACTCCTTTTCTGACATGCTTCAACTTTTCAGAAATAATGGATTCAAAAGTAGATATCGGATCACATTTGATTGTCAAACCTGAAGAGGATGAACCAGAAATGCATCCAATGTTGGTGAAGTTCCTGCGAGAATTTACAAGTATTTTTTTTCTGTAATTTTAATTTTTTAAAATAGTCAGCAACACCAATATACTCGAGTTGAGGATTAATTATATATTTTTTTAGATAAAGATGAGAGACAAGTCATTCAAATTTAAATATTCATAAATGACTCCATTTATATTTAAAACCTACGACCTCTTATACGGAAAACATTGTTGTTGAAGATTAATTATATATTTGTCTTTCGTTTGTTTTTTCTCACCTTGATGAAATGTATCAAAGATTACCCCTTTAAAGAAACTAAGAAAATTCTAACCTGTGATATATTATTGTATCTTGATCTGAAACGATCAAGACCAGTGTTTTAAAAAAAGAATACAAAAAATCAACCAAATTCAAAGCAAAAATTCAAAACCCGACTCCTTTACTGACAATCCCATACAAACTTACCAAATCAACCCTAAGTTTTTGAAATTACAGAAAACCATTTCTAACCTTCCTACTGATTTGATAGCTAAAAGCCACGGCAACCCATCTTTACCCCTAACTTCTTGTCTCGATATTATCTTTTCCTTTTATTCTCTTCACAGGTCAAGCCTTAATAAATGAGGAGATGGTAGCGTTCTTCAAAGCTAGCTTTGTCGGATATCGTCAGGTTTAGCAAAAGCTGGGGATTCTATATTTCAATTCGTTTGCAAAAGTTATAGCCTCTGGAGGGAGGGATGGATGCTGCAAAGAAGGTAGATGGTGGCCTCTTTTTTGAAGAAGAAATGTTAGAGATAGAGAGAGCACGATGAATAAAAAAATGGAGAATTCTCTCCGTAAGGGCAGAAAAAGTAAAATTTTACTATATTAAATATAATTACATTTACATCACAATTCAACACAAATCACAAATTTTACATTACCAATTTCACAAATTTTACATGCATAATCAAACACCAATACTAACATGCATGCATAATTAAACATCAATACTAATATTTATCTAATATTATATCATACATTTTTTTTATTTTGCATCACAATTCAATACAATTTTTCAATTTTGCATTAACCACCCTATAATTCCATTAAAAGAAAATCTTATTTTACAATAACAATTCAATATTAACATTACACCCAATATTTCTGATTTTCTTTCACAATTCGACCTCCCTACCGTATAGGAGCATAGACTCTTCGGGAGGCTATTTCAAAATTCTATTCTGTGTTTGGTAGACGTCTTCAACTGGATTAGTGTACTATTTTGCCATTCCAGGCAGAAATGTGGTTGGCAAACAAACCCAAAATGAAGATATTAAGTATACATATTTGGGATTAGAAACAAATGTTTGTCAATACAAATTCTGAGTTCTCCCAAATCTATGTCTCAACATACAATATGTATTTCTAGAAAATGATAAAAGTGTGTCCAATAATAATGTATACAATAGGCGAGCCATGAAATTAGAATGACATGCAATGTTCACTTATCAACTATAAATGCTAAAAATGTGTGAGCCACTAGATTAGAAACAGAAACAATATCATCTGAAATTCTTTAAACTTTGAATTATTACTGTCAATGTCTAATTCTACAATAAGAAAGAACTAAAAATAAAAACTAAAAAAACTATTGAAGTGTTGGAGGAAACTAACAACTTTACAAAAAATTGTCATCAGATCTAATTTCTAGAGTTTCACATAATTTACAAAAAATAAAAATAATGGGTAATATTGCTCAAGTTTGTGACGAGACTACGTCAAATGCAGGTTGTAAGTTTCTAATTAGTGTCGGGTTGTGTCTGATTGGTATAAATGTAAAGTTAATTTTTCTCACAAAAAAAAATGTAAAGTTATAATCTGTGATGTGATTTGTATCTCTATCCTTATAAGAAAGAAAAAACTCATTGCCTAGTATTCTGAAAAAAAAAGAAAAGGATAAAATGATTAAGAGACTCACAGTGTAGAGATATCTCGAGCACAACTGAGTGCCGTTGTTGCAAAAATTGTCAAACCAAGTTTAATAAACCAAATTTACACTTCAAGTAAAATGTTAAATTGACATTATTAACTTTATAGGGGTGTTTATATTCAAGGAAGTCTGCTCTTGGTCCCCTTGTTGGCAATGATCAATAACATAATTTATGTTGACAATCTTAATATCTTAGAAATCAAAGTTCGAAATTAAAATAAAATATTTCTAACCGATTATAATTCAAAATTTCCTAACGCATCTACAAATTTTTTATTTCTTATTTTATTTAAATTTACTCAAAAATTTATTTTTAAGATTGTCAAAATAATTACTTTTAAGTGGTTCTTCTTTACATAAATCCTAGCCTCCTAATTTATTGATTATTTTAAGGCTCGACCCAATAAGTAATTCAACAATTTCATGGATAAATCAATGTAGCATCTACACCAAGAAAAATAAAAATAATCTTGAAAAATCTGAGAAAAATATCTGGCTCTTGAATAAATTTATTTCACTCTTTAAGGTAATGAACGGTGTCAATCAGAACAATTTCATATTATTCCCTCAGAAATCAAAATTTTTTGGGAGGGTCTTTTTGCAATAATAGATGTGAGACAAGAGGTGCCCAAGTGCTTATGGGCCTTTCATCACACAAAAAAAGGGAAAAAAAGAAAAGAAAAAGAGGACGCAAGAGAAACAATGTGAGAGAGTTTTTGGCAGGCACTGCCAATTTTTTTTTTTAAAAAAAAATGAGAAACAATGTGTGAGAGTCAGAAAAAAAAAGATGCACTCAAGAGAGAATGTTTAATGCGCCACCTATGTAGTTCACTATCGCCATTGTCTAGGATGAAGTTGTTGGAGGTGGCAGCGGGGATGTTGGTACAGGCAATGTGTCGAGAAAAGTGATAGCTGGTGATTCTAGCTTGCAGGGGCTGGTACGAGCAATGTGTCGAGACAGTAATATGTGGTGATAAGAGCTTGCATGGGGTGCTACAAAGTGATGCATCGAGAGAGTGTTATGCTGGTACGAGTTGATAGGGGTTGGTATGAGCAATGTGTCAAGAGAGTGGTACGTGCTGGTACGAGAGCTTGTAGGGGCTGGTACGAGCAATGTGTCAAAAGAGTGGTACGTGCTGGTAGGACAGCTTGCAAAGGTTGTTACGAGCAATGTGTCGAGAGAGTGGTAGGAGAGCTTGCAGGGGTTGGTACAATTAAAGTGAGACGTCGTGACAGTGCTATTCTGGTGTGGTGCGTACCATATGATCAAAGAGCATGCAGAGAGACGTACGTATGAAGAGAAATGCAAGTACTAGTATGTGAGGGAAGAAGAGAGGGGAACAAGCTTTCTTTCAATTCTTTCAATAAAGAAGAAGGGACTATATCTTGATTTCTGGGTTCTATTAATCCTCAACTCTTTTGAATATATATCTATCTGTGTCAGATTTTGGGTGTATACATTTTGATGGGTACATTGAACACAAGAACCCGTCTTTTATTCTTTTACAGAAGTACCCACTGGAAGTAAAACTAAAACAAACGAAACTATTCAAGGCTGGGCCAGTTATTTGTTTATTTATTTTTTTATAAATGACGGATAAGCAGTTTCTAAGTACTGTGTAAATAAACCCATTGAGCACTGAATAAATATATATATATTTTTGAAATCTTACTAAATAGTACACTAAGGTTCCAAAGCAGTAGTTATTTGTGTATAATAGTGCAGTTTTCTCAAAAGACATTAATTTAATTATCTGGAAACTAGCTATTTATGATCACCATATATACTATGCCAAGCAAAGTAGAGAATTAATTACCTAATATTTACAATATATATATAATAGCTAACATCAGTGGCACCTTGAATCAAACTTAAACACACCTCACTTCAAGAATCAAGAGTGTCTAGAATAATCTTAATTCTTGAAAGTATTATTAAATTCTAACACACTAATGGTCTTGGATCATCCGACCTAAATAGTTTTTCAACTTTGTCCCACTAAAGGAAGGTTAGACACCATAATATCAACTATATACAATCTATCTATCAACTGAAGTTAATATATATACTGCTAAAATAGACCATTAAATGTATCAGATCCATTTTTATTTTTTACATACAAAACATCCTATCCAAACACAAAGTATCAGAAAAATCATCAAAAATCCAAATTAGCAACCAACATTGCGCTGACAAAGATCATTTTATTACGAAATTCAGAAACAGGATTATCTCTATGTATTCATCCAAAGTTCAATCACTTAATTATCAAGTAAATTGTTGCCACCCGTGAAATGGGATTAGCAAAAGATAAGACGTTGCAATCCAAAATTAAATTACATTCAGTTAACAGCATTTGTCATACAATGAAGAATATATTTTGAATCAATTACAACTGATACATGAACATAGATTGCTCTCTTTTTCTTTTTCCGAAGTGTTGCATTCTACAATCTTGCAAAACAAACTAAAATAAAAGAGGCCAATTCCGAAAATGATAGAGAGCATTGTGGAGATGGCTATGTTAACATGGAATGGCAAGAATTTCGTAAGTATATCAAAACAATTGCCAAGGCCGGCAATTGAAGTAAATACCGCCTGTCCAACCATCAACCTTCTTCTTTTGCTGGCATCCATTTCAAAATATAGTGCTCTCAGACACCAGGCTGACACAGGAAGTGTGATACCAGAAAGATTTGTCACCATTCTGTATTTGTTAGGGTATGCACCGATTGTAGCTACAATGCTGCCTATTGTGAAAAGAACTATGAAAGATATGCTGCTAAGATTTACCAGCAGCGGTGTGTAGTCTTCGACAAGTTGTTGTTTCTCATGTCGACCGACTTGGGCACTTGGTTGCAACACAAAACCTCTAGAATTGATACAAAAACAAAAACAAAAAAAGATAAGATAAAAGTCAGTATTGTATATTTACAAACGCAAAACAAGATATTAATAATAGTATTTGGTAACTGCACCCCTTAAATTTATTTCAAAAAGTATTTATATCTAATAATAAAAATATTTAGATCTTGTATTATTATGATTAAAAGTTATGTAAGTTGTATTTATATTTGTATAATCAAATTTTTAACTTTAATTTTTCTATAATCATCTAGAAAAAAAAAGGTAATAAATATTTTTGTATATTAACTATAAGTACTTACAAATTTAGATATAAATAAATTATCTTTTTAGTAATAAATACTTTTAATATGCAGATAAAAAGTGTAAAATATGGAGTGCAAAATAATTTCTCTTAATAATATTCATACAAGTAATTTTATTTATTTCGAAAATGAATTGATACTTGTAAGAGGTTGCATGAACTTGGGTATCATTGAATGCACTTCCATTTCATCCTCTTGTTGTTTGCACATCAAGTTGGATTCGATATCTATTTTTGAATCCATTAGTTCTGAAAAATGACGCGAAGACCAGCACGTTAATTAGCATACGAGGAAGAAAATTTCATGTTTTTTTTGTCTATTTACATTGAAAATTATGGGCCATTTGTACGACTCATTAATTAATCAATCAATTTCATAGAATTTCAAAAGATCGAGAATTAATCAAATTATACTTACACAGCTAGGCTTAATTAATCCCTTCCTTTTCTCAAAAGTAGAATAAAATAGAAGTTCAAAAGACGTCATATTTCACAAGTGTTTTTGGGCATTTTGGTTATTGGATGCAACTCTATGTTACACTAGGTAGGTTTTTCTGGGCCGGTTGAGGAAATGTCTTGCATAGGAATTTATTTTTGGGCTTAATTTAATGATCCGAAGGAGACAAGTTGAAAGACAGAAAAAACTAAATTGGGTATAAAATGAAATATTTTCTGGCAAGGGTTGAAACTAATTAACCCCACAAATTCATCATTTCATAACCTATAGATGACATGAACTATTAGCCACTGCTAATATTCAATATTTATGGGTGGAGATCAATTGATAACAGCTTTTCAAATATAATCTTGACTACAAATTTTCAAATAATTTCAAAAAAAATTTATATACTATATATTACTATTTTATGTCTTCACCATTTTACCAGAAATTTCAAAAATTTTATTGATGAAACGTAAGTAAGACATCACTGATCCTGTCTCAAACATATAAAGCATACAACAAGCTTCCAGACACAATAAAAATGTGGTTGCTAACTATATAAATAACCACAAACCCTAATTAAACCAAGTAAAAACCATTTCAAGAAATTCATACAAAGGACCTCTTCAAAGCTTCATACGACTGCATCGATCGTGCCCACAATACAAAAACAAAGCAAACAAATCTTTGTATTCTTACTTCCTCTTTTTGTTCTCAACCACATAGAAGAAAATCAATGCCAGCACAGAGAATGCCGAGAAGACGCCGGCAGAAATATCTATCCCTGCAGTTCGACCACTGATGCCGACTATTTCAAAAATATCGGTTGTCTTTTCCTTGTTTGTTGTCTGACCATACGCCACCTGATTGATGAGAGTATAAAGAAGTTAATTATATTTTCTATTGGTTACTTGGGTTATCAATCAATATGAGAAAATGCAATGCTTCCAAATTTTCTTTTATATAATAAGCTTTAGTTCTGAAAGTTGTCAATTAAATTACAACTGCATGAGTGTACATATGTCCAAATTTTGGATTCTACAATGCTTCCATTTAAAAGAAAAAAATCAAAGAGTACTAGCTCTGTGATCTTATGGTATTCTTTGGGTCTCCTGAGCAATTTATTGGATTAAGATAAATTGATTTCTAAAATCTGGCACCAATTTTCCCTTAATTCGTCGACCAAAAATTTCAGAGCAAGTAAGATTTGCTAGTTCAGAACCTGTGTGTCAGAAGCATCGAGTGCGTATGCGCGCACAAAGTAGGATGCGGAGGGTACTTCACGGTCAACCAAGTGCTCGTACTTTCCAGAACTGGCATACGGCTGCTTAACAATCTTGAACTGGCACGTCTTATCCTTCTTCAGATCAACATTCGTGCTGCGCCACTTGCGGTCTGTCTGGCTAATAGGTGCATAGCACAAGAGCACCTTCACAGATTTATAGCTGGCTTCGGTGCTGGCCAGGAAGGTTTCGTTTAATGCCCATGTTACCGTGATCTTATCTTTGCCGGCATGTAGAACTGAACATCATATTGGCAATTTTAATAAATACAAGTGGTTTAATTATAGAAATATTCGACATTAATCAAGAGGAATTAAAATTTGGAAAAATAAACAAGGTTTGGTAGGATGCAAGAACTTTCCGATCATAATTTTTGGCATGTGATGCATGCTATTAGTTATAAATTTCAGTTACATAGGAAGGTTTGGAATAATAAGTCCTCAGAAATTGGCAAACTTTTGTGTGTATCCTTTTAAAGTTTCCAAATTATGTATTCCGTAATTGTAACTACAAAAAAACACTCTAATACACTTAAAAAAATAGGAGAAGTCACCAAATTTCATTAATATACAAGACAAATTAAATGATGATACAATAAAGGAAAAAATGGCGCACTGGCCACAGAGATATATATACCGTCTCCTGAGTTGGTTGAAGCAGTAACAATAAGGGTTTTGTTAAGCTGAGTGAAAAGCACCGCCATAGAAGGGCCCACATGGAAGACAATGAGAAGAAGATGAAGAAGAGCGACGGCAGTCGTCGACGATTTCAAGCCAGCCATGAATCTTGTTAACTTCCAATTTTCTTGAAATTGTTTTGTGAAAGAGAAGCTAGAAAGACTTCATCTGCTTTCTCTTTTTCCAAGCTCTTTGGATGGATGTGAAGCCACCAAAGAGGTCACTGAGTTTATATAGACAGCTTGCAAGGAGCATTGACTTGTATAACGCCTTGTGGGGCCCACATATATATATATATATATATATATATATATATATATTTTACAATGATAAATAAAAGAGAGAAATTCTTTTTGGCTCCAAGTTTGTTACCTCAAAGGCTCTCTAATAAAGCATATATTCTTTGGTTGTATTGTCAAAGTTAAGTAATTATTTTTTTCTTCGTGGGAAATTACAATTGTAGAATTTTAGGAAGGTTTTTCGATGTTTAGTATTTACACGATATGAATATGAAATCATTAAGTCGTGTTAAAAAATTTCCCAAACCATTAATTTTTGGTATGTGATGTTGGTAGTTAAAATTCGAGTCGTAATAATTCCGTACTCATATTGTATCAAATCCAATGTTGGAGCTCGTTATCATTTCGCAACGACAAAAAAGACCATATAAAAATATAACATATTTTTTTATAAAAAAAAAGTATAACATATTTGAGTTTGACCAACGCTTCATAGATGCTACATGCCCTTTAAAAAAAGGTCAGGTCCCTTTGGGTGTCCCTTTGGGTGCCACAAAGGTTGATATTGATTATTGATGAGATGTGGCGATTGCAATCGTTGTACGGAAAACATTGTACTTGATTAGATTTTTAAGATTTTAGATTTTTTTTTTTTAGGAGAGTATAATATCGTCTCTTTTGTCTGTTCAGAGAGAACGGCTATGTATTGAGACTTAATATCCGATCTTTGTTTCATAAAAAAAAATTGAATTTATTTCATTTACAGACATTATTCTTCCGCTCATGTCTTATATTTCTTATATATATTGATACAATTTTGTTTATTTTATGTATAAGTTGCTTATATTTAAATTCACAAGTAGTCATGTTTAGTAATATAGAGTATGTTTTATATTTTTTTTTCCTTTTTTGAATGATCGTTTGTTAACTTAAGAACATAAATACTCCATTAAATAAATAAAAATATTAATTTGAGCAATTTTCTTCTTAATAACATAAGATACCAACAATTTTTTTTTTTTTTTTGCTTTTGACAAACTGCCGTTGGCTAATACCAAAGATCAACATTACAAAGATCCTTTCAAATTAATAACAATATAAAAAAAAATAAGTTTCTGGTAACTTAAAAAACATGAAAATAATTTACTTATCAATTGAGATTATCCTCTCAAATGGACAAAAATGCATGAAATCATTGTATTTTCAGGTAATAATACAAAACAGTTGATCCGAATCCACTGCCTGGATGTGAATTATGTGATGGCATTGGTTGGTTAAGCCATACTCCGTACGGCCTCTCCAACTAAAAATCAAACGCTTCGGATCAATTTAATCTGACCCGTATGATTCTCATCTAACGGACCCAATGAATTATCATACATGACGCCACCTCGGAGGCAAGGCTAGATCGGCTTCATTCGGGCCGGGTTTAGTCGAGTGCCGCCCGACCCGTAAGAGACCGGATATTCCTCGGCAGGCCGCATAGAGTTTTGGAAATAATCATCGAGTAACTAATTCATATTCCCTGTATTTGATAAGTGAAGTAAGAATGAAACAAATGTTTGAAAACGTTTTAATGTATTAAATATGACAAGTGAAGTAAAAATGGAACAAGTATTTTAAGACGCTTTAATATATTAAATAAAAGTGATTTAAAGTAGAACAAACTAAAATATTTATGAAGATAAATTAAAACAAATTATTAAATTTTATATATTTTTAACATATTTTATTCTTATTATTTTATTTACTTATTTTACTATGATCAAATATTAATATTTTAAAATAATTTAACGTTTATTTTATTTTAATTTTATTTCACTTATTAAACAAACGAAGAGATTGGAACTTGGTTTAATGATCCGGAGGTCAAAGATTCAGAAGACAGCTGTGAAAGTAAACTGATCCATCAATCATATAATTCATTACTTCCATTCTTCACAACAACTACAGGTGGTGACAGGAACTATTAATTTGCAGCTATTTTTTTCAACAATTAATTGGGGCAAAAAGTAAAAACACAAATGTTTAAATAAAAAGATATCACATATATTATATATACAATCGTTAATACATATATATGACTTTCTGGTATGAGAATTGTTACATGTAACTGCTAGTTAGCTAGCAGTCTAGCATAGCACGCTTAATTTTAATGTTATGGATTACTATTCTTGTTGGTTTCGCAGCGTTATTCAAAACCAAAACATTTTACTGACAAAACATAAGTGAGAGTCTGATACATAGCACAAATCCTGTCTCAGTTCCCTTCATTACATTCATAAAAGAAGATATACATACATATATTGAACAAAAACGATACATCAAGCTTCTTAACACAGTTAATATGTAGTTACTCAACCACAAAACCTAACCAAATAGAATACATTTGAAGAAACTGCATCACACCCGCGATATAATTAAATGCAAAGCAGACAAATCTTTGTATTCTTTACTTCCTCTTTCTGTTCTCAACCACATAGAAGTAAATCAACGCCAGCACGGAGAATGCCGAGAAGACACCAGCAGAAGTATCAATACCTGCAGTTCGACCACTGATGCCAACTATTTCAAAAATATTGATCGTCTTTTCCTTGTCCGTTGTCTGACCATACGCCAACTGATTGATAACAATACAAAGAAGTTAACTATCTTTGCTATTGGTTTATTTAACCTTGAACTATATTGGTTAATTGGGTTATCAATTAATATGACAAAAGGCAAAGATTTGTGGTGTAACCTCCTTAAGACTATTTCTGACAAATGAATATATACTTCCAGTATCCCATCGAAGTCAATCTAGACTAGTTTTGCATCTTCTATTAAGAATCAATTTTTCTTTCTATAAGCTTTATTTCTGGTAGCAGTCAGTTAAATCACAACCGCAAAAGTCTCTGAACAATAGCCTTTGGATTTTTCTGAGCAATTAGATTAAGATTAATTGATTCCAAAATTAAGTTTTCATATATCAGTTGGCGAATCAAGCACTAATTTTCCCATAATTTGCCAACCAAAAATCCTAAAGCAAGAAAGATCAGCTTGTTCAGAACCTGTGTGTCAGAAGCATCAAGTGCGTATGCACGCACGAAGTAGGAGGCAGAGGGTACTTCACGGTCAACCAAGTACTCGTACTTTCCAGAACTGGTGGCATACGGCTGCTTAACAATCTTGGACTGGCACGTCTTGTCCTTCTTCAGATCAACATTCGTCTTGCGCCACTTGCGGTCTATCTGGCTAATTGGCGCGTAGCACAAGAGCACTTCCACAGATTTATAATTGGCTGCGGTGCTGGCTGGGAAGCTTTCGTTTAGCGCCCATGTTACCGTGATCATATCCTTGCCAGCATGTAGAACTGATGAGCAGATTGCGATGTTAGCCATTAATCAAGAGGAACTTTTTGAAAATGAACCAGACAAGCGGTGCATACAGTGGAGCTGGTTTGTTTAGATAAACCAGGCAAATGGAAAATGAACCAAGCAAGAGAAAATTTGGAAAATAGTATGCAAGTTATTAGTCAAAATTTCAGTGAGTTTCCGAGGTTTGGAAAGATAATCCTAAGAAAACAGTGAAATTGTATATATATCCTTCTAAAATTTCTAAAGTACGACATTTACCTTGCATAATTGTAAATTACAAAAAAAGGACTGTCATATGTCTTATCTAATAACACAACTATATATTTTTACATTTCAAAAATTACAAATATTTCATATACCTTCGTGAAACAGGAAACTCTCAATTTAGTATTCTAAAACCTTGAAATTATATACTTTTTTAAAGATATGATACTTATAGGAAAAATATAAAATTTGCCACTATGAAGGCAAAAAATATGTAATTATGTGGTATTAGAAGGATAAATGTGAAAATTATTATATTTTTTACGACTATATTATGATATCTGTAGTTTTTGAAAGAATATAATTTGGATTCTAATTTTCTACTGTCCAGCACTACACAGCATTACGTTGCACAGAGTACGGACGGATGGATGGATTATAGGAGGGTTTTTTTTTTAATTTTTTTGCACAAATCTCAACACAATCGCTGCGCTGCATCAAGGATATGAATCCATATAATTTGATAGAAAATATTCATATAGGATATATCCATAATACGCCGCAAAAAACAAAAAGGAACCAGAATTTGAATTCTTCCGTTTTGTTCTCTTTCTTAGTACCCCAGATTTGGTCAAAAGGTGCTTGACTTTTCCCTCAAATTGGACTGCTTGCTAGCTAGCCACTGGATATTTTCACAACACTCCAAAATTAACCTCGTTATTTAAAACAGCGCCCCAAGTCAAATAATTCGAATGTTTTCTTTTTGGAGAGCTAAACAGAGCTAATAGCTTGAGAAAAAGCAATGTTCTTTTGCAAGTGAACCATTTCCAATGAGAAAACGAGAAAAGAGAAATGGAGGACAGCTGCAAATCAAGTTTCATGAAACGTATTGTTCCCTTCTAATTAAGCTAGCTAGGTGGTTCTTACAGTGAAAGAAAGGAAGAGAGAGAGAGAGAGAGAGAGAGAGATACCGTCGCCTGACTTGGTTGAAGCCGTAACAACAAGGGTTTTGTTAAGCTGAGTGAAGAGCACCGCCATGGAAGGGCCCACATGGGAGACGACAATGAGAAAGAGAAGAGCGATGGTAGTCTTCGACAATCGTAAATCCGCCATGGGTGTTACAACTCCCAATTCCCTCCTTTCAATTGATTTGTGAAAGAGTGAGTTAGAAAGACTTGAGCTTTGGTTGCTTTCCCTCTTTCCTTGTTTTTAGTACCCCTCCAAGGCCAAAAGCTCTTTCTTTGGATGGATGGATGTGCGTCGAAGAGGGAGGAGACTTGAGTGAGTTTTTATAGACCATATACAGCTCTTGCGCGGAGTATTTGACTTATATTACTCCTTGTGGGACCCACTAAAGTTTCATACTACACGGATTGGAGAGGAATGGAAATTGTTTTTCGGCTCCGGTTTATTGCCCCCCTATAATTGTTCATGCTTACAATGTCAAAGAATAAAGTAAAAAAAAAATTACAAAACCAAACAAAACACCTACAAAATTATCTTTGGTTATGAAATAAGTTAACGTTTTTATTCGAAAAAATACTTCACATGTTACATTTTCAACATCTCTTTTCCGAGCATCAAAATAAAAAAAAATACCCAACTTCTAAAAATAAAATAAAAAACAATGGATCCAATTGTGGAGCTTCTTATCATTTCCCACCCCAAAAAAAGGCCAGATTTGACCAACACTTAATTTATGTTATTACACCCTTTTAAAGGAAAAGGTCCCTTTGGGGGCCACAAAGGTTGATATTGATGAGATGAGGCGATGGCAAACCTTAGATGTATTCAAGAGATTATTTTTATTATTATATTATACCTCACTCATATTCCCAGTCAGATTTTGAACATTTTTAGAAATTTTAGGAGGGTACAAATTAGAATAGAATATCCTCTCTTGTGTCTGTTCATTGAAAACACTATTTATTTATTTATTTATTTATTTATTTATTTATTTATTTATTTATTTATTTATGGCTCTTGGCATCATCCAAAGGTGAAGAGAAATTGAAAAATGAGTTCATTGATTGTTTTATTGAGTTTTGACTTCTTGTTCTTTAATAATATAGCAATGTTTATGAGGTAATGTGACTGATGCATGGTTTATTTATTGGAATGCTTCATAGGCAATATCACTGTGACAGTTGTACGGTTCAAATAAAATCAGCTAAATGGACTTGTTCCAAAATTCTCGCTTTAAAAAAATGGAAAATAGAGTGTGCCATTGTTAACTCCAATTCTTCAAAAATGGAGACCTCCTTTGTGTCTCCATCTACTAGTATGTTATTGTTAATTATTACATTATTAATTTAGTAATTTTTTCTATGTATTAATTTTTTAATGTTCTTATTTTTATAATTATTAATTTGTTGACGTGATAATTTATTAATTTATAAAAAAATATTTTATATAATTTTAAAGATGAAAATGCTCTCATGATCACATCACTTGTAAATAAATTATAAATATTGATATAATATTTCTTTGTTAATATTGATATACGAAAAGTTACTGATTCACATGATGATAAAAGCATATTTGAATATTTTTTATTTATATGAGATGAGATTTTACAGGATAAAATTTTACGAATTAATTTTGAGATTTTATTTTTATTGGAACGTTTGGGAATGAAAATAAAAATGTAAAAAATAAGTGTCTGTTTATATCATAAAAATAATTATGTAAATATTCTATTTTCTTTCTAAGAAATCATATATTTTAATGAATTAAAAAATAATATTTTACTCTTCACCAATTAACGACAAAGTTATTAGTGAGAACTATTTTTTTAATCTATTTTCTTGTTAAATCTCTTTATAATAAATAAAAAACTGAAATTTAAAGCTATGATGCTACATTGGCATATTCATAATAAAAGGTCAAAATTTTAGAAATAATGAAGAATGATATTTGTTGGACAAAATCAGTATAAATATTATATCAATTTGCCTGTTTTTGAAAAAGATCAGTTAATAATTTTAGAACACCAAACTAAAATTAATAAATTAATTTAGAAGTAGATGTCCGTACAAGTAAATTGTCAAATCACCAGAAATACAGACAAAAAGAAAGATAAAAAAAAGAGAAAAATTGAAATTTTGCACAGAGATTAATAAAGAAAGGAGAGAGAGATTTTGAGGAGCCAATACTCACATCTAGAAAAAAAAATTAATTATTTTTTTTCAGATTTTATTGAAGAATGAGAACAAAATCTATTCCAACATCTATGAAAAATAAAAGCGAATACTGTTAATAAAATATTATCCATTTAATTAAAAATCCTGTGAATTCTCATTAAATGTGAAGCATCCGAATACGGTCTAAAGTTGCGGCCATAAAGTAATTAAAATACTTTCAAGCGTCACATTTTTTCTATTTATTTATTTTTGATACCTTTTGGAACTAGTGATAGTATTTCTCGAGAGTGCTTGTTTATTATTTTTTTTGTGAAATAATATATTTTTTTGTTATGAAAGTCGAGCGTTTTTTTTAAGTAAAAATAGGTGATACATGTAGATGAGAGATCATACAATTTATAATTTATTTTGTACAAGCTTGAACTAGTGTTTTTGTTGCAATAAGTAATAAATTTGGTGTGTTGATTATTTTATTTTTTTAAATCTTGTACATAACTTTGTTAGAAAAAAAAATTAATCTTGTACATAGCTTTCTTGAAAAAGTTAAATCTTGTGCAATAAATATTTTATTTTATAAAATTTTAAGAGTGTATTTTTTCTTGGTTAACAATAATAGAAAATGAGTGTTGACTTTTTACTGTACTGTACGACGTATAAATTGATGGATTGTAGAGATTTTTTTTAGATTTATTTTGTACGAATCTTGATACGATTGGATTTTATAATATGTTAAGCTGCACGATGCAGCGTAGCAGAGGATATTAACTCAATAGAAAGAGTCGTGAGTACAAGATTCCAAAAAAATTACGAGAAATTAATTTAAGAGAGATCTCGAGAGAAAAAAAAATTCAATCTAGAAAAAGTTTTGTTATAAAAGTTAATTAAGCTTCATGAGAATTAAAGGAAATAGATTGTTAATTAATTCGGTGTCTTATATATTTTTAGACTCTAAACATATCTCTTTTAATCATCTTTTGAATGTAATTATTTTATCAAACATCAATACAAACTTAATATATAATGTATGCAAAAATTATCTGTTTCTATACCCGTAATTGTTAAGGCTACTAATAAATTGGGTTTGAGTAATTAAGTTGACTCTAATTAACACTAAATTGATTTGTAAAGTCAAATTGAGTCATATTTGAGTTCGAATATTAATCGAGCTATCAAGAACCTAGACCTAATTCGAATTTATTTCTAAATTAACAAAAATTTCAGTAAAATTATGAATGAACGGATTGGTAAAATTGTATTCGTATCCGTTTTAATTTTTTTAATATAAATATAGATACAGATATATTCGAATATGAATATGGATCGGATATTAAATGAATATGAATATAGTTGAATATGAATTAAAACTTATTTAAATTTTATAAAATTTATTGAAATTTATCATAAAATAATTCTTTCAACATATTAATTATTAAAAAAATATATAAGTATCATTGAAAACACTAAAATCAATAATATATATCTAATTATAGTAATAAGCAACATAATTTTTTTAATAATATATATTAAATTATATAGTCTATATCTACTATACGGATACATATAATTCAAATTTAAAATCATATCCATATCCATATCCATACAGATATTCAGATCTCGAACATCCGCATCAAATTTTCAGATACAGATCAAATATTATCCGTACCATTTCCATCCTGAATCCAAATCTGTTATTATCCATGGTAAAAAAAAAAAAATAGGACCCTACTTTTCATCCATACCCACTGTTGTTTACGGGCAACGGTTCCTATTGTATTTTTCTTTGTAAGATGTTATATTTTCTGCCCATACTGCCCGTTGATGTCTCCTGATCTTCTCATTTGGACCTGCCCGCTCACGTGAGGTGATATTAGGTCAGAGAAATGCTCTCTTCCCTCCAACTCTTCTTTTAAATCCGAGCTGTGTTTTATTAGAAGTTTGCATGGATAACTCCATTTTTTTTTTCTTTCTTTTTGTGTGTGTGGAGGAGATGGATGTGAAATTCAACCAAATTTCAAGATCGGCGAATAACATTTGATGACTCGAGGAGGAGGAGGGATCAAATGTTCATGATTATTAGTGTCGTATTGATGTTAATAAAATTAAATTTTAAATAACTATTTAGTAAATTTTTAAATAAGAAAACTAATTAGTCAGACATTATGTATATATCATGTTTTATTAATACACAAAAGATTATATCATTTCAAATTTTGCTTGATATGTATAAAGCATCAACAAAAATCAACAGACCTGCGATTTAATTCTTTTTTTTTATGACTATAAAAAAAATAAAATTTAATATTTTTTTATATATATGTTATTAATATGAATTAGAATATATCTAATAGTTATATATATTAATTAAAATATAAATAATAAAATAAACATTAATGATCATAGACATTGAATCTCTTCTCTTACTTGAGAAGGCCGGATGCATCAACAATACTCTAATGATTCATTTTGTATATTTTTTTTTTGGAGATTTCATAAGGCTTCTTTTTGTGTAGCCTTTGTGATATTCATACTTTAGAAAATCAAACTTCTAATTAGTTGATTGAGAATTGTAATTTCTCTTTATATGTCAAGTATATGTTAAAAAACTAAAATCACCTTAATTTGGAAATCTAAGTACAAAATTTTCATTTTTTTTTTTACTGATATTGAAAATTTCAGAAGTTGAAATAGTGTGATGAGAATCTTTTTTCAATTGAGAAGTTGAAACAATATTGTACGGTATCACTGGAACTTCAATCCATATATAAAAAAAATTATTATGATGTTTATCTTCTTTCTATTCTACAGTTTTTTTCTCAAATAAATCCTTCTCCTTTCTCTAGCAACGAAGAAACAACGAAGACGGAAGAAGATTAATGTACGGACTGGAGAAGATATTTGACAGGTTATCCGGAGCAGATCTCACAAATAAAAAAGAATATAAGAATGCTACAACAGGAGAAAACTTTGGTGAATTTCAAAGATGTTGTTCGGTAATCTCTTTCTTAAATATTTTTTAGTTTTTTTAAATTTTTTTTAGCTTCCTTAATTATTTAATTTTTTCAAACACATATTTCTTAGCGCAAATTAAAAACCCTTCTTTTAACTTTTTTTTGTCCGGATCTTAATCCTCTAATTGCTCTTTAAAGAGCTTTTTTCCTAAATTAAGTCTTTTTAATTTTCACTCGTGAATTAAGGCTTCTGAACATAAACTTCTCAGTACGAATTAAAAGTTAATCCTCAATATATTACCGAACGGCCTCGATTTAAAATCTTTCGTCGGGCGATGCTAAATTTTCAGAAGATGAGCATAAAAAAATCTGAGCTGTTGCTGTAAATAACGGTGGATATGAGGGAAAAGGAGAGTCCATTTTTTATCATGAATAATAGCAGATTCGGACCCCGTTCGTATAAACTCGTAGAATTCACATCCGCCTGTGATAGTTTCTCTGCAATGCATTTACAATATGAAATCTGTACCGTTTATAAAGATTTTGCGCAAATCTTGATGAAATTCGTAAAAGCCACATCACTTTGTGTGCGTTAAATCCAAATTGAACGATCAAAATAGTATGTCATAGAATCTATAATCTTTCCGTAGTGGTTGGATCTGGTGAAATTTCCCTCCATTTTTTTTTCCTTTTTTGATTTTTACTCACCCCTCAAGAACCTAAAATTAGCGAGTAATGAGTAATAATCGAATACGGAAGGTTGTTACGAGGTTTCAGTGAATGGAGAAGATCGAAGGAATTAATTTGGAATTTCCAATGTAGTTGATTCGTACGAAAATTTCTGATTCTGGTGAAATATTGATTTTGCTTCCATTTGTTCAATTGATGCTCTATTTGATCACAGATAAGGTGAAAGAAAGAGAAATTCTGGTTCGATCTTTCAATTTTGTTGATTCGGTGACTCAATTACCGGTGATGACTCCCGTCTCCTCTTAGGTTTTGATCTAATTTAGATATTTACCATACCTTTAGATCGAAAAATGACGATTGATTCACCTAGAAACATAAACGGTGTAGTCGGGATTCGCCAATCGATCACATCGATTCTCATCTCTGTAGGTTCTCTAGTTCTCTCTCTTGTAATAGTTTCTCTTTTTGTATTCTCTTATCCCACCACTTCTTCCCAATTTGGCTACATTATTTCAGCTGGTAAATTAGAAGCACCTCCTGTTGTTTCTGATAAGGAGATTCAATTTTTGTCAAATGGAGGGACCCCGTCGGAAAATGTCAAGCAAGATCTTGTTACTCAGAACCCGCTAATTGAGAATGAACCGGGTTCAAATGAAACCTTAAGTATAATTAAGGACCCGTTAACAAAGAATGAGAATTCTACTTCTGATGAATCACATTCAGATAGTAAAGAAGTGTCACCGGAAGGCGAGCTTTCGGCAAAAAATGATCAAGGCGTGATTCTTTTTCTTCTCAATCTCTCTTTTTGTTTTATCCTATTTACATGCATGTAGTATATAACCAACATGTGAGTTGAATTCAATTTAGTACCATTCGGCTCATACAGAAACATCTCATTACCAGATTCAACGACTATAGTAATAACAGGAGACTAAAAATAAATCTCAAGTTGTCTCTATTATGATATAATAGAGTCTTCTCAGTTAAGAGATATAGGTTGCTTATAATTTTTTCCTTTCCATTTGATTGGTCTAAAGGTGCATGTGATTTGTACCATGGAAAATGGGTGTATGACGAGACGGGCCCACTGTATACAAACAACTCGTGCCCGATTATAACACAGATGCAGAACTGTCAGGGAAATGGGCGTCCTGATAAGGGTTATGAAAACTGGAGGTGGCAACCCAGCAAGTGTCAGTTGCCACGTTTTGACCCACGTAGATTTCTAGAACTCATGAGAGGAAAAACCCTTGCTTTTGTTGGGGATTCTGTTGCCAGAAATCAGATGGAGTCTCTTCTTTGTATTCTTTGGCAGGTACAGTGTTGTATGTGCTGTTTTTGTCAACGGGATTCACTGATTGTATAATTTCATGTTTGATTGAACTCGTTTAAACTTCAGTTGCATACATAATACTTGATTTAGATAATGTGCAATTAGGCCCAGTTTAACCGAGCTTATTCTAGTCAGTTCGAGTCTTCCTTCTCTAATTAACTATTAAGTTATGATGCACTAAAACCTAAAGAAGCTTTAACCTTTAATTTAATCCAATTATATTTACCTCAAATGCGCTGCTTTTACTTCAGTTTGTCTCCATTTAAGCCGAACTTAGCCATCAATCGAGAACTGGGCCTCAAATAAATCGTCAATTGTCCGATCAAGCTTTAGCAAAGTTTAACTAGTGAATCTCATCTTTGTGCTCAGTTATGCAATGGATATATAAGTTTCGACCAATAGAGTTTTTCTCCTTGATCAACCTGGCATCACAATTACTTGTACCAGCTTGTACATACCGGTGATGTACCAGACCGAAACCATACCCAATTTTGTTTTAGTTGGAATCAATGGTACACACAATAACTACTTCTGAATGTAGGCAGAGGTACCAAAGAATAGAGGGAACCGACACATGCAGAGATGGTTATTTCGATCCACATCTACCAACATTGTTCGCATATGGTCATCCTGGCTGGTACACAAGACACCCGACCCAATTGGCCCTGCCCCTAAGGGGGTTGATAAGGTGTATCTAGATGTACCGGACGAGACCTTCATGGAGTTCATACCGGCTTTTGATGTACTGGTGCTGTCTTCTGGCCATTGGTTTGCAAAACAGTCTGCGTACGTAATTAATGGTACAGTGGTCGGGGGTCAATTATGGTGGCCCAAAAATGCCGGAGAGATGCGTGTTAATAATATTGAAGCATTTGGTATGTTATCTATCTGTTCGGCAGTTCTATTCTTACTTCGATTAAAAACCTGAAAATGCCAAGGAAAAGGAAATGACAGTGCAATTTTAGAACCGATACTTGGTAATATGCCATATCCATGACTGTTGAATACCGTGATGCATTATACTGGTGTGGTTTTTCCCATACCTTCCACACACATGCACCCACATGGAGATTAGACACAACGAAGAAGGAAATTAAGATTTGATCAATTTTTCTATGTTTAATATTGTAAATATACTATATACTGGTTTAGACCTGTGAAAACCTCCTAAAAAAACAAGAAAAGAAGTTGACATTAGTCTCTATCTGTTACCAAATTTATATAATCCAGTGAAACCTATTACATACCACACACAGTAGACTTCTTTTTTATTAACAATGCTTTTCATGCTCTGTATAGGTATATCAGTGGAAACAATCCTAACCGCTATAGCTGAGCATCCTAAATTCACTGGCATAGCCATTGTCAGATCCTACTCACCGGACCACTATGAAGGCGGTGCATGGAACACAGGTGGTTCTTGTACTGGTAAGGTGGAACCTCTTACTGAGGTGGTACGAAATGGATTCACAGACACCATGTACTCGAAACAAAATCTTGGGTTTCAAAAGGCAGTTGAAAAGGTGAATGATAGAGACAAATTGAAATTCATGGATATAACTGAGCCATTTGGTTTCAGACCTGATGGCCACCCGGGCCCTTATAGGAGCCCTGACCCGAATAAGAAGACGAAGCGGGGCCCAAATGGAGAGCCGCCGCCACAGGATTGTCTACACTGGTGCATGCCAGGCCCAATCGACACTTGGAATGAGATGTTGTTTGAGGAAATTCGAAGGGAATTTGAAATGAGAAACAATTAATTAATGAGTACTTCTTTGTAGATTGTAAGTTGTCTAGTTGTATACTATGTTGTATCAGTTAGATTGATGGAAATCCATCCATTTATTGTTACACAGATTTTGGATAGGAGAGATTTTGAAGAGATGTTAATTAGATGTGGATCTCCCAAACATTTTGCTTCTTTTAAATTTGTGCTCGTTTGGTGAATTAAGAAAATATTTGATCATTCATTGATTAAGTACTAACAAAGTTGAACTGTTTATTATTTTGACTGCTCGAGGGATAATAATTGACTTTTAAATTTCACCAAATTTTGAAAAAACGAGTGATCTACATAAAAATTATAATAAATATAAGATGAGTAAAGCTAGGAGCTCACCAAGCTATTTTGATGAGGTTGACTAAAAAAATGATTGAAATAATTTTAAATGATAAATTCGAGTAGTTGAACAAGTTACTCATATGAGAATACTAAATTTTCTACTTTTTAGAGTTTTATAATTGTTTTTTTCAGATTTTCGAAAATGATTCTAAAATAATAATAAAATAATGAATATTTTTATATGAGAATAGGTTATTTTTAAAAAAATAGAAAATAGTTAGATAATTCTAAAAATAGAAAATTTCAGTATTCTATAAGATTTCAATATTTTGATATGAAGAATTTATTGAGCAACTTGAATTTGAAAATTTAAATCGATTCGATAGATTTTTTAATTAAATTCATTAAAAATATTGGTGAGTTTAAGCTCACGCTAGCTTTATTTATACGACATATTTATATAGTCATATCCATCAAAGATTCATGACGTATTGTAATGTATTCATAACTGATATTTATATAGTCATATCCATCAATGATTCATGACGTATTGTAATGTATTCATAACTGATGCTCTTAGACAAATGCACCAAATTACCAAACTACAAACCAAGACTTCTTTGTTTGAGAATAAATAAAAAGAAATCAGGAGGGAAATTAAAAAAAAAAAGAAATACGCGATTAAAGCAAATAGGAAAGGAAAACAAAAATCCGGATTGGACCGATATTGCTTCAGACAAGAAACTAAATCAAGGCCCAGAAATTCATCGGCCTGTTGCGAGAGTGAAGGCAAAAAAAAAAAAAGAGTACGCGCACCTCCGGTTTGCCATCATTCTACGAGCGCTTCGTTAGTCCCACAATGCCAAAACTCGAACAAGAAATCGCTGGGGAGCCTATAAAAGAGGTGGGGAGGCCAACGTTGAAAGGCACTTACCTGGACGGGGTCGATGCGCGATCATTAAGGCGCATGGCCTAGGTTGGTGGCCTCCATTGCACTTCGGAGGAGCGCTAGCCTACCATCTGCCCAAGTGGCAGAGTGGACGTCGTAATTTGTGGTCGAGGGGGTACGCGTTCGCGCGGCCCCTGCCATTACTCAATTCAAATTTTTTAGTTTTGGGATTTCAATCTTGCTTTGTTCCAACTTTAGTTAGGAAATTTTTTTAAGGAAGTTTGTACATATTTACTGAATTTAATCTCTTTCTTGAATCTTGAGGGAGTAAAAGTTTTATAATTTGAGTTTTGCGGTAGTACGATTTTTAAATAATTCACAAGTGACTAGATAGTTTTGATCGAATATTAAAAAAAATGAAGAAATTTAAATTGAACGCCATTAAATAACTTTCTGCTCATAATTTTTTGTGCTCTGTAACATAGAATTTTATAGGTAGAAAGAATTCATCAGTGCAGGACCCCAATAATCAATCTAGAAAATTATTGACAGAAAAACATTATAATTCTGGAAATTATTTTAAGAGAGAAAAATGTGTTCGGACAAACAAATTATTTGTGTATAATTAATTATTTTACATGCTAGATATCAGAACCTTGTGAAAGAAAAAAGACATTTCTGTTTGATCATGATTTCTTTTTAAAATAAAAATTTTCATTAATTTTGATATTTATTATTTTTATTTCATTAATTATGAAAGAAAGATGTGAGCAGAGGCCTTAGTTAGAAAGTACGGATAAAATATTGGATAAACTGACAGGAGAAAGCACAGCGGAGGCCCACAAATAAAAGTTGCACCGAACTGGACTAGGCCTTAAATTGAGATTAGGCCTAAATTATTGCAAAAATTAAGGCCTAAAATAAACTATAGACCAATGTACCAAAGTTTAATCAATCAATTGCTACTCAGAAACAACGCTTGTAATAAGAAAAAGTCCCGGGTACTATTTGAGTACTATTTTACCAAACAAAAGCACCAAGAACAAAAATTAAAAAAAATGTTACGGAGATACTGTCATTAACGTTACGTTATATATATTAAATGAATTATTATATATATTAATGATTTTATTTTATATTTGTTCAATTTAAATATTATTAATATATATAATAATTCATTTAAATTGAATAATGATGATACGATATTAAATAAATTTACATAATAAAATCATTAATATGTATAATAATTTATTTAATAATAAAATTTATATTGATAACGATATCAAAAGCCGTAACTGTATGTCCGCTCCCAATAAAAAATTCGACTGCTTTGATAGTTGACGCTGAGCTGAAAACGGAGAAATACAAAACAGAAAATAGTAACGTCACGTGCATCTCGCGTGCGCATCCTTTTTGAGTTTTACAACCCGACCGTCATCTCTCCATTCCGCAACTCCTTTCGCTCGTCAGTCACAAATCACAAAATTCCCCTCAAAATTCTCTCTTTAAAAATAAAAAGAAATAAACAAGAAAAGCAAAAAAATAAAAAAAAAACCCCGCAAATCTTCAAACCGTCGATTGCACGGTCCAGATCGCTCCATCAGTCCATCAAGCCGTTTCTGACCGTCGGATCTCTTCGCAGCGCCTCTTCCCGCTCATGTCAGAGGGCGGGGAGATGGCTCCGAACGGCGGGGCTGAGCTCTCTAGCGAGCTCTACACCATTCCCTGCTCCTCCAGTAATTACCCCCCCTCTCTCTCTCTTTCTCTCTTTTTCCTCTCCTCTAGGGTTTCTTACTTGACAGTGTTTTGTTAGTTTAATTTGGGGAAGGGAATCAAGAGGAGAAAACTTACTTTTGGTTCTATGGTGGGGGCCCAAGGGTAGAAGCGGGGGGAGAGAATTGAGTGGATAATTGTATAAGGTTTCATCTTCTTCTTCCCATTTAGGAGTTCCCCTTTTATTACCCTTAACATTTTGAGTGAGTAGACAATTGGAGAATTTATTTTCTCTTTTCTACCTACACTTGACCCGATTATGGATATGCTGGTTCTTTAGTTACTGTCCGGTTCGTGCTGATTGATACTGTCCAGTTCTCAGATTTTCAATCGGTACAGTCCAGTTGACAGGTTTCTGTCTAGAGGTTAAACTTAGAGGCTTTTTTTTTGTGTAATAGTGTCCTGTTTGCCAATTACTTCATGCCAATACTAGGCCTGCTCTGGTACAGATCTGAAGACTGGATTAGCAAATTTTGTTTTTGACCTTTGTATCTTGCCTATCTTTTCGATGTCTCAGGTTGGTTTCAATGGGGTGAGATCCACGAGACTGAGAAGCAGGCCCTGCCCGAATTCTTCGAGGGAGTTTCAACTACAAAAAATCCAAGGGTTTACAAAGAGTACCGAGATTTTATTATCAATAAGTACAGAGAAGATACCAGTAAACGACTTACATTTACTGAGGTTAGAAAGGCCTTGATAGGAGACGTGTCTTTGCTTCAGAAGCTATTTTCATTTTTAGAGAAGTGGGGCTTGATTAATTTCTCTGCTGCTGTTAAGCCAAGTCAAAGGCAAGACTGGGCAGTAGAGACAAAGGTATTGGTAGAGGAGGGGACCCCTCATGGTTTGCGTGTTATATCAGCACCAACACCGGCGGTGCCACAAGGTAAAGCACTTAGAGAAAAGAAATTGATTGGCAGCGAGAATGGGTTAAAGCTACCGCCATTAACTTCTTATTTTGACGTATATGGTGAGTGGGACCCGCGCAAGGGGTCTCTATGTGGATTGTGTGGGGAGCAATGTGTTAGTGGGCACTACATAAAGATGGAGGTACTCGGCTTTTCTTTTTCTTTTTTAGTAATTTTTCTTAGGAGTACTGGTTGGTTCAAGTTAACTGATTGCACAAACCATCTAAATCTCAGATTTGATGTGCTTTCTTTTTAAGGGATTTGAAACTAAACTTGCTAGTGTTATTTCAGGATGGACTAAAAATTTGCTCCAAATGTTCAAATAGCAAGAATGGTGATAAAGAAGAGATAACAGAGAACAAGCCAGCACCAGCACCAGTGCCAGTACCTAGCCTTGCATGGACTGATTCAGAGACATTACTCCTTCTAGAAGGTGTTTTGAAGCATGGTGATGATTGGGATCTAATAGCACAACATGTTCGCACCAGGAATAAAACTGAGTGCATAGCAAGGCTTATACAACTTCCTTTTGGAGACCACATTGTGGGCCCCACAAATAGAAAATCGGTCACTAGCTTGCCTGTTACTCAAAGTAAACCTGTTGAAATTGAGATATCAAAAGAACCAGTAGAAAATAATGGAGAAGTGAGTCCGCTGGGAAGAACAAGTGAAGAGCCTCCTTTAAAGAAAAGCCGGCTGGCATCTTATGTCTCTTCTACAGATTCATTAATTAAACAAGTAACAGTTTTTATTATCTATTACTTTTTTTTATTGAAAACTAAGTCGGGTGGCATCTTGTTCTGTATTTGCAAATTGGAACCAAATTGTTGTTCTTTTTAATTGAATCTAAACCTATGGTTATTACAAATTATTTCATTTCAGTTAAAACTGAAAGGTTGTGCCTGACCTGACCTTGATTTTGATTTGATGATTTGCTGTGTTCCAGACCCACATAAAATTTCATTGGTTATCTTTTGTTTTTTGAAGTAGTAGGCTATATCTCATTAAAACTTACAAGTGCGAGAAATATTGGACAATATTTCACCCTTACGGCAACACTTACTGTTGATTGCATAAGAATGAACTTTTAATTAAAATTTTTAATTTGATAACTATGGGTGCATTACTGCAGTGAAGTGACTATTGCTACTGTAGTTGATCCGCTGTTGTCCTTGTCTTTTATATTTGATTAGGTGGCTTTGCTATCTGCGATTTCTGGTCCATGTGTCACTGCTGCTGCAGCGGATGCTGCTATTACTGAATTATGCAATGAGAGTTATCATGCCAAAGAAGCATTTGATAAAAGCAAGTCTGAGGTTGAAACGAAATTTACTTCGTCAAATCAGGAACCACCAAGGTCAGAATCTTTTTTGTTTTGGTTGTTTGCTAATAAACCTGTTATTTTATCAGATTGTGTTATTCACAGATAACAGACAACACTGAAAAGGCAAACAACAGTGAAAATCAAGTTTGAGTAAAATAACAGTACAGTATATAGTATATAATTTGTTTGTTCTTTTTCTTTTTTTCAGTTCTCTTTATCTGTCTAATGTTTTTTTCTTTTTACTGATTTGTGGTTCTTTTAGTAGTCTCGATGATGACGGTGAACAGAAAAAGATAGTGCCACAAGAGACAGGTACTCTTTTTTTTTTTTTTAAACTTCTTTCTCTATTGCCTGCTCTTAATTTGTGAAGTCTGCATCTAATGCAATAACTGTATTTTAGTTGTAATGAATCTTTAGGGTGAGGGGTGGTGAGGAAGAGAGAGATAATCAATGAACATATCATGCCTCTTTTTTTCTCAAAATAAAAAAAAATTAGCTAGATGTACAGAAAGTTAACTCTGGGAACAAAAATTGATAGGACAAAATTTGAAACTGTAGTATCAAGTCACCAGCATTCCAATTTCAATCTCTATTATTGTTTCTCCTAGTGTAATCAAACAACATTAGTTTCTGCTGCAATAATAAATTTCTCTTTTTCTCTTTCTTCTAATAGAAACACCACATGATGAGTCAGAGGAGAAATTTACAACCACAGCATACCGAATCAGAGCTGCCGTGGCAACAGCTATTGGGGCAACTGCAGCTCATGCCAAGCTGCTCGCCGACCATGAAGAAAGAGAAATGGAACTCCTCATGGCAACAATTATAGAAGCTCAGGTCTGCTTGTCATCTTTTTATTAGAGGGTCCTTTTTGTAAATTTTACAGTATTTAACCTAATTTGCCATGTATAAATATTTTTTGGAACAATTAGATGGGGTATTTGCAAATTAAAGTTAGGTCAATAAAAGAATGACCAAATTGCACTTGAGTTTTGTATTAACTCATAGAGATCGGCATCTGCAGTGAAACACAAACTACCTATTGTCTGATTTGTATGGTCTAGATAATTATGGTCGTGGAAATACTCATCAGATGTAGAGGAGAAATTGTCTGTTGATTCTCTGGCTTTTTTGTTTGTGTTCACAAATGAATGCTGGGTTGCTTGTTGCAAAAGCTGCAGATGTTTTAATAAAAAATGCTGTTGATTAGATGAGCCAATTTTCTTTTATCTCTGGTATTCATTTCTTTTCTTCTTCCTTTTCCTTCATATTCCTCACAGATGAGGAAAATTCAATACAAGATGAAGCATTTTGCTGAGCTCGAGGCCATGATGGACCAGGAGTACGACCTCCTCCAACAACAAAAGAGATGTCTTGTCAGAGAATGGGTCAGTTTGCTTCGGCAAGCATTTCATACTGGTGTACTGAGATGGAAGGACAATGCAGCCCCGAAGTCATTGATAGTTAGAAGTACTCCATAGTTGGAATACGCGCAACCAATTTTATTGTGTGTTTATGTAAATGTACATTGTTTTTATGTAGACTAGTTGGTCCCCTTGATTCTAGGTGTAATCTTTCAGCTAGAGACTCTGTATTGTCTCGTTTCCACTAACTAGATAGTTTTTTTTTGGAATTTAGATATAGGGCTGCGCTTGCATTGTATTCTCTCCATGTGCTAAATTACTGCTATTTCTTAATTTGTTTCAAATTTTTAGAATTTTACAGATAGAGTTTTCTAATTTTTAGCTTTGGTTTCTCAACTAATTTCCCGCCTTTACTATATTTCAAATTTTTGTTCTTGCTGAATTGTTAGTTGTTCATACTGGCATGTGAACATGAGGACTGGATTATTCATAACAAGTCTAGTAGATAATATTCGGATATGACTTTTCTTTTGCATCAAATCCAAGTTCAATTGTTAATTTTTAACTTGACAAAGTTTCACCAAGGAAACATAGAAATATTCTGACATGGTCATTTCCTTAATTCAGAGATTTCTTCTGAGAAAAAATGGCACTCGATGTCAGCTTTTTCATTACCACAGGAAACACCAGATGCAGTTTAGAGTCACAAGCAAATCTTAATAAAGGGACCTTTGAAAAAACTAAAATTTCAACTAAATGAAAACCAAAAGCCTCTTTCTGTGTAGGCCATCTAATCTCAGACTTCTCAGTTACAAAACAACAACTTCACTGATCTAGCCACGTCTATGACACAAATCCATTCTATATTACAAAACCACATAACTTTTATTTTCAGAAAAAATGAAAAGAAAAGAGTCAAACTGCAAAAACACAGATTCCTTCTATATTACTGAATTAAACTGCCTGACAACATCATCCTCAGCCATTGTTCCATTCCCCCTGAACACAAGACTCATACACAACTCAAAACTACATATGAAGATATTCACTTTTTTGGTAATTCAAACAAAGCAATAGGTATCAGAGCTCAAGTTACCCAGTGTCTGCTTTGTTTGGTTTTAGTAAGTAAACGCACTGTTAGACATAATATAGTTTGACTTGGTCAATGGTAGTAAACGGTTATGTTGTTCCCCAGGGATATTGTACTCAGGGATAGTGCTAAGTACACTGTGTAAAGATTGATCAAGCTTAATGAAAGAACACTGAAATGCATCTCTCTTTCTCTCTCTGTCTTTCTATCCTTAACTATGTCATAATTATCCTATTGCTCTTTATGGTATCAGAGCTCCTCTATTTCTTCATATTTTTCTCAGCCCTGTGCTCCACAATATTCAAAGATTGCGAATTTTTCTCAACAAGAGCTTGCAAATTGCAGCCAAATGGTCTACATTTCTAAGAATCTTTCAATGAGCCATACTGGTACTCAGTTCTTGAGTGTCTCTTTACTGATTTCTTACCGGTACTTACACTAACTGCTAGTATTGCTTAATTTCTGTAGTCTTCACATTCCCTTTCTGATTCTTGAGCATTCTTTATCAACTAAGTAGCAAATTACGGTTCCTGCCCCTATTCTTTTCTCCAATTCAATACACCCATAGATCTCTTCTTCAACGGAGTCAGTGGTTCAGATCACAATTCCTGTATCTGGGAAGCTTCATCGCAACAATTTCCTAGACAGATCTACATTGCCACCGACTTTTACAATCCTCAACATCACCGGCGCACTAAGCATGATTCTGGCATTCATCACGTGGCATCGTAGGATGGCTGCGTTCCTCAGTTTCTGCCTCCATTCTTCTGCCACATCATCAGCATGGCTAATGGAACTCAAACCACAGTGCAAGATGCCATGACGTGTACTGAGTACTTTGAGAAGATGTAATCCATGGCTGATCAGCTAGTCGCCATCACAGCCATGCTGCCACATCACAAGCCTGGCTAATGGAACTTGGTAACAATTTCAAACCCAGTAAATGAGTATCTCTTACAACTTGAATGTTTTGTTTACCAGATGACCCCTAAACTTAATTGATATCTCCTTTTGTTCTAGTCAGCTTTCTATTCTTGTAGTAGACCGCTCCCCTTCCATTCCAATTAATTGCTGTTCTTAAATTTATACGTAATGCAAAAAAAAAAAGAAATTTAGAATTTTTCGTGTTAAAGATATGTCCCACAAAGTCAAATTCAGAAGTCCTATTGATTAGAGCTTATAATTCTTATCTATGGTTCTTCACTAATGACACGCCCTGATTAAGTAAAATCCTTTTCCCTCATATCTCATCGGGAAGTCAATACCAAACAAATTATCTGACAATACAAACTCCAAACACACAGCAGGTACTATTTATTCTGACCAGGTTATTTTCTTAATTCTGACTTGGCTGTTTTCTTAATTCAGACTTCTGTTTCATTACTACATGAAACAACAGGTGCACAGCTTATAGTTACCAGGAAAACTCAATGAAAAGACCTTTCAATACCGTAAAATATCAACAACAAGAAACCCAAAACCCTGCACTCCTCTCTCCATGAACAGCTTCCTCAGCATTCTGTCATACCTCCATCTTGCACAACCACGACATACATGAATTATGCAAACTAATCAGCTAATATTCTGCCTTTCCATTTCAGTTTTTCATGGTGTTTGCATCCAAGCCCTCCATTTTCCTGTAATTTGCACCACATTTACACAGAAAACTGTATCAGTATGTGGGTGCCTCCTTGAAGATCCCTACCTAGACACAAAACCCACCATATTCCTGCCACATTAATTTCTTCTCTTTATTAGTATAGTCCAGCTTCAAGTTTTGTCTTTACCTTGACGTTAATGAGGTATGTGTTACCAACAACATGATGAATTACTTTGAAATAACTTCACAATTCCTTCTCATAGAACAAACAGAAATGATATTAAAATCTAATGCATCTTTGATGAAACTTTTGTTATCTGGGAAGCCAATGATTTCAGTGATAATAATCCAGACCACTAATTTAAGCCAGACTGTTAATCTAGGTGATTGATGTCATAAGCGCTGAAACCGATGTTCCAGCATTGAGTAGATTAGTAGCTTTGCATCATATTAATTTTTCATTTTGTCTCGGTAAAAAACAGACATGAATGCAAAAAAGTAAAAGAAAATATACAATTATAACAACAAAGACCTACATGAAAATTTGCATTACCATACAAAAGCCAGCATATTTTTTCTCTGACATTTACATGGCCAGACACAGATGTCATAACCCAACTGTTCTTTATCCAAACAGAATAAGTCTAGATCTCATTTAGAAACAATCAACACCAATCATACTGTGCAGACCTTACAAACAGAAAAGAAATAATTGGTACTAAGATACACCAGGTGAACAGTTTAGAATTATTCTTACATGGTTATTTTCTTAATTCAAACTTTTCTTTGACAACAAAAAAAAAAGCACACTGGCACAACCTGTTTCATTACAAGATCAAACACCAGGTGCCCAGTTTATTGTTACAAGTAAAACATACAAGAAAGACCTTCAGAGAACCTAAAATATCAACAACAGAAAAGCCGAAAACCTCTTCCTGGGAGGGCCATCCAATCTTATTATCTCAGTTGTTATTCATTAGAAAGCAACAAATTGACTGACTTATCCATGTCGAGATGTAGTAAAACAACAAACTTGCCAGCCTCAGTTTGTTTTGTAAAAAAGAAGAAACATAGTGATTCAAAGAAAAGGTAATCACAATAAATTGACATGTCTAGATGTAGTAAAATCCTATCCCTCAGGTTTCATGGAGAAAATTCGACACCAAACAAATTATGCTGACCTTACAAACTGAAACGAAACAATCAGTACAATTTTCTGTACCCAGTAAGCAAGTATCTCTTACAACTTCAGAAATTTCTTTTACCAAAAACCCCCTAAATTTCATTGATATCTCTGTCAGATTTTTATTCTTACAGTAGACGCTCCCCCCTTCCATTCCAAGCAAGCTGTTGCTCTTAAATTTACAAATAACGCACTTGAAACTCAAAAACAACAGAAGTTGTAAACACATCACCATATTATCACAAATGACATCCATTCGAATCAGTGCCAGAGACCAAAAAAATAAATAAATCAAAACTTCACGTTAAAGGAAACATCAATTACTCATGCTCAACGAAATGTCCCAAAGAGCCAAATTAAGAAGTCATACAGATAAGAGATTGTGATTATTATAACAATCAGGAATTTCATTAAACTTTGCATTACATCAGCACTTGTGTTCCTTTGACACTTATTTGACAACCCAAACCCTACAAAAAAAAAAGAACTAATACGTAGCCCATATTAGTTCTAGCAATCTAATAACCCTAACTGTCTTGTATCCCAAATAGAACACCGGCTTGCTTCGTATCTATGTCTTCTCTAAGGAAAGTCATTCTCATGCTTCTAAATGTGTCCCAGGTGAGCAAACTGTCAGATCCTGCATTGTGAGAAGTCCCGCCTGCACGTCGCACGTTCAGTTTTCCAGCAACCCGTTCCAGACCCCCCTCTAGACCTTCGCACGACTCTGCCAGATGTTTAATGTCAAAGATCCTCATCCCAAAGTACGTTCGAACAAGGTTCAGAAATCCCTCCATCGAGTCGGGAAGATATGTGTGTGTCAGAACCTTTACCATATATCCAATATCATAGGTCATGTGAAAGCCGACCCATGTCATCGATGGGTTGAAGAGCAAACCCGATGAAAACATCAAACATGCAAACCGTTGCGGGTCAACGCCATGATAGTAGTTCATCGAGGGGTCCAGACCTTGTGATTCTAGGAGCTTGATTGAACTTGCAGAATGCGCGTCTTGCAGCGGATTGAAACCTCGGAAATTGAACTCCCAGACCATGAAAGCCCCGGCACCACTATCGGAGGTGCACAAAGTGAGCCCTAGCTGGATCAATTTGAGGCAGTTGACGTTCTTCTTGATGAGAGCATAGCGCTCATGGGCTGACATGTGTCGAGGGTGCATCGGGGCCTCGTACACCACACCTGGAAATTCGGTGTCCACTGCAGCAAAGTGGCAGTATCGTGCGAATTGACAGATCAGCGCAAATTCTTCCTCCAAGTTGTAACTCCAAACTGATCGAATAGGCACTGCTTGTTGAGACCTTAGAGTGCTGAGATGCGCCATGGATTCTTTCGTTAAGTTTTCTGCAGAGGTAAGGTTTTGATGATCTCTTTTAGGTTTAATGGAAACTTAGGGTTTCTGAGAGGTGTTAATTAAAGAGAGCGATATTGAAGATCAAAGCTATTATTAAATAGAGGAACTGTTAGTAAATACGAAAAGCAAAGTATTCGGTGATTATGTGTTATTTTCTCCCGTCTATATTTGGACGAATGTGTCACAGCGTCAGAGTCGGAGCAATTCAAAAATGATATATCCGTTGGTTAAATTAAAAGCGTACGTAGGTGTTTTCTTGATCGCATATTTGAATCTTGTATTGGGTTTTCCGATATAACTGGAATGATTTATTTTTGGGCCGTGCGCTCTGGGCCCAATTCACTTAATATCTGCGTTGCGTTAGATCAGATGAGATTAGCGATCTGATCTGATCTGATCCATTAAAAGAAAACAAAGAACGCGAACTGAGAGTTGAGGCCGAGTTTAAGAGGTTAAACCCCAAATCTCTTCCTCCAACGGCGACACCTCATCCATAAAACCCTATAGAACCAGAGATGACGAAGAGCGAGCAGGGAAAGGAAGGCAGTTTTCTTCTCGGAGACGCCACCTTCATTGAGATCAGCGGAGGACGGTGGAGATGCGTCGAGACAGGTCAAGAGATGCCGGAGAAGGAGAAGGATTCGTACTCTAAGAGTCGAGCTTGTCGGGTTGGATTGATTGATGCGGCTGTTGCGAAGAGGAAGCCTCCTCTCAATACTTTTGAGCCTCATCCAGTTTCCAAGTGAGAGAACCAATCACTGTGTAGTAGGTTATTTTCTTTGTTCTAAATTGGAGTGTGTCTATTTCGTTAAGAATTGAAATGGATTTTCTTTATATTAGAGGATAAAACATGATCTTATAGGCTGTTTCGACAAATGAATAGAGTGTGATGATCTAGTTGCAAGTGGGCACAATCTTATAAGCTATAATGGTTAGTGGTGATGTAAAAAGATGGATTAAGGCAAATTTAGATTTCTTTAAATAAAGCTCCTACTGTGAGTTACAGAATTTGTATTATTGTTTCCTAATAGATGCATGAACTGTCAATCCGTGTAGCATTTCTAATAAAGTTTTGCTGCTGCTTTGACCAACAAAAAATCTTTCAATGTAGCTCTGCACTGTCTTTTCCTTTGTAAATGAAATATGTAACTGAAGTAATGTCAATGACTCTTTCAAACAGGCGCAATTGTTAAATCTTTTCAATATTGAAATCTAGGTCTCAGTTAATATGTAAGCTGACGGGAGACACGGTGAACAAAACAGAGGAGCAGATCTGGAAACATATTAGTGGAAGGAGGTTTCAGAATAAATTAGGTAGCTTTCATTTATTCAATTTATTTTTTTATTATTGTCGTTGCATATCATTTTGTTAACTTGTTCTAGATTATGAATTATAAGTAGCTATTCCCTCAATTAAACAGAAAAGATAGAGCTACAAGCAAATTCACCATCACCAGTACAGGCCATGAAAGAGAAAAAGAAATCAAAAGAACTAGTTGAGTCAAAGAAGAAGGATAAAAAGAAGAAGAATAAAGAAATCAACAGCAATGAAAATGTTGATAGTATTAATGGTGGTGATAAGGAGGAGGAAACTGATTTTTGGATGCCTCCAGTTGGTAAGCGTTGGGATTTCGATGATGGAAAGGATAGGTGGGAATCTTGTCAAAGCACACACCCAAAAGATGACTCTGGCAGCAACTCTGGTAAGATTACTTTTATGAGTACCTGTGTGCATGTGCATGCGTGTGTGCGTGTCTGTGCACACGATCGCTCTGCTGGTATGGTAGACCTAAGTTTATTTGAAACTGAGCATTAGAAAGCAAAGAAAAGGAAAAGGCAGTGTAAAACTGAAAATCAATTAGACTAGTTCAAAATAAACACGCAAGCACAGACACGGCAAAATTATTAAAAGCTCTTTTGGAGTTTATTTATGATAACTTAAAATACTGGATCATTAGAAAAGCTCTCTTGGAGAATATTTTTTATTTTTATTTGAAATATTTATGATTCTTTGGAATAGAGATTCTTACACAGTTTTCAGATTAAAAGGTGTTATTGTTTATAAGATTTGTTTTTTTTTTCAGAGGGTGCTGATGTAGATGACATGGAAAATTCTGAATCAAATGAACTTACTACAAGGTTTGTTCTCTCCCTGACAAACGATGCTGTAATTTATGTCGGAACAGTTTAATCTGTGCCAAGGGAACATTGGACCATTCTACATATCATGCTAAATTATTGAAGCATCCCATTTTTCTCTCTAAAGCATAATACTTGTCACCTACACAGCTTGACTTTGTTTTTTCTGATCAGTATGTCCAAATTGCCCCTAATTCTTGATCATGTATGTATTCTTCTGAGGAAAATGGTAGTAGGGTAATTCTTCATTTTTAGGTGAAAATGAGGGAAAAATATCGTTAGGGGAATGATATTTCTCAAACTGTGAGGAGCATTCTTGATACTTCTCTTTGCAAGGTACATGTGAAATTTCCCATTGATGTTACACTGAAATATACTTATTGTTTGTGTTTACGATTTTGAATATATTGCAGCACAAAACGCTTGTCAATTGCTGTTGGACCTAGTAGTTTTGCTTCAAGGAAGAAGAAAATGAAGAGGGCAGCTCAAGCTGACCAAAATGAAAGTTGAACCATGAAAATGATATACTTCACGATAGATCTAGTTTTAGTTTTGCCCCGTTTGTGTTGCAAATTGCACACAAGTTTCTTCCATGATGCTTTCTAGAAGTTGTAGTCAGATATTGTTTTGAATTAATTTTGGCAACTTGTAGTAATTGGTAACATGTCTTGCTGAGTTCTTAGAGGTGATTGATTGTGTATTGCTTGTTTTTGCTTCAAGAGGATGAATAGGGAATCTCAAACCCACCAAGAAAAGGCTGCGTTTTGAAAAAGTCTGTGTTACTGTGATGTCATAAATTAATTACTCTGCACCTGTAAGTAATTTTTTACTACCAGACCTGATATGAAATATGCCCGTCATTGAGTCTTCCGTGCACACAAGTTTGAGGTTTAAACTGTACAAATTTCTCATGTTGCTTGCCATTGTCAAGAGATGTTTAATAACCTCGGGTCTCCATCGCTAAATAGCAGCTGAGGAGGTGAAGCTTTAGGCCATGTCTAACATCTAATGCTCTGTTGAAAGAAGACCTATTTTTAAGTACATTTCGTGTTGTTTCTTTTTGAGGCTCAGGTTTCCCTCTTTATTTGGAAATAAAGGTGGTGACTTCGACTACTGAAGGTCTCTCAATAGTGTTTCACAAGTTTTAATCTGTTGTTATAGTTGTGATTACAGGGAGTATAGCGTGCGATCTGAACCATTTGATTTGTATTCAACGTTCACGATTCGCTATAACTCAGTTCTCTTTTTTCAATTCGTATAGATTTATAATTGATGGTTTGGCTTGTATGTCATAGTTTTATGGCAATAAAAGAGTTAGAAGAGAGTATCTTTGTATTTTTGCAGAACCGAATATATATGTTTATATACGCACTTGTGTTTCCAGGCTTAATTATTTAAGTATGTTGAGAAAACCTCTGCGCACCAACCCCCCCCCCCCCCCCCCCCGGCCTTTGATCCCCCGTCTCTCAATACTCGATTTTTTTGGCCCAATAATCACCGGTGGGTCCCACAATTTAAACGGTTTTCAAATTTTCAGAATTCTTTTGTACAGTGGCGCCTTTCACCTTCCGTACAGAGCTCCTCCTTCCATTTCTCTCCGCGATCTCTCTGGTGATCTTTTTCGACTCTCTCTCCTGCGATCATCAGCGAACGATCTTTCCGGCAATCTCTCCTGACATCATGTGATTTTTCTCTGGCGTTTTGTGCTGCAATTTCTCTGATTTCTCTCTAGCGTGTTACTGTTATTTCTCCGATCATATCTCTGGCGGTCATCAGCAATTATCTTTTCAGCGATCTATCCCCTGAACCCTGAGAACTTGACAGTAGGTCTAAACACCCATTTTTTTAGGTATAAACACCAGATAGTTTAGGTCTGCACTCCCTGATCCCTAACAGTACGTTTAAACACTATATAGTTTAGGTCTGCACCACCTAAACACCCATTTGTTTAGTTATAAACACCAGATAGTATAAATCTGCACCTCCTGATCCCTGAGAACCTATTGTTAGGTCTAAAATCCCCTTTATTTAGGTATAAACACCAGCTAGTTTAGGTTTGCAGCTCTAAACACTGAGAACCTGACAGCAAGTCTAAACACCCCTTTGTTTAGGTATAAACACTAAATAAGGAGGAGAGTATTAGCACCATTCTCCATAATGGAGGCTGACGGTTGTTAACACGTGTTTATCCCATTTTAGGCTTGCGCTCTGAGTAATTAACATAAATGGTAAAAAATGATTAGGGGATGATTTTCGGAGATTTTGTTTGGGGGACAGTTAGCTGGGCCCAAGTATGTTATTCAATCAATACAAGAAATTCATTAAAAGAATTACATTGATAAAATGCCCTGGAGACATTTTCGTTATCTCCAGAGAGGCATGGCAAAAGATGGAAAAAGTGACCCAATGACAATATTTCTCGCAGCCTCTGCCAAGCCTCCTTTCACCAAAAAAATAAAAAGAGAGAATATTTCTCGCGTTTGAGCCGAACTGACGGTCATATGAGGAGAATGGCTTTTACATCTAGACTCCAGACTTCCAGAGCAAACGTATTAGTATTACTGTGTCTACTCATGTTTGTATCGAATCACAACTCTGAAATCTGATTGTCACCATATTACATCTTTTTCTTAATTCATATTGAAGGCGCAACAATTATTTCTGTTTGCTTTACCTTCACCTTCTTCCTTGGTCTGGTACATGCCAGACAAACTGAATCTGAATTATCCAAAACATGTCAAAATCGTATATGTAATCAAACAAGCCTTCTTTGAAGATTAATCTACAAAGAGTGCAAGTTTAAGGACGGAATATTACAAAACACAGATCCCATACTAGCGATTTCTAACATTTGCCACCTTCCAACCTCCAAATCGTTAATTAAACATGTATGCGTTTCCCAGACGTCAATCCGAGAACCAAGCCATTAAATCAATGTTCACGGATGAACGAATAAATGGTAGACAAGGTTGAGACCAAATAAGAAATCTGATAGTGTATGGAAGAAGAAACAAGAAGTAATCTTATCGAAACCAAGTGACGAAGGATTTAGCCAAGAGATGATCTCGATAACGATAACAAAAATTAGAGGCGATAAGATACTTTTTATAAAAGAAGAGAAATCTAACAGCAGCAATAAATCACAGCACTCGACCAAATTTTACATGAATCGAAGTTGAAATATCATTCGCAGGTGCATATTTACATCAATTATTGGCTGCTGTGCACAAAGGAGCCACCTAAATAAGCACAGAAACCCAAAAGAACAAAAAAACTACAACAGGTACCTACCATCAATAAGACCAATCAATACACAAAGAAAAAAAGAACTATCAAAGGAAGTTAGAGACGGCCACACTTGACACTCAGGGTTACAACCTCCTGTAAACCCCAGTAAAGAAAGGATGGCGAAGAGCCTCCCGGGCTGAAAGCCTATCAGATGGGTCGTATCTTAGAAGCCCATAAAGAAGATCAATGAGATCACCAGCAGAGTGATCAACGTTCTCCATCACTAGATCCTATCAAATACGGAATCAACACAACCAGTGTAAGATACAACATCTTGAAACCAATACGAAACACTGAAGTTGAAATAGGCATATAACGTGAACCCTTCCAAATTACCTGAAGGCGAGAGAGTTTGGAAACTGCTTTCATGCTTTCCCTTGACATGCAACCTTCAGGCCAGTTCAACCTTCCCCTTCTAACATACTTCTCAGCATGTCGACTGCAGTGGGTGAAATAGGCACATTAGACTGAGTTTCAGATCAGTACTTGAAATGAGCCACTAAAGAGAGGCGAAGGTTCTTACTCTGCTTTCCTCAGCATGTGCCCAGGCAATGGTCCCAACACCTTCTCCATCATTGCCAAGTGTTCCAGGTTTTCATGTGTTTGAAACAACGCATCCCCCTGCAAAATATCATCAGAATTTGTTATCAAGTCGATCAGCTAACAGATCAAACAAGGCTTTCGGTTAAGACATTACCGAGCAAAGTTCAACAACAATGCACCCCACACTCCAAATATCACATGAAAAGCCCCAGCCAAGCCCTAAGCAAAAAGCAAAAAGCCAAAAGCCACAAGTTAAGACATAATGAAAGCAACATGATAATAACAATGATACAGCACAAATAATAATAAATGCTTACCAAGAATGACCTCAGGTGCCCGATAATGTCGAGTAGATACAACATAAGTATTTTGTTGGCTGTCATTTGTAGTTGTGCTCCCAAAATCAATTACCTTGATAGCACTTGACTTTGGGAGCCGCTTGTAGTAAGAGCCTTCCTTTGGAGACCTCAATGTTACCTACAAATGCACACTACAGGTTAGTCCCAACATTTAGATAAATGGAGAGAAACAACATGCAACAAACAAGAAAAATGTTGCAATACTTTGTAGTCGGGTACTTTAATGCACTCTGGCGAAACAAGTAGTATGTTCTCAGGCTTTAAATCAGTGTGAATGAGACGCAATTCATGCATGACTGCAAGGAAGCAAATAGCATAAACATAATGAATAAAAAATAAAACCTAATTATCACCTATAGCCTTCAGATTCTGTTAAAAATAATGGCACTTAAGTTCTTCATAAAGATTCTTTAATAGAAAATGCTATCAACCAAGAGAATGTACTATTAGCTACACGTTATTTATAATGAGATTGATAACATCAAGTAGATAAAAGTAATGTCTACACACATGCTACGCTTTCCAAGAGTTGTCTGGCAAACTCGCGAACTAGATCAATAGGGAACGCGCGATAAGTATTTTTTCGAAGAAAATCGAACAAACTGGGGCCCAACTTCTCAAAAACCTGTTACACCATCCATGTGAATTTGAGTTGTCAACTAGAACCCCCAGGCTAAATTTCGGAAAAAGGGGTTAACAGTCATAATATATCATGTACTTACAATACAGATATGGTTACGATAGTCGAACCAGTTCCTTATTTGCACACAACTGCAAAAGCACAGCATCTAATCCATCACAAAACAAACAACGAAAAAATTAACCAAAGATAGATAGGAGTGCATGTAGTGAGGACATACCGAGAACCGGTTGTGTCATACTTGCCAAGCTGTTGAAGGACATCAATCTCAATCATAGCAGCATCTCTGTACTTTTTTATGCCACGAATGATCTTGATAGCAACCATCTCTTTTCTTTCTCTGTCCCAACATTCCAGCACCTGACCAAAAGTACCTAAAACACACCATCCAAAAAAAACTCTCATCAAATTACAGATCACCTCATTATCTCTAAATAAACTTGACTGAAGGTCCAGTCAGTCTTACCTTCACCCATCTTGCTGTTGATTTTGTCTGAAAAATGAAAAAAAAAGGTAAGTTAGACAAGATGCAGACAGATTTTCACATTAAGTAGGTAACAGCAGCCTCCCAATTTCAGATTGCAAACTATTGAAAGATTGAAAGACATGGTACACATAGAAATTAAGTGAAGTTGCATCATGCAATTATTTTGCTACTGGCAAGAATCACAGACAAATTAATATGAGAAACTGTTGGTAACAAATCTTGAGAAGTGTAATTACAGCGGGAGGTCAGGTTATCGCCGACAGCAAAAACATAATGCCCATCTTTATCATCCTCTCTCAATGGAGGTGAAGGGAGCCGAACAATTTGCTTTCCAGACTGATGCTCTGGCACAACACCAGCTTCTTGTGCATAAAATAAACCTAATTGAGCCTACACAGAACCATACATTTTACTTCTTCTGGCTCTTATAGAGTGGTTACTGTCATAAAAAGAATTGCAACTTTTAACCTGATTACTACTCTACATTAGTTAAAATTTGATCAATTTGCATAAAAATATGGAACTAAACCAACATGAATCTGGTATGTTACCAAATGGTACAGACTCCAATAACTCAACAAATAGGTTCATCATTAGAATACCCTTATACCCATAAACAGACCCACCCAGCATGAAAATATATATTACACAGGTCAAATAATGGACTCCAACACTATTTTGGTAGTATCCAGACCTACCAGACCCAACACCACCTATAGTTACATCATCTGACCATAATTTCATTAGCTGGAGAATTCAATTCTGTCAAATATATTAGTCAATGGATATAAAACAAAACAACTAAAAACAATTAAAAGAAGGATAGTTGATAAAAAACAAGACAGGAAACTTAACCAACAGTCTCTAACAATCCTGATTTTTAATTTGTAATGTTTGACCTAACCTTGATTTTTAATATCTTTTGTTTAATTTAACCTTGATTTTTAATATTTTTATGTGAAATAGTAAAAACTCTTTAATTCAGACAGATCTAACAAAAAGTATCCAATTTTTAGGCATATCTAAAAATTTCCTTCCACCTGATACGAACATACCTACTGAAAAAGCAATAGCTCTTATTTATTCCCACAAAAAGAAAAATTTTATGAGTAGGAATTAGATCTAGCCTAGGGTTTGTCGTATGAACAGGACGCACAGATCTAACAGAGAGAAAGTTTTGAAAATCATCTACAAGGATTACTAAACGACCTTCAAAACACGCAAGATCAGTCGAAAAAACACACGATCTAGCAGAAATAATGCTAGAAAAAAGAAAAAAAAAGAATTATACCGTGGGATTCTCCGGCAAGACGTCCCATCCAAGTCTCTGACGCTTCCTAGGACGCCGATCGATGATTCCCTGAGGTAGTTCCGTCAAGCACTCCATTGATGATCCGATCGAAGAGAGAACGCGGCGGCGCACGAAAAGAGGAAAGGAGATTAGGGTTTCTTTTTTTAGGTGAGAGAATAAGGAGAGGTCTCTATGCGTGTTGAGAGCATATAATCGTGTGAGCGGTTCTCATCTGTTTCGCTCTTTCGCTGTATCCTCGAAACTTTTCTGGGTAGAGATGGTTCATAAGCCATGAACTTACATGTGGGGTCATGTTCGTGATTAGCAAGCGGTAACAGACCTTACATGTGGGGTCATGATGATATCCGACTTCTAAAAACCCGGTTCTCGAATTTGTTCCAAGTCCCAACTCTGGCGGCCTGGCTGTGGCGAACCGTGAACCGTCCTTTTGTGCTGCGATTTCTTTTTTCGTTTTTCTAATTTCTTGCATTGATTTGTTGGCAATGAGACATCTGAAATTTTTTGTTTATAAAAAAAATTATATATTTGAAAGATGTCATTATTCATATCGTTAATAATTTTATTATTTATATACAATGAATTATTATTCATATTAATAATTTTATTGTGTAATTTATTTTATACAATATTTTATTATTCAACTTAAATATAATTAATTTAAATAAAAAATTGATAATAATTCTTAAGTATTGTACCTATGATATATGATATAAGCTATTTATAGCAATAAAATATCTTATTTATATTGGTCACACTAATAATTACTAGTTTGAGTTACATGGTGATGTCGAGCATTTGTTCAAAGCCGTGCATAAAATGTGAAGTTATTTATATATATTAATAGTGTTATTTGTATTAATTAAATTAGTTATGAATAAAGAATGTGACATTTTTTTGTGATGAGGTTTGACAAAGCTATGTACATGTATTGAAATAGCAATAATTAATTTCTACTAACGAGCCGCAATGACTGACCATCCATAGGTGAATAGTGTTCTTAGTTATTGCATAAATCAACTATTAATGAGAGTTAAAATGACATTTTTCAATCAATGATTGGAGCTACATTAGGGTCAGAGTTATTTATATTAGTAAGTAACCACAATTATATTTTTTTTTCTTATTCGAGCATAATCTGAATTTTTAAAACAAAATTTAACATAACGCTGCTAAAAAAATTATCCTACAATTAATAAAAAAAATTATTGACATTAATAACTAGATAGCAAAATATATCCTTTTATTAAGAACGTAACATACTAATAATAGAACATATATCATTTTATTGAATTTTTCAAAGAATATGAAAAGGACTGGATGTTTTAGAAAGGATGATAATTAGATTAGCATCTTATGTAATGAGAGTGTAAAATTGGTTCCAAGCAACATGAATTGGCAGAAAGAAAATGAAAATGAACTGTTGACAGCAAAACTCCTTCTAAAGAAGCCTGTATTTCGGCACACTCTGAATATTATCCACTCAAATATTTTATCATGCCCTGCGCACGATTTAGTACAAGCTGACTGAGGTTGCCTTCGAAACAACAGTGCATGCTTAATAACAAACTAACAAAAAGACAGGCACACAATACCTATTTTCTCCAAGTACATTAATGACGCAAAAAAAAGCGAACTGATATTCACAAAATTATCCGCTAGCTGAAGGTTGCAGTAACTGAGGTGGGGTCTTCCTGTCAGTGAGCCTGCATCTCCTGGAGCAACGGGCCCAGCTTCTGAGCACCGAGGTACAACGCGTCTACTAGAACAATAGCGCCAATCTGCATTTCCAGAATATAGGTTTAATTTTGCTTCACAGTGTATGCACTGTTGCTTAAAGACAAACTGCTTGTTTTTTCTTTTTTCATTTTGTAATGACAGAATTAACTTACCAATCGACCAGTAAATACCAATCTGTAACCCCAGCCCTCCTTTGCAGCCCATGCACGCTGCTGATCAGTCCATCTGTCAAAAGGGTTGAAAGTTAAAAAAATGAAAATTTCATTGCCAGGACATGCTACCAGAGATGGACAACACGTACCTACTGATATATATCTACACTTGCCTTTTTTTTTTCTACTTGAAGATTATAAACCTAGTTTCTGTTTTTATATATTTTAGTTTTTTGCTTTCACAAATTCATCCTAAAAGCAAAATAGAGACTGAGATATCTTAGTACCATGCTTAAAAGAGTACCCAAGTTATGAGGATACTGGCACAAGAAGCAAGAACTCTTATTTTTTGATTTAAGAAGTAAATTACCCAAAAAATTCTGAAACACCACCAACACCAGCAAGTTTGAATGGTTGTGGACCCTCACGCTGGAAGTCCTGCTCATGAACCAGTAGTTAAGTCTCAAATATTTATATTGGACTCTGAGACCAAAAATATAGAAAAGAAATATAGTCATTTGGTAGCAGGACAAAGAATGTCACTACGAAAAAAAACCCAACATGCAAGCCAAAAAAAAAAAAAGAAAATCATATAAATAAAAGATAAATACCCATCAATGGTAAATGCAGAAAAAACAGCCAAAGGAAAAGAAAAGGATTAAGTTGCTGCCAGTAAATTATTAGTGAAGGTTTGTGCTTATTTTTTACCAACTAGTAGAATAGATAAACCAGCATTAATTACAACGTAAGAAGGATAATAAACCCCACTAAAGGACTCCAGAAAGTACAAACTGAATCCCAATAAACACAGATCGAATCCCATAAATAATGAATGAAAACAAAAACTGCAAATGATCTTTGGCTGATCCGCACTATCTGATGCGGACCAGAACCTGACAGGTCCAGAATTTATTTCATAATACCTCTTCTTCAGCAGCCTCTAAACCTCCTTGCACCCAAAAAAGGTTCTGAAAACCAGCCTTGTAAAGTTGTTCACAAGCTGCAAGAGATCTACAATGATTCAATGAAACGAGTTAAGTACCTATGGTCATGGTTAAATGAAATGTTGCTCCAGATTGACATTGAAATCAGTTTAAGAATAATAGATCATATGATTGGTTAAGTGAAATAAAATTTCAATTAGGACAAAGTTTAGAAAACTTCATTGACAACGAATATTCTGGTTCATACGTTTCTTACGAGAGGTCATCTTTTGTTTTATTTTTCAGATTGTTTAATTAGTGTTTTGTAGCTAAAAATAAGGTCTGACATAAAAATCATGTTTTAAGGTTTCACTATGCAAGTGTATTTTGATAGTCTACAACTAGTTCCTGCTAGTGGCACCTTTTGCCTGGATTTGGCATGGTATATGTGCTGCAAAAAGGAATGCGTTGCTTTTTGGTAGATTATGAATTTTCTAAGAGTTATATCATCTATTTGATAAGGTTGGGCAAAAGTTGGAGAAGTTGTCAACACCTGAGTAAAGTAAATAGGGAAGATAGATATATGAGCCAACCTCAATCCTTTCTGACAAACTAAGATGATGTCAACATCTTTTGGAAATTTCTCCTCAACCTTCGATACAAAGTCCCTATCATAGAACTTTTTAGTAAAACAGAGCATTAATTGTCTTAAGCTTCAACATGGGTATCATTATAAGGTAGCAAATACCTGTTGTAAACCAATGTCGGGCTGCCACTCCACCAACCTCCTACTCGTCATGTAAAATAAATAATGAAAAAAGAAAGAGAAGTCAGAGAAACTTTCCAAACTAAAAAGTATATGATATATAGAATGCGAACTTCAGTACAAACAGAATGTTCTGGAACTGGCACACTAGACTGGTATCAATCCAGCATTACTCTTAAGAGAGTTCTTTCGACCTATTAATTCACGGCTTTAATATTTCAGAGTTCCGACTTGAAAAATACGGTTAATCTATAATAGTAAGGACGTAAAATCATAAAAGCTCTTTCGTAAAGGGAAATGATAACAGGCACCTCACATGCATTCCCCATCTCATGACAAGCCTTTTTGTTTTTATAACTTCTAGAAAATTTTTTTAATGGAGAACTTTTATTCTAACAAGCTACTTATTTAATTTTCTATTGGAAATTTATCTTATATCCAAGTCTATAATAAATCAGAATTCCCCACAAAAATTATTGAAGAATCAGGAACTAAAAGTTCCAAGAAACAAAAAAGATCAAAATCAGAACTTCCACATAGAAGTCCTGCTTGATCTTTAAAAGGAAGACTAATTGAATCCAGAGATATGGGCTATCAAAGGGGATTTAAATGCTGGTGCCCAGGATCATTTCCTATTACAAAGAAAAAGAACAGAATAGCAAACATCAATAGTTAAGGTACAATTTACATCCAGAAAACAGAATAACAAGAAGAATGTTTGTCAGAATTACCCATAACAAAGTTTGTGAATTTCTTCGAAACTGCTCCAAGGTCAAAAGCATCATCTAAGTCAAAGATTGGTATCCATGTAGAGCCTTTAGCCCATGCCTGTTGCAAGAAATGAAATGTAATAAAGCTCTAAAGCAAACACATACAAACAAACAAACAAAGAGATGGACATGCATGCATGCGTGCATGCTCGCACACTCATATACCAAAAAGAGGGAGCACCTTGTTGTGTTCACTTGTGGGACGGACATCAAGTAGGACTTTGTTTGAGAGTTGAGTTGCGTATCCGGCTTCTCTTGGTGTAAGGACCTTAATCTTCTGTTCCCTGATCTTCAAATCAATTATAAGAGTCACATGTAGTATGGTGAAAATTATTTAAACTGTAAGGTTTTATCTACTCCTAATATAAAAGCCATAAAAGCATATGTTGTAAAAAAAATAGATTCAAAATGCTGGAAAGGGATCTACTTTCAATGAAACAAGGGTGCTAAATGGAAAGCTGGCTTTGAAAAGGTTGCAAGAAAATGAAGTTGACAAGTCTTGGTGTTTGTGTGTGTGGGCAGGTTTTTAATTATTTTTTTCTGTTGGGGTTTGGGTTTGGTGGCACTACTTTTTAAAACAACGTACCAGCATACAATATCTCCAATGACAGATGCATTTATTAATATGGCATTCAAGCTAGCAACAGCATGATACTCTATTTGGTTGCGAGCTGCTAAAGGCTAATGCACTTCTACTCTCTTCTCAGCTTAATTCTTACTTATTGTGAGCAGCTCAATTTTCTTTTTTGGATGGACCGACATTTTTCTTTCTGAAGTTTCTTGTTGTGAAAAGGTTCTGCATGGGCTTCCAATGGCAGCAACAACACCTCTCTCTCCACTCTCCTTAGTATAGGCTGGTACCAGTATGGTACCAGGCCATACCCACTATTCTGCTAAAGCATTTATTACATCTTTTTTTCTTCTTTCTTGGTTTTTACTTTATGGGTTCACCTTGTGCTTTATTTATTTATTTTGGTTCTTGGAAAGGATACTTGTACTGGTACAAGGACCACCAGTTGTGCCGGCCCCTCCTTTTAGGTTTTATTGCTCTCATTCTTTTCTTTGTGCTTAGAAATTTCTTGAATTTCATAAATTAACAAACTTAATGCCCATAGGACAGAAGTACTAATCCCTGTAACAAATTGAGTACTTCAACTTTATTTAGTTCTAAAAACAAACCAAAAAGAAATAAGAATACAGAGATATTACCAGAGCATCCCATCTTCTCTTAGCAGCAGCCATCTCTTTGGCTTGCCTCACCTCCTCCTCTTCCCCTCCAACGACAGCCGCCTTCACCATCAATCGACCACATTTCTACTAAAAACGAAACAGAATTTTGCAATTACGCACATACGACCTAAGAAAGAAATCGAAACTCAAATCCGAGAAATTAAAGAGATGATTACTCTGTAATTGCACGCGAAGCGAGGAGAGGTAACACTGCCCCTGCTCCCGACCTTACGAAATCCTCGCCTAGGAGAGGCGAGAGACGCGGCGGGGATGAGCTGGTGCGCTAAAGATTGCATCTTTGTCAATGGCGCTAAGGAGTTCAAGCTGGGATAATCAAAGGGAAATCAGTACTGGTACTAGTAGAGAGGTACTACGATTAATCTACGCATTATCTTCTCGGAGAAGAGAAAGGGAAGAATTGCGATGGGCTGGGTATTTGAATTCAATTTCTATTATAAATTTTGTGTAGGGAAAAGAAAGCCCAAATATGTCACATAAACTTCTCTGAGCTTTTTGTAAGTTTTAAAACGGGTAAGACAGGTTTTGATATATATATAATGGGCCTTCCAGTTTGAGATATTTGTAGTTTTTGTTGGTAGTGTTATCAATGGAAAATTCAAAATTGTGCATCAATTAGGCTTTACGTGAATTGAACTAACATAAAAAATGATAAGATTTAAAAGATTCTTAAGTTCAAAGTTTTGTATCTTTTATCTGTATTTAATATTAAATATAAATATTTTTTAAAAATATATATTTTAGAAATTAAGTTGAAAATTATGTTGAATAGCTTGAAATATTTTAGATATAAATAAGAGATGCAAATAAGAGATGAAGTTATCACTCTTTGATTTAAAACTATAAAAACATCATTTCAATTTACCAGAAACTTTGGATATGCATAGCATTAAATTTTTTGTCAATTCTTTATCAAATTAGTTATACACATTTTTGTTACTAGCTCAAATCAATCTATCACACTCTGAAAAAGTCTTGGAACCAACAGAAGAGGATTTTTCTTGTGCACAGTTAACCCTACTTCCTCCTCTAGATCTAGGTCTTCTTTCGTCAAACCGGCCGGCAACTCCCAATCGAAACTATACAAAATGTTAGCCAAAACAAGTTCAACCACCGGTAAAGCGAAGTTGATTCCCGGGCAGCTCCTCCTACCAACTCCAAATGGCACGAGAATAAAATCTTGGCCTCTGAAATCAATGTCACTATCGATAAATCTCTCAGGCCGAAACTCTTCTGGATTTTCCCAAGTGTTGGTGTCGAGAGAAATAGCTCTGGCATTGATGATGACTCTTGTTTTTGCGGGAACCTTGTGACCTTGGATTACGCACGTCTTTGTTGTTTCGCGAGGAATTAGCAGAGGAACGGGAGTGTGCAGTCTCATCGCCTCTTTTATAACTAGCTTCAAGTAGGTGAAGTTTTGGAGGTCATGTTCTTCGATCTTTCCCTTGTTACCGGCTATTTTTTGTACTTCGTCTCTGGCTTTGGCCATGATCCCCGGATTTCTCATGAGCTCGGTCATGGTCCATGTTAAAGTGGCAGCAGATGTGTCGGTTCCTGCAATGAACATATCCTAAAAAAAAAAAAAAGAAATGAATGCTTAATAGCTTGCTTATTGTATTTCTTTTTCTTTTTCTTTTTTGGGAAAATTTTTGAAAGCCAATAGCATTATTAGTTGCCTATATATTATCAGTGGACATAAATTAAATAATAAATATGTTATTTATTTCAAGTAATGATACACTAGAAAATATTGTGGGTTAACCCCTCCATGCCTGTAAAATATATACGGTCATAATTTTTAAAAGAAGGTCAAATATTACAGTGGAATAAAACAAAAGCTAATTAAATGCCACTTGGATTCGGTTATCTTCTGTTTTATGTGCTTGTGGCTATTGCAATTACGTCGGCTGCTTATACATCCCAAATAACAAAACAAATCCACAAGTACAAACAGAAGACGATATCATTTGCATGAATTGATTTTGACAGGTTGAGCTTTTAAATTTTTCATCATAAATCTGAACAAATGATGGCAGTATCTAAGCTGGTAAATTCTAGTAACATTAACACTTTATAAGGTTGCCTTTACTATAAAGTCTTACCAAGATGGAGATGCCCTGATTGAATTTCACCTACCAAATAATATATTATGTATATATCTTACTTTGTATATTAATCCAGCCATCAAATTTATGCAACAAAATATGATTAAAATTTGTGTAAATTATTAACCAAAAAGGCACAATATGATAACTGAACTGACAAATAAATAATTATACCATTATGATCTATTTTTTTTAATAGGAAAATAGATCATTATGATATACTTAATTATAAGTTTTTTTAAAATAAGCATACCGTTATAATCCCCTTAATATGGTTCATCGAACTAAATGTCATGCCGTGAACCGGATCGTCATGCAGCTGAAGCAACACATGCACCAAATCACTGAGCTCATTATCTCGGGCGCCACCTCTCTTATGCTCCTCTATGACGTGATCGTAGAATTGATCTAACTCTTTAAAATTCTCCTGCAGCCTCTGCCTTAACCCGGTAAAGCCATCAATCCACCCAAACCATGGGAAGTAATCTGCCACCCAAAATTCACCCAAAAGCCGTTGCGTTTCCTCCAAGATCTTGCCATATCCCTGAGCAACAATCCCGTCTCCAAACATCACCCGAATAACGATGTTATTTGCTAAAGCATGTAACACCTCCTTTAGATTCACTGGGTTAGAAGACGAGCATGCCTTTGTGATATCAGCAATTGAGTTAACTACTTCGTCTTCCCTGATTTTGCGAAACGATTGTACCCTTTTCACACTCAGTAGTTCTAAGATGCATATTTTCCGTGCTTGTCGCCAGTAATCTCCGTAAGGGGCGAAAGATATGTTGAGGAGACCGTATGAAAATATCTTGGCGGCATGTAAAGATGGTCGGTTTGAGAAAGTGACGTCGTATGTTTTAAATACTTCTCTTAGAGCATCGGCAGTAGAGATGACTAGTACTGGTACCAAGCCAAGCTGAAGATGCATCAAGGGGCCATGTTTAAGAGATAGCTCGTGTAGAGAGCGGTGTGGAAGCGCACCGAGTTGGTGTAGATTTCCTATAATAGGCAGTTTTCTTGGGCATGGAAATTGAGGGCTCTTTCGGCTTCTTCGGAGTTTTGCAATGAGGAAGAGCAGAGGAAAAAGCCACAGGGCAAGACATAGGAATGACATTTTAATTTTGTTTTGACTAATATTTTGGAGCCATGGCTTAGAGCAAATGGAATATTTATAGTACAAGGGAAGAGAATGGGAGATTGGAGAAGTTATTTAGGTCAGGAAACTATGCATTTGGATCCTGGAACAAATTTTGTAAAATGTTGGTTCACAGTAGTATATATATTTTTAATTTTATGGATATTATGTTTTGAAATTAAACAAATTGTACCTAAACATTAATTCTCCCTAAAAAATGTACTAAAATTATTTCAACGCTGGAATTGCAAATAGCTTTCTATTAGCGACTTAATTTACTTTAAGATTCGTAAACAATGATTTAAAATTCGTACTTTTTTGTCTAGTATATGATGGGATGTGAATTTGAGTCTCATTGGACAAAGATTAATTAAATAGACTTGATTGAAAGAGGGATATAAATTATATGAAATGTATAATTATTTGAAGAAAAAGAGATATTAGTTTCTCAAAAATTATTCAATTCAAGTTTATAATGTAAAAACAAAGAACAGCTTCCCTGTTTTTTTTGTTCTCTTCTGAATTCAAAAATTTCATAGGGACTTGTTGACATTAATTACATGATCTTTTATGGTCCTAGCGTATAAGATAAGCAATTCAGAGTGTGTCCAAATTGAACTAAAACTAGCATTCAACCGCTCATGTGGAATATTTGAAGAAAATTAATATTTTATTGTAACTATTCCGTCATCTAATTTAAAAAAGAAAAGAATATTCTTACACTTCAAATTCTGCACACCTTATGTACACCCAATGTTAAGTATAAATCTTTAAAAAAAAAGGTACGGATCCCTTGATAACTAATTTTGAAATACTCAAACATAGAAAAAAGTTTAAAAAACATATTTTTTTAACTTATAGATTGATTGTATTTCAAATTTTATATAATTTAAGGATAATTTGATATTTTATCAAAAACCGTTAAATATGGATCGTTATAAATTTTGATGGGTTCTCATGAAATATCAAACAATGCTTAAATTATATGAAATTTCAAACACAATTGATCTATAAGTTAAAGAATATATTTATAATTTTTTTTCTATTTATAATTTTTTTTCTATTTATAATATTTTTTAAATTATTTGAAAATCCGTTGTCAAAATTGTCAAAGTAATAGTTATAAGGGATCCCTACCCTTTAAAAAAAATATGTTTCAAAATTTAAGTTAGAAATTATATTAAATAGATTCAAATATCTCAGGACGTAAATAAATGACGCAGCTATCGCTTTATTTAAAAATATAGTTAAATTCTAATGTACTCCTAACTAACCGTGTAAATCCATTCTTACAACATAACCAAATGGTCCACGTAACTTTAAGGTAGATGAAGCAACATTTTCTTTCTAATCTTCATGTCATTAAATGGGGACATATTGGACCCACAAAAAGTATAATTGGAAACAATTTTCAAGGTATTGAAGATGGTATATCTCAAGGAGGAATCACATTTAATTCTAGCTAAATGAGAAGGATAATTAATTAGGCACATGTATTATCATTAAATTGATTCCAAAAAAAAAAAAGACTAGACCATTGGCTCTTTACTTTATTGGGAATAATTATGATGGGTTGAGGCCTATAAATGGTTATGGAATCAACGGTTAGAAGATTTATTTTTTTTGGCTACTTCTAGCTACGGACTTATATAACACATAAACAATTATGGTGATCAGTAATTTGCATAAATAATAAAACCAATAGACATGAGAAGAAGTACCATTTTCAGATGGAAGTTTGCTAATCGGAAGTACTGTAATTCATAAATCCTTGTTTTTTTCTTCTTAGTTTCTACAGTTTAGCTTGGCAGGATATGTAGAAGTAGAGATCAGGTAGCCATCTGCGGCTGTGGAAGGATAATTTAGAATAATCTCAAGTCAGACAATTCCCAGCTACAATCCATGCACCCACCATGATGTATTTGTTTTTGAAGAAACGACCAAAAGAGGAGTCTAGCATGGGGTCCAGAACAGAAGCAGCTAGCTCATAGCCTGTGTCAAATTAGGTATGTGGTTAGATGTTACGTGACAATGCTCATATCAAAGCAATGAGAGATGATGACAATGGCCACATATTTGTTTTTAATATATTGGAGCTAGTATTCAGATTTTGATCCCTTAACTTTCTAAAAAAACTAAATTGGTTTTGACACAATGATTTGCACCCAATTGATTCTTAAACTTTCAAACAATCACTACTAGAATATGAAATATACTCGTGGGTAGAAAAAGAGTCAATTACGTGTGTATCCCCACGTAAATAGGTAGTTACGTGCGCATACCCACGCAACAATACCCTCGAAGTAGACCTCCACGTAAATACTTCTTATTTTCGTGGAGCCGACGCATTTAGTCTCTGCGTGGGTAGTTATGTATTAGATTCGTGGGCTTAGCCCTCATTTATAACTAGCTTCAAAAACCCATTTTAAGAACAAATACGTGGGTGATGAGGAATTATATTTGTGGGCTTACTGACATAAATAATTTCATGCAAATGTTTATTTTCCCAATTTGATTGTTTTAGCCATATTAATTACCATGCGTATACTAGCATAATTAGACAATTTTTCTGGCAATTTCTCTATTATTCCATTTTTTTTCCTTTCCACCATACTAAATAACTTTTAATACACAACTGTATTGCATCTAATTTCATACACAAATCAACAAGAAATATTTTTAAGCAACTGCACTATATACATTGCATCATAGCAATGTTTAAACATGCCAATTTAATATTACTAATTAACATACAAAAGTTAACAATATATAAATTCCTAAAAACAAACCCCACGCACCCTTCACATTTTCTCATTTATCTCCAATTCTCCATTAATTCAAAATAATTACTGGTCTTCAAATATCATGTTTGCATCTCAGCCCCCTCAAATCCCATGGTGGAGTGCTGGTTGGAAGGTTCATCTTGTATGATAAGTTGCAAGAATTCATTAATGTTAGTTGTTTATTTCATGTTAGTTTTTTTTTATCACAAGTAGTGAAAGTCAACTAATAACCAATACAATCTTATATATAGCTTTCAAATTTCAGTTTGAGTGATGGTTCTAAAAGAATGCAGTGATACTTGAACCAAATTACACACATCTACTATCTAACTTTGCATTAGACCCTATTAGAATACTAAATGAATTTCATACCCATTAGCAAACTAACCATTTGTTGAGTTTTTGTATAGTATAAGAAAATAGACATATTTAAGAGTTCAACCTCATTACAAACTTTACTTACATGCATGAGCTAATTAGACATAGTTGTACACCTAAAATATGTATGCACACTAATTACAGAATTTATAGATGATTGGATATGAATGCCCTTGTAACATGATATATGATAATCCAATATACATAGAAATTAAAAATATCAGAGAGTAATGTGGCTATTAATGCAATTCATTCCTAATATATATGATAACCAAGTTTGTTAACAATACTTCTATGAATACAGCTTATACCTAAATTACTATACTTTTGTTTCTAAGTTTGTACCTGCAATTGAAGGTTTCACTCTAAAAATAGGAGTCCATACCTGAAATGAAGAAAAAATAATTATGTAGTCTTGGTGTACTCAAACGTATCAAAGAAAATTAGAGTAAATGTTGTAAATTGAGAAAGCTTATACCTAAACTTTGGTACAAATTAAGCCCTCCATCTTTTGTGCTCTAGTACAAATTGAGCTCTGATACTTTTTCATCTATGCACCCTTCTTGGCTGAGATGCCCCCGTCCTCAATAAATTCAATTACTTTAAAATTCTTTGCTGAATGTAAAATATATGCAAGTGAGAGTACATATTGTTGTGCTTATCTATTCATGGTAAAGCCAAAATCAAGAAATATCAAATATGAGGATGATATATATACTTACATTGTTAAGAACAACTCCAACATCCATACCTTATTATTCCCACCATACAAATTGAGTCGAAGCTGAAAAAGAAAAAATAAAACAAAAGTCTTGTTACTATACTACAATTCAATATATTGGTTAAACTATGACTATTTGAATTTAGATAAGAGATTAAAACAACCAAAACTGAGTGGATGCACAGAGTATGAGCCAGTTGAGTTTTTTCAAATCTGGTACAATTGTAAAACATAAATGCAATCAATCAAGGAAAGTATTAACTAACTTTTAAGTATGATCTAAATATTAATTAACTAAATTTTTATACAATTTGCATCTGGATTTGTATCCAATCTCTTTATATACTAAAACAGAAATCAAACTTACATTTTAGCAATCAACCAACTCATGTAACTGAAGGCATAAATGAACTAAACATAAAGAAATTAAAGAAACTAAAACCAAAGTTTTGTCCAAATGTCCTACTAAATACACATTTGACTACTAATTAATAAAGCAACCGTAAGAGAAAAATGAAAGAATCTAAAAAGCAATTTTTTTCTCAAATTTCCTACTAAAGAGATAAATTGCTGAACTAAAATGCAATGTTACAGCACAATTAAGCAAGAGAAGTACTTAGATTTAGATGGTCAGCTCTTAACAGTCATAGATAACTAAAGAGGGGTTTCAAGTATTCGAACCTACTTCGATCTGCACTTAGCAGAGCGATAAAGTGTCTCGATCGCTGCTTCTTTACCTCCGTCCCACACTGAATCCTTCATCATTTATGGCAGCCTCAAGGCAACAAATACGAATTAAGCATGAAGTCGCTTCATAGCGTTGAGGGAGTACTCGCTCGTGCTGGAGAGATGGTCATGGGAGAGAGAGATCAGCGGCGTTGAAGAGAGATGGTGGTAGGGTTTGGGTTAGAAAGGAAGAGATGTGGCTAGATAAAGATAAATATTTTAAGTGTTTGCTGAACATTTGGGGGGAAAAGGAGGGAGAGTGAAAATTTGGGGGGGGGGGGGAGGGGGAGAAAGGAAAGACCCAGAGAAAATTTTTGAGAAGATATGAGCGAAGCTATTTTATTTTTTGTGGTTCAACATTACTTAGTTCCGTGGAAAGATATTTTTATTTTCAAGCGTCAATTAATATGTGGGTACACCCACGTATTTAACAAAATGCTACTGGACCCCTACTTTTTTTCTGAGTGTGTCTACAGACCCACCAATTTGTTATTACATACTCACGAATATACTCCAAATTCTAGTAGTGAATGTTAAATTGGTCTTTGAACATTGAGAAGATAACAAATTTGATCCTTCAAGTTTCAACAAAAAACTAAATTAAAAAGATCAATTTGAGTAAAGTTGAAGAATCGATTAATTTTTTTTCTAAGTTCAAGGTGTAATTTGATGCAATTGAAAGTTTAAAAAACAACTGAGGTACCATGTACATCTAGAAAACAGAATAACAGGAGGAACGTTTTTTATCCATAAGGCCATAACAAAGTTTGTGATTTTCTTCAAAATGATTCAATGTCAAGAGCATCATGTCATCAAGTCAAAGATTGGTATGCATGTAGAGCCTTTAACCCATGAACTGGTATCACATGAACTTCTCTGGGTTATGTAAATTTAGAATGCGAGGCAGGTTTTATATATAATCGGGTCTTTCTTTTTGAGATATTATAGATTTTGAAGCATGTGTTATTGATGAGAAATTGAAAAAGAAATATAAAAACAGCTTTTTATTTCCAAGAACTTTGCTCATAAAGATCATTATTTCATTTGTGATATGCTTTATCTATTTTAGCTGTATATTTTTCCTGCTAGCTAACATCAATCCATGCTGTGAAAAAGTCTTGGCACTAGTAGAAGAGGATTTTTCTTGGCCACAACTATCCCTATCTCCTCCTCCAGATCCAGGTCTTCTTTCGTCGTGCCGGCCAGCAACTCCCAATCAAAACAATGCAACATATTAGCCAAAACGAGCTCAACCACCGGTAAAGCAAAGTTCATTCCCGGACAGCTCCTCCTGCCGACTCCAAATGGCAGAAAACTAAATTCTTGACCTCGAAAATCAACATTTTTATCAATAAATCTCTCAGGCCAAAACTCTTCTGGATTTTTCCATGCAATATGGTCGAGAGAAATAGCTCTGGCATTGATGATAACTCTTGTTTTTGCGGGAATATCGTGACCTTGGATTACGCACGTCTTTGTTGTTTCACGAGGAACTAGCAGAGGAACGGGAGTGTGCAGTCTCATCGCCTCTTTTATAACTAGCTTCAAGTAGGTGAGGTCTTGGAGGTCGTGTTCTTCGATCTTTCCCTTGTTGCCGGCTATTTTTCGTACTTCGTCTTTGGCTTTGACCATGATCCCCGGATTTCTCATAAGCTCGGTCATGGTCCATGTTAAAGTGGCAGCAGATGTGTCGGTTCCGGCAACAAACATATCCTAAAAACAAAAGGGAAGGAAATCAATGTTCAATGGTTTGCCTATTATAAATGCTTTTGAGGGAGAAAGAATGAAGTTTTCAAAAGCCAATAGGCAATATTAACTGCCCATATATTTTCAATGCACTTAAATTAAATAATAAAGATGTTATTACTTATTTCAAGTAATGAGACACTAGAAAGTATTGTGGGTTAACCCCTCCATGCCTGCAAAATATATATGGTCATATTTTTTTTTAAAAGAAGGTCAAACATTACAGTGGAATAAAACAAAAGTTCCAAATTTTAATGTATTAACTTTAATATATCAATCGATATGCTAAAGGGTCCGTTTTTAAATTTTTATGTTCAAAAAAACATTACAGTAGAATAAAACAAAAGTTTTCAAGTAGCTCAATAAAATTTTCTTATCAAAATTTTATAGAATATAAAAATTAATTATTTTTAGATTTTTTAACTATTTTGAAAATTTTCATATTTGTCTAAAAAAAATAAGTTAGACACCTTGAAAACTTTCAAAACAACCACGGAAAGTAATTTTGATAAATTTTAATATTCTATAAGATTTTTATATAAGAGATTTATTAAGCTACTTAAATTGAAATTTCAAATATGAAAACTTAAAATTTGACCCGTTAACATACCAGAGGATATGTTAACAACATCAATACATTAGCAAAAACTCTTATATATAATCTATTTTTTAGTTTTTTAAATAAGCATACCGTTATAATCCCCTTAATATGATTCATTGAACTAAATGTCATGCCATGAACAGGATCCTTGTGCAGCTGAAGCAACACATGCACCAAATCACTGTGCTCATTATCTCGGGCGCCACCTCTCGTGTGCTCCTCTATGACGTGATCATAGAACTGATCTAACTCTTTAAAATTCTCCTCCAGCCTCCGCCTTAACCCGGTAAAGGCATCAATCCACCCCAACCACGGGAAGTAATCTGCCACCCAAAACCCGCCCAAAAGTCGTTCTGTTTCCTCCAAGATCTTACAATATCCCCCAGCAATGATCCCGTCTCCAAATATCACCCGAGTAATGATGTTGTTTGATAAAGCATGTAAGACCTCATTTAGATTTACCATGTTAGAGGAAGAGCATGCCTTTCTGATATCAGCAATTGAGTTGGCTACTTCCTCTTCCCTGATTTTGCGAAAGGATTGCACCCTTTTCACACTGAGTATTTCTAAGATGCACACTTTTCGTGCTTGTCGCCAGTAATCCCCGTAAGGAGCGAAAGATATGTTGACGAAACCATATGAGAATCTTTTGGCTGCATATAAAGATGGTCGGCTCGAGAAAGTGATGTCGTATGTTTTAAGTAATTCTCTTAAAGCATCTGCGGTAGAGATGACTAGTGCTGGTACCGAACCGAGCTGAAGAAGCATGAGAGCTCCGTGTTTAAGAGATAGCTTGTGGAGAGAGTGGTGCGGTTGCACACCGAGCTGGTGTAGATTTCCTATAATAGGCAATTTTCTCGGGCATGGAAATTGAGGGTTTATTTGGCTTTTTCGGAGTTTCGCAATGTAGAAGAGAAGAGGAATAAGCAACAGGAGAAGACATAGGGGTGACATTTTTTTTGTTAGGCTAATATTTTTGGAGGTATGGTTCTAGAGAGACTGAAATATTTATAGTACAAGGGAAGAGAATAATGCCAGCATACAATCTCTCCAGTGACAGGTGAATTTAGCAAAAATGGGTTCACCTTGGGCTTAATTTATTTAATTTATTTTGTTTGGTTCTTGAGAATTGAGATGGATGCATATATGGAAACATAGAATTCTTTGAACAACAGTAAGAAAGAAATTAAATTTGTGCACTCATGAAGTAATATGTTAGTTCTTACATCCATATGACCATACTGATATGTCTCTCTTCGATATTTGCTAAAAAGCATTCTGTAAATACCTGTATCTCATACAACTTCCCAGATAATGTTATATGATACATCTAATTCTTCTTACGGTACATATATATTTTTGAGAAAATATTGTTAAAATTAAAAAAATTAAAATTATAGATGTATTTCTAATTTAGATAGATTATATATGTGCCAAATTTGGATTAATTTAAAAGAGATTTAATCTTCTATCAAATAATTTTAAAATTTTAGTGGTAGAGTTGTAATGATTTTGTAATGAATGACTAATCAAATTCTAAGTTGACTCAAAATTAATGCATGTTCTATCTGAATAATTAAAAACACATCAACAATTTTTTTTTAATTTGAATAATATTTCTCAAAAAAAAATATACCATAAGAATTGAATATATTATAGAAGTTGGATTTACGTTAAAATTATATATCCTAATTAATTTTTTCCTTCGTAATTTTTTTGCCTTCTCTGATAATTTTTTTTTGGATAATTCCCCAATCTAGAGCATATGGTCCTCAACTGAAGCAGATGTGGTTGATGAAATGATACTGTCATGATGCTCATTTTGTGAATATACATGAATAGGATAGGATGTTGAAAATGAGGCGTGTATTTATATTAGGAGAGAGATCCCTTGATAATGCTTAATTTAACAATTTTAATAATATCAATTTTATGAATCAATTTTTAATTTAATGATAAAAATAATATTCTCTGTGTAGGAGGTTGTAAGTTGAAAATTCGGATGAAGATTATTTATAAACATTTCAAGCTGGATAATTTAAAATCTCATTTTTCATCTAAAAAAATTCAGTTGTGTTCTCAGCCAAATATTACTATTTTTAATGTTAGGCAAGACTACAGGTTTTCATTTTACACTTCATATACCGATTGATTGGTGTGCTGGAGGAGGAAAAGCTGGAATTGACAAAGCAATTATTGTCTCCTGTGGTTTTGATTAATAACAAATTAAGATGATGAATTAAAATGGAAATTAAATAATTTTGGGGAGTTTTCAATCTCTTCTCTTTACACGTGGATTGATTTTTGGGGTGTAGAATTTCCATTGCCTAGATTTGTGTGGGACCACATACAAATAAAAATTTTAATGTGGTCATTGTTCAGAAATGGACTTCTTACAAACAAAAAAAAATTATTGAGCAAAAAAGGTTGGTCAGGTAGTACCAAATGTATATTTTGTGATTACCAAGAAAACACATGTGTATAATTTGTTTGTCAAGTGTCAATTTGTATGGGCCATTTGGTTTTGGATGGGTATATACACGTCAGGATATAAATTTGACATGTGCAAATAATGTATTGCTGATAATTTGTGGCCATATATCACCAATTTAATTACCTCCACAAAAAAGAAAAGATTTTGAAATAAGTGTGCGGCCCTTTTTCGCGGCCCATGCGCGAGGCATCGGCGTTCTCGCTCACGGGGGAAGAAGGTGCAGGTACATCCCTGCGCGTGTTTGTGCGCTCAAGGACTTATTATTTAGGTGATTGTGGGAACTTTTATTTTCCGACGGGCGCAAGCCCCCGCCGTTAATTACCCCGGCTCTCGCCTCGGGAACCTCTGATTAATGGGCTAAACTAATTAAAATATATGAATCAGATTTGTGGCTTTATTTCTTCCTTCTTTTTTTTATAACACATGTTTAAAATAACCAAAAGATATAACTTTTGATAATAAGACTAAAGACGTATGATCTAAAGTCAGAGAAACGTATAATTTCTCATAAATCAGAGATCGAGGATGTATAATTCTATTGATCTCACGGAGTTCGAATATGAAGCGCACTGCCAACTCGATACTCGAGGAACCAGAGATGTTTAATCTCTATAGAGGCTCATGTCAAAGACAAGGGCGTATCGTCCTAAACAGTCTATTGACCTTCCAAATCCCGAATCTGAAGCGATATGCCAATTCAAAACCTGAGAAATTTGGAGAATCGGGAACATATAATTCTTTATCAATTTCCAAAATGAGGTACGTTAAACCTGAAGAGCACTGCCCGTTTAACGTTCTCGAAACATGATTTGATATGTTGGTATGTTTTACCAAGTTTTGGACTTATCTGTATATTTGGCATATTTAGCTAAAGATTTGGACATATTTGCATATTTGACATATTTTGTCAAGAGTTTGGACATATTTGCATATTTGGCATATTTGGTCAAAGATTTAGACATATTTGCATATTTGACATGTTTGGTCAAAAGTTTGGGCATATTTGCATATTTGACATGTTTGGTCAGAAGTTTGGGCATATTTACATATTTGACATGTTTGGTCAGAAGTTTGGGCATATTTGCATATTTGACATATTTGGTCAAATATTTGGGTATATTTGCATATTTGACATGTTTGGTCAAATATTTGGAAATACTTGGGTTTATTTGCATATTTGACATGTTTGGTCAAAGATTTGGACATATTTGCATATTTTAAATATTTCAATTTGTTTTGTCAAAATATGACAAAGTTTGGTTATTTTGAATATTTTGTCTTGTTTTAGCAAAATATAATATAATTTGATTATTTTGAATATTTTTGATTTGTTTTAAAACATGATTCAATCATTTTTGAATATTTTGATTTGTTTTATCAAAATATGACATAATTTGATTATTTTGAATATTTCGATTTGTTTTATCAAAATATAACATAATTTGATCATTTTGAATATTTTGATTTGTTTTATCAAAATATGACATAATTTGATTATTGTAAATATTTTGACTTGTTTTATCGAAACATAACATAATTTGATTATTTTGAATATTTTGATTTGTTTTATCAAAATATAATATAATTTGGTCATTTTAAATATCTTGATTTGTTTTATCAAAATATAACATAGTTTGGTCATTTTGAATATTTTGATTTGTTTTATCAAAATAGAGCATAATTTGATCATTTTGAATATTTTGATTTGTTTTATCAAAATATAATATAAATTGGGTATCTTGAATATTTTGATTCGTTTTATCAAAATAGAACATGATTTGATTATTTTGAATATTTTGATTTGTTTTATCAAAATACAACATAAATTGGTGATTTTGAATATTTTGATTTGTTTTATCAAAATATCGCATAATTTGATGATTTTGAATATTTTGATTTGTTTTATCAAAATATAACATAATTTGATCATTTTGAATATTTTGACTTGTTTTATCAAAATATAACAAAATTCGATTATTTTGAATATTTTGATTTGTTTTATCAAAATATAACATAATTTGATTATTTTGAATATTTTGATTTGTTTTATCAAAATATAACATAATTTGATCATTTTGAATATTTTGATTTGTTTTATCAAAATATAACATAATTTGATCATTTTGAATATTTTGATTTGTTTTATCAAAATATAACATAATTTGAGCATATTGAATATTTTGATTTGTTTTATCAAAATATAACATAATTTGAGCATATTGAATATTTTGATTTGTTTTATCAAAATATAAATAATTTGATTATCTTGAATATTTTGATTTGTTTTATCAAAATATAAATAATTTGGGTATTTTGAATATTTTGATTTGTTTTATCAAAATATTAAATAATTTGAGTATCTTGAATATTTTGATTTGTTTTATCAAAATATTAAATAATTTGAGTATCTTGAATATTTTGATTTGTTTTATCAAAATATAAGAAAAGTATTTGTACACGATGATATATTTTGAATTTTTTTAAAATAAAAATAAAATCAAAATTAACTTTTTATTGGTCTAAAAATATCTTCAAATAATTCCATGATTTTTGATATATTTTTCATGATTTTTGGTTTTAAGGAATTATTTTTATTTAATGTTTAAAGTCTGATTTTTGAAACAGATTAATGTGAGCCTTTGATTTAAAGCTAGATCATCAAGATCCAAACTTAAAATTTTTTCTGGGCTGTCGGATGGCATCAAGATCCGTGCGATTTCCCTCCCATATGCTTGAGTTCAAATTTCATCAATATTTGCACTTTCATATGCATCAATATTCGTAGTCCTTCTTGATCGGAGCCCTGCCGGCGTCGGATCGTCGATCGGGGGGCACCACCGGCGTCGCCTCGGGGAGGAGGACACTACTGTCCCGGTCTCGGGGCCACTAGCTCCGGCGATCACCGGAGATAGCACCACCAGTTCGGCTAGGGCTGGAAACTCGTGGGGAATCGGTTTTTTGTCGATTTTGAGCTCGTTTTGTCAAATTGATTCAATTCCTTCGAGTTGTAGCATCGTTAGAACATAACAAACAAATTTGTGAAGCTTGATTTTAGTTTAAATCTCCGAATATGTGAGTTTCGCCGATCGGTACCGAATGGGCTCAAACGGATTTGGTACCGATTGGAAATTCGTGCATTTATCCTTGTTTTTCTCTTCAATTGATTCTTCTAAAAACATATTTAACCATGTTCCAGTCTATTTGAGTGGTCAATTTCACCATTTTTTATTTCCAAAAAAAAAACGAGAAAAAAACAGAAAGGAAAAAAAACAAAAAAAAAAAAACAGAACCAACCCAGTTTTTTTCTTTTGACAGACCCAACTTCAAAAATTCATATAAAATCACAGAAAATTCAAAAAAATATGAAATTTTGGGGCCATGCCCACGAAAATATACTCTATTTTCTTTCAAAATTTCAGATCAAATGGGTGAGTAAATCAAGATACATTAGCTGATATTTGAACTGGCCAGATAAGGCACATGCCAAATCTGTGCCAGTGTTCTGTTTTTTTTTATTTTTATTTCCAAGGAATTCACACATCCTAATTAACTTAAAAAAATCCAAATCAAATAAATAATCATCATTTATCAGGCTATATTTTTTTTATATTTAAATCAGTTTTTTTTTGGTGTTGAGTTTGGTGTTTGACCAACAGTGGACTTTTACAGAAACTTTGGACCAGCGAAATTCAACAGGTAATATCTCCCTGTTCATAAGTCCAAAAATTAAGAACTTTTAGGGGAATGTTTGTTTAGTCTTGTTCTAATTTCTGTCCAAATTTGAGGCCAATTGGCTCAGTAAATAAAAAGATATGAAATTGCAAAGAAAATTGGCAAAAATGCCCCTGTTTGGTACCACTTGAGCATCATAAGGCTCAATGAGTTTTAAAGCACTGGTATAAGCTCACAAATAATGTTATTTTCACTAAATAAATGTAAGAGAACATGGAGGGTCAATTTTTAAATAATTTTTTTATTAAAAAGCATGAATTTGTGTCAAAATCACAAGTTTTTCTTATTTTTACAGATTTTTGACAATATTTCGACTCAATTTTTGAGAATTCGAGTTTGATATTGTGCTTTGCTTGATGCTTAGCACTGTATTAAATCTGGAACAAGGGATAAAATTCACTACAACACCTTATTTCCAAATTTTTTTTAGAGATGGCATTCACCATAACCCTCTTAAATATATATTTGTCAAAAATTTATAAAAAAAAAAATTAGATTAACAAAGCTAATTTTAGATTGAGAAAACAAAGATATAGAGGTAGCATTCACTACAACACTAATCTTTGATCTTTTTTTTTTTATTTTTTAAAAAAAAGACAACAAAAGCAAAAAAGGAAATATATTTCATTCATCAAGAAAAATATAAAATTTCATTAATTGCATACATATCATACCTTTCACCACTAAAGAAAATGAATTCAAAATTTATAAATGAAAATTTCAGTTTTTTTTTTGAAAAAAACCAAAATTTTTGAAATTGGCTAACCCTAAGATATTTTTTTCTTTCTTTTTTTTGCAGATGGGGGGGGGGTCCTTATATAGCCTCAAGGCTAGGGCAACATATTGATATCATCTCCACCATCAATTTTGATCAAATGGTGGAAATTGAAAATTGGCTAAAGACAAACATTCCCCAACATAGCATAAAATTTGTTTCTTTTCTATTATTCTGATTCTTCTGCATTCTTGAAGCCTATCAAAGTGTGCCAAGTGTCTCCAAAAGGCTGGATTGTGTCAGAGGCATCCAAAACACCCTTGTCTTTTTCAATTTTCGGGCTTGGGATAGCTTGCATTTTTTTGATGCGTTTGATGTTTTACATCATTGAGAGCTTATTTGACATCCCTATAGCATGTTCATAGCCTGAAATTACCCTTTTTTAACCCCAATTTGTTCAATTGAGGCCGAGCTTGCCCACATTCGGGTTTCCCTTTGTGAACCCATCATTCCACCACTCCAAACTTCAAATTGAAACTTTGAACACCGTCGTGGCACCCTTGTGACGCTCCCCAACCAATCAATTTGGGCTATTGGTCGCCAATTTGCTCGTTCAGCCTCTTCACCAACATAAGTTTTGTACCCGATTTCTCCCTCGTTAATTCATCTATTTTTGAAATTGACGGCTTCCCCGAACTCTCCTCGCCGAGCTCTATTCGGGGGCTAAGAGGAATCGCGACGAGACGCCCGGAGTCGCTGCCCCGCCGCCGGCCAGCCCCTGGCCGAACTCCCCTGTGCAGAAAAGAAGAAATGAAGGAGAAGAGGGAGGAGATTCTGTCCAGTGGGACCCACTGTCGGAGAGAGAAAGGGAGAGAGAAGAGGGACTGGGTTCGGATCCCATTTGCTAGTGAAACAAAAGGGTGTGGGTCCCTTTTGTCATGTTTATTGAGAAACAAACACCTTTCTTTATTCACATAGTTTTGGTCCATGTGAACCAATGCACCATACCAAATTGAAGGAAGAAGGGTCCACAAGCACCAAGAGCATTTTCTCTATGTCTTCTTCTTTTTCGCTGGAAATTGGAAGAGAGTTGAAGATGGCACTTGGGCTCCCTAAGTTGCACACAGAGTTTTCCCAGCTGCTATTTCATTTGTCTTTTTTCATTTCTAAATTATTTTTCATGAAATTGTTTATAATAAAATCATGAAAATTATTGTAAAATCATAGAAAGTCTTTCTATGATTTTTAATAATATTTTTGGTATTTTTTGGAATGAAATTAGGCATTAATTTCATTTTATCATTGTGTATCATATGAAATTAGCCATTAATTTCATTTTATCATTATGTATCATATGAAATTAGGCATTAATCTCACATAATTACCGTATTTGATATGATTATTTTATGAAATCATTTCTTAATTTTAAGAAATAAATTTCATATGTGATAAATCATAAAATTGAACATAATTTCATGATTTAATATTCAACACGATTATTTCATGGAAACCTTTCTTAAGTCCAATAAATTTCAAATGTAATAAACTATGAAATTCGACATAATTTCATAATTTTAATATTTGTCATAACCATTTCATGAAATTATATTTTAATTTCAAGAAATAAATTTTATATGTGACAAATTATGAAATTGGACATAATTTCATAATTTAAGACTTGGCATTATTATTTCATGGAATTATATCTTAATCCCAAGAAATAAATTTCATATGTGGTGAATTACGAAATTGAGCATAATTTCGTAATTTTTAAATTTCGGCATGAAAATCACATGAAATCATATTTGTTAATTCCATGTATTTTAACTTGTGTGTATTTTTGATATTATTTATTTATTTATATATTTTTTTGACGGCAAACAATAAGTGTTAGCTTGCTAGCGCAATTTGTTTAGTTCTAAAGCAAAAAACAGACCCATTAAATCTTGTGCGTGATTCTCATTACTTCTCAGAAGACCTGTTATATCTGGTGCAATTAAACTTGGCTGTCACAAGACTTGGACATGCATGCGTCATTTCTCTATAGAAGAGAATCGGTCTTCAATTTTAACTATTTGTTTCGAATTTTCGAAGATGATTCTTAAATAATAATAAAATAACGAATACTTTTTATATTGAAATAGACCATTTTCAAATTTTTTTTAAAAATAGTTAGAAATTTTTGATATTTTATAAGATTTTAATGTGAATAATTTATTGAGCAATTTGAATTTATCGTTTGAAATCAATCCCATAAATTTTTAAATTGAAATCACTAAAAAACTCATGAATGTAAACTCATCCTAATTTTACTATACACGCGCACACACACACAAAACTATACCTGTCAAACATTTGCGACAGATGACATGCATGAGCAGTTACATTATTGATGCTACATGACATTACTGTACTTATATATCTTGATTACTTATGTGGTTACAAATTAAACTTTACAGAAATTATTGTTATACTTCATATTTTGTGCTCATTATCTGTATATAAAAAATATTTATATTCAATAAATAATTTATTTATATTTATGTTTATAAGTGTTTATAGTTAATATAGAAAAAAATTATCAATTTTCATTCTTGAATGATTATAAAAAAATTTAAGCTAAAAAACTTCGTAGCAAAATTAAAAGTATAGCTTGCAGAATTTTTAATTATAATAACATAAAGTATAGATATTTTTGAAATTATATATAAAAATTTTCAGAAAAAAAAGTATGAATATTTTTGAGATATAAATAAAATATACAGCTATGAGTACAGTTATCACTCATCTAAACTTTAATTGAAGCAACTAGGCTAGAATAAATAAACCGAGTGTGAAAAAACATGAGGAGAGAATGTTCAATTGGAAAAAAAAATCATATAATGTTTATGTGACTGTTGGATAAGGAACGTTTGGATTCGTTCAGTCTTTATTTCATATATAGGAAAAATATACTTTATAAATATACTTTCATATATATATGTTTTCTGCAATAACAAAAGATCTTTGTCTATTTGTAAAGAAACTGTAATTATTAATGTACTAATTAATAATGAGTTGAGTAAAGTCAAGGTGTTCTTAAGAGTATTGGATTTTTAGGTATTTTTAACTTAAAATTTATCGAATCTTCTTCAAACTATAAATTTAAGTTGTTCAATAAATTTTTTATATGAAATCTTACGATATATCAAAATTTTCTATTTTTTGAATTTTTTAACTATTTTTTCAGATTTTTGAAAATTATCTATTCTCAATTCGGAGGTAGTAAGCTCTTCAACCTCTTTGCTTTACCGGTGGTTGAGCTCGTTTTGGCTAATATGTTGCATTGTTTTGATTGGGAGTTGCCGGCCGGCACGACGAAAGAAGACCTGGATCTGGAGGAGGAGATAGGGATAGTTGTGGCCAAGAAAAATCCTCTTCTACTAGTGCCAAGACTTTTTCACAGCATGGATTGATGTTAGCTAGCAGGAAAAATATACAGCTAAAATAGATAAAGCATATCACAAATGAAATAATGATCTTTATGAGCAAAGTTCTTGGAAATAAAAAGCTGTTTTTATATTTTTTTTTTCAATTTCTCATCAATAACACATGCTTCAAAATCTATAATATCTCAAAAAGAACGGCCCGATTATATATAAAACCTGCCTCGCATTCTAAATTTACATAACCCAGAGAAGTTCATGTGATAGATTTAGGCTTTTTTCTAACAAAATTCACAAAAAGAGTGTTGATATCTTCCAGAGAAGTTTACAATTTACAAAAGCCCAGCTCATCACGGCTCTTCCCCTTCTCAGAAAAGATGATGCATAGAAACTAGAAAGAAACTACTCTACCAGTAGTATTGTTTCCCTGTGAACGAAGCCAGATTGAACTCCCATGCGCCATTGACAAAGATGCAATCTTTAGCGCACCATCTCATCCCCGCCGCCTCTCTCGCCTCTCCTAGGCGAGGATTTCGTAAGATCGGGAACAGGGGCAGTGTTTCCTCTCCTCGCTTGGTGTGAAATTATGGAGTAACCATCTCTTCAATTTCTCGGATTGCCGTTTCTTAACTCTTTTCTTTGGTCTTATGTGCGTACATGCGATTCTATCTCATTTTTAGTACGGGGGTTAGTACTTCTCTCCTATGTGCACTAATTAAGTTCGTTAATTCAGCGAAATGTCAGAAATTACCAAACCCTAAATGGAGGAACCGGCCCAAGTGGTACCAGTTCATGGGTTAAAGGCTCTACATGCATACCAATCTTTGACTTGATTACATGATGCTCTTGACATTAAATGATTTGGAAGAAAATCACAAACTTTGTTATGGCCTTATGGGTAAAAAAACGTTCCTCTTGTTATTCTGTTTTCTAGATGTACATGGTACCTCAGCTGTTGATGTTTGCTCTTCTGTTATTTTTCTTTGCAAAAGGAAATGATCTCGGTTCCCGGCATATCCCTTTTCATAGCCCATATATCTGGATTCAATTAGTCTTCTTTTACAGATCAAGCAGGACTTCTCTGCCGAAGTTCTAATTTTGATCCTTTTTTGTTTCTTGGAACTTTTAGTTCTTAATTCTTCAATATTTTTTGCGGCAGTTCTGAATTTGTTGAAGGCTTAGATATAAGATAAATTTCCAATAGAAAATTAAACAAGTACTTTGTTAGAATAACAGCTTTCCATCAAAAAGATGTTTTCCTAGAAGTTCAAAAAGCAAAAAGGCATGTTATGAATTCCCTTTACAAGATATCTTTCATGGTTTTATGTCCTACTATTATAGACTAACTGTATTTCTTAAGTGAGAACTCTGAAATATTAAAGGCGAATTCATAGGATGAAAAACCTCTCTTAATAATGCTGGATTGATGCCAGTCTGGTGGTGCCGGTTATGAAACATTCTGTTTGTACTGAATTAATAGGGCGAAAGAACTCTCTTAAGAGTAATGCTGGATTGATACCAGTCTAGTGTGCCAGTTCCAGAACATTCTGTTTGTACTGAAGTTCACATTCTATATATCATATACTTTTTAAGTTTGGAAAGTTTCTCTGACTTCTCTTCTTTTTTCATTATTTATTTTACATGATGAGTAGGAGGTTGGTGGAGTGGCAGCCCGACATTGGTTTACAACAGGTATTTACTACCTTATAATGATACCCATGTTGAAGCTTAAGACAATTAATGCTCCGTTTTACTAAAAAGCAACACATTCCTTTTTGCAGCACATATACCATGCCAAATCCAGGCAAAACGTGCCACTAGCAGAACTAGTTGTAGACTATCAAAATACACTTGCATAGTGAAACCTTAAAACATAATTTTTATGTCAAACCTTATTTTTAGCTACAAATCACTAATTAAACAATCTGAAAAAATAAAACAAAAAATGACCTCTCATAAGAAACGTATGAACTGGAATATTCGTTGTCAATGAAGTTTTCTAAACTCTGTCCTAATTGAAATTTTACTTCACTTAACCAATCATATGATCTATTATTCTTAAACTGATTTCAATGTCAATCTGGCGCAACATTTCATTTAACCACGACCATAGGTACTTAACTCGTTTCATTGAATCATTGTAGATCTCTTGCAGCTTGTGAACAACTTTACAAGGCTGGTTTTCAGAACCTTTTTTGGGTGCAAGGAGGTTTAGAGGCATTCTTTGTCCTGCTACCAAATGACTATATTTCTTTTCTATATTTTTGGTCTCAGAGTCTGATATAAATATTTGAGACTTAACTACTGGTTCATCAGCAGGACTTCCAGCGTGAGGGTCCACAACCATTCAAACTTGCTGGTGTTGGTGGTGTTTCAGAATTTTTTGGGTAATTTACTTCTTAAATCAAAAAATAAGAGTTCTTGCTTCTTGTGCCAGTATCCTCATAACTTGGGTACTCTTTTAAGCACGGTACTAAGATATCTCAGTCTCTATTTTGCTTTTAGGATGAATTTGTGAAAGCAAAAAACTAAAATATATAAAAACAGAAACTAGGTTTATAATCTTCAAGTAGAAAAAAAAAGGCAAGTGTAGATATATATCCGTAGGTACGTGTTGTCCATCTCTGGTAGCATGTCCTGGCAATGAAATTTTCATTTTTTTAACTTTCAACCCTTTTGACAGATGGACTGATCAGCAGCGTGCATGGGCTGCAAAGGAGGGCTGGGGTTACAGATTGGTATTTACTGGTCGATTGGTAAGTTAATTCTGTCATTACAAAATGAAAAAAGAAAAAAAAAGCAGTTTGTCTTTAAGCAACAGTGCATACACTGTGAAGCAAAATTGAACCTATATTCTGGAAATGCAGATTGGCGCTATTGTTCTAGTAGACACGTTGTACCTCGGTGCTCAGAAGCTGGGCCCGTTGCTCCAGGAGATGCAGGCTCACTGACCGGAAGACCCCACCTCAGTTACTGCAACCTTCAGCTAGCAGATAATTTTGTGAATATCAGTTCGCTTTTTTTTGCGTCAGTTAATGTACTTGGAGGAATTAGGTATTGTGTGCCTGTCTTTTTGTTAGTTTGTTATTAAGCATGCACTGTTGTTTCGAAGGCAACCTCAGTCGGCTTGTACTAAATCGTGCGCAGGGCATGATAAAATATTTGAGTGGATAATATTCAGAGTGTGCCGAAATACAGGCTTCTTTAGAAAGAGTTTTGCTGTCAACAGTTCATTTTCATTTTCTTTCTGCCAATTCATGTTGCTTGGAACCAATTTTACACTCTCATTACATAAGATGCTAATGTAATTATCATCCTTTCTAAAACATCCAGTCCTTTTCATATTCTTTGAAAAATTCAATAAAATGATACATGTTCTATTATTAGTATGTTACGTTCTTAATAAAAGGATATATTTTGCTATCTAGTTATTAATGTCAATAATTTTTTTTATTAATTGTAGCATAATTTTTTTTAGCAGCGTTATGTTAAATTTTGTTTTGAAAATTCAGATTATGCTGGAATAAGAAAAAAAAATATAATTGTGGTTACTTACTAATATAAATAACTCTGACCCTAATGTAGCTCTCATTAATAGTTGATTGATTGAAAAATGTCATTTTAACTCTCATTAATAGTTGATTTATCCAATAACTAAGAACACTATTCACCTATAGATGGTCAATCATTGCGGCTCGTTAGTAGAATTAATTATTGCCATTTCAATACATGTACATAGCTTTGTCAAACCTCCTCACAAAAAAATGTCACATTCTTTATTCATAACTAATTTAATTAATACAAATAACACTATTAATATATATAAATAACTTCACATCTTATGCACGGCTTTCAACAAATGCTCGACATCACCATGTAACTCAAACTAGTAATTATTAGTGTGACCAATATAAATAAGATATTTTATTGCTATAAATAGCTTATATCATATATCATAGGTACAATACTTAAGAATTATTATGAATTTTTTTATTCAAATTAATTATATTTGAATTGAATAATAAAATATTACATAAATAAACTACACAATAAAATTATTAATATGAATAATAATTTATTTTATCTAAATAATAAAATTATTAACGGTATGAATAGTGATATTTTTCAAATATATATTTTTTTTTATAAACGAAAAATTTCAGATGTCTCATTGCTAACAAATCAATGCTAGAAATTAGAAAAACGAAAAAGAAATCGCAGCACAAAAGGACGGTTCACGGTTCGCCACAGCCAAGCCGCCAGAGTTGGGACTTGGAACTAATTCGAGAACCAGGTTTTTAGAAATCGGATATAATCATGACCCCACATGTAAGGTCTGTTACCGCTTGCTAATCACGAACATGACCCCACATGTAAGTTCATGGCTTATGAACCATCTCTACCCAGAAAAGTTTCGAGGATACAGCGAAAGGGCGAAACAGATGAGAACCGCTCACACGCAAAGAGACCTCTCGTTTCCTCTTTTCGTGCGCCGCCGCGTTCTCTCTTCGATCGGATCATCAATGGAGTGCTCGACGGAACTACCTCAGGGAATCATCGATCGGCGTCCTAGGGAGCGTCAGAGACTTGGATGGGACGTCTTGCCAGAGAATTCCACGGTATAATTCTTTTTTTCTTTTTTCTAGCATTATTTCTGCTAGATTGTGTGTTTTTTCGACTGATCTTGCGTGTTTTGAAGGTCGTTTAGTAATCCTTGTAGATAATTTTCAAAACCCTAGACCTTTAAAAGAACTAGGGTTTATTTGTCGTTTAAAGTTTAAACCCTAATTCTTATACTGTCATTATTTCCTTTTGCTATTTTGGATTTGTTTCATACCAGAACGGGCCTAACATTTTCTTGTCAACACCAGTTTCTATAGTCCCCCCCCCCTCCATTGCTTAAAAGCTCGAGGCGAATCTTGCGCTATCCCATTTGATTCAAGAACCCTCTACTTTGGTTTTGCAACATCTGAAGAATTTGGCTTCTGAGACAAGATTGCTGTAAAATGTAAGTTCTTAATGTTGCTTCTTTTCTAAGCTATCAATAGGAGTTTAATCTTTTCCTAAACTGGCTTCAATTTCTTCTAGTTAGCACTGGTTTTTTCCATTAAAACTAAAGAAGAACACTTAATATTCAGTCTAAATTTTAGATAATGCCAGTAACTTATCTGTGGTACCAGTTTGATGCCTAGAGTTTATGCTGCTACTGCAAAATTTCCAGTTTAAATCCAACTTTAGTTAAATCTGCTACTGTATTGATTGCCAAACTGGGCTGAGGCAATCTTTTTCTTATTGTGAGGCCGACTAATTTCTTATCTTTTTCAGGGACTCTCTCCAATTGGAGTTTAGCTTTCCCAAGAAATCACCTTTGATCCCTTCACTGGATCCTGAACCCAATTGGGACCTTAGTAGTCTTAGTAAAGAACTAAAATCACTTGAGATGCGACATGAGGCTACTCTGTATTCGACACCTATTCGTGGATGGTACTGTGAACTTTGTCTTTAGTATTAAGACATTTCTTTTAGAGGAGGATTTGCGAACTGAACCCTACATCTGTTTTAATTGCTCAAAGAAACTAACATCTTGTACTTACATTTGAGATTTAATTTTTCTCGTTACTTGTGGATAATGTTAACTGTCTAAAGCCTGACATAGCCATGAATGACCTAATTCCTCCCAAGTTTCTTGTACTGTTCAATTTTTCTTCAACCAAATATTTAATTCTTAGACCAAATAAATAGATCTGATGATTTCATTAAGTAGAATTTGGACAGGCAAAAATGTCAGCAAAGATAAGGATACAGTATATCAATATAAAGAAACATATCTCCAATAATGGAAATCCCTTTTACAGCACACCTAATCTGACCTACAGTTTAATCTTTTTCTACATATCTCAAAAAATGCTAGGGGTGTTTGCTGCGAATATGAGAATGGCTGGTTGGTATTTGCAATCACCAAGAAATGAGCATTTGTTGTTTGCAGAAAATTCCTTTTTCCTTTTTTGTATCTGGTATATTTTTGTGAAATGCTCTTTTTTTTTTGTTCCTCGTCTCAGGAACCTCCCTACTGGTAGAAGAAAAGATGAAGAAGGGACAAAGAAGAACATTAGACACATGGCTAGTTATGATTCAGAGGAATCTGAGAGCACCAGTGAAGAAGAAAAATCGATTACTACACCAGTTTCTCAAAACCGGTTTTCTTGCAATGATTTATCTTTGAGGTAAACAACAATAGGTCATAATAATCTAATATTTCGTTTAATGTTTTTGGTTCTTGGTACATTTTAGTAAGATGTTAATTCTTCTTTATCTTCTTGTCTCTCTCTCTATCTATCTTAAAATTTACTATTAGTGACTCCGACGAAGAGTTGATTAAGGAGTTGCCTAAAATAGAAAATGTTTTGTTGAACAAACCTTCAATCGAGGAATTTCTTCTTTTGGAGCTGAACCGAGAGCATCTGCTAGAAATTCAAGTGAGTATAGGTTGTAACATTTTTTTTTTGACTGGTCAATTTCTACTTTGGTTATTTTTGCAGAATTTCCTTTTCTGTTTGCTTAATTAAATGGTTAATCTAATTTTATGCAATTTATTTAGCTTGGAGACTGGAAAGTCTAACTATTGAGAAATATGGTATGAGTTAATTCATTTAAATGATTTCTAAATTTTAGGAGCGTTCTAGGAGTACGTTAAAGGTGTTGGACATGAGCCATAATAAAGAAATGGAGAGACTAGCTCTCCGATTTGGTCAGATCAATAAATATGCCGAAACAAGAAAAGAGGTTGATCGGAGACAAGACATCGAGTATCAAAGAAATGTGTATGTTCTCATTCTCTAATCATTCACTTCACTTCTATGCATGTTTTGTCCTTCAGATAACTCTATTCACTCTTAATTGTGCAGTGCAGAGATTGTTGATAGACATCTATCGGCCGTCCAATGGGACCACGAACAGAGGTCCCGCATAATGGAGAGAAAATTAAGGGATGATGCAGCTGCACTTGAGGAGGCTAAGAGATTAGAGGGAGCTCGCATCGAAGAGAAGTTGAGGAAAGAAAAAGCACAACAAGAAGCAGAGGTTTGTTCAAAAGTTGTTTAGATTCTTGCAAACTGCAGCCAATAATTTTTTAGTTCTGACATATTTACAACTACCAGCAACTGTTAGAACTTACAATCAATGGTAGATATGAAACAGTTAACTGATTACCTTGATCGACTAAGTTCATTAACCAAATGGCTTCACCGGGCTGGTAAAAACTGTATAACCAACATCTGAATCCTGTTGCTGGCTTAGCAGAAAAATAATTTGAAGTAGGGAAGAAATGTCAATATTTAGCAAATGGTGGCATCCCATTTGCATTTATCTAAAGAAAGTCATCTGTTAGCTGGAAGCATGAGAAAATGCTGATTATAATTTTCAAGTACTGCAAAATTTGGGTTTTAATTTATAGAGAACTCAAGAATAGGGGTACATCTTTTAGTGCTTGACAAGTTTTGTTAGCACTGATTTAAACCCTGAAATAATAATATGCTTTACAGGCTAGACAAAAGGCAGCACAAGAAGCTGCAAAAAAAGAAGCCGAGAGAAAAAGGGCTGCAGAACTTGAGGCTGCTAAAAAAAGAGAAGGAGAAGCTAAGACTCAGGTTGTTAAAAGCGAAGGAAATGCTGAGAGAGAGAAGGAGAGCCTGGTCAACAACCAACCTCAAAATCTTGATAAAGAAAAACATAGCCAGCTTCCAGGTACACGTCATTTTCATGTCAGCAAGACGATTTTAACATGATAATGCAATTAGTCACAAGTCTAGGAACTCAACTTCCCTAATCATATGGGTGATGAATATATGGTAGGTGTCAAGGTGCTTGCAGCTCCTGCTGCCTTAGAAGCTGAGGCAAAGAGGTTGAAGTTGCGGAGTGAAATACCCGAGATGGCCCTTTTGGCAAAGGTGAGGAAACCAATACATATATTGTTAACATACATCTGGAGTTTGCAAGATCCAATAATAGCATCAATTTAAACACAAATAAACAATAAAATAGTAAAAAGATAGAAGTCCTCATGCAGCTGGTACCCAGTTGGTTGTCATCCAGGTTCGGACTTTACCATACTACCAGTCACAACTGAACTCTTACCTGTTACTGAGTAGTTAGCTTTGAAAAATGCAGGAATTAGGCAAGTATGATAGACGGATAGCCAAGTGCATTAGTAAGCTACTCCCCACGATAGATAATGTCAGGTTTGTGCTGTGCTAGTTCTAAGGGTGCTTCCATTTTTGTTCAGTTTTGCTATTTTCATGGCTTTTCTGTTTTATGTCGTTGCAACTTTTTATCAATTTCAATAAATTGTCTCTCTTTTGTCCAGAGCACGATCACAAGAATTGATAGCTGCTATAAATGACCCTCAATGCCCCTGTCCCTTTATGTTTTGCATGCTTGCCAACAAGGTAGCTTCCAGTCTTATATTAGACATTATTTGATCTATTTTTTTCTCTTATCTTTTGCTTGGCAATTTAATGGGGCTTTTCTTTCTTTTATATAGGTGGTTTCCCTCTGCAGAGACAGAAATAGCAAAGACAAGACTTTTGAGGGAACTGCATTTGCTTGTGGTTATCTTATTCTTCTTGTCACATCACAGGTATTGAGTTTTTGTTTCATATTTAGGTTATAAGTTGTTATCTTTCTTTTGTTATTGTCAGTGAAGTATAGATTACAAAAAGTATTTGGTGATTTGATATTTTGATGCTTTTGTTCTTGACCTACATTTTGCCCTTTTGGATTGAATTCTTCCTTAGTTACACACTTCTTATTTTACTATTTATTTGTTTATTCATTGATTTAATGTTATGGTCTACGGGCATACATTTAAACTTTTGCCTATTATTGTCTGCACCCAATAGGACATTTAATTCTTTAAAGGGACCAAGATAGTTTTTTTTTTCTGTCTTTTTTGAGAAACCTGCATTATTATAGTTTACCGAAGCATTTCTCTTTTGTAGTTCCCAGATGCAATGGATTATATTTTGGCCGAGTTCAATAGAGTATGCATTTATACAGTCCCGAAGTACCTGCGGCCTTCTGATGTAAGTTGGCTGGTAGCTTTTATTACCTTTTTGCTTTTACCCCCCCGCCCGCCCGACCCCCCCCCCCCGCACTTACTATGTTGTTTGTTTGTTGTTATTTTAGGCATCTGCCAAAACAAAAGAATACTACAAGATGATAGGGTACCAGGAAGAAGATGGGAAGCTGGAGAGTACCGAGGCTTACCTGACACATGTTTCTGCTTATGTGAAGCTCTATGCTGCAATCATTCAGGTTTTTTTCCCCTTTTAAATGGAAGTTAGCAGATTTGGATTTGTATTGCTTGATACTGGTTAAGTTATGGTCAAAATGTTCTGGACAGATTGCATTTTCATGTCAATCTGGTTAAAGAGAGGTTATCATCAGGTTTTCAGTAGATCAATTCAGTTTCCTGTCGTTCCGGTCTTTGGTGGTGTTAAATCTTGGTTTTAGGTCAGTTTTGGTTACTGTGCAATGAATTTGCAACTCCAAGCCAGTTTTTTACAGGTTAGATTTTGTCGTGTTAGGTTTTGATTGGACTTGGTTTTTTCTTGTAGTAAGTTCTTATCGCTCATTAATATTTCAAGATATATGGGTGTTGGTCAGTTTTGATGTGATAGGACTAATTCTATTCTATTACATTACATGAGACCAACTATGCAGATGAGCTGGTTTTATTTAAAATCTACTTGTATATTATCTATGCCAATATTTGCAGTCGGAGATTGAAGGGGTAAACAAGCCCTATGGATTGAAAGAGGGATGGACATGGATTGCAACGTGCCTCAACCATCTTCCGGTTACCTCTTCAACGGCTGTGGCCTTGGAATCATTTCTCAGGGTTAGTACTCTAAATCCACTAATTCATTGTCTTTAAAATAGGTACTGATCTAGCAATTCTTTTATAGCGCAAGGATTATGATACAGACAAGGCACCACTGCTTGGTTCTTTGCATCTGCTAGTACTCTAAATCCAGGTACCACTGGGTTGGGGTGAACATGGACCGAATACAGATTGGATAGTTCTTGAACCATATTAGTATCCATATCTTTTCTTGGATATAGATGAATATGGTTTGGATGTTAGACAGATATGAATATTAATGTTTATTACCTAAGATGAATACAAATATGGATGGATATTGTTCGAATGTCATGTGTATACCACCACCTTTTCCCTATTAACAGATTAGTTTTTACTCATACAAACATCAGAACTGGGACATACAAAATCACACGAAGCAAGAAAGACAGCAAAACCAGAATCCTTAGACCTTCTGAATGCCCTTAAAAGGCAATCCAATAAAACAAGTACTGACTTGGTATTATTCAGTCAACACGATGATTGGGTACTCCCAATATCGAGTGCAGCATCTGGCTTCATGGATACATCTTAGCTATTCATACTATCAATTACATTCAGCAAAGCAAACCAAAAGTCAACACAGTATAACAAACTGCCACCATAACACTTCAAAGCCAAGCTTATGACTGGACCCTTTGATTACAACCCTTTCAGCAAATACACAAATAAAGGATAACCATTGAAAATATTTTAGACATAAAATAACATAAATAAATGGCATTTGTTGTAAGGTGCCATCCATTATGGAACCAGCATATATATACATATATATATATATCATTGATTGTACTCTAGAACACAGCAATACTTGTATACCTTTTGGTAAGAGCACTCGCCAGTTCACCCGCAATCCATATATAACACCGCAGCCATATTTGGATCTATTCCTTTCCCCAATCAATCCGTTATCGAGATCCGGTTAGTAACATCTGACTCCAGATTTTACAGATAGGGATGCAGATCAGATCAGATAATATCTGATCTGTTTTCAGCCACCGCTGGGCTGTTTTGACATGGAAAATAGCTTTGTGAATGGTCAAGCCCAATATTAGCTAGTCACCAAGTATTGGAGAGTCATTTTCTCTGCTAATCTCTGTTCTTTCTTTTTTTTCTTTTTCGGTTCTTTACAGATGGCTGGATTCGCCCTCTATACAAGATATAGAGCTCAGTTTAAGAAAATAGTGGATGTGATTTCTGGCAGCTTTTTACCAGCTTTGAAGCAGCTAGGTACAAGGGTCAAAGCAGAAGCTGTTACAAATCTCGAGTACTATATAACTGGACAGCTGTACCTTAAAGAACCTGAAGGAAGGCACCTTGCAACGGGCTTGTTATCAAGAGACTTAGCTATATAAGCTACAAGGTACAACGTCGTTATCTCCTTTTCTTTTACTTTGTATTGAAAAGATTTCAGATTGCCTAGTAGGTTTGTTAAAGAAGCTATTCAACATAAAAATTAAACAAGACCGTTCTTCAAGAAGTTTTAGATAACTTCAACATGTCACTCAACAAGCTCAGTGTGGAGCTAATTGATGGTTTAAATTGTTTTTGCTTGTCAGACTGATCCATGATCTGTTTTATGCTGCACTTGACGAGCTGCTATTGGTAGCCTCCCCGCTGCAATTTGATCTCTTAGCAAGTGTAAACTTTAGACATCTTCTCTTACACTGCATTTGGTTGCAAATCATGCGAGACGAATATTTCTGAATTGGAGGGAAGAGAGCAGATTTCTTATGGTTGCTTTCAGAACTGGAAAAGATTTCGTTGAAAGGAAGGAGTCTATAGCATTGACCAGGATGGCTGCACTTGAATGGTCTCCATGATATAGTATAAAGATACCATCCATAAGAAAGAACTGGATTGGGATGCAAAATGATTTGTTGAATACATACAATTGTACTACATTTTTTTTTTTCCATTTTATTGTGGGACATGAGATGACTAGAACTGGTGTACAACAACAGGCCGCCCCAACTAAATTGAATATAATTCATTTAGTTTACGAAATTGTAATGCTAGTACTTAGTTATTTGAGCTGAAGATGGCTAATACTTCATAAATATAGTAATTTGGAAATGTTTTTAATCATACTAGTGGACAAGCTCCCATCACTTTAGCGATGTTATTATTTATGAGCAGTGAGAGGAGTTCATTTTTTTTTTATTGTCCATCCATCCATTTATATAATTTTATATATAAAATGATTAAATTTTATTAGTTAATAATAATATATTTTAATTAATAGATATATAATTGGAGTTAGCAAATAAATTGATGGATAGTAAAAGGGTGGATGTTAAATATTTTCGATTTATTTACAATTGTGACAGGTGAAAACTAATATCACATTCATCAATGTTGAAGACTATGATTATAAATGTAGATTGAATTCAGTGCAATAGACAAACTTTTGGTTGCTAAAACTGAGTCACTAAAATTTTAATTTTCTTGGTGGATATTTGATTAATTAAAATTTTAAATTGAATTAAGTTTGATATATGATTTATCAAGTGATAGAGGACATCTAAATTTAGTGCCTTTCTCAATGCGCTTGAAAATCGGATTTCAATTCTCGCCCAAACGCTGGAAAATCAAGACTAGAAGAGAAATAAAAAATTTAAACTCCTGAGACCAAATTAAGTAATCCTAAAAATATTGGAATCACAAAAGATACTAAAAATAAAAAAAGAAGGGAGAAGAGCCTTGACAATTAATATTTTGATAACTTTAATAATCATTTTTTAAATAATTTCAAAATAAATCTTACAAATTCTTAAAAATAGAAAAAAATTGACAAACATATTTTATAACTTATAGATTGATTGTGTTTCAATTTTTATGTAATTTAAGGATCATTTGATATTCCATCATAAATTATTAAATTTGAGAATGTTAAATTGAATGAAATTTGAAACACAATCAATTTTTTCTATTTTTAAGATTGATTTTAAAATTAGTTGAAAATTAATTATTAATATTGTCAAAATATTAGTTTTTAGAGATCCGCTCTCAACAAGGAATATGAAACAGTAACACTGTGCGCTTATTATTATAATCTATTGCTCGTCAAAGTGCTGATATGTGAAGCGTGCTCAGCTTCGTTCTTCCTTGATTCCATTTCTAACCTCATTAGACATTACTCCAAGCAAATCAATCCACCAACCAACCAACCAACCGCTCTACACGCGCGAGGACGCAACGATACTTGCCGTGTCCGTGTCCGTGTCCGTGTCCTCTACCGCCATGGCGAAGCGTGAACTGCTCACCTCAACTATCCCTACTCTCCCCAAGTAATTCTCCTATTACTCCTTGCACTTATCCAATCCCACTGATGTCGCCCCTATTCCTTCTCCTCCTCATCTCCCTCCTACCCCCGACCTATTCCATCTCAGCCCCTTCCTTCCCACTCTCCACAAATTCTCGATGGATCGTGGATTCAACCGGGCAGCGAGTCAAGCTGGCGTGTGTCAATTGGGCAGCTCACCTCGAGCCGGTGGTAGCTGAGGGTTTGAGCAAGCAACCGATCGATTTCGTGGCAAAGAAGGTGGCTAATCTGGGGTTTAACTGTGTGAGGTTCACCTGGGCTGTGCAGATGGTGACTAACGCCTCGGTCGGATCAATTACATTGCGTGAGTCACTGGTGCAGCTTGGATTGAATGAGTCGGTTGCTGGAGTTAGCGTCAATAACCCGAAACTTCTTGATTTAAGCCTTGTCCAGGTTTATCAGGTAGTTTATGATTTCTGAAAAAGATAAAATTGAGTCATATTTAAGTCCAAAGAAAAATTATCAACTTGTTGTAATTGTGCTCAATACTGGTTACTACATTGTGTTAGTTAGTAACCTAGTAGGAGGCGATATCTGATATTAAAATCCGTTGTTGTGCTAAATTACTAAAATTTGTATCAGGAAGTGGTGTCTGCTCTGGCTAGAAGTAACCTAATGGTGATACTTGACAACCAATTAAGCAAGCCCGGTTGGTGCTGTAGCCGGTACGATGGTAATGGCTTTTTTGGAGACGTGTATTTTGACACTGATGAATGGCTTGGCAGTCTCAAAATTATGGCTACCATGTTTAATAGTACATCCAATGTGGTTGGAATGAGCCTTAGAAATGAGCTCCGGGGGCCAAACCAAAATCTTACTTTGTGGTACAGGTACTGTATCTGATGCTTACCTTACTATATTCTTGGTCACAAATTTTGCAGGAATTTTCTAGACTAAACTATACTATAGTTCACAACCATCTCCAAATGAGATTTTTTTTTTGGGTCTGCAATTAATATGAAAAGAGATTTCTGATACCTGATAATGGGATCCAGATCAAGTTAATCAATTTATGCCAAGCATAAATGACCAAATTGCCCATTACCAGACTGCATCGCATGGTGACTTTTGTTCCAATTGGCCACGAGGAAAAGGGAAGTGACAGCATTTATCCTATTACCTTAATTAGGTACATGCAGGAAGGTGCAGAGGTGGTGCATTCAGCAAACCCTAACCTCCTCGTGATCCTATCAGGCCTAGACTATGACAAGGACCTTAGTTTCCTTCAACTGAAGCAACCTACCTTAACCTTTACAAATAAGTTAGTCTACGAGTTACATTGGTACGGTTTCTCTGATGGTGGTGACTGGGAGAATGGAAATTTAAACAATGTTTGCTCATCAGTGGTGAAATCTACACTACTGAGAGGCGGCTTCTTACTTGAACAAGGGTGGCCACTGTTTCTTTCTGAGTTTGGGTTCGACCAATCTGGAACGCATTTGACTGACAACCGCTACCTTACTTGCTTTTTGAGTGTTGCTGCTGAGTGGGATCTTGACTGGGCTCTGTGGGCCCTAGAGGGGAGTTATTATCTCAGAGAAGGGGTGGTTGCTTATGATGAGTCGTATGGCTTGTTAACTTGGGACTGGTGCAAGGCCAGAAACCCTGGTTTCGTTAAGAGAATTTCTGCTTTGCAATCTCCACTACAAGGTTTTAAAATTTAACTAACTTCTTAGAGTATATTGCACAAGAAGTACCATCATTTTTCTGCTTTAGCCTCATGATATTTCAAGTTTCCCAGTTGGTCCTTTTAGCTTTCCTGTTCATATAAAATTGTTCTTATTATCATCTTCCATCCAAAGAGTGGATGGAAATCCATCTCATCATCCTTGTCAGCATCAAGATCAGTATGATACGTGTTTTAAATCATTTTTTCCCTTGAGGTTTTATGCTTATAAATCATTTTTTCAATGCATGCCAATAACTTTTGGATGGAAGATAAGAGTGGGACTATATATGGAGTGTTATTACCATTGTATGGTCAATTGGGCATCAAATTGCTATTTTAAATTTAAATTCAAAATCTCATGTGACTTTCCAAAATGCCATAATATGCAGAGAGAAATCTTTGGGTATAGCTGTGAAACAGTGATACAATTATTTCAGCAACTCTTGCTGTGTGGAATTTTTAACAGCTGATTTTCTAAACTTTGGAATTTCTATAACCGTAGTAATTGTTTTCTGCAGGACCGGATCTATACAACAAGAAGCCCTATAATTTAATCTTTCACCCTTTAACGGGTCTATGTGTTTTAATGGATTCTCCATCTAAGCCGCTCCAATTGGGTTCATGTTCTGACTCAAGAGCCTGGAATTATACATCAGATGGTCAATTGGTGGTTAAAGGCACCGGCTACTGCTTACAATCAGTGAGTGTGGGGAAGAATGCAAAAATCAGTACAGATTGTTCCAAACCTAATTCCAAGTGGGAGCTTCTATCCAACTCCAGCATGCACATCTCATCCAAACTCCACAAAAATGGTACTTTGCTGTGTTTGGATGTTGGTTCGGATGGAACCATAATTACAAACAGGTGCAAGTGTTTGAGTGAAAACGGGACGTGTAGTCCTGAGAGCCAATGGTTTAAGATTATTTCGAGTAATAGAGATCTTAATAGAGGTGATTCCAACCTAGAATTACCTCTTCTTGGAAGCTGGCTGTCGAAATTATTTTCACTTGGATTGTGGAGAGAATATCACTCCGTGGAAGGGAACAATGGCCTTAGGTTTTGAAATTTGTGTAATTATTTGGTTCTGTTGTTTGAATTGGTGGTTGTACATATTCTTTAATTCCTTAGCATAATATGTAACATAATGACTTGATTCTGGCTGTTGTGTGTGTGTGTGTGTGTGTGTAATTTTCAAAAATATATAAAATTTGGTCTCCAAATAGATTTTTATGTGGAGATTATATTGAACAGTTTGGATTAATCGTTTAAATTTTGAAATCTGAGATATAGTATGAATTTTGAAACCTTAGATATAAATGTGAAGTAAGACTTTATAAAACACATTAGCATACTTACATATCAGACTTTGAATTTCAATTGGGACTAGTGTGCTTACCAAGGATAATTTTTTTCAAAATGAGGCGATCTCAATTTTCTTAGGTGGACCTCCGAACTTGTTCTCCCAAAATATTTCAATTAATTTTCTTAGGATAACACCTGCCCTTTTGACCATTCATTAATTGAACTAAATCTACTCGGACCAATTTTGTACATTCTTTATAATTATACCAAGGGGAAATCTAATTGCATGACTTCCCAATTGGCAAACACGCTTTGCCATTAAGGTGACGTGTCATTTGTAAATATTGTTTTCCTTTTCTTTTAAGACAATTTGATAATGCTGAAACTTGCACTTAATTCAGCTGGTTAATTAAATCATAGTATATTTCGTCATTTATCTTGAACCCCTCACCAACCAAACATTTGTTCCCACACAAAATGTGAAGTAGGAGCACAGCATTGATCTCATTACCTTTGCCTTGAAAAACAAAGCATCTTTTCTGGACTTGCAAAACCAAAAAAAAAAAAAGTGGTTATCATAACTTCATTCCCAAAACTCAAAATGTTAGAAAACTTTTAAGCACCAATCTCCTCAAAATGAAGCAATCTGAAAATGATAGCTATCAGAATAAATCCTCTATCAAGTGTTGGTTCTCTTCTTCCTACAGTGCATAACAACAGGAAGTGCAAACATGAAGAAGCCCTTCTCTCTCCTTCCTTTGATGCTCAGCCTATGCATTTCGGTGACGACTGCGCAACTATCAACTAATTCACGGTGGATAGTCGATGGGTCAGGCAAACGGGTCAAGTTGGCATGTGTCAATTGGCCGTCCCACCTTGAGCCGATGTTTGCTGAAGGCTTAAGCAAGCAGCCAGTGGATGTCATCTCCAAAAGCATAGTTTCTATGGGTTTCAATTGTGTTAGGTTCACTTGGGCAATTTTCATGGTTACAAATAGTTCCGTTGCATCTCTCACTGTCCGGCAGTCATTCCAGGCTCTGAAACTTATCGAGTCGATCGGAGGTATCCGAGCGAATAACCCATCATTCTTGGATCTCTCACTAATCGAAGCATTTCAGGTGATTTTTTTTTCGTTCTACAACTTGTTTTTTATACTCTTTTCGAACTCGAAGAAAAAATAAATAAATTCTTATGTTCATAGGCAGTGGTTTCAAACCTAGGAGACAACAACATAATGGTGATATTGGATAACCACATTAGCAAACCAGGCTGGTGCTGCAGCAGCTCTGATGGAAATGGTTTCTTCGGAGACACATACTTCGACCCCAACGTGTGGATTGCCGGCCTAACAAAAATGGCGACTATGTTCAATGGCGTCTCCAATGTAGTTGGTATAAGTCTCAGAAACGAACTGCGAGGAGCTAAGCAAAATGTGGATGATTGGTACAGGTGTATACCTTAATTCTAACATATTTTCCTAAAAAAATGTAATTGGTTGATTAGACTTTAATTCTTCATTTCACAAATTTCCTTTTGTTGGTTTAGTATGTACCATTTTTTCCTTTTTGTGAAAGTTTCTCTCTCTATGTCACAATAAATTTCTGAAACCTCAGCTTTTTAATGAATCAAGATATATACAAGCAGACTATTTTGGGCCGTGATGTCTATTGCTCATGTCTGACCTGTCCATGTTACCTAAAATAAGATTTGTGTTGATCAGAGCATGCTAGGCTACCCTCATCTCATGCAAAAATGGTTTTAATTTTACTACCTAATATGAATATTATAAAGTTTATACATTAATATAAATAAACTTCATATATAATGAAGGAACATGCAAAGGGGGGCCGAGGCAGTTCATGTGGCAAATCCTGACGTGTTAGTACTCCTCTCTGGCCTTAGTTTCGACAATGACCTGAGCTTTCTAGCAAGAAAACAAGTGAATCTAAGTTTCACCAGTAAGCACGTATTCGAGGTACACTGGTACGGTTTCTCTGACGGCCAAGCTTGGCGCACCGGCAACCAGAACCAAGTATGCGGCCGAATCGCATCAAGTGTCATGAGAAGAGCAGGGTTCCTACTAGACCAAGGTTGGCCCCTCTTCTTGAGTGAATGGGGGCTTGATTTACGTGGCACGAATGAGAACGACAACCGGTATTTTGGATGTGCATTGGGTGCACTCGCCGAAATGGACTTGGATTGGGCTTTGTGGGCCCTCCAAGGCAGCTACTACTTGAGAGAAGATTTGTACTCGCCGGACGAGACGTATGGGTTGCTAGCATGGGACTGGTGCAAGGTTCGGAATCAGAGCATACTCGAGAGGATTCAGGCATTGCAACAACCATTTCAAGGTACATATGCATCAACTAATTTGTAAATAGTTCTGATTGATATTAGGAAGAATTACCATTCACAAAGCTTGATGAACAGTACCAATTTAGCCTTGGTACCGAGCATAGATGCATTTTGTTTCTGTTAACTCATAGCATGATGTTTAAACCACAGTTGTAAACACAAGCATTGATAATTCTTTGATATCCAAAATAAATTGCTTGGGCCCATGAATCTATAGCAATATATTTATATAGAGTATTAGACAATACCTCCACAAATATATTTTTTCATAGTTAGGCACAATATGTGAAAATGATAATTTCATCTAGAGAATCCGACAAGCATGGGTCAATGACTATTTGATTAATTACGCAGGTCCGGGGTTCTCCGATGTCTCAACCTACAAAATATTATTCCATCCATTAACAGGACTCTGCATCGTACGAAAATCACTCATCGAACCGCTCGAGTTAGGCCCGTGCACTCAATCTCCAGAATGGACTTACACGCCAGAAAACACTCTGGCACTGAAAAACAGCATGTTCTGTCTCAAAGCCGATGGCCCTGGACAACCAGCAAAGATCGGCATCATTTGCTCAGACTCCGAGTCAAAATGGCAGCTAATATCCGATTCGAAGATGCATCTCGCAGTGAACATTTCGGGAAATGCTGATTCTATCTGTTTAGATATCGGCGACGATGGCCGGAGGATCGTGACCAATCCTTGCAAATGCTTGAGCAAGGACCAGGATTGCGATCCGAAGAGCCAGTGGTTCAAACTGGTTGATAGCACCAGAAATTTTGCGAGGAGGAGACCTTTCAGCTTGTTACCATACAGATTGGGGAATTGGAGGGTCTTGTAAGGCTGTAAGGCTGCTAATTGTATAAATTTAGATATTTGTTGTTAGCGCAATTTGAATTGAATATATAATATATATACATATACATGCTGTTTGTCATTTTAAAAATGTAAAATTATGCATGAGATGAAATGAAGGCGGCCTCAACAGATTGTGTACTGTAATTTGTATTGCATGTTATCGTCATTTGACCGCTGTCATACTTGTAAATTGATTTCAAGATCCTGTTGGCGTCTCTCTCATCCCGGAACGCTTTTCTGTAACGGTTTCTGCGTGGTTCATAGTGTAGCGGGTAATTTCTTCCATCCAAATGAATAATCATCATGATCTGTTTTACATAACCACTGAAAACAGGGTGCCAAAAATATGGCGACAACACCACGCGTAGCACGTGTACCGGCCCCACCACTGACTTCAGCCAATGCGAGCATGCCACGCCAGCTCGCCCGCGCGGCTATCTGCTTACGGGATTAGCTGTGCAGCTGTTTATCTGTTTGTTTGTGTTGCGTATTGGAATTTAAAACTCTCTATTCTCCAATCAGCAGTTAGGCACATAATAATAAGATTCGTGAATTATTTCAAAATCTTTCCGAATAATTTGTGATTTTTTTTTGTCATCGGCCGAACAAATCGACGTTTAATTCGCTAGTTTGTAAATTATTTGTTTAATATGCATATTATACATGAATTTAACTAATTTTACGTATAAAATACGTTTTATTCGCCTTTTTTTATGATGTAGCAATTTGGTTTGTTTCATTGTAATCAAGATCTTTCAATGGGCGAAGAGAAAGTGAAGCATGAAAAATAATGATTTCTTCTCTCTATTAACTTCTACAAAACAATAAATTTATGGACACTAGACACTATTAGTTAATCATGATTACTAACTTTTATCTAATTTTTTTAGACATTCAAGTCTAACAGACTAGTACATCGATGTTTTCTTTTGTTTTTTTTTTTTGATAAAAACTTATGCTACAAATGATCACAATGACCAATTGAAAATAAGAAAACTTATGAGATTATCTATGACAAGGTTATCTTTTTTCTTTATAATTTAAATTTCAACTAACAATTATGAAGTATCTTACTAAATTTATTTATCAAAATGTATTTCGAGAGAGGTCGCTATAATAAGAAATAACAGAGATAGAAAATGATAATATGTAATGAAATTTCGCATTACATGTGTGCTATTCAAGAATATATATATGTATATACATATATACACACACACACATATATATATATATGAACTATCCATGTGGCTAAGAGCCCTCACAGCTCAGGCACAATGACGCAATTATCAGGGGCGCGCTCTACCACTGAGCTAATAGCCCGTCGTGTGGGCGGGAGCCTGCTATGCCAATAGCGAAAAAAAAACCCATCCCTACCTCGAATATATAGTTTAGTTTGAAACTATTTTCTTGAATTAGATTTTTGGTTCGTCCTTTCATATTTTGTTGGTTATTCTCATCCCTACCTTTTTTTTTACGTCCCTATGTACAGGGACATAAGGACGTAAAAAAGACAATCCTATCTACTAACTTGTTCTGACCTAGGATAATAAGCTCATGAGCTTGATTTTACTTCTCCATCAAGAAACGAAAGAAAAAAAAAACTTCCATATCCAAGCTTAGCTCAGACGTAGCTCACTTCTTTTTTGGTGTGAAGCAGTGTCAAGCCAAAATACCCAACAAGCATAAGCATTAGCTCTCCCTGATGAGGAGGTAATCCAGCCACACCTTCCAATACAGCTACCTTGTTACGACTTCACTTTAGTCACTCGCCTTGTCTTCTGCACACCCCTCCTTGCGGTTAAGGTTTTCAAGATTTTAAACAAGGCCAGCTCCCCTAGTGTGAGGGGCGGTGTATGTGTGTGTATATATATATATATATAGATATGTACATATATATATATAGAGAGAGATATGTACATCCATACATATACATACATACATACATACATACATACATACATACATACATACATATATATATATATATATATATATATATATATATATATATATATATGTATATATCGGACCGCACTGTGAAATTTAATGCCCGGAACCGAGCATGCGAATGCTATGCATCCACAGGTTTTCTCCCGATTCGAGATCCCCTGCAACAACATATGTTATCGTCTATTATTTTAAAGACTTTCTGTCGTACAGATGAGATCCAACGGTAGATGATCTTCCAGCTGGATAAATCGAGTTTGATTTAGATTTGGCACCAAATTATTGACAGAAAATTAATTTGATTGTTTTTATGTATATGTAATATGTGCTATGTTGAAAATTTCATAATGGACCAGATTTATTTCTAGAACGTTCATCTCGTTTTTATAAATAAAATAAGTCTGATATTAGATATATTTTCTATTTTGGATCTGAAAAGTATGTGCAAATAAAGATACTAAAGTAAAAAAAAAAAAAAAAGCAGGTTCCTAAAATATGCTTGTGTCGTGTTACAAATTTATTTGAATGATACCTGTTTCTAAAATACTTATTTCGGTTTTATGAGTAGAGCAAGTCTAATATTAAATATATTTTTGGTGCTGTTTTATTAAAGTAATCGTGGTATTTCATTTGGGCCTCAAAATTAAATACGTAAGAATTTAGTTTTAATGAAAAAAATATATAATATGCATACTATTTATTTGATTGGACAATATAAAATTAATAGATTGGGTATGACTTTTTTTACTGCGCAGATCAATAAATAGTGAAGGATCTTCACGTAGTAAATACTGGATAATGTTAGAAACAAAATAGTCAATTTCCAATGTACAGATTAATTAATTAGATCTCACCAACCTTACATATGGGTCTCCATTATGTTCTCTGACATGTCTGACACTTGACACAGTAATTTTTTAAAGTTTGTTATTTTGACTCCTAGAAATTATTTATGTATTTTATTTTTTATTTTTTTTATCTATATATTAAAGATATTTATATTAAATTATTAATTTATTTATATATGAATTGATAAGTATTTATAATTAGTACAAAAAATATTTATCATTTTTTTAAATGATTATAAAAAAAATTAAGTTAAAAACTTTATTACATAAATAAAAATATACCTACTATATAAATAAAAATAACTATCACTCATGAAAGAAAATTATGACAGTACAAGCATGTATATATGGGCCAACCCTTTCAGACTCTCAGCTCATATGCTTAAGAGAAATTCATGACCTTGTAAATGATGCATGACTATATATGTGTATTTATATGTATATTTATATGTGTAGGCAAACATCCCTTCAGACTCTTAGATTTTGTGCTTAATTAGAGCAAATTGTGACTTTGTAGATTTGTATAGGCAAACCAATTTAGGACTCTCTAATTATGTGCTTAATTAGCCTTTTCAATTCTCTGAGTAATAAAGTTTGTATATATCATGATGAAATTTATGACCTCTTAGCTTGTAAAAGGAAATGACACATGCATGCTTGTTCCAGTGGTTGAGATTTTTATTGAATGGAAGTTCCAAGAAGCATTTTGCTAATTAAAAATAGTGAGCTGATAAACAAATACGGTCATCGATATTGGCTTTGTTATTTAGATTAAATGAGTTATTATTCATATTAATGATTTTATTATGCAGTTTATTTTGTACAATATTTTTATTATTCAATTTAAATGAGTTATTATTTATATTAATGAAATTTAAGTTGAATAATAAAAATATTATACAGAATAAGTTACATAATAAAATCATTATTATGAATAATAACTTATTTAATTTGAATAATAAAGTCAGTATTGATGACCCTATTAATGATAGTATCTCCCTAACATTTTCCTTAAAAATATTAGTTTTGATCAATTTGGGTCTTTTTTTCCCCCATAACTTTCTTTATTAGATTTACCAGAAGCAGTCAAAATTAAGTTTTATTATTCATGAAAATATATATGTGGCCAAGGTCCTAAGTTATTTGAAAATGTATTTTGTGTTTATTTTAATATAAATAAATGATTTAGTATTAGGTACTTGAATTATGCAAAGTCATGCATGTACTCTGGTAAATATATGACTTGGGTCCAATTTAGTTTGTTAGATACACAAAATATCATATCATGAGACACATAAAAATGTGGAGCATGGTCATCTCCTGTTGTGTCGTATATAACAGCCATAGCCAAGAATAGAAAAAAATGTGGGGGTTTGGTCATGACATATGATCCCCATCTAACTTCCCTAATTAATGTTACAATGCAAACAAAGAAAATATTTGTTTAAACTCACAACAACAACAACAGAGAACAAGCACTGAACACTGATCTAACATATTTGTTTGAAATTACAACAGTAGAGAACAAGCATTGAACTGATATTTCCTATCTGTTTGAACTAGCAACAATTAATGGAGAACAAGCAATGACTGATGTATAATGCATAGTTTCAGAATCAAAATTAATTAATAACCATCCTCCAACTAACAGCATTTGAAGCCTTTAAAGCTCAAGCTAGCAGATGCAAAATTCATCAAATTCAAATTCAAATTCTTTTCTTTAATTTTCATCTCTCATTTGATAGTACATAACAATGAAATCATTGAATCTTGTTCTACCCACCTTGCTTCTCTCTCTGGTAAATCTCACCTTATACATGCCAGTGGCTGCGGCAAATTATCAGCTATCGACAAGTTCACGATGGATCATTGATGAGTCAGGTAAACGGGTCAAGCTAGCATGCGTTAATTGGCCTTCACACCTTCAGACAATGGTTGCCGAGGGCTTAAGCAGACAACCGATCGATGCAATATCTAAGAGCATCGTCTCTAGAGGCTTCAACTGTGTCAGGCTAACATATGCTACCTTCATGCTCACGAATGAGTCGATATCATCACTTACTGTCAGGTCATCGTTTGAATCCCTTAACCTCACGGACGCTCTACGAGGAATCGGTGCATACAATCCATCCATCTTGAATCTCACATTGATTCAAGCTTATCAGGTGTACCTTTGTTTAATTAGTTTCTACCTTTTTTTCCCATTTCACTTGGAAATTAAAAGGATCATGTTTTCTCACTGTGATCTATTTAAACTGTAGGCCGTGGTGTCGAATCTAGGAGAAAACAATGTTATGGTTATCTTGGATAACCACCTAACTAAACCGGGATGGTGCTGTGCCAATACGGATGGCAACGGTTTCTTTGGTGACACGTACTTCCATCCCGGTGTATGGATTCAAGGCCTACAAAAGATGGCCACATTGTTCCATGATGCGCCTAATGTGGTCGGCATGAGTCTCAGAAACGAGCTCAGAGGACCCCGTCAGAATGTCAGTAACTGGTACAGGTAGTAACTATTTAGCAAACTCAATACTCTTTTTATTTTTTCTTTTTTATTGAATTGAAATGAATATCACTGATTCTACCATTTGAAATTCCGATTATTCTGGTAAAACAATATATAGGCCCACTGAATTAATTAATCAAATAAAGTATGCATACAGATACATGCAGGAGGGGGCGGAGGCGATTCACGCAGCTAATCCGAAAGTGCTTGTTATCCTCTCCGGTTTGTATTTCGACAACGACTTGAGTTTCCTCTCAAGCAGACAGGTCGATCTGAGCTTCACTGGGAAGCTCGTCTTTGAAGTACACTGGTACAGTTTTTCCGACAGCAAGCCGTGGAGCACCCTTAACACCAATCAGGCATGTGCCAAAACAAGTGGAGATTTCATGAGAAATGCTGGGTTTCTCCTCGAGAAAGGGTGGCCGCTTTTCATGAGCGAGTTTGGGGTGGATAACAGAGGCGTGAACGACAATGACAACCGGTATCTCGGGTGTGTTTTAGCGAAGGCGGCTGAGCTGGACTTGGACTGGGCACTATGGGCACTTCAAGGGAACTATTATTTGAGAGAAGGTGTGGTAGATCATGGAGAGACATATGGTGTGCTAAGCACAGACTGGCATACCAGCCAGAATACTACCATGTTGCGGAGGATCCAAGCGTTGCAAAAACCATTCCAAGGTGCAGTTTGTTTAGTTCCAGTGGCAAATTGATTCGTTTTCTTTGTTTCAAATATATCAAAAATTAGTCATGAATTAAATGCAAAATTACAATAAATTTCAGGACCTGGATATGCCAATTTCCTACCTCACAAGAAATTGTTCCACCCGGCAACCTCACTGTGCGTGATATGGAAACCGGGACATGTGCTCCAGCTAGGCCCATGTGACCGATCTACCGCTTGGAGGTACACGGAAGAAGGAAACATCAAATTGAGAACAGGCTTCGGTTGCTTTAAAGTCGAGGGTGCCGGGCAACCGGTGAGGATCAGGTACTACTGTGACCAATGGGAAGAAGTGTCAGCATCGAAGATGCACATCGCAAGCGGATCCAGTAAAGACGGAAATCGTCTCTGTCTGGATATCGATGATGTCGGAAAGAGGATCGTGACAAAGCCGTGCAAGTGCCTAAGCGACGACCATAACTGCGACCCCACCAGTCAGTGGTTCAAACTAGTGGATAGCACAAGGAGTTTTTATTGAAATTTCTCATATTGTTGTAATAGCACGTCGGGTTTACATCAAAATCTCCTATTTGTGTAATGCCTTTGATCAATTAATGGAAAAAAAATTAATTTGTCATGATCGTTAAAAATCAGACCTGACAAATCAGACAGATTTTGTCAGATGAAATTGATTGTGGTTCAGCTTCAGATATGTATAAGGCTTATTTTTTTGGGTAGGATTGGAGCTTGGCAGGTCTGGTAAGATAAAGAGAAGATAAAACTGAGAAAGATACCAGAACCATTGACCAGCCATTTTATTGGTGATGCTTTCAACAGAGAGAGAGCAATCTGAGACCTTCAGCTGGGACCTGGAGGTGACAGCAGCTGCTGATCTGATCTGTTGCTTCATGCTGCTAACTGATTCAGATAATTTGGTGCCAAACATCATCATAGAGACATATATTCATATCTGACACCACCATCATCAATTGAGCATCATCACTGAGAACCTTTGTGGTTGTGAAGCATAATATTGGGTATTCAGTCAAGGTGATTTTTTGTTACACTGCATTAATGGATGACATGAAGGATTGTCTCTGGATCAGATAAATTTGCCACTTTTGTTGGAGGCATATGTGAAGCTAGCTAGCATTGGTAACACTGATCTTTTTCATTCAATAACAAAAAGCAACTTTCTTCAAATTGATTATGAAAGAAGTAAATAAAACTAGAATTTAACAAATTTTCTGCCAGTGCATGAGAAATGTTAATGTGTATTAACATCATCTATTCTCTATGAGATGTGACATGATTTTTTTTTAATTGTTAAAGTCTTTTGCTTCTTATGATTTTTGACGTATGGCACATTTTGTTTATAAAACAAATAAAAACATTTTCCTTGGCTGAATCTCAGCCTGTGACCCTGTGAAAATAAAAAAAATAATTATTAGATAATTTTTTTCATGACGCAACATAATAAAAAATTATTATTCAATTTAATTTTAATAAAACAAAGTATAGTTTAACACTTTCAAACAAACCTTTGTTTGTGTAGAATTGGTTTGGTTGCTGATGTGAAACTTTTGTGATTTTCATAATGAATTAGGTAGCCATGCAGCTATGCTACTTTTCCAAAAATATATGTACATAATAATAATAATAATAATAATAATAATAATAATAGAGTGGAGATCTCTTGACAACTATATACTTTGACAATCTTAATAACAAATTTTTAAATAAGTCCAAAAAAATCTGAAAAATAGAAAAAAATTTATAAACATATTTTTTAATTTGTAGATCGATCGTGTTTCAAATTTCATATAATTTAAGCATTATTTGATACTCCATCATATATCAACAAAATTATATGATATTTACAACGGTTCATATTTAACGGTCTTTGATATAATATCAAATGACCCTTAAATTAAATGAAATTTGAAACACAATCAATCTATAAGTTAAAAATATGTTTATCAATTTTTTCTAATTTTTGAGAATTTTTAAATTTTATTTCAAAATTATTTAAAAATTAGTTGTCAAAGTTATCAAAATAATAGTTGTCAATGTCTTTCGAATGTTGCCAACGAGGCAATCCCCTCCCATAATAATAATAATATTATTATTATCATCAAATAAATAAATAAATTGACTTGTACTAATATGCTTGTACCTTAATTTATACTAATTACATCGATCATTTTCTGCTAAACATGCAGTCATTGAATTCACATGGTATCATGCAAGCCGCTTTTTAATACGCTCG